>CM054949.1:9893126-9991212 GCA_029168755.2 Tillandsia fasciculata | reverse complement strand
CACCTTCGGGGGACGAATCTATGCACTAACCGCTCAGGAAGAACCAGCGAGGAAATCCGACGACTGATTTCGTAGCTCTTGAATAAACGTTTGTAAACATTCCATAAATATGACGTTAAGTACACGTAAGCTTCGGGGAAAAAAATAAAACAAATAAAACTTTTTTTAAGTTGTAAGTTTCAGGGACGAAACTTCCTTTTTGGTGGGAGTGATGTAATAATCTAGAATATTTTATTTTTTTATATAGATTAAAAGCAGAATTGTAGTTGATTTCGAATTCAAAAGACCCTTGTTGATTTATTTAGTCAATTGCCAGTGTGCGAGTTGCACAATTTACGAGACAAAAAGGCTATTTTCTAATCCGGACATGATTTTAGAAATTCGAGTTGACCGTTGCGATCGTCTCGTCGAACTGAGCGAGATTCATATTCAACACTTTTCGATCTGACGGTCGGATCTTCCAGAATTCAGCGAAGAAGCAGACAAATCGCCGCGACCAATGTAACAGTGCTCTGTGCACAGTATAACTTAAGTTATTACTGTAGATGCACAGTAACACCTATTTTCGAATCTCCCTCGGTTGCAACAAGCACTATTTCACTGTTCGGAGTCCGAACATAGCGATCCAAATAGTCGATTTGATTCGTTTCGACGATCTGAACGCAATGGCGCTGACGGAATTTCCGTTTGACGACCCTAAAGCATCGTAAAGCGTGCCGGACTGTATAAAATACAGTATAAGATGGAATTTAAAAATAATGGAGCTGAATTTTAACGAACCAAAATCGCTACCTTATAGATCTCGACGTGCCGGACGTCGTGGGCGGTGTTGGATTTTCAGTTTGACAGTCCGGTTGTCTCGAAAAGCATAAAATATGGTGAAAATGTGGCTTTTTGCACATAAAACCTTATATTTCTCATCTCGGTTTGCGTGCCACCCTTGTGAGAGGGACCTGGATGTGAATGATGCCTACTGTGAAGGACTAGACATTGAATACCATAAGCTATAGGATTAGAGTGCAATTGTTACATTAAGCTATATATATACAGCACCTCCCGAGCTAGGTTTTTCTTTAAACCCTAAGGCCTGTAGCTTCTCTCCCAGCCGCAACCTCAACCGCATGCCCCTCTCCTGCCGCAATTCCCGGACCTCCCCGCACCGGCCGCCGCTTCATCGCCGGAGAAGAAGAAATAAGAAGAATCTTATTCTTCTCTGGTGTGGGTGGCAGCGAAGCAACCAGAGGAGCAGGGATTGCACTGAACATCTTCTGAGGGTTCTCCTGTGAGAGTGAAACCCGAGCCGAGACCAGCGCCGCCGTGCACCGCCGCGGGGACGCCGCCTGCATCCTTGAGAATTCCGGCGAGGTAAGTTCTTGGAGATTTTGTTCTTTTGTTGAGTCTTGAATCCCTCTAGTCCCCTACTGACGTCGAGAGCACCCTTCCTGTGAAGCCCGAACCATAGCCGTGCCTCCGGTAACCGGCGGAGGAACTTAGTCACCGGGAAAACGATAATCCGGCCAATCCTGATCGCGGAGCTTTTCCGACCGTTGAAAACCACGATCGGTACCGTTGATTCCCTTCTCCTCATCGACTGCAACTCACCTGAAAAGTCTGGGGAAGATCAGTTGAGGAACCGCGCCGTACGGGGATGCCCTAGAACCGGCTTTTTGTGCACTTCGCCGGATTTCCCTCAACCGGTGCCGCCGCTCGACCCTGTCGCCGACCACCACTGCAGGGAGGACCCTGGCATCCAGAAGAGCACTTGGTTCCAACTTGCACCGTCCCACGACTTGGCCGACCGGTTTCCGCCATTAGAGCACCTCCAATTCCCTTGAGCTCGGTTGGGTTGGCCCCCGGCGATCGCCGCCGCACCCAGCTGCCGGATTGTGACCCAGGTAGGCTTATTTAGCTGTTTGGAGGTTGTTCATAAGGTTGCATGCAATTATTTACGTAGGAAGCTATTGTTCTGTAGTTGCACCGGGAGGAAACCCGAGTCCCCACCGCCGGTCGCCGTCGCCGCCACTGGGTTCCGGCCACCAGTTCAGGTAAATTATAGGGACCCTATTAAAGATTCCCGTCATTTTAGTTTGACCCAAAGGATCCCTGTATTAAAGTTCTCCAAACTTTTGTTTAAAAGCCTTAAGTTGGTGTTTTCCGGCCAACCGCCCTCCCCGGCCGCCGGCGCCGGTGTAGTAATCCGGATATTTTATTTTTAATAAATAAAATAAAAGGTGAATTTTTAGCCGGAGTTGGATTCTGAAGATCTAATTCGATCTATTTAATCAATTGCCGGTGTGCAAGTTGCACGAATTACGAGGCAAAAAGGCTAATTTCCAATCCGGACATGATCTTGGAAATCCGAGTTGATCGTTGCGATCGTCTCGTCGAGCTGAGCAAGTTTCATATTCAGCACTTTTCGATCTGACGATCGGATCTTCCAGAATTCAAACAAGAAGAGGGCAATTAGCCGCGACCAATGGAACAGTACCTGTGCGCACAGTGACTTAAGTCACTAACTGTAGATAAACAGTAAACCTTAATTTTAATTGTCCTTTGAACCAACGTTGGCCAATTTACTATCCAGATCCCTAATTTAGCGGTATAAGTAGTCAAATCTAACTATTTTCAACGTTCTGAACGCAATGGCGCAGTCGAAAATCCTGTTTGATGACTCTGGAATCTCGAAAAGCGTGAAAACTGTAAAATTGGACAGTTTTTATGGAACAAGTTTTATCTGAGCGTCAAACAAACCAAACAAATACACTACTTGACAGGTCCTCGACGAGACGGACGTCGTGGAGAAGTCCGTTTCGCAAAACGATGAGCGGATTTTCTCGAATTACGTAAAAAACACCTAAAAATGGAGTAAATTGTAAAGAAACTTAATATTTATGTGTTAAAATGTTAGGGGCTTGATCCTTAGGGTGCTGAGTACAAATGTAACCACAGCAAGCTTGCTAGGGTTTAGAGTTGGTGTGAACCCGGTTTGAGAAGATTCTTCAAAAGAATCTTTGCATTAAAGGCAAAGATGGCTCTTGATCTCCTGCTGCATACACGAGGAGTCAAGAAGGAATTCTAGGCATCACCTAGAGCTTCTACACCTCCAAGACTTTGTCCCAAGTGTGGGTGGCCAAGGAACACAACCACCTTTAGAATAATCCGGGAGAGAGAAAGAGAGAGGGAAGTTGGAACCAACCTTTACCAAAATTGTTTTGGAGCTTTGGAGGAGTTCCTCTGTGCCTAGGGATCCTGCTGGAGCTTGCCGTGGCCGCGCGTGCAAGAGGAGTAAATTCCGGCTTCATCCCATCTTCTTCCAAATCGGCCAAGGTAAGTTCTCTCCAACTTCGGTTTGTTTGAACCCAAGACTTGTAGCAGTAGCTTAGTAAGGACCCATAGATGCTCTGTACCAAGTCCGAGCTCCCCATGCAAAGCGCATGGCCGGCGGGAAACATCTCTTGCCGGAAAACTAATAAAGCTCCACCTTGAGATAACTTTGCAACTAATGAACCAACTAACCTGAAAATTGGTATGTAGGGACTGTAGGGTATGTCTAACAAATCTACAAAATTTGAATAATTATGGCCTAGTATTTTAAAAGATAATTGAGGCCCTAGTTTTCGGAATTATTACATATTGGCCGAGCTTCCATTTCCGGCGCCGGCGGGCTTCCCCGACGCCGGCCACCTACCCATAAATGTTGCTGGGACCCGGAGAATCCCAACCATGCTTTTTCATGGCTCCCATGCAGCCCGAATGAGGGTCGGCCATGGATGAACCCGAGAATGGAAGAATTGCGGCCGCCGGCGTTCCGGCCATCTCCGGCCGGGGAGGAAGGGTCGGGAAGCTTTGTATGGACCAGAGTAAGCTTCCATATAAGTTGTAAGACTTCTTGTGGCCTCTGTAAAAATCCGCCATTAACGAGCTTGAGCTCCAAAAATGGAGCTTTGCTCCCTGCGCCGTCGCCGCACTCCCGTTGCTTGCACGGGTCCAGGTATGTTTGCTTTGAGCTTTGGAGAAATTTTGTGCAAGTAGATTGGTCCCATATGTTCTAGATGAGTGGTCACGAATTTCAATGCCTTGAGGCATTGTCTTCTTCCTTGAGCCCGGCCAACCCGAGGTTATGGTTGCTCCAAAAAGGTTGGGAAACATTCCAGCAACTTGGAGGAACACTTTCCTCCAAGTTATATTGGCTCAGGTGCAATATCTGCAGAGAACTAAGCTTGGGAATGTTGTATGTAAATGTATATAGTTGGTGCATGCCATGTGTTTGATTAAATGCTACAATGAACTTTAAAACTGAATTTGACAAAGTTGTGAATATGAAAGTTGCTCAAATTCATCCCCTGAGCTCTGTGCTCACTTCAGTTCAAACAGAAACTGAGTGGATAAAGAATTGGAGTTTTATAAACTTGTATGTTTGCAAGAGGATGGATCTCTGTGATCCAGCAGACCTGGGCTGCAACCAGTGCAAGCCCTGGTGTCTTAACAATGTTTAGAGCAACTTTGATATACAAACTTTAACTGTTTGAAGTTTAAATTAAAAGTTGTAGTTTAAACAACCTAAAACTGTAATGTTGGAACAAAACTATATCCTAGGCTGTTTGCGAAGCCGCGACAGTGTATTCCTGGCTATTTTGGGGTCACTGAACGCGATGCTCGCGTTAAAAACAGAGTTTGAAGTCCCGGAGAAACAAAATTACATTTAGGCTATGTTAGAGAGTTTTTCTTGGCCCGAAGTTTGCCTCGGGTTCCGTGCTGTCACAAAATGGTGAGCACGGTGTTTAGCAAGATGGAAGTCACCTGCTGGAAGTGACGGATTGTTAAAATGATTTTCCAGTTGAGAGAACGAGCGAAAACAGTGCTCAAAATAGCATTAAAAGTGTGATTTTAAGAACCCTAGGGGTCTAAACGCAAAATTCACATCATATACTGTTTAGTAAAATGTTTAATTGATTCCTAAGCTTTTCGTTAGGAATCCAACGGCTCTCGTTGAGCGGAAATCGGATAATAGTCCGAGAATCGGCAAAATCGACGATTTTACGGTATCCGGGTTGTAATTAAAATAACTAAGAGGGTTTTAAGATTTGAGTTGGCGTTAGGGGGACTAAGTCGATCTTTGATTTACATTTTTGATCCAGGTTGGTCCAGTTTGCATCTGGATTTGAGCACATATTGGATTAAATCGCCTGCGCGTAGACAGGTGGGTTATCTTCGAACCGGGCCTCAGCTTTTGGCCCTCTGGTTGCTTTAGTCCAGTCGGACCCCTGTTATTTACTTACCCTGCTGATTACACACATATATAACCGATCTTGACATATACTGATATTTCTTGACATGTACTGATATTTCTTGACATATACTGATATTTCTTGACATGTACTGATATTTCTTGACATATACTGATATTTCTTGACATGTACTGATATTCCTTGACATATACCGATACTCCTTGACATATGCTGATATTACCTATATGACTTAGCCTGACATATATTGATCTCTTTTGACATAACATGATCCCTCTGATTGACATTGACCTGACTAGACCTGTGCCTGATATTATCTATTCACGATCAGCCCGATTATTATCTACATACTCCCTGATTATTCCTGACTGATCCTGATTGATGGATATATAGATTTGCATGATTGGTTGATACCTACTGATTCCTGTCATTGAGATGTTATGTGATATATTGTTCATATGCATGACCGATTGATCCGATTGATAGAGATAGACTGATGACTCCCTGTTGGGATCTCGGCGTGTCGCCGACTACCCGGTCACTAGACCGTGAGATTGATCATTATGACTTGCCATGCACTGCTGTACTTCACGAACATGGCCGGGGTAGCTCCCCGTGGAGATTGTTCTTTACCGGTAAAGTGGTCTGATGATAGACCCGTGAGCCCTCGACAAGGTTATGTCAGCCGAAAAGGTGCCGAACAGTGGCATTGCCTGAGGTTCTCTGAGACCAATATTGGCACATGATTGGATATTTGGTTTTCTACCTTTGACGCATTACTCTTACTCGTACTGTTGCTCAGTTGTTTCCAGCACTATTATCTGTAGACATGCTTGTATCATTTGTAGTTCTTTATACATGATCCTTGTAGTTGACTTTTGATTTCCGACATGCATGCTCTACAGTTTTCATGATAGATTATCTCTGATATACCCTGATTGTTCAGCATACTTACTGGCAGTCTTACTCTGATTATTAGTAGACATCTATACATTCCAGCTTTTCCTATTGATCTTTACTATCCGCAGATTTTAGTACCCAGTAGGTACGATTAGCTGATCCTCGGCTCGTCGTGCCCACTGGGATACACTCCGGTGTGTCTCACACCCTCGGGTAACTGTTTTTTAGGTCAAGCGGGTGTTGGGATGTCGGGACGAATTGGCGAGGTATCGAGATAGATGTTCGACCCTGGACAGCCGTGTACTTAGTTAAAGAGTTTAAAGTTGAAAGATGTTGTAATTTGGGGAAAAGACTTGTAATTTGTAAAGTTATTGTAAAAGTTATTTGTAATATTGTTAGTACGTAGTTAGTACTCTGATGTTGTTGCCAAGCTAGCCGTGCATATATAGAAAAGGCTCAATTCCATGGGGGATTGGGACTCTCCTATATATGTGGCGGTCTGTCATTGCCCTGGCTGTTTTGCAACTCTGATTTAAAAAAAAAAAAAAAAAATTTATACACTGGTTTTTGAACTCGGGGCGTGACAGATTAGATGGTATCAGAGCAATAGGAATACGATGCCTAGGTCTGGCTAGGAACGAACCCTAGGATGACTTGTGTTCACGAGAGAGCGCTGGGTTTGGCATAGCGGTTGAAGCTTAAGTGTTTCGTGTTCATGGTTTCGACCGTGAGGTTGATGTTTTAGTGGAGCCAGAGGGCTCAGATCAGTACTTGTGGTTCAAAGATTGACCACGGTTCATTCAGTCGTTGTTGGATTAATGGCACAGCAGCAGAGGACTGCTAGTGTTGCACCAGCCCACAGATCGCCCAGAGGTTAAACAAATTATTGACTCTTCAGTATTTCCGTGTCATAATTCAGTGGCCTAAGTGCCCGATGGTAATCCTGATTTGGGAAGGATTTGAATATTGTTCTTTGTGTCGATTCTATCGAGAAGTAGAGACCCTTGGTAGGGGCTATGTCATTGGTATAGAGCCTGTGAAGGGAGGTATGTGATGTACCTTCAGATGTGAGTTGTGTCCCCAACTAGTTGTTGGCGACAGATCTATGGTATTTCGCCTTTCTTTTGGAAAGCACGTTGGGCGGCCGACAACGTACTTTCGAAAGAACTGAGAAATACTCTGCCCTGTGATGGGGTATATTAAATTGGGTCTAAAATAGCAGCCTTGGAGTCGTTGAAATCTGGTGATTAGTGGTAACTATCTTGAACTTATTAGAGACGTACCAGAGTTTTAGTTGTATTAAGTTTCGGGGACGAAACTTCTTGTAAGATGGGAGTGATGTAGTAATCCGGATATTTTATTTTTAATAAATAAAATAAAAGGTGAATTTTTAGCCGGAGTTGGATTCTAAAGATCTAATTCGATCTATTTGATCAATTGCCGGTGTGCAAGTTGCACGAATTACGAGGCAAAAAGGCTAATTTCCAATCCGGACATGATCTTGGAAATCCGAGTTGATCGTTGCGATCGTCTCGTCGAGCTGAGCAAGTTTCATATTCAGCACTTTTCGATCTGACGGTCGGATCTTCCAGAATTCAAACAAAAAGAGGGCAATTAGCCGCGACCAATGGAACAGTACCTGTGCGCACAGTGACTTAAGTCACTAACTGTAGATAAACAGTAAACCTTAATTTTAATTGTCCTTTGAACCAACGTTGGCCAATTTACTATCCGGATCCCTAATTTAGCGGTATAAGTAGTCAAATCTAACTATTTTCGACGTTCTGAACGCAATGGCGCAGTCGAAAATCCTGTTTGATGACTCTGGAATCTCGAAAAGCGTGAAAACTGTAAAATTGGACAGTTTTTATGGAACAAGTTTTTATCTGAGCGTCAAACAAACCAAACAAATACGCTACTTGACAGGTCTCGACGAGACGGACGTCGTGGAGAAGTCCGTTTCGCAAAACGATGAGCGGATTTTCTCGAATTACGTAAAAAGCACCTAAAAATGGAGTAAATTGTAAAGAAACTTAATATTTTATGTGTTAAAATGTTAGGGGCTTGATCCTTAGGGTGCTGAGTACAAATGTAACCCACAGCAAGCTTGCTAGGGTTTAGAGTTGGTGTGAACCCGGTTTGAGAAGATTCTTCAAAAGAATCTTTGCATTAAAGGCAAAGATGGCTCTTGATCTCCTGCTGCATACACGAGGAGTCAAGAAGGAATTCTAGGCATCACCTAGAGCTTCTACACCTCCAAGACTTTGTCCCGAAGTGTGGGTGGCCAAGGAACACAACCACCTTTAGAATAATCCGGGAGAGAGAAAGAGAGAGGGAAGTTGGAACCAACCTTTACCAAAATTGTTTTGGAGCTTTGGAGGAGTTCCTCTGTGCCTAGGGATCCTGCTGGAGCTTGCCGTGGCCGCGCGTGCAAGAGGAGTAAATTCCGGCTTCATCCCATCTTCTTCCAAATCGGCCAAGGTAAGTTCTCTCCAACTTCGGTTTGTTTGAACCCAAGACTTGTAGCAGTAGCTTAGTAAGGACCCATAGATGCTCTGTACCAAGTCCGAGCTCCCCCTGCAAAGCGCATGGCCGGCGGGAAACATCTCTTGCCGGAAAACTAATAAAGCTCCACCTTGAGATAACTTTGCAACTAATGAACCAACCAACCTGAAAATTGGTATGTAGGGACTGTAGGGTATGTCTAACAAATCTACAAAATTTGAATAATTATGGCCTAGTATTTTAAAAGATAATTGAGGCCCTAGTTTTCGGAATTATTACATATTGGCCGAGCTTCCATTTCCGGCGCCGGCGGGCTTCCCCGACGCCGGCCACCTACCCAGAAATGTTTCTGGGACCCGGAGAATCCCAACCATGCTTTTTCATGGCTCCCATGCAGCCCGAATGAGGGTCGGCCATGGATGAACCCGAGAATGGAAGAATTGCGGCCGCCGGCGTTCCGGCCATCTCCGGCCGGGGAGGAAGGGTCGGGAAGCTTTGTATGGACCAGAGGAAGCTTCCATATAAGTTGTAAGACTTCTTGTGGCCTCTGTAAAAATCCGCCATTAACGAGCTTGAGCTCCAAAAATGGAGCTTTGCTCCCTGCGCCGTCGCCGCACTCCCGTTGCTTGCACGGGTCCAGGTATGTTTGCTTTGAGCTTTGGAGAAATTTTGTGCAAGTAGATTGGTCCCATATGTTCTAGATGAGTGGTCACGAATTTCAATGCCTTGAGGCATTGTCTTCTTCCTTGAGCCCGGCCAACCCGAGGTTATGGTTGCTCCAAAAAGGTTGGGAAACATTCCAGCAACTTGGAGGAACACTTTCCTCCAAGTTATATTGGCTCAGGTGCAATATCTGCAGAGAACTAAGCTTGGGAATGTTGTATGTAAATGTATATAGTTGGTGCATGCCATGTGTTTGATTAAATGCTACAATGAACTTTAAAACTGAATTTGACAAAGTTGTGAATATGAAAGTTGCTCAAATTCATCCCCTGAGCTCTGTGCTCACTTCAGTTCAAACAGAAACTGAGTGGATAAAGAATTGGAGTTTTATAAACTTGTATGTTTGCAAGAGGATGGATCTCTGTGATCCAGCAGACCTGGGCTGCAACCAGTGCAAGCCCTGGTGTCTTAACAATGTTTAGAGCAACTTTGATATACAAACTTTAACTGTTTGAAGTTTAAATTAAAAGTTGTAGTTTAAACAACCTAAAACTGTAATGTTGGAACAAAACTATATCCTAGGCTGTTTGCGAAGCCGCGACAGTGTATTCCTGGCTATTTTGGGGTCACTGAACGCGATGCTCGCGTTAAAAACAGAGTTTGAAGTCCCGGAGAAACAAAATTACATTTAGGCTATGTTAGAGAGTTTTTCTTGGCCCGAAGTTTGCCTCGGGTTCCGTGCTGTCACAAAATGGTGAGCACGGTGTTTAGCAAGATGGAAGTCACCTGCTGGAAGTGACGGATTGTTAAAATGATTTTCCAGTTGAGAGAACGAGCGAAAACAGTGCTCAAAATAGCATTAAAAGTGTGATTTTAAGAACCCTAGGGGTCTAAACGCAAAATTCACATCATATACTGTTTAGTAAAATGTTTAATTGATTCCTAAGCTTTTCGTTAGGAATCCAACGGCTCTCGTTGAGCGGAAATCGGATAACAGTCCGAGAATCGGCAAAATCGACGATTTTACGGTATCCGGGTTGTAATTAAAATAACTAAGAGGGTTTTAAGATTTGAGTTGGCGTTAGGGGGACTAAGTCGATCTTTGATTTACATTTTTGATCCAGGTTGGTCCAGTTTGCATCTGGATTTGAGCACATATTGGATTAAATCGCCTGCGCGTAGACAGGTGGGTTATCTTCGAACCGGGCCTCAGCTTTTTGGCCCTCTGGTTGCTTTAGTCCAGTCGGACCCCTGTTATTTACTTACCCTGCTGATTACACACATATATAACCGATCTTGACATATACTGATATTTCTTGACATGTACTGATATTTCTTGACATATACTGATATTTCTTGACATGTACTGATATTTCTTGACATATACTGATATTTCTTGACATGTACTGATATTCCTTGACATATACCGATACTCCTTGACATATGCTGATATTACCTATATGACTTAGCCTGACATATATTGATCTCTTTTGACATAACATGATCCCTCTGATTGACATTGACCTGACTAGACCTGTGCCTGATATTATCTATTCACGATCAGCCCGATTATTATCTACATACTCCCTGATTATTCCTGACTGATCCTGATTGATGGATATATAGATTTGCATGATTGGTTGATACCTACTGATTCCTGTCATTGAGATGTTATGTGATATATTGTTCATATGCATGACCGATTGATCCGATTGATAGAGATAGACTGATGACTCCCTGTTGGGATCTCGGCGTGTCGCCGACTACCCGGTCACTAGACCGTGAGATTGATCATTATGACTTGCCATGCACTGCTGTACTTCACGAACATGGCCGGGGTAGCTCCCCGTGGAGATTGTTCTTTACCGGTAAAGTGGTCTGATGATAGACCCGTGAGCCCTCGACAAGGTTATGTCAGCCGAAAAGGTGCCGAACAGTGGCATTGCCTGAGGTTCTCTGATACCAATATTGGCACATGATTGGATATTTGGTTTTCTACCTTTGACGCATTACTCTTACTCGTACTGTTGCTCAGTTGTTTCCAGCACTATTATCTGTAGACATGCTTGTATCATTTGTAGTTCTTTATACATGATCCTTGTAGTTGACTTTTGATTTCTGACATGCATGCTCTACAGTTTTCATGATAGATTATCTCTGATATACCCTGATTGTTCAGCATACTTACTGGCAGTCTTACTCTGATTATTAGTAGACATCTATACATTCCAGCTTTTCCTATTGATCTTTACTATCCGCAGATTTTAGTACCCAGTAGGTACGATTAGCTGATCCTCGGCTCGTCGTGCCCACTGGGATACACTCCTGTGTGTCTCACACCCTCGGGTGACTGTTTTTCAGGTCAAGCGGGTGTTGGGATGTCGGGACGAATTGGCGAGGTATCGAGATAGATGTTCGACCCTGGACAGCCGTGTACTTAGTTAAAGAGTTTAAAGTTGAAAGATGTTGTAATTTGGGGAAAAGACTTGTAATTTGTAAAGTTATTGTAAAAGTTATTTGTAATATTGTTAGTACGTAGTTAGTACTCTGATGTTGTTGCCAAGCTAGCCGTGCATATATAGAAAAGGCTCAATTCCATGGGGGATTGGGACTCTCCTATATATGTGGCGGTCTGTCATTGCCCTGGCTGTTTTGCAACTCTGATTTAAAAAAAAAAAAAAAAAAATTTATACACTGGTTTTTGAACTCGGGGCGTGACAGCCGGGTCTGGCCGTGACCAAGCCGTCTCTGGGAGTGCCCTCGAACTGCTGCTTGCCTCTGCTCCAAGCCTGAAGCTGGTCGATCCAAGTGGTTGCAAACCGAGCTCTAGCAATTGGTGTGGTGCCGCTCCGACGATCTTTCCGGCGGGTCTGCGACACACCCGAGGTGAGCCCTCGACTCTACATACCTTATTAAACATGATGCTCACATTTATTCTAATTTTGATTAAGTCTTTATCATGTATTAGTAAAGTGATAATTGAGGGTTTAGATCATTATGGGCCAAATTTGTTTGTGGGCCTCTTGTTGACCCAAGTGGGTGAGCACGGCCTCCGTCTCGACGTAACGAATGCGCTGAAACTTATGGCGTCGTCGTTGGATTCCCGGATTGCGAGAACGAGTCAAAACAAGCCATTAACTTAGTGATTTTATGCAATTTTAAAAGATTTTACGGACCCGAGTGTATTTTCGGGCATCGGGTCAACTCCAAACAGCGAGCACGGCTTTCGTTAGGTCGAGAACTATCTACTGGTACCTTCAGTTCATGTTAAAATCCTTCGAATATTTGTAACGAGTCGAAATGTGTAGTTTTTGAGAATAATTATGTGATTTTAGAAAACCCTGGGGACTTAGATGCAAATGTAACCTCGTGGGCTGTCTCGGGCAGCGTTTTTATGATCTCTAAACTTTTCGTTGGAGGTCCGTTAGTTTTAGTTGAGCGGGAATCGGGTAACGAACCGTAAATCGGCGAAATCGTCGGTTTAACGGCTTTCGGCGCGAGTTTCGCGTTCTAGTTTGGATTCTAGTCGTCAGTTGTCGACTCTGGTTATCCCCGACACCGTCCTGGCTGGTCCAGTGACTTTAGTTTTCTGTCGGGAGACTCCGAAGCCAAAATCGGCTTTTTGGGAGTCGTGCATGTAGTTATGGCAACATTTCGACTCAGATATTTACGATTGAGCCCCTGTCTGTCCGAACAACTAAAATTGTGTTGTTTAAGGACAGCAGAAGGAGTTCTGTAGCATTCGGATATTTGTAGACCGTTGGCGGGTCATATCTAGTGATTCAGTGGTTTTCGGGAATTCCGGTTTAAGCCTAGTTTCGGCTAAGTTCCCCGTATTAGCGACACGTTACTGATTCTAGTTTCTGTTCAGGTCCCTGCAGTCTGACTCCGGCCCACGAGCCTTCTGTTGGAGTCGTTGGACCGCCTACACTCAGGTGGGTTATCTTCGATCCGGGCTTTAGTTTTTCGGCATTCTGTTTGCTTTAGTCCAGTCGGACACCTGTTCTTGATTAGCCCTGCTGATTTTATCTATATGTCATATGACCGATGCACGATGATTATGCCTATATGTTCCTGTTCATAGATGATAGATGTTATTAGACATATCATGTGCACTCATTTATCAGCTTTTATATCTCTCAGCATATAGATTTGCATGACCTGATTCTACTGGTGGATCCCTGTCACCTGATGATTATGCCTATATGTTTCTGGTTTATAGATGATAGATATTATTGGACTATGCTTGATTATTCCTGATGGTTTATGATCTTGCCTGATAGACCTTGAGCTCCTTAGACATATCATGTATACCTGCTCGTCAGCTGTGATATCTTAGTACATAGATTTTCAAGATATGATTATGCTTGTTGATTCCTGTTACTTGTTATACTTGCTTCCATATTTTAGATATGCATGATAGACCTGCGACTGATAGACAGACATATGCATCCCTATCGGGATTTTGGATCAGACATACATATCCCTTGTATTCCAGACTGCATGACATATGATTGATTATAGACATCTGCACCCCTGTGGGGGATTCCCGGCATGTTGCCGATTACCCGGTCTGCGGACCGTGAGATTTAGCATTCGCATGATGATTGAGCACCTGCTGTTCGCTTGCGTACGCAGTGGGATTGATCACCCATATTGCGTTCTTTACCGGTAAAGGGTCTGGTCGACCCGTGAGCTATCCCCTCTTGCTGTATCACTGGGTACGGGGAGCCCCTTGGCTGTACCGATACGAGGAACCTCTCGGCTGTACCTTTAGGTACGAGGATCCTCTCGGCTGTATCAATGGTACGGGGTTGCTGTTCAGCTCGGCTAGGTGGTATCCAGGATGATTGTGGTTGGCTTGACATAGATATCTTCGCCTGAGGTCCCCGTGACCAATAGTGGCATCGGTTAGTACTTACTATCCTTTGGTTGATGCATAGCTGATATCTCGATATTCTAGCATGTTTTGTCGTTTATCCATATACCCATATCTGCACAGTTAGATTCTGATTTCCAGCATTTATTATCTACAGCTCCTTATGCTTGATTATCTGTCTATTCAGTTTTATCTGTAGAATTCCTGATTTACAGTAGACTTTATTTGGTTTTCAGCTTTACCTATGAATTTATCTACTATCCGCAGATTATTGTATCCAGTAGGTACGATTAGCTATCTCTCGGCTCATCGTGCCCACTGGGATACATGTACAGTGTATCTCACAACCCCTGGGTGACCATTTTTCAGGTTGCTTAGATGATGGGATGTCGGGACACGTTGGTGAGACGATTGCGATAGTATCGACCCATATGTAGTCAGTATATTTCATTTTCCGCAGTTCAGTTTATTTATTATAGATTGACTAGTTTTGCATGCGTAGTTTAGACTACTCTGATATGGACTGATTATGATTAGCCGTGCATGTATAGGAAAGGCTCTGACCAGTTGGGCAGGGAATTTACTATACATGTGGCGGTCTGTTACGCTCGTTTTGCAAACTGTGATTTATATCAAAAAAAAAAAAAAAAAAAAATTTAGCCTGCTTTTCAAAACTCGGGGCGTGACAGATTAGATGGTATCAGAGAATAGGAATACGATGCCTAGGTATTTGGTTAGGATTGAGCCCTAGGATGACTAGTGACCTACGTGAGAGCGCGGGGTGATCGTATAATGGCTAAGAATTCAAGGGCAGTGTTACTGCTGAAACTATCCTGACCTGATTTTCTTTTTCGTATAGGCATGGCTCGTCCACCTGGACGTGGGCGGGGACGAGGTGCGGGCTCTGGCCGAGATGTCGGCCGATCACCCAGCAGGCAGAGCGAGCCCGTGGATTAGGGTCGCATGGAGCGACTTGAGGCTCAGTTAGCAGCTTTGGCTGGGATGTTCCAGCAGTTTGTACAGCAGCAGACGGCTGCCCCTGCCCCACCTGTTCCCCCACCAGCCGTTCCAGCTACCACACCGCCGGTTGCACCCCCTGTTGCACCGGCCGCTGCCGAGCCTGAGGGTTTGGCGGAACCCGCTGCTGCGGGAAGCGCGGGGGAGGGAGCCCTTCGCCGCGGCCATGGCGATCGCGACGGGGAATCGCCGGGGGTAAAAAACGGTGACGGAACGAAAGAGAGAACTTGAAAACGCGGCGGTTTAAAGGGGTAATTCAATTTCTACATCAGTCGCTAATAAACCCTGCAGGCCCGTTCCATACTTCCATCCTAATAGTTAAAAATATTTAAATTTGGGGTTTTTTTTGAAAATGACCCTCTAAAATTTTGTATTTTTGAAAATGGTCCTACAAAATTTATATTTACAAAAATAGCCCTATAAGTGCTAACTGGGCGCCACGTGTGCGCGCCACGTCAGCGGGGGAAGAGGAGTCGGATTGAGTTGAACACGCACTTTGAACATGCGTGTCTAAACACGCATTCTCAACATGCGTGTTTTACTTGTATATAAAAAAAATATTAAAAAATTTTAAAATTTGGAAATTTTATAAACTCTTAAAAATTTAAAAAATTGTATATAAAAATTGGTATAAATTTTAAAAAATTTAAAAATTTAGTATAAATTTATTAAAAAATAAACTTAAAAATTTAATTTTGTTTGGAAAAAACGTGAGGGATAATCCTTATCCTTCCTTATTCTCGTACCCAAATAATACCTCAATGTTTATCTTATATCTATTATCATTCAAATGTTAATTTTATCTCAATTTTTTTTAGGGGCAATTTCCTATATACCGTTAAAAATGTTTCTGTTTTCAGATTTACCCCTCTTAGAAGGCTAATATTAAAACTACCCTTCTTACGTTCCAACTTCTTTCCAAAATACCCCTGAAGTTAAACTCTGTTAGTGTACCGTTTAGAGCTGCCGTTATCTGTGTGAAATTACCATTTTGCCCTTTCAAATATACCCTAAACCCTAAAATCCTAAAACCCTAAACCCTAAAATCCTAAAAAATCCTAAATCCTAAACCCTAAAACCCTAAAACCCTAAAAAACCCTAAACCCTAAAATCCTAAAAAATCCTAAATCCTAAACCCTAAAACCGTAAAACCCTAAAAAACCCTAAACCCGGGCAAAATAGGTATATCTGATAGTTTTCAACTCCGATTGTTATTTAACTCTAGTTTAACCCTAGTTAACTTAACAAAGGGAAACGGTAGGGGTATTTTTAATTACGGTGGAACGTATGAGGGATATATTGGAAAGAAAAAAATAAGAGGGGTAAATCAGATATTTCTTCAGATTTCTGGAGTACACAGGCAATTATTCCTTTTTTTTAATATTAAAAATTATAAATTAATAAAATAATTAAGTAAATATTTATATTTTTATATACATATTTATACTTTTATATTTTTAATTTAAAGATGTATATAAAAATATAAATATTTACTTAATTATTTTATTAATTTATAATTTTTAATATTAAAAAAAATTGAGATAAAATTAATATTTGAATGATAATAGATATAAGATAAACATTGAGGTATTATTTGTGTACGAGAACAAGGAAGAATAAAGATTATCTCTCACGTTTTTTCCAAACAAAATTAAATTTTAAAGTTTAATTTTTAATAAATTTATACTTAATTTTTAATTTTTTTAAAATTTATACCAATTTTTATATACAATTTTTTAAATTTTTAAAAGTTTATAAAATTTCCAAATTTTAAAATTTTTTAATTTTTTTTTTATATACAAGTAAAACACGCATGCTGATAGTGCGTGTTTAAACACGCATGTTCAAAGTGCGTGTTTAAACACACACTCTCAACATGCGTGTTTAGACACGCATGTTCAAAGTGCGTGTTCAACTCAATCCGACTCCTCTTCCCCCGCTGACGTGGCGCGCACACGTGGCGCCCGCCGCACCCATAGGGCCATTTAGACACGCATTTTCAAAGTGCTAGGGTTTTGCTCACTATCGAGGTCAGGGATCCCGGAGGAGACGAAGGCGGCGCCGCCGCCGCCGAGCTTGACGCCGGTGGAGGGAGGCTGCGGCGGCGGCGGAGGATGGGTAGAAGGAGAGTGGCGGAGGGCGCGGGAGAAGCTGCTGCTGCTGCTGCGGGAAGCGCGGGGGAGGGAGCCCTTCGCCGCGGCAATCGCGATCGCGACGGGGAATCGCCGGGGGTAAAAAACGGTGACGGAGCGAAAGAGAGAACTTGAAAACGCGGCGGTTTAAAGGGGTAATTCAATTTCTACATCAGTCGCTAATAAACCCTGCAGGCCGCTTCCATACTTCCATCCGAGTAGGTAAAAATATTTAAATTTGGGGTTTTTTTTGAAAATGACCCTCTAAAATTTTGTATTTTTGAAAATGGTCCTACAAAATTTATATTTACAAAAATAGCCCTATAAGTGCTAACTGGGCGCCACGTGTGCGCGCCACGTCAGCGGGGGAAGAGGAGTCGGATTGAGTTGAACACGCACTTTGAACATGCGTGTCTAAACACGCGTGTTTTACTTGTATATAATAAAAATATTTAAAAATTTTAAAATTTGGAAATTTTATAAACTTTTAAAAATTTAAAAAATTGTATATAAAAATTGGTATAAATTTTAAAAAATTTAAAAATTTAGTATAAATTTATTAAAAAATAAACTTAAAAATTTAATTTTGTTTGGAAAAAACGTGAGGGATAATCCTTATCCTTCCTTATTCTCGTACCCAAATAATACCTCAATGTTTATCTTATATCTATTATCATTCAAATGTTAATTTTATCTCAATTTTTTTTAGGGGCAATTTCCTATATACCCTTAAAAATGTTTCTGTTTTCAGATTTACCCCTCTTAGAAGGCTAATATTAAAACTACCCTTCTTACGTTCCAACTTCTTTCCAAAATACCCCTGAAGTTAAACTCTGTTAGTGTACCGTTTAGAGCTGCCGTTATCTGTGTGAAATTACCATTTTGACCTTTCAAATATACCCTAAACCCTAAAACCCTAAAACCCTAAACCCTAAAATCCTAAAAAATCCTAAATCCTAAACCCTAAACCCTAAAACCCTAAAAAACCCTAAACCCTAAAATCCTAAAAAATCCTAAATCCTAAACCCTAAAACCCTAAAACCCTAAAAAACCCTAAACCCGGGCAAAATAGGTATATCTGATAGTTTTCAACTCCGATTATTATTTAACTCTAGTTTAACCCTAGTTAACTTAACAAAGGGAATCGGTAGGGGTATTTTTAATAACGGTGGAACGTATGAGGGATATATTGGAAAGAAAAAAATAAGAGGGGTAAATCAGATATTTCTTCAGATTTCAGGAGTACACAGGCAATTATTACTTTTTTTAATATTAAAAATTATAAATTAATAAAATAATTAAGTAAATATTTATATTTTTATATACATATTTATATTTTTATATTTTTAATTTAAAGATGTATATAAAAATATAAATATTTACTTAATTATTTTATTAATTTATAATTTTTAATATTAAAAAAAATTGAGATAAAATTAATATTTGAATGATAATAGATATAAGATAAACATTGAGGTATTATTTGGGTACGAGAATAAGGAAGAATAAAGATTATCCCTCACGTTTTTTCCAAACAAAATTAAATTTTAAAGTTTAATTTTTAATAAATTTACACTAAATTTTAATTTTTTTAAAATTTATACCAATTTTTATATACAATTTTTAAAATTTTTAAAAGTTTATAAAATTTCCAAATTTTAAAATTTTTTTAATTTTTTTTTATATACAAGTAAAACACGCATGCTGAGAGTGCGTGTTTAAACACGCATGTTCAAAGTGCGTGTTTAAACACACACTCTCAACATGCGTGTTTAGACACGCATGTTCAAAGTGCGTGTTCAACTCAATCCGACTCCTCTTCCCCCGCTGACGTGGCGCGCACACGTGGCGCCCGCCGCACCCATAGGGCCATTTAGACACGCATTTTCAAAGTGCTAGGGTTTTGCTCACTATCGAGGTCAGGGATCCCGGAGGAGACGAAGGCGGCGCCGCCGCCGCCGAGCTTGACGCCGGGGGAGGGAGGCTGCGGCGGCGGCGGAGGATGGGGAGAAGGAGAGTGGGGGAGGGCGCGGGAGAAGCTGCTGCTGCTGCTGCTGCTGCGGGAAGCGCGGGGGAGGGAGCCCTTCGCCGCGGCCATGGCGATCGCGACGGGGAATCGCCGGGGTAAAAAACGGTGACGGAACGAAAGAGAGAACTTGAAAACGCGGCGGTTTAAAGGGGTAATTCAATTTCTACATCAGTCGCTAATAAACCCTGCAGGCCGCTTCCATACTTCCATCCGAGTAGGTAAAAATATTTAAATTTGGGGTTTTTTTTGAAAATGACCCTCTAAAATTTTGTATTTTTGAAAATGGTCCTACAAAATTTATATTTACAAAAATAGCCCTATAAGTGCTAACTGGGCGCCACGTGTGCGCGCCACGTCAGCGGGGGAAGAGGAGTCGGATTGAGTTGAACACGCACTTTGAACATGCGTGTCTAAACACGCACTCTCAACATGCGTGTTTTACTTGTATATAAAAAAAATATTTAAAAATTTTAAAATTTGGAAATTTTATAAACTTTTAAAAATTTAAAAAATTGTATATAAAAATTGGTATAAATTTTAAAAAATTTAAAAATTTAGTATAAATTTATTAAAAAATAAACTTAAAAATTTAATTTTGTTTGGAAAAAACGTGAGGGATAATCCTTATCCTTCCTTATTCTCGTACCCAAATAATACCTCAATGTTTATCTTATATCTATTATCATTCAAATGTTAATTTTATCTCAATTTTTTTTAGGGGCAATTTCCTATATACCCTTAAAAATGTTTCTGTTTTCAGATTTACCCCTCTTAGAAGGCTAATATTAAAACTACCCTTCTTACGTTCCAACTTCTTTCCAAAATACCCCTGAAGTTAAACTCTGTTAGTGTACCGTTTAGAGCTGCCGTTATCTGTGTGAAATTACCATTTTGCCCTTTCAAATATACCCTAAACCCTAAAACCCTAAAACCCTAAACCCTAAAATCCTAAAAAATCCTAAATCCTAAACCCTAAAACCCTAAAACCCTAAAAAACCCTAAACCCTAAAATCCTAAAAAATCCTAAATCCTAAACCCTAAAACCCTAAAACCCTAAAAAACCCTAAACCCGGGCAAAATAGGTATATCTGATAGTTTTCAACTCCGATTATTATTTAACTCTAGTTTAACCCTAGTTAACTTAACAAAGGGAAACGGTAGGGGTATTTTTAATAACGGTGGAACGTATGAGGGATATATTGGAAAGAAAAAAATAAGAGGGGTAAATCAGATATTTCTTCAGATTTCAGGAGTACACAGGCAATTATTCCTTTTTTTTAATATTAAAAATTATAAATTAATAAAATAATTAAGTAAATATTTATATTTTTATATACATATTTATATTTTTATATTTTTAATTTAAAGATGTATATAAAAATATAAATATTTACTTAATTATTTTATTAATTTATAATTTTTAATATTAAAAAAAATTGAGATAAAATTAATATTTGAATGATAATAGATATAAGATAAACATTGAGGTATTATTTGGGTACGAGAATAAGGAAGAATAAAGATTATCCCTCACGTTTTTTCCAAACAAAATTAAATTTTAAAGTTTAATTTTTAATAAATTTATACTAAATTTTTAATTTTTTAAAATTTATACCAATTTTTATATACAATTTTTTAAATTTTTAAAAGTTTATAAAATTTCCAAATTTTAAAATTTTTTAAATTTTTTTTTATATACAAGTAAAACACGCATGCTGAGAGTGCGTGTTTAAACACGCATGTTCAAAGTGCGTGTTTAAACACACACTCTCAACATGCGTGTTTAGACACGCATGTTCAAAGTGCGTGTTCAACTCAATCCGACTCCTCTTCCCCCGCTGACGTGGCGCGCACACGTGGCGCCCGCCGCACCCATAGGGCCATTTAGACACGCATTTTCAAAGTGCTAGGGTTTTGCTCACTATCGAGGTCAGGGATCCCGGAGGAGACGAAGGCGGCGCCGCCGCCGCCGAGCTTGACGCCGGGGGAGGGAGGCTGCGGCGGCGGCGGAGGATGGGGAGAAGGAGAGTGGGGGAGGGCGCGGGAGAAGCTGCTGCTGCTGCTGCTGCGGAAGCGCGGGGGAGGGAGCCCTTCGCCGCGGCCATGGCGATCGCGACGGGGAATCGCCGGGGGTAAAAAACGGTGACGGAGCGAAAGAGAGAACTTGAAAACGCGGCGGTTTAAAGGGGTAATTCAATTTCTACATCAGTCGCTAATAAACCCTGCAGGCCGCTTCCATACTTCCATCCGAGTAGGTAAAAATATTTAAATTTGGGGTTTTTTTTGAAAATGACCCTCTAAAATTTTGTATTTTTGAAAATGGTCCTACAAAATTTATATTTACAAAAATAGCCCTATAAGTGCTAACTGGGCGCCACGTGTGCGCGCCACGTCAGCGGGGGAAGAGGAGTCGGATTGAGTTGAACACGCACTTTGAACATGCGTGTCTAAACACGCACTCTCAACATGCGTGTTTTACTTGTATATAAAAAAAATATTTAAAAATTTTAAAATTTGGAAATTTTATAAACTTTTAAAAATTTAAAAAATTGTATATAAAAATTGGTATAAATTTTAAAAAATTTAAAAATTTAGTATAAATTTATTAAAAAATAAACTTAAAAATTTAATTTTGTTTGGAAAAAACGTGAGGGATAATCCTTATCCTTCCTTATTCTCGTACCCAAATAATACCTCAATGTTTATCTTATATCTATTATCATTCAAATGTTAATTTTATCTCAATTTTTTTTAGGGGCAATTTCCTATATACCCTTAAAAATGTTTCTGTTTTCAGATTTACCCCTCTTAGAAGGCTAATATTAAAACTACCCTTCTTACGTTCCAACTTCTTTCCAAAATACCCCTGAAGTTAAACTCTGTTAGTGTACCGTTTAGAGCTGCCGTTATCTGTGTGAAATTACCATTTTGCCCTTTCAAATATACCCTAAACCCTAAAACCCTAAAACCCTAAACCCTAAAATCCTAAAAAATCCTAAATCCTAAACCCTAAAACCCTAAAACCCTAAAAAACCCTAAACCCTAAAATCCTAAAAAATCCTAAATCCTAAACCCTAAAACCCTAAAACCCTAAAAAACCCTAAACCCGGGCAAAATAGGTATATCTGATAGTTTTCAACTCCGATTATTATTTAACTCTAGTTTAACCCTAGTTAACTTAACAAAGGGAAACGGTAGGGGTATTTTTAATAACGGTGGAACGTATGAGGGATATATTGGAAAGAAAAAAATAAGAGGGGTAAATCAGATATTTCTTCAGATTTCTAGAGTACACAGGCAATTATTCCGTTTTTTTAATATTAAAAATTATAAATTAATAAAATAATTAAGTAAATATTTATATTTTTATATACATATTTATATTTTTATATTTTTAATTTAAAGATGTATATAAAAATATAAATATTTACTTAATTATTTTATTAATTCATAATTTTTAATATTAAAAAAAATTGAGATAAAATTAATATTTGAATGATAATAGATATAAGATAAACATTGAGGTATTATTTGGGTACGAGAATAAGGAAGAATAAAGATTATCCCTCACGTTTTTTCCAAACAAAATTAAATTTTAAAGTTTAATTTTTAATAAATTTATACTAAATTTCTAATTTTTTTAAATTTATACCAATTTTTATATACAATTTTTTAAATTTTTAAAAGTTTATAAAATTTCCAAATTTTAAAATTTTTTAATTTTTTTTTTATATACAAGTAAAACACGCATGCTGAGAGTGCGTGTTTAAACACGCATGTTCAAAGTGCGTGTTTAAACACACACTCTCAACATGCGTGTTTAGACACGCATGTTCAAAGTGCGTGTTCAACTCAATCCGACTCCTCTTCCCCCGCTGACGTGGCGCGACACGTGGCGCCCGCCGCACCCATAGGGCCATTTAGACACGCATTTTCAAAGTGCTAGGGTTTTGCTCACTATCGAGGTCAGGGATCCCGGAGGGGACGAAGGCGGCGCCGCCGCCGCCGAGCTTGACGCCGGGGGAGGGAGGCTGCGGCGGCGGCGGAGGATGGGGAGAAGGAGAGTGGGGGAGGGCGCGGGAGAAGCTGCTGCTGCTGCTGCTGCGGGAAGCGCGGGGGAGGGAGCCCTTCGCCGCGGCCATGGCGATCGCGACGGGGAATCGCCGGGGGTAAAAAACGGTGACGGAGCGAAAGAGAGAACTTGAAAACGCGGCGGTTTAAAGGGGTAATTCAATTTCTACATCAGTCGCTAATAAACCCTGCAGGCCGCTTCCATACTTCCATCCGAGTAGGTAAAAATATTTAAATTTGGGGTTTTTTTTGAAAATGACCCTCTAAAATTTTGTATTTTTGAAAATGGTCCTAGAAAATTTATATTTACAAAAATAGCCCTATAAGTGCTAACTGGGCGCCTAGTGTGCGCGCCATGTCGGCGGGGGAAGAGGAGTCGGATTGAGTTGAACACACACTTTGAACATGCGTGTCTAAACACGCGTGTTTTACTTGTATATAATAAAAATATTTAAAAATTTTAAAATTTGGAAATTTTATAAACTTTTAAAAATTTAAAAAATTGTATATAAAAATTGGTATAAATTTTAAAAAATTTAAAAATTTAGTATAAATTTATTAAAAAATAAACTTAAAAATTTAATTTTGTTTGGAAAAAACGTGAGGGATAATCCTTATCCTTCCTTATTCTCGTACCCAAATAATACCTCAATGTTTATCTTATATCTATTATCATTCAAATGTTAATTTTATCTCAATTTTTTTTAGGGGCAATTTTCTATATACCCTTAAAAATGTTTCTGTTTTCAGATTTACCCCTCTTAGAAGGCTAATATTAAAACTACCCTTCTTACGTTCCAACTTCTTTCCAAAATACCCCTGAAGTTAAACTCTGTTAGTGTACCGTTTAGAGCTGCCGTTATCTGTGTGAAATTACCATTTTGCCCTTTCAAATATACCCTAAACCCTAAAACCCTAAAACCCTAAACCCTAAAATCCTAAAAAATCCTAAATCCTAAACCCTAAAACCCTAAAACCCTAAAAAACCCTAAACCCTAAAATCCTAAAAAATCCTAAATCCTAAACCCTAAAACCCTAAAACCCTAAAAAACCCTAAACCCGGGCAAAATAGGTATATCTGATAGTTTTCAACTCCGATTATTATTTAACTCTAGTTTAACCCTAGTTAACTTAACAAAGGGAAACGGTAGGGGTATTTTTAATAACGGTGGAACGTATGAGGGATATATTGGAAAGAAAAAAATAAGAGGGGTAAATCAGATATTTCTTCAGATTTCAGGAGTACACAGGCAATTATTCCTTTTTTTTAATATTAAAAATTATAAATTAATAAAATAATTAAGTAAATATTTATATTTTTATATACATATTTATATTTTTATATTTTTAATTTAAAGATGTATATAAAAATATAAATATTTACTTAATTATTTTATTAATTTATAATTTTTAATATTAAAAAAAATTGAGATAAAATTAATATTTGAATGATAATAGATATAAGATAAACATTGAGGTATTATTTGGGTACGAGAATAAGGAAGAATAAAGATTATCCCTCACGTTTTTTCCAAACAAAATTAAATTTTAAAGTTTAATTTTTAATAAATTTATACTAAATTTTTAATTTTTTAAAATTTATACCAATTTTTATATACAATTTTTTAAATTTTTAAAAGTTTATAAAATTTCCAAATTTTAAAATTTTTTAAATTTTTTTTTATATACAAGTAAAACACGCATGCTGAGAGTGCGTGTTTAAACACGCATGTTCAAAGTGCGTGTTTAAACACACACTCACACACTCTCAACATGCGTGTTTAGACACGCATGTTCAAAGTGCGTGTTCAACTCAATCCGACTCCTCTTCCCCCGCTGACGTGGCGCGCACACGTGGCGCCCGCCACACCCATAGTGCCATTTAGACACGCATTTTCAAAGTGCTAGGGTTTTGCTCACTATCGAGGTCAGGGATCCCGGAGGAGACGAAGGCGGCGCCGCCGCCGCCGAGCTTGACGCCGGGGGAGGGAGGCTGCGGCGGCGGCGGAGGATGGGGAGAAGGATAGTGGGGGAGGGCGCGGGAGAAGCTGCTGCTGCTGCTACGGGAAGCGCGGGGGAGGGAGCCCTTCGCCGCGGCCATGGCGATCGCAACGGGGAATCGCCGGGGGTAAAAAACGGTGACGGAACGAAAGAGAGAACTTGAAAACGCGGCGGTTTAAAGGGGTAATTCAATTTCTACATCAGTCGCTAATAAACCCTGCAGGCCGCTTCCATACTTCCATCCGAGTAGGTAAAAATATTTAAATTTGGGGTTTTTTTTGAAAATGACCCTCTAAAATTTTGTATTTTTGAAAATGGTCCTACAAAATTTATATTTACAAAAATAGCCCTATAAGTGCTAACTGGGCGCCACGTGTGCGCGCCACGTCAGCGGGGGAAGAGGAGTCGGATTGAGTTGAACACGCACTTTGAACATGCGTGTCTAAACACGCACTCTCAACATGCGTGTTTTACTTGTATATAAAAAAAATATTTAAAAATTTTAAAATTTGGAAATTTTATAAACTTTTAAAAATTTAAAAAATTGTATATAAAAATTGGTATAAATTTTAAAAAATTTAAAAATTTAGTATAAATTTATTAAAAAATAAACTTAAAAATTTAATTTTGTTTGGAAAAAACGTGAGGGATAATCCTTATCCTTCCTTATTCTCGTACCCAAATAATACCTCAATGTTTATCTTATATCTATTATCATTCAAATGTTAATTTTATCTCAATTTTTTTTAGGGGCAATTTCCTATATACCGTTAAAAATGTTTCTGTTTTCAGATTTACCCCTCTTAGAAGGCTAATATTAAAACTACCCTTCTTACGTTCCAACTTCTTTCCAAAATACCCCTGAAGTTAAACTCTGTTAGTGTACCGTTTAGAGCTGCCGTTATCTGTGTGAAATTACCATTTTGCCATTTCAAATATACCCTAAACCCTAAAACCCTAAAACCCTAAACCCTAAAATCCTAAAAAATCCTAAATCCTAAACCCTAAAACCCTAAAATTCTAAAAAATCCTAAATCCTAAACCCTAAAACCCTAAAACCCTAAAAAATCCTAAACCCGGGCAAAATAGGTGTATCTGATAGTTTTCAACTCCGATTATTATTTAACTCTAGTTTAACCCTAGTTAACTTAACAAAGGGAAACGGTAGGGGTATTTTTAATAACGGTGGAACGTATGAGGGATATATTGGAAAGAAAAAAATAAGAGGGGTAAATCAGATATTTTTTCAGATTTCAAGAGTACACAGGCAATTATTCCTTTTTTTTAATATTAAAAATTATAAATTAATAAAATAATTAAGTAAATATTTATATTTTTATATACATATTTATATTTTTATATTTTTAATTTAAAGATGTATATAAAAATATAAATATTTACTTAATTATTTTATTAATTTATAATTTTTAATATTAAAAAAAATTGAGATAAAATTAATATTTGAATGATAATAGATATAAGATAAACATTGAGGTATTATTTGGGTACGAGAATAAGGAAGAATAAAGATTATCCCTCACGTTTTTTCCAAACAAAATTAAATTTTAAAGTTTAATTTTTAATAAATTTATACTAAATTTTTAATTTTTTTAAAATTTATACCAATTTTTATATACAATTTTTTAAATTTTTAAAAGTTTATAAAATTTCCAAATTTTAAAATTTTTTAAATTTTTTTTTATATACAAGTAAAACACGCATGCTGAGAGTGCGTGTTTAAACACGCATGTTCAAAGTGCGTGTTTAAACACGCATGTTCAAAGTGCGTGTTTAAACACACACTCTCAACATGCGTGTTTAGACACGCATGTTCAAAGTGCGTGTTCAACTCAATCCGACTCCTCTTCCCCCGCTGACGTGGCGCGCACACGTGGCGCCCGCCGCACCCATAGGGCCATTTAGACACGCATTTTCAAAGTGCTAGGGTTTTGCTCACTATCGAGGTCAGGGATCCCGGAGGAGACGAAGGCGGCGCCGCCGCCGCCGAGCTTGACGCCGGGGGAGGGAGGCTGCGGCGGCGGCGGAGGATGGGGAGAAGGAGAGTGGGGGAGGGCGCGGGAGAAGCTGCTGCTGCTGCGGGAAGCGCGGGGGAGGGAGCCCTTCGCCGCGGCCATGGCGATCGCGACGGGGAATCGCCGGGGGTAAAAAACGGTGACGGAACGAAAGAGAGAACTTGAAAACGCGGCGGTTTAAAGGGGTAATTCAATTTCTACATCAGTCGCTAATAAACCCTGCAGGCCGCTTCCATACTTCCAACCTAGTAGGTAAAAATATTTAAATTTGGGATTTTTTTTGAAAATGACCCTCTAAAATTTTGTATTTTTGAAAATGGTCCTACAAAATTTATATTTACAAAAATAGCCCTATAAGTGCTAACTGGGCGCCACGTGTGCGCGCCACGTCAGCGGGGGAAGAGGAGTCGGATTGAGTTGAACACGCACTTTGAACATGCGTGTCTAAACACGCACTCTCAACATGCGTGTTTTACTTGTATATAAAAAAAATATTTAAAAATTTTAAATTTTGGAAATTTTATAAACTTTTAAAAATTTAAAAAATTGTATATAAAAATTGGTATAAATTTTAAAAAATTTAAAAATTTAGTTTAAATTTATTAAAAAATAAACTTAAAATTTTAATTTTGTTTGGAAAAAACGTGAGGGATAATCCTTATCCTTCCTTATTCTCGTACCCAAATAATACCTCAATGTTTATCTTATATCTATTATCATTCAAATGTTAATTTTATCTCAATTTTTTTTAGGGGCAATTTCCTATATACCGTTAAAAATGTTTCTGTTTTCAGATTTACCCCTCTTAGAAGGCTAATATTAAAACTACCCTTCTTACGTTCCAACTTCTTTCCAAAATACCCCTGAAGTTAAACTCTGTTAGTGTACCGTTTAGAGCTGCCGTTATCTGTGTGAAATTACCATTTTGACCTTTCAAATATACCCTAAACCCTAAAACCCTAAAACCCTAAACCCTAAAATCCTAAAAAATCCTAAATCCTAAACCCTAAAACCCTAAAAAACCCTAAACCCTAAAATCCTAAAAAATCCTAAATCCTAAACCCTAAAACCCTAAAACCCTAAAAAACCCTAAACCCGGGCAAAATAGGTATATCTGATAGTTTTCAACTCCGATTATTATTTAACTCTAGTTTAACCCTAGTTAACTTAACAAAGGGAATCGGTAGGGGTATTTTTAATAACGGTGGAACGTATGAGGGATATATTGGAAAGAAAAAAATAAGAGGGGTAAATCAGATATTTCTTCAGATTTCAGGAGTACACAGGCAATTATTCCTTTTTTTTAATATTAAAAATTATAAATTAATAAAATAATTAAGTAAATATTTATATTTTTATATACATATTTATATTTTTATATTTTTAATTTAAAGATGTATATAAAAATATAAATATTTACTTAATTATTTTATTAATTTATAATTTTTAATATTAAAAAAAATTGAGATAAAATTAATATTTGAATGATAATAGATATAAGATAAACATTGAGGTATTATTTGGGTACGAGAATAAGGAAGAAAAAAGATTATCCCTCACGTTTTTTCCAAACAAAATTAAAATATAAAGTTTAATTTTTAATAAATTTATACTAAATTTTTAATTTTTTTAAAATTTATACCAATTTTTATATACAATTTTTTAAATTTTTAAAAGTTTATAAAATTACCAAATTTAAAAATTTTTTTAATTTTTTTTATATACAAGTAAAACCCGCATGCTGAGAGTGCGTGTTTAAACACGCATGTTCAAAGTGCGTGTTTAAACACGCATGTTCAAAGTGCGTGTTTAAACACACACTCTCTACATGGGTGTTTAGACACGCATGTTCAAAGTGCGTGTTCAACTCAATCCGACTCCTCTTCCCCCACTGACGTGGCGCGCACACGTGGCGCCCGCCGCACCCATAGGGCCATTTAGACACGCATTTTCAAAGTGCTAGGGTTTTGCTCACTATCGAGGTCAGGGATCCCGGAGGAGACGAAGGCGGCGCCGCCGCCGCCGAGCTTGACGCCGGGGGAGGGAGGCTGCGGCGGCGGCGGAGGATGGGGAGAAGGAGAGTGGGGGAGGGCGCGGGAGAAGCTGCTGTGCTGCTGCTGCTGCTGGAAGCGCGGGGGAGGGAGCCCTTCGCCGCGGCCATGGCGATCGCGATGGGGAATCGCCGGGGGTAAAAAACGGTGACGGAGCGAAAGAGAGAACTTGAAAACGCGGCGGTTTAAAGGGGTAATTCAATTTCTACATCAGTCGCTAATAAACCCTGCAGGCCGCTTCCATACTTCCATCCGAGTAGGTAAAAATATTTAAATTTGGGGTTTTTTTTGAGAATGACCCTATAAAATTTTGTATTTTTGAAAATGGTCCTACAAAATTTATATTTACAAAAATAGCCGTATAAGTGCTAACTGGGCGCCACGTGTGCGCGCCACGTCAGCGGGGGAAGATGAGTCGGATTGAGTTGAACACGCACTTTGAACATGCGTGTCGAAGCACGCACTCTCAACATGCGTGTTTTACTTGTATATAAAAAAAATATTTAAAAATTTTAAATTTTGGAAATTTTATAAACTTTTAAAAATTTAAAAAATTGTATATAAAAATTGGTATAAATTTTAAAAAATTTAAAAATTTAGTATAAATTTATTAACAAATAAACTTAAAAATTTAATTTTGTTTGGAAAAAACGTGAGGGATATTCCTTATCCTTCCTTATTCTCGTACCCAAATAATACCTCAATGTTTATCTTATATCTATTATCATTCAAATGTTAATTTTATCTCAATTTTTTTTAGGGGCAATTTCCTATATACCGTTAAAAATGTTTCTGTTTTCAGATTTACCCCTCTTAGAAGGCTAATATTAAAACTACCCTTCTTACATTCCAACTTTTTTCCAAAATACCCCTGAAGTTAAACTCTGTTAGTGTACCGTTTAGAACTGCCGTTATCTTTGTGAAATTACCATTTTGCCCTTTCAAATATACCCTAAACCCTAAAACCCTAAAACCCTAAACCCTAAAATCCTAAAAAATCCTAAATCCTAAACCCTAAAACCCTAAAACCCTAAACCCTAAACCCTAAAATCCTAAAAAATCCTAAATCCTAAACTCTAAAACCCTAAAACCTAAAAACCCTAAACCCGGGCAAAATAGGTATATCTGATAGTTTTCAACTCCGATTGTTATTTAACTCTAGTTTAACCCTAGTTAACTTAACAAAGGGAAACGGTAGGGGTATTTTTAATAACGGTGGAACGTATGAGGGATATATTGGAAAGAAAAAAATAAGAGGGGTAAATCAGACATTTCTTCAGATTTCTGGAGTACACAGGCAATTATTCCTTTTTTTTAATATTAAAAATTATAAATTAATAAAATAATTAAGTAAATATTTATATTTTTATATACATATTTATATTTTTATATTTTTAATTTAAAGATGTATATAAAAATATAAATATTTACTTAATTATTTTATTAATTTATAATTTTTAATATTAAAAAAAATTGAGATAAAATTAATATTTGAATGATAATAGATATAAGATAAACATTGAGGTATTATTTGGGTACGAGAATAAGGAAGAAAAAAGATTATCCCTCACGTTTTTTCCAAACAAAATTAAATTATAAAGTTTAATTTTTAATAAATTTATACTAATTTTTTAATTTTTTTAAAATTTATACCAATTTTTACATACAATTTTTTAAATTTTTAAAAGTTTATAAAATTACCAAATTTTAAAATTTTTTAAATTTTTTTTTATATACAAGTAAAACACGCATGCCGAGAGTGCGTGTTTAAACACGCATGTTCAAAGTGCGTGTTTAAACTGTAAGAATTCGAATTTTGGAAATGAATAGATAAATGACAATAATTAAAGTCAAGTTGAATTTTGGATCATAAAAGCACGAATAGCTAAAGTGCCCCTTTTCTGCAGTGTAATTTGCACAGAAATAGGGCCAGAAATATCACTTTTCAATCCGAGCCTGATCTCGAAGATCCGAGACCACGAGTGCGACCGTCACGACGAACTGAGTGAAAACCATATTAAGCTTGTTCAGATCTGACGGTCGGATCTTCCAGAAATCAGCGATGAAGCGGGCGGGACCCGCGACTTAAGTCGCAGGTACAAGTGAACAGTAAATGCACAGTAAACCTAATTTTCGAATCCCCTAAGTGCCAACTTTGGCCAACTCGCCATCTGGAAGCCGATCATAGCACTTCAAATAGTCGATTTGAACGGTTTCGACGTTCTGGACGCAATGGCGCTGACGGAATTTCCGTTTGACGACCCTATCGTCTCGAAAATCGCAAAAACTGTATTTTGGAGCAGTATTTTATTGACCGCGATTTCATCTGGGCATTTTCTCGAAAATGAAAATCGCTACTTGATAGGATTCGTCGAGCCGGACGTCGTGGCGAAGTCCGTTTTTCGAATTGACGATCGGATTGCCTCGAAAAGCGTGAAATGCATCGAAAAATGCGAATTTTGCATAAAGACCCCTATAAAACATGCCTCGATTTGCATGCCACTCCTTTGAGAAGGACTAGAGTGTGATTGTGAGCTACTGTGAGGGACTGAATGCTGAACATCAAAAGCTAGAAGGGCTAAATTGCAAAATTGGCATAATGCTATATATAGCATGCATACCCGAGCTAGGGTTTTCAAGAAACCCAAAACCTCTGAGCCTTGCCCTAGCCGCCTGTGCAACAGACCACCTTTTCTCTGCCGCGCTTCCCGGAGCTTTCCCTCACCGGCCGCCGCCACCACGTTGCCGGAGAAGTTAAAGATCAAGATATATCTTGCTTCTGGTGTCTTCACGAACATCAGCGGAGTCATGACCCGTGTAGATGTTCTCCGGTGAAGTGGTCAAGTGTACGACCCGTGACTCCCAGGTTAGTGCCCAAGGGTGCCGGAGTGTCGACTCCCAGGTTAGTGCCCGAGGGTGCCGGAGTATGTCAGCCAGGTTGGTGCCAGGTTTGGCGAGATATCCCTGAGGTCTTGTTGACCAATATGGCGGCTTTTGATTGGATGTTTGGTAGCTCCTTATTGACGCATTGCTCAGTTTATTTCCAGTATCAGTTGGTAGACATACTTTGATCACCGCAGTTCCTTATGCATGATTATTATGGATACCTTTGATTTCCAGCATATATGATCTACTGCTCTTATGATTGATTATCACTGACATATCCTGATTTACAGTATTTCTTATCTGTAGTCCTTATGGTTGATTACCTGCCTAGTTAGCCTATCTGTGGATTCTGATTATTAGTAGACATTTATGTTTTCAGCTTTTCCTATTGACTCTTACTATCCGCAGATTTTAGTACCCAGTAGGTACGATTAGCTGATCCTCGGCTCGTCGTGCCCACTGGGATACATGTACAGTGTATCTCACACCCCCTGGGTGACCATTTTTCAGGTCCGTCGGGTGGGGAGATATCGGGACGATCCAGTGAGCCTGTCACGGTAGAGCTGTCCCCATGATTCTAGACAGAGATGATAGATATTCGTGATGATTTACTTAGATTTTTATTTCCGCATTTTATTCCAGTTCTACTTGATTTAGATATTAAAACATTGATGTAATAAGTGATTTTAAATTACCTTCCTGCTGAGTAGAGTAGCAGTTGTACTGAGATATCTGTTGCTGATTACTAGCTTAGCCGTGCATATATAGGGGAGTCTCTGTTCGCGGAATAGAGAGTTTCCTATATGTGTGGCGGTCTGTTACGCCTGTCTTGCAAACTCTGATTTAAAAAAAAAAAAAAAAATTTCAGACCTGATTTTAAACTCGGGGCGTGACAGATTAGATGGTATCAGAGCATAGGTATACGGTACCTAGGAAGATTGATTAGGAACTGGTTAGGACGAACCCTAGGATGACTTGTGTTCACGAGAGAGCGCTGGGTATTGGCATAGTGGATTGGAGCTCAGGTGTGTTCACACACAGTTGAGTCTTATTGTTGTGGTTATGAGTGGCGTTTGTACGCACTCTAGTCTTTGGGATCGTTGTTAGTGCAGGATTAGCCGCGGTCATGATTTCGGCCGTGGGCTTGATGTTTCAGTGGAGCCAGAGGGCTCAGATCAGTTACAGTGCATGTGGTTGAAGGATTGACCACCGTTTGCCAGAGGTTGAATGTCACGCCCCGGAGTCGAAACTGCGACCCGGGCTCGCCAACAGATCCGCCACCTATGCCAGAACCCGCATAGGCGAAGCGTCTAACCTGCAAAAGATAGTACTATAGCTACACAAATATCAGAGCTGCAATAAAATGCTGTAGAATAAAATCCAATTACTATACATCATGAAATAGAGTACAATATCCATTCCCTCAAATACAGATAATCATCATACAATGTCCTCAGTACAGCATCTCTCGACTATAAAAGGAGATAAACTAAAACTATAGTACATCAGTCTCTCCAAATACAAAAGATCTCTCTCCTCCAGATAAATAGTAAAAGCCAGCCAACAGCTACGAGGAATCTCCAACCAGGGGATACAGCTACACTCCTCGGGTGGTAACGATCTAGCTCGTGACTCCCTCGCCCGAACAACGACCGAAGATCAGCAACTCCAATGAGGACTCTGCAAAACAGGGGGAAAGAAGAGGAAACAACAGTGGGGGTGAGAACCACTAGTAAACCAGTAGCCTCCCCCTGTGGGTAAAGCCTCAAGCTCCGGCGTACCCACTAAGTCTACTAGAGGCAAGAAAAGGGCAGGTAGTAAAGCTGTAAACAGAACTACTGAATAAAAGGGGAAACCACAACAAGTATGCCTCTAAATGCAATACCGAAGGAAATGACGGTATGAATGCACCAGGAAACAACATCTGGCTAAATAGACCCAATCTAGTGCCACCAGTAAACTGGTACTGCCTGCTCTGCCATCACTCACAACTCACCAACTGACCGGAACCCAACACGGTCTAAAGCCTACTCCGGAGTGGCACTCGAGGGGAGCGACCCACACGAGTAAAGTATCACTGTATCAAGCATCTCTGTAACCAATGTCTCACAATAGCAGGACTGGATCATGACTATGATCAAAGTGGGAAACTCCGTCCACTAATGAAACCCCGACCTGATGCAATAGTACTCAAAAGTGGGAAATACCATCCACTAGAGAACTCTGATACCCAATCTGATGCAATAGTAAACATCCGGTCAACCGCCCACAGTCCGCGGTCACCGCAATAACCCCCAACCCACAATTGGGTACAATAATCAAGATCCGGTCAACCGCCTACTGTCCGCGGTTGCCGCAATAACCCATAATCCAACATCAAGTACACCCTGTCACTGACCCGCAGGTCCCGGCTACACTATCCCAAACCTCTGCTCGAACTCGAGCGACATGACTCAAAAGTCCAAATGAAAAGGAGAAAGAAAGCAATCATGGTTTCTCCTAAGTCAAATCCCAATATGATAGTGTAGCAATAAAATAGTGGCCTATCTAGATGTCCAAATAAGCATGCAAAAGTCCTCAGGCAATGTAAAAGAAAGAGAAAGTCAAATACAGTTCCACATGTGTAACAAATAATATATCCGCATAAATATAACCATCAGGCTAAAATCATCAGGCGACTACACATGTATAACATCCCTGATCCATAATAAATCCCAAAGTGGCACCCGCACCTAGATATGTCACTATGTCCCCGCAATTAATCCCTTTAATCCACTTTCATACAATTCTAGGTGCTAATGTGGCATGTTAATCATCACTTATTAAATTATTCTAAAGATCATGTTCCAACAGCAATATTATCCCAATAATATCCCCAACATGCTTTATCCACTAAATTAACCACAGATAGAAGGTTCACATGTATATCAGTCAATCATGCATATTAATCAATCAATATGCTCAAAGGGGGATTTTCTAATAAACTTAGTAAGTAAGCCAGGTGTAGAGGCATGCAACAACCACCCACCTGAAGCGCTAACTGTCCGGGTCCATACAGCTGAAAATACCAAAAACTCCAATCCTGCGCTCCAACAAGAACAGTACACCCGAAACACTCCTGGCACAACACAAAGTCCACTAAACACACTTAGGCTCCCAAATATTGCTTTAATTAATCCATACAACAACAGTCCTGAAACTGTTAAATTATCACCTGCAGAAAGTGCCCAGAAAATTCCAAGAAAAATATCACGGCGATCCTCGCATCGATAGCTTCGAAACGGTACCTTGCACGCCCAAATCCGAGTTTGGTAAGTCAAGTTATAAATTCGGCAAGGTGGTAAACCAAACATCAAACTGTAAAGAAAACTGCACACTGTACACTGAGAAAACAGTAATTTTCACCTTCGAGACAATTTCCTAAAATCCCAGAAAAATCACCACTGTGTTCCTCGCGACGAGTAGATCAAAATCGACTCTTGAATCGCCTCGATCCGATGTTCCTAGGCTGAGATATAAAATCGGCAAGTTGGTGCTGTCCAAAATCCACCACAGAAAAATGGGGGTCAAAGATGCCTCGGGAAACGTGCCAAAAGTGCGAAACGGAGCGAAGCGATCAACACGAAAATCGAAGCCTTACCTCTTAGGAACACGCTGTCGAAGAAATCGTCCAAAAACTCCTCCTGGTTTGCTCACAGTGAATTTTTGAATAATCTGCGACGGTAATGGGCCGAAATGGGGGAAAACCGAGGCGAACTGTAAAAATGATATCGCCGATGCCGAGCTTCCAGATATTCTGAGAATCCACCACGAGATCAAGGGCACCAAGGGGAACAACTTTCATATACAACTCACCCTCCCATTCCCTCTCTACAGCTCGGGAAAAAGAAGAGAAAGAGGGAAGTGGGCTGCCTTTATAGGCCCACCAAAAGAATTCCCATAATACCCGGGGTGTCCCCGGTTTCGGGCGCCCGAAACCTTTGGGCCCCGAAACCGGGCGCGCACAGTGCCCGGCCCACGGCCCGGCCCACTGCCCGATCCCGCACAGCGGATCCTGGCCGGACCGCCGGACCGTCCGACCGGCCCATTGCGCGACACGTGTCCCCAGAACAGGGGACAGCGGATCCGCCCATCCTCCTCGCACCGCGTGGCCCACCCTCGGTCAACGCAGCCGCTGGCGCCAGCCAATGGCTGGCCGCCACGTGGCGCACGCGTGCGCCACGTCGTGCCGTGGCCGCCACGCCCACTGCCGTCGCCTGCCACGCCTGCACGCCGGCCGCCCACGCCACCTGCACGCGCACAGTGACGCGCCCAATCCCCGCGCGCCACGCGTCCAATCCACACACTCGCTGCACCCGGTGCACGACACCCCCAAACACCGAACCAACAACGTGATGCCACGTGTCCCTATCCGGTCCACCGTACACACCGCACTCTCCAGTGAACCGAGCGCGCTGAACCCGCCAATCCAGAACCGCCACGTGGCACCCCGCTCCGGTGCACGACGGCCGCGTGGACCGAGCGCCTGCCCGCGCGTCCTGCCCGCGCGCTGCGCGCTGCCCGCGCCTGCCCGCCGCCGCGCTGCCGCCTGCCCGAGGCCGCGCCGCCGCCCTCCGCCGCTGCCCGCCGCCGGCGATCGCCGGAAGTACTGTTCCGGCGTGAACAGTAACCCGAGCTCCGAATTGACAAGTAGGTAGTCCATTTTCACCGTTTTCGCGCGCTGAATCCGAATTTGACGTCCGTTTCGCCAAATTCCAACTCTAAAAATTGCCGAAGGCTCCCGGAAGTGTATTCTTAGTCCAAACTTCGTGCGGAGCCCAATTTAAATATCCGATTCGCGCGAAACCACTTCTAAACCCTCCACGGGGTCCTCCGATCACTCACATGATCCATTTGGGCCCGAAGTCCAACTCTTGTGCCCAATTATGCCCCAAACACCTCCAACACACCATGTAGGCCTCCATCAGCCACCCCAACGCACTGTAGCAGCTCTGCGGAGATCCGGGTCATCACATCCTCCCCCACTAAAAGAAAGTTTCGTCCTCGAAACTAAAGTCGTTCCTCAACACGGAAACTCAACCAAATAAAGGGGGTAAACATCCAATCATCCACCACTCCAGCTCCCAAGGCTGACAAGTACCTCCTCCAAAGGCGCGATGCGGTCCTCGGGTCTCCATCTAGAACAAGATAAAGGCGGGCACTCCAGAAAAACCGTACCAACTCAACCAAGTACAGCTGGGCTAACCGCTCGAGCTACCAAGTAATCTGCATCGGTACAAGCCTCCGCTCCTCCCAGGGCCTCAGATAATCCAACCACAAGTCCATCGGCACAACAAGCTCGATCCAAGTACCTCTGTACTCCCGGGCATCCAATATAAATCCTCCAACTGATCACGTAAACTCTGATCTCTAATCCAAAACCATCTGGGTGTAGAATCACCTCCCCAACTCTCCAGCATCAGCACACAACTATAAGCAGTTGGGAGAACCAGATCACAAATCAATCTCGAGAAGATCCAGTACCCTTGCAGCTGGTAAATCCAATCCTCCAGGCTCGAAAAAGGGTACCTGCCCAGATGATCACTTCATCATATTTCGGGAGTTGCGTCCTCAGCTTCCAACCCCGTAACATGCAAGGCAATTCCAAAAGAAAAGAGCCCTATCCAGGAGGGGGTCCTCGCCCGGTCGCTCCCAAATCTTGACCAACCGAGCGAACCATTCAGCCATGGTCTATCATCCAAAGATTCCTCAGTGACACCATCATACGTCACATCTGCCTCGACAGTCCATACAGCGCCAGCTGCGGAGTCAACAAACACAACCCCAAATAGCTCTCCTGCTCCGGGTATCCGCCACCACAGTGGCCCTATCGGGGTGATGTTGGATGCTTGCCACAAATCCAACTGTAACTTCATAGCTACTCTGGGGCATCACTGTATATCACAAATCCATCCCCCAACACTGGCGATGCAGAAATCAGGGCTGGTATCAATCTCATCACCAAATCGTCAAGCTCTGCTGGCACTATTCGGCTCACAAGCTCCTCACCTCAATAAATAACTGCCGGTCTCAGCCATTCTCGCATAGCATCCCTTTTTGGCCGGACTTCCACCACCGCCTCTCATGGCTAGGCTAAGTAATCCAGGAAGATATGCTCTCGAAGCTAAAACTCGTACCACAACAACTTGGCACACAGCTTCTTCCTCGCAGACCTTGTCACACCATCTACCAGTGCTCCACCAGCTCTAAACCATACAGAGATGGGGTAAAATCAAAATATCCCAGAAGAATATCTCCAATAATTCTTCCCAGTGCAGCTGGAACACACAATTCCTCAAATCATAAGATGACAGGGCATTAGTCGTTCCATTTATCCTCACTGTACTCATAATGCCCCTACCATGTCCTGAATACCATCTTGGCTAAACACTCAGCTGTCTGATTCCAAAAAGATACAGGTATTATCAGCAACAACTGCCGGAGTATAACTCCACAAAAAGGTCCTAAACAATATGCAAACTTGCCTGCGGTCACACCATACAAGGACCCTCACTGTCGTGTGTCCACGACGTGACATCATCACCGTGTATCAACGGTGTGGCATCACCACCGTACAACAACGGGGTGGCACTAGGTCGAACAACCCTCGATCCGTCAGATCCTGCAACTGCGCCATCAGCTCCCTCAGCTCCACAGGTGGTATCCAATGAGGTGCTAACGGGGTTGGCGTGGTTCCCAGAACCACGTCAACCGCAATCTCAATCTCTCTAATCGACGGCATTATCATCAGCTCCGGTGGAATCACACCGGGATCTCACGACAACAGGAATATCCTCGCGTCCCGGTGCCGCCGTTGGCACCTCTCGCAATGTCGCTACAACTTGTGTGCTCCGACTGTCTCAAAGAACAAGTCTCTAATGTCTGCCTTGCAGAAGATCATAACCTTCTCTCCCCGCAGTCATACACCATGTGGCACTGTGCCAACCAATCCCACGCACTGGGTCAAACACTGACCAGGTACAAATACCAATAAACCTGCCGATACCACTCGGGGTCTCAACTGCACTGGACATGATCCACAACCTCCTCCACATGCACCATCCCAACAGGAACCTGTACCTCTAGTGCATGTGGTAACAAACCTACCTCTAGTCCATGCAGGAATGCAACATGCTCTAACTTCGACTGCTGAGATGAAATCACACCTGCGACGACCCGATCCACTGCCTTGGTGCCCTCCACCCAGGCAGCACAGTCTCAATCGCTCACTGTAGGTGGTCGTCACTTAATCTGCCTAAAAACCAAGGCTATCCGTAAAAAGGAGCACAATTCTCCGCCTTTGCTCACACTGGGGCAAGGAATAGAGCTCTTCGCAGACAACAATCCACGCTACCGCTGCGCCACTCTGATGACGATGCTGATGCTGCCACCGGGGTCCACCTGACCTCTGACATCTCCGAAAATCCATTATTGCAATCGTCATATAGCAAAACACAATTAATCCTTGCAATTCCTCATTCAATTATCCTTACTCAGCTCACCCCTCAAGCACATCTATTGTACCCCAAGCATGCAGGTTAATAATCACAAAGGGTAACCTTCTTTTGGGTAAGCTTTACATAATCCGTCCACAAGGATGTCCACCATCCAGGAAGGAAAACGAAAGTGCCACAGCCAACCGATCTGTCCCCCAGCACTTAGCGCCAAGCGCCTCTATCCAGAACTCGCCTCTGGCGGCAGATCCTTATCCAAAGGAATTGCAACAGTACACTCCATACACAATGCCTACTCCATCGAGGCATCTAAAATCCAAAATCCAAAGCAGAGGGATCAGATAAACTGAAAGGTATCCTGGCGCAATCCACTGCCAGTCGCACGCATCCTACGCGCTTCGTCCCTCGAAACCTGGAGCGTACAGTTCAACAACTGCAAAACTTCCCAGCACAGGGGGACCCTCAATTAATCACTCCCTCACCACCAACCACGATTTTGCCTCCAAAGGCTCCCACCCAAATCCATAAATCAGGGGGGGTTCATCTGCCAAAACTGGCTCCATCCATCAATGATGTCCCACAACTCATCAGCTGTCAACTATCCACCCCACCTCGGTGCCTCGACACTAAACATTGGCACGGAGGGGCTACTCGCTCAATTGGCGCCCAGGAATCACTGCCGCTGAGGATACTGTAACCAGGTGGTCTCAGGAGAAAAACACTGTCGGGCTGCCCACTGCTCCGACAACTGTGTCACTCAGACCAGCGGCTCACTCTGCCGCTGATATACCTCTGACAATCCTGCCATCGGGGCCTGAAGCTCTCTAACCTCAATCCGGATATCCGGCCCCAAAACAATCTGCTCAAGCTCCACCGCTGCGACGAGTGCACACCAATCCGCACAACGCGTCGGGGAGACACCGCTCACCACGACCAACTGCACCACAGCACAAAACAAAACTCGACCCAATCCGGCGAGAGTCTAGAGCATGTCAACCGTTCCGCCGCATTATGTTGTCTGCAGCCAACATAATTGCTTAGGAGAATAAACATGCCAATCACCCATCCCATCACTTGGGAGAGGTATAAAACTCAATCAGGACTCTCGCAAAACTCACGACTCTCACGAAGTCATCCTAGGGTCCAACCATAAGCCTAGGGTTTCTACAGTCCCAATTGACCTATCCCTAAGCTCTGATACCAACTTAATCTGTCACGCCCCGGGGTCGAAACTGCGACCCGGGCTCGCCAACAGATCCGCCACCTATGCCAAAACCCGCATAGGCGAAGCGTCTAACCTGCAAAAGATAGTACTATAGCTACACAAATATCAGAGCTGAAATAAAATGCTGTAAAATAAAATCCAATTACTATACATCATGAAATAGAGTACAATATCCATTCCCTCAAATACAGATAATCATCATACAATGTCCTCAGTACAGCATCTCTCGACTATAAAAGGAGATAAACTAAAACTATAGTACATCAGTCTCTCCAAATACAAAAGATCTCTCTCCTCCAGATAAACAGTAAAAGCCAGCCAACAGCTACGAGGAATCTCCAACCAGGGGATACAGCTACACTCCTCGGGTGGTAACGATCTAGCTCGTGACTCCCTCGCCCGAACAACGACCGAAGATCAGCAACTCCAATGAGGACTCTGCAAAACAGGGGGAAAGAAGAGGAAACAACAGTGGGGGTGAGAACCACTAGTAAACCAGTAGCCTCCCCCTGTGGGTAAAGCCTCAAGCTCCGGCGTACCCACTAAGTCTACTAGAGGCAAGAAAAGGGCAGGTAGTGAAGCTGTAAACAGAACTACTGAATAAAAGGGGAAAACCACAACAAGTATGCCTCTAAATGCAATACCGAAGGAAATGACGGTATGAATGCACCAGGAAACAACATCTGGCTAAATAGACCCAATCTAGTGCCACCAGTAAACTGGTACTGCCTGCTCTGCCATCACTCACAACTCACCAACTGACCGGAACCCAACACGGTCTAAAGCCTACTCCGGAGTGGCACTCGAGGGGAGCGACCCACACGAGTAAAGTATCACTGTATCAAGCATCTCTGTAACCAATGTCTCACAATAGCAGGACTGGATCATGACTATGATCAAAGTGGGAAACTCCGTCCACTAATGATACCCCGACCTGATGCAATAGTACTCAAAAGTGGGAAATACCATCCACTAGAGAACTCTGATACCCAATCTGATGCAATAGTAAACATCCGGTCAACCGCCCACAGTCCGCGGTCACCGCAATAACCCCCAACCCACAATTGGGTACAATAATCAAGATCCGGTCAACCGCCTACTGTCCGCGGTTGCCGCAATAACCCATAATCCAACATCAAGTACACCCTGTCACTGACCCGCAGGTCCCGGCTACACTATCCCAAACCTCTGCTCGAACTCGAGCAACATGACTCAAAAGTCCAAATGAAAAGGAGAAAGAAAGCAATCATGGTTTCTCCTAAGTCAAATCCCAATATGATAGTGTAGCAATAAAATAGTGGCCTATCTAGATGTCCAAATAAGCATGCAAAAGTCCTCAGGCAATGTAAAAGAAAGAGAAAGTCAAATACAGTTCCACATGTGTAACAAATAATATATCCACATAAATATAACCATCAGGCAAAAATCATCAGGCGACTACACATGTATAACCCCTGATCCATAATAAATCCCAAAGTGGCACCCGCACATAGATATGTCACTATGTCCCCGCAATTAATCCATTTAATCCACTTTCATACAATTCTAGGTGCTAATGTGGCATGTTAATCATCACTTATAAATTATTCCAAAGATCATGTTCCAACAGCAATATTATCCCAATAATATCCCCAACATGCTATATCCACTAAATTAACCACAGATAGATAGGTTCACATGTATATCAGTCAATCATGCATATTAATCAATCAATATGCTCAAAGGGGGATTTTCTAATAAACTTAGTAAGTAAGCCAGGTGTAGAGGCATGCAACAACCACCCACCTGAAGCGCTAACTGTCCGGGTCCATACAGCTGAAAATACCAAAAACTCCAATCCTGCGCTCCAACAAGAACAGTACACCCGAAACACTCCTGGCACAACACAAAGTCCACTAAACACACTTAGGCTCCCAAATATTGCTTTAATTAATCCATACAACAACAGTCCTGAAACTGTTAAATTATCACCTGCAGAAAGTGCCCAGAAAATTCCAAGAAAAATATCACGGCGATCCTCGCATCGATAGCTTCGAAACGGTACCTTGCACGCCCAAATCCGAGTTCGGTAAGTCAAGTTATAAATTCGGCAAGGTGGTAAACCAAACATCAAACTGTAAAGAAAACTGCACACTGTACACTGAGAAAACAGTAATTTTCACCTTCGAAACAATTTCCTAAAATCCCAGAAAAATCACCACTGTGTTCCTCGCGACGAGTAGATCAAAATCGACTCTTGAATCGCCTCGATCCGATGTTCCTAGGCTGAGATATAAAATCGGCAAGTTGGTGCTGTCCAAAATCCACCACAGAAAAATGGGGGTCAAAGATGCCTCGGGAAACGTGCCAAAAGTGCGAAACGGAGCGAAGCGATCAACACGAAAATCGAAGCCTTACCTCTTAGGAACACGCTGTCGAAGAAATCGTCCAAAAACTCCTCCTGGTTTGCTCACAGTGAATTTTTGAATAATCTGCGACGGTAATGGGCCGAAATGGGGGAAAACCGAGGCGAACTGTAAAAATGATATCGCCGATGCCGAGCTTCCAGATATTCTGAGAATCCACCACGAGATCAAGGGCACCAAGGGGAACAACTTTCATATACAACTCACCCTCCCATTCCCTCTCTACAGCTCGGGAAAAAGAAGAGAAAGAGGGAAGTGGGCTGCCTTTTATAGGCCCACCAAAAGAATTCCCATAATACCCGGGGTGTCCCCGGTTTCGGGCGCCCGAAACCTTTGGGCCCCGAAACCGGGCGCGCACAGTGCCCGGCCCACGGCCCGGCCCACTGCCCGATCCCGCACAGCGGATCCGGCCGGACCGCCGGACCGTCCGACCCGCCCATTGCGCGACACGTGTCCCCAGAACAGGGGACAGCGGATCCGCCCATCCTCCTCGCGCCGCGTGGCCCACCCTCGGTCAACGCAGCCGCTGGCGCCAGCCAATGGCTGGCCGCCACGTGGCGCACGCGTGCGCCACGTCGTGCCGTGGCCGCCACGCCCGCTGCCGTCGCCTGCCACGCCTGCACGCCGGCCGCCCACGCCACCTGCACGCGCACAGTGACGCGCCCAATCCCCGCGCGCCACGTGTCCAATCCACACACTCGCTGCACCCGGTGCACGACACCCCCAAACACCGAACCAACAACGTGATGCCACGTGTCCCTATCCGGTCCACCGTACACACCGCACTCTCCAGTGAACCGAGCGCGCTGAACCCGCCAATCCAGAACCGCCACGTGGCACCCCGCTCCGGTGCACGACGGCCGCGTGGACCGAGCGCCTGCCCGCGCGTCCTGCCCGCGCGCTGCGCGCTGCCCGCGCCTGCCCGCCGCCGCGCTGCCGCCTGCCCGAGGCCGCGCCGCCGCCCTCCGCCGCTGCCCGCCGCCGGCGATCGCCGGAAGTACTGTTCCGGCGTGAACAGTAACCCGAGCTCCGAATTGACAAGTAGGTAGTCCATTTTCACTGTTTTCGCGCGCTGAATCCGAATTTGACGTCCATTTCGCCAAATTCCAACTCTAAAAATTGCCGAAGGCTCCCGGAAGTGTATTCTTAGTCCAAACTTCGTGCGGAGCCCAATTTAAATATCCGATTCGCGCGAAACCACTTCTAAACCCTCCACGGGGTCCTCCGATCACTCACATGATCCATTTGGGCCCGAAGTCCAACTCTTGTGCCCAATTATGCCCCAAACACCTCCAACACACCATGTAGGCCTCCATCAGCCACCCCAACGCACTGTAGCAGCTCTGCGGAGATCCGGGTCATCACATTGAACAAGTTATTAACCTTTCAGTTTTCTCGTGTCGTATTTAGTGGCATGTGTGCCCGATGGTAATCCTGAATTTGGGTAGGATTTAAATTTGGCCTATGCGTCAATTCTAATGAGATGTTAGTGAACATTGGAATACAATGCCGAATTCTTGTTGTCAGAATGGCATTCATGACCTCGAGATGGTAGTGACCTTTGGTAAGGGTTATATCATCGGCATAGAGACTGTGTAGGGAGGTATGTGATGTACCTTCAGATGTGAGTGGTGTCCCCAACTAGTTGTTGGGGATAGATCTATGGTATTTCGCCTTTCTTTTGGTAAGCACGTTGGGCGGCCGACAACGTACTTCCGAAAGAACTGAGAAATACTTTGCCCTGTAATGGGAAATATTCAGATTGGGTCTAAATGAGTAGCCTGAGAGTTGTCGATATTTTTGTGACTGATTGTCACTATTGCAAACTGGTTTAATTAAGTTTCAGGGACGAAACTTCCTTTTTGGTGGGAGAGATGTAAGAATTCGAATTTTGGAAATGAATAGATAAATGACAATAATTAAAGTCAAGTTGAATTTTGGATCATAAAAGCACGAATAGCTAAAGTGCCCCTTTTCTGCAGTGTAATTTGCACAGAAATAGGGCCAGAAATATCACTTTTCAATCCGAGCCTGATCTCGAAGATCCGAGACCACGAGTGCGACCGTCACGACGAACTGAGTGAAAACCATATTAAGCTTGTTCAGATCTGACTGTCGGATCTTCCAGAAATCAGCGATGAAGCGGGCGGGACCCGCGACTTAAGTCGCAGGTACAAGTGAACAGTAAATGCACAGTAAACCTAATTTTCGAATCCCCTAAGTGCCAACTTTGGCCAACTCGCCATCTGGAAGCCGATCATAGCACTTCAAATAGTCGATTTGAACGGTTTCGACGTTCTGGACGCAATGGCGCTGACGGAATTTCCGTTTGACGACCCTATCGTCTCGAAAATCGCAAAAACTGTATTTTGGAGCAGTATTTTATTGACCGCGATTTCATCTGGGCATTTTCTCGAAAAATGAAAATCGCTACCTGATAGGATTCGTCGAGCCGGACGTCGTGGCGAAGTCCGTTTTTCGAATTGACGATCGGATTGCCTCGAAAAGCGTGAAATGCATCGAAAAATGCGAATTTTGCATAAAGACCCCTATAAAACATGCCTCGATTTGCGTGCCACTCCTTTGAGAAGGACTAGAGTGTGATTGTGAGCTACTGTGAGGGACTGAATGCTGAACATCAAAAGCTAGAAGGGCTAAATTGCAAAATTGGCATAATGCTATATATAGCATGCATACCCGAGCTAGGGTTTTCAAGAAACCCTAAACCTCTGAGCCTTGCCCTAGCCGCCTGTGCAACAGACCACCTTTTCTCTGCCGCGCTTCCCGGAGCTTTCCCTCACCGGCCGCCGCCACCACGTTGCCGGAGAAGTTAAAGATCAAGATATATCTTGCTTCTCGGTGGTCTTGGTGAGGAAGGTGTTGGGAAGGACTCAAGTGGATCAAGTCCTCCTCTGAGGTACCCTCGGTGAAGCCGCGGTCGAGCCCGAGGTGAACCGACGCCAGCCGCCGCCGTGGGAGAACCTCCTTCTTCCTCGTTTTCCGGCGAGGTGAGTTGGTTGAATTTATCGCAATACTTTGGCCTAGGGACCCTCCTATTCCTCTTCTGACATTGCAAGGATCATACTGGTGCAGCCCGAGCCGCCGCCGTCGACCCTGTCGCCGGCGGGAGCTCCCGTCGCCGGAAAACCCAGTTTTGATCGATTTCGGGCGCGAGATCCATCCGGCCGTTTGATGAGAGATCAGCGACGTTGGATCCCTTCCTCTCGTCGACTGCAACCTCCCCACCAAGTCTGGTGATGATCGGTCGAGAATCCACACCGCACGACGAAGCCCTAGAAATTGATAAAGTGAGCCTTCGCCGGAACTCCTCCGCCCGGCGCCGCCGCCCGTCCCCGTCGCCGGCCACCACCGTAGGAAGCATCGTAGCTTCGTGGGGAGTGTTTTGGTCCAAGTTGTAGCGGCCCGATCATCGCCGGCCGGAATTCGCCATTAGAGCCCATTGTCTTCTTCACCGAGTTGGGTTTCTTCGAGCTCCGGCGATCGCCGACGCTCCGCGCCGCCGGCTGGTGACCCAGGTAAGGTCCTTCTGCCTTGGTGATGCCTTGCATGCATTTGCATGAGGGTTTTTACGCTGGGTTTTCTTCCTCTGCAGTTGCACCACAAGGTCACCCGTGCCTACACCGCCGGCCGCCGTCGCGACTCCGGGCTCCGGCCAACTTCACAGGTGGGCCCTAAATCTTGTAGTTAAGAGTTCCATCAACCTTGTTTAGGCTTAAAGACCCTTGTAATAAAGTTGGTTCAACCTTGTTTATGCTTGAGGATAATTGGGTTTTGGCTCCGGCCGCCGCCACCTCCGGCCGCCGGCGCATGACCAGACCTAGACTGGGCTTCATCTGGGGACCCCCTCTAACCTGTGCTTACCTCTGGTGCAGAGCAGAACCCAAGTTGCTCCAAGAAAAGCCCAAGTCCGAGCCTTGGAGGAGCACCACCTTGCTCCGGCGACTCCTCCGGCCACCTCCGGCGCGTCTCAGGTGAGCCCCATGACCCTCAGTCCTTACTGTATACCATGCTCTAGTTAGATCTTGTTTTGATCAAGTATAAAGAAAATTTGGGCATAGTTGTAACAAGTAGCATATTGAACATTAAAGGATGATGGGCCAACTTTGCCCTCGGGTCCTGTGCCAGTCCAAACTGGTGAGCACGGGTTCCGTCTCGTCATAACGGACGCGCTGAAACTTACGGCGTCGTCGTCGGATTCTTGGATTGCAAGAACGGGTCGAAATAATGCTTCAAATAGGAGTATTTATGCAATTTTAAGAAGTAATTATGGACCAGCTTTGTTCTCGGGATCCGTGTTGGCCAAATCTTGTGAGAACGAGCTCCGTCTCGTCGTAACGAGCATGCTGAAATTTACAGAGCATCATTTGGGTTCCCGGATGTCAAGAACGAGCTAAAACAGTCACATAAAATAGTGTTTCCAAGCAATTATAAATATTTGGTGGACCAAATTGCAAATGTAACCCCCTGGCTGCCCTTAGACAGTACCTACGCACCCCCTGGACATTTTGTTAGGGTTCCGATGGTCCCCGTTGACCGAGAAACGGAATTTGATCGATAATCGGCCGATTTGACCCGTTTAAACTATCCGTTAGTGCAGCGTCGTCGGGAAAGGGTTGTGTGAGTTTATTACTGACCAGATCTTCTGATACAGGGCCCAGTTGTTCAGCACCAGCCTCCCAGTAGCTGCGCGGGAGTTCGAGTATCTGCCGCCATCCAGGTGGGTTACTTTCGAACCGGGCCTCAGCTTTTTGGCCCTCTGGTTGCTTTAGTCCAGTCGGACCCCTGTTGTTGATTTACCCTGCTGATTACACATATATATAACCTATCCTGACATATGCTGATATTCTTTGACATATGAGTGATCCCCTTGACTTGTCTTGATCCCACTGATTGACATTAACTTGATTAGACCTGTACTTGAGATGATCTGTTCATGATTAGCCGGATTATCGTATATACGCTCCGTGATTATTTCTGATAGATTTGATCTACCTGTTCATGATTGGTCCTGACGATTTTATCTACATGCCATATGATCTATGATGACTGCATCTTCTTGATAGATCTTGATCGACTTGAGACACATTATGATTGCATATACCCGTTTATTAGCTTATTGATTTGATCGATATGACCCATGATTCGATTTTACTCATTGATTCCTGTCATTGAGATATTCCTGGATATACGTCGATATGCATTATTGATTGATCTTGATTGATAGATACCCCTCGATATGCATGATTGATTGATCCTGATTGATAGATACAGACAGATGATTCCCTGTTGGGATCTCGGCATGTTGCCGACTACCCGGTCATTTGACCGTGAGATTGATCATTATGATTCGCCCGCACTGCTGTACTTCACGAACATCAGCGGAGTCATGACCCGTGTAGATGTTCTTTACCGGTAAAGTGGTCAAGTGTACGACCCGTGACTCCCAGGTTAGTGCCCAAGGGTGCCGGAGTGTCGACTCCCAGGTTAGTGCCCGAGGGTGCCGGAGTATGTCAGCCAGGTTGGTGCCAGGTTTGGCGAGATATCCCTGAGGTCTTGTTGACCAATATGGCGGCTTTTGATTGGATGTTTGGTAGCTCCTTATTGACGCATTACTGCTCAGTTTATTTCCAGTATCAGTTGGTAGACATACTTTGATCACCGCAGTTCCTTATGCATGATTATTATGGATACCTTTGATTTCCAGCATATATGATCTACTGCTCTTATGATTGATTATCACTGACATATCCTGATTTACAGTATTTCTTATCTGTAGTCCTTATGGTTGATTACCTGCCTAGTTAGCCTATCTGTGGATTCTGATTATTAGTAGACATTTATGTTTTCAGCTTTTCCTATTGACTCTTACTATCCGCAGATTTTAGTACCCAGTAGGTACGATTAGCTGATCCTCGGCTCGTCGTGCCCACTGGGATACATGTACAGTGTATCTCACACCCCCTGGGTGACCATTTTTCAGGTCCGTCGGGTGGGGAGATATCGGGACGATCCAGTGAGCCTGTCACGGTAGAGCTGTCCCCATGATTCTAGACAGAGATGATAGATATTCGTGATGATTTACTTAGATTTTTATTTCCGCATTTTATTCCAGTTCTACTTGATTTAGATATTAAAACATTGATGTAATAAGTGATTTTAAATTACCTTCCTGCTGAGTAGAGTAGCAGTTGTACTGAGATATCTGTTGCTGATTACTAGCTTAGCCGTGCATATATAGGGGAGTCTCTGTTCGCGGAATAGAGAGTTTCCTATATGTGTGGCGGTCTGTTACGCCTGTTTTGCAAACTCTGATTAAAAAAAAAAAAAAAAAAATTTCAGACCTGATTTTAAACTCGGGGCGTGACATAAACACACACTCTCAACATGCGTGTTTAGACACGCATGTTCAAAGTGCGTGTTCCTCAATCCGACTCCTCTTCCCCCGCTGACGTGGCGCGCACACGTGGCGCCAGCCGCACCCATAGGGCCATTTAGACACGCATTTTCAAAGTGCTAGGGTTTTGCTCACTATCGAGGTCAGGGATCCCGGAGGAGACGAAGGCGGCGCCGCCGCCGCCGAGCTTGACGCCGGGGGAGGGAGGCTGCGGCGGCGGCGGAGGATGGGGAGAAGGAGAGTGGGGGAGGGCGCGGGAGAAGCTGCTGCTGCTGCTGCTGCTGCGGGAAGCGCGGTGGAGGGAGCCCTTCGCCGCGGCCATGGCGATCGCGACGGGGAATCGCCGGGGGTAAAAAACGGTGACGGAGCGAAAGAGAGAACTTGAAAACGCGGCGGTTTAAAGGGGTAATTCAATTTCTACATCAGTCGCTAATAAACCCTGCAGGCCGCTTCCATACTTCCATCCGAGTAGGTAAAAATATTTAAATTTGGGGTTTTTTTTGAAAATGACCCTCTAAAATTTTGTATTTTTGAAATTGCTCCTACAAAATTTATATTTACAAAAATAGCCCGATAAGTGCTAACTGGGCGCCACGTGTGCGCGCCACGTCAGCGGGGGAAGAGGAGTCGGATTGAGTTGAACACACACTTTGAACATGCGTGTCTAAACACGCGTGTTTTACTTGTATATAATAAAAATATTTAAAAATTTTAAAATTTGGAAATTTTATAAACTTTTAAAAATTTAAAAAATTGTATATAAAAATTGGTATAAATTTTAAAAAATTTAAAAATTTAGTATAAATTTATTAAAAAATAAACTTAAAAATTTAATTTTGTTTGGAAAAAACGTGAGGGATAATTCTTATCCTTCCTTATTCTCGTACCCAAATAATACCTCAATGTTTATCTTATATCTATTATCATTCAAATGTTAATTTTATCTCAATTTTTTTTAGGGGCAATTTCCTATATACCGTTAAAAATGTTTCTGTTTTCAGATTTACCCCTCTTAGAAGGCTAATATTAAAACTACCCTTCTTACGTTCCAAATTCTTTCCAAAATACCCCTGAAGTTAAACTCTGTTAGTGTACCGTTTAGAGCTGCCGTTATCTGTGTGAAATTACCATTTTGCCCTTTCAAATATACCCTAAACCTTAAAACCCTAAAACCCTAAACCCTAAAATCCTAAAAAATCCTAAATCCTAAACCCTGAAACCCTAAAACCCTAAAAAATACTAAACCCTAAAATCTTAAAAAATTCTAAATCCTAAACCCTAAAACCCTAAAACCCTAAAAAACCCTAAACCCGGGCAAAATAGGTATATCTGATAGTTTTCAACTCCGATTATTATTTAACTCTAGTTTAACCCTAGTTAACTTAACAAAGGGAAACGGTAGGGGTATTTCTAATAACGGTGGAACGTATGAGGGATATATTGGAAAGAAAAAAATAAGAGGGGTAAATCAGATATTTCTTCAGATTTCAGGAGTACACAAGCAATTATTCCTTTTTTTTAATATTAAAAATTATAAATTAATAAAATAATTAAGTAAATATTTATATTTTTATATACATATTTATATTTTTATATTTTTAATTTAAAGATGTATATAAAAATATAAATATTTACTTAATTATTTTATTAATTTATAATTTTTAATATTAAAAAAAATTGAGATAAAATTAATATTTGAATGATAATAGATATAAGATAAACATTGAGGTATTATTTGGGTACGAGAATAAGGAAGAATAAAGATTATCCCTTACGTTTTTTCCAAACAAAATTAAATTTTAAAGTTTAATTTTTAATAAATTTATACTAAATTTTTAAATTTTTTAAAATTTATTCCAATTTTTATATACAATTTTTTAAATTTTTAAAAGTTTATAAAATTTCCAAATTTTAAAATTTTTTAAATTTTTTTTTATATACAAGTAAAAAACGCATGCTGAGAGTGCGTGTTTAAACACGCATGTTCAAGTGCGTGTTTAAACACACACTCTCAACATGCGTGTTTAGACACGCATGTTCAAAGTGCGTGTTCAACTCAATCCGACTCCTCTTCCCCCGCTGACGTGGCGCGCACACGTGGCGCCCGCCGCACCCATAGGGCCATTTAGACACGCATTTTCAAAGTGCTAGGGTTTTGCTCACTATCGAGGTCAGGGATCCCGGAGGAGACGAAGGCGGCGCCGCCGCCGCCGAGCTTGACGCCGGGGGAGGGAGGCTGCGGCGGCGGCGGAGGATGGGGAGAAGGAGAGTGGGGGAGGGCGCGGGAGAAGCTGCTGCTGCGGGAAGCGCGGTGGAGGGAGCCCTTCGCCGCGGCCATGGCGATCGCGACGGGGAATCGCCGGGGGTAAAAAACGGTGACGGAACGAAAGAGAGAACTTGAAAACGCGGCGGTTTAAAGGGTTAATTCAATTTCTACATCAGTCGCTAAGAAACCCTGCAGGCCGCTTCCATACTTCCATCCGAGTAGGTAAAAATATTTAAATTTTGGGTTTTTTTTGAAAATGACCCTCTAAAATTTTGTATTTTTGAAATTGCTCCTACAAAATTTATATTTACAAAAATAGCCCTATAAGTGCCAACTAGGCGCCACGTGTGCGCGCCACGTCAGCGGGGGAAGAGGAGTCGGATTGAGTTGAACACACACTTTGAACATGCGTGTCTAAACACGCGTGTTTTGCTTGTATATAATAAAAATATTTAAAAATTTTAAAATTTGGAAATTTTATAAACTTTTAAAAATTTAAAAAATTGTATATAAAAATTGGTATAAATTTTAAAAAATTTAAAAATTTAGTATAAATTTATTAAAAAATAAACTTAAAAATTTAATTTTGTTTGGAAAAAACGTGAGGGATAATCCTTATCCTTCCTTATTCTCGTACCCAAATAATACCTCAATGTTTTTCTTATATCTATTATCATTCAAATGTTAATTTTATCTCAATTTTTTTTAGGGGCCCATTTCCTATATACCGTTAAAAATGTTTCTGTTTTCAGATTTACCCCTCTTAGAAGGCTAATATTAAAACTACCCTTCTTACGTTCCAACTTCTTTCCAAAATACCCCTGAAGTTAAACTATGTTAGTGTACCATTTAGAGCTGCCGTTATCTGTGTGAAATTACCATTTTGCCCTTTCAAATATACCCTAAACCCTAAAACCCTAAAACCCTAAACCCTAAAATCCTAAAAAATCCTAAATCCTAAACCCTAAAACCCTAAAACCCTAAAAAACCCTAAACCCTAAAATCTTAAAAAATCCTAAATCCTAAACCCTAAAACCCTAAAACCCTAAAAAACCCTAAACCCGGGCAAAATAGGTATATCTGATAGTTTTCAACTCCGATTATTATTTAACTCTAGTTTAACCCTAGTTAACTTAACAAAGGGAAACGGTAGGGGTATTTTTAATAACGGTGGAACGTATGAGGGATATATTGGAAAGAAAAAAATAAGAGGGGTAAATCAGATATTTCTTCAGATTTCAGGAGTACACAGGCAATTATTCCTTTTTTTTAATATTAAAAATTATAAATTAATAAAATAATTAAGTAAATATTTATATTTTTATATTTTTAATTTAAAGATGTATATAAAAATATAAATATTTACATAATTATTTTATTAATTTATAATTTTTAATATTAAAAAAAATTGAGATAAAATTAATATTTGAATGATAATAGATATAAGATAAACATTGAGATATTATTTGGGTACGAGAATAAGGAAGAATAAAGATTATCCCTCACGTTTTTTCCAAACAAAATTAAATTTTAAAGTTTAATTTTTAATAAATTTATACTAAATTTTTAAATTTTTTAAAATTTATACCAATTTTTATATACAATTTTTTAAATTTTTAAAAGTTTATAAAATTTCCAAATTTTAAAATTTTTTAAATTTTTTTTTATATACAAGTAAAACACGCATGCTGAGAGTGCGTGTTTAAACACGCATGTTCAAAGTGCGTGTTTAAACACACACTCTCAACATGCGTGTTTAGACACGCATGTTCAAAGTGCGTGTTCAACTCAATCCGACTCCTCTTCCCCCGCTGACGTGGCGCGCACACGTGGCGCCCGCCGCACCCATAGGGCCATTTAGACACGCATTTTCAAAGTGCTAGGGTTTTGCTCACTATCGAGGTCAGGGATCCCGGAGGAGACGAAGGCGGCGCCGCCGCCGCCGAGCTTGACGCCGGGGGAGGGAGGCTGCGGCGGCGGCGGAGGATGGGGAGAAGGAGAGTGGGGGAGGGCGCGGGAGAAGCTGCTGCTGCTGCTGCTGCTGCGGAAGCGCGGGGGAGGGAGCCCTTCGCCGCGGCCATGGCGATCGCGACGGGGAATCGCCGGGGGTAAAAAACGGTGACGGAACGAAAGAGAGAACTTGAAAACGCGGCGGTTTAAAGGGTTAATTCAATTTCTACATCAGTCGCTAATAAACCCTGCAGGCCGCTTCCATACTTCCATCCGAGTAGGTAAAAATATTTAAATTTGGGGTTTTTTTTGAAAATGACCCTCTAAAATTTTGTATTTTTGAAAATGGTCCTACAAAATTTATATTTACAAAAATAGCCCTATAAGTGCTAACTGGGCGCCACGTGTGCGCGCCACGTCAGCGGGGGAAGAGGAGTCGGATTGAGTTGAACACGCACTTTGAACATGCGTGTCTAAACACGCACTCTCAACATGCGTGTTTTACTTGTATATAAAAAAAATATTTAAAAATTTTAAAATTTGGAAATTTTATAAACTTTTAAAAATTTAAAAATTTGTATATAAAAATTGGTATAAATTTTAAAAAATTTAAAAATTTAGTATAAATTTATTAAAAAATAAACTTAAAAATTTAATTTTGTTTGGAAAAAACGTGAGGGATAATCCTTATCCTTCCTTATTCTCGTACCCAAATAATACCTCAATGTTTATCTTATATCTATTATCATTCAAATGTTAATTTTATCTCAATTTTTTTTAGGGGCAATTTCCTATATACCCTTAAAAATGTTTCTGTTTTCAGATTTACCCCTCTTAGAAGGCTAATATTAAAACTACCCTTCTTACGTTCCAACTTCTTTCCAAAATACCCCTGAAGTTAAACTCTGTTAGTGTACCGTTTAGAGCTGCCGTTATCTGTGTGAAATTACCATTTTGCCCTTTCAAATATACCCTAAACCCTAAACCCTAAAATCCTAAAAAATCCTAAATCCTAAACCCTAAAACCCTAAAACCCTAAAAAACCCTAAACCCTAAAATCCTAAAAAATCCTAAATCCTAAACCCTAAAACCCTAAAACCCTAAAAAACCCTAAACCCGGGCAAAATAGGTATATCTGATAGTTTTCAACTCCGATTATTATTTAACTCTAGTTTAACCCTAGTTAACTTAACAAAAGAAACGGTAGGGGTATTTTTAATAACGGTGGAACGTATGAGGGATATATTGGAAAGAAAAAAATAAGAGGGGTAAATCAGATATTTCTTCAGATTTCAGGAGTACACAGGCAATTATTCCTTTTTTTTAATATTAAAAATTATAAATTAATAAAATAATTAAGTAAATATTTATATTTTTATATACATATTTATATTTTTATATTTTTAATTTAAAGATGTATATAAAAATATAAATATTTACTTAATTATTTTATTAATTTATAATTTTTAATATTAAAAAAATTGAGATAAAATTAATATTTGAATGATAATAGATATAAGATAAACATTGAGGTATTATTTGGGTACGAGAATAAGGAAGAATAAAGATTATCCCTCACGTTTTTTCCAAACAAAATTAAATTTTAAAGTTTAATTTTTAATAAATTTATACTAAATTTTTAAATTTTTTAAAATTTATACCAATTTTTATATACAATTTCTTAAATTTTTAAAAGTTTATAAAATTTCCAAATTTTAAAATTTTTTAAATTTTTTTTTATATACAAGTAAAACACGCATGCTGAGAGTGCGTGTTTAAACACGCATGTTCAAAGTGCGTGTTTAAACACACACTCTCAACATGCGTGTTTAGACACGCATGTTCAAAGTGCGTGTTCAACTCAATCCGACTCCTCTTCCCCCGCTGACGTGGCGCGCACACGTGGCGCCCGCCACACCCATAGTGCCATTTAGACACGCATTTTCAAAGTGCTAGGGTTTTGCTCACTATCGAGGTCAGGGATCCCGGAGGAGACGAAGGCGGCGCCGCCGCCGCCGAGCTTGACGCCGGGGGAGGGAGGCTGCGGCGGCGGCGGAGGATGGGGAGAGGAGAGTGGAAGAGGGCGCGGGAGAAGCTGCTGCTGCTGCTGCTGCTGCGGGAAGCGCGGGGGAGGGAGCCCTTCGCCGCGGCCATGGCGATCGCAACGGGGAATCGCCGGGGGTAAAAAACGGTGACGGAGCGAAAGAGAGAACTTGAAAACGCGGCGGTTTAAAGGGGTAATTCAATTTCTACATCAGTCGCTAATAAACCCTGCAGGCCGCTTCCATACTTCCATCTGAGTAGGTAAAAATATTTAAATTTGGGGTTTTTTTTGAAAATGACCTTATAAAATTTTGTATTTTTGAAAATGGTCCTACAAAATTTATATTTACAAAAATAGCCCTATAAGTGCTAACTGGGCGCCACGTGTGCGCGCCACGTCAGCGGGGGAAGAGGAGTCGGATTGAGTTGAACACGCACTTTGAACTTGCGTGTCTAAACACGCATTCTCAACATGCGTGTTTTACTTGTATATAAAAAAAATATTTAAAAATTTTAAAATTTGGAAATTTTATAAACTTTTAAAAATTTAAAAAATTGTATATAAAAATTGGTATAAATTTTAAAAAATTTAAAAATTTAGTATAAATTTATTAAAAAATAAACTTAAAAAATTAATTTTGTTTGGAAAAAACGCGAGGGATAATCCTTATCCTTTCTTATTCTCGTACCCAAATAATACCTCAATGTTTATCTTATATCTATTATCATTCAAATGTTAATTTTATCTCAATTTTTTTTAGGGGCAATTTCCTATATACCCTTAAAAATGTTTCTGTTTTCAGATTTACCCCTCTTAGAAGACTAATATTAAAACTACCCTTCTTACGTTCCAACTTCTTTCCAAAATACCCCTGAAGTTAAACTCTGTTAGTGTACCGTTTAGAGCTGCCGTTATCTGTGTGAAATTACCATTTTGCCCTTTCAAATATACCCTAAACCCTAAAACCCTAAAACCCCAAACCCTAAAATCCTAAAAAATCCTAAATCCTAAACCCTAAAACCCTAAAACCCTAAAAAACCCTAAACCCTAAAATCCTAAAAAATCCTAAATCCTAAACCATAAAACCCTAAAAAACCCTAAACCCGGGCAAAATAGGTATATCTGATAGTTTTCAACTCCGATTGTTATTTAACTCTAGTTTAACCCTCGTTAACTTAACAAAGGGAAACGGTAGGGGTATTTTTAATAACGGTGGAACGTATGAGGGATATATTGGAAAGAAAAAAATAAGAGGGGTAAATCTGATATTTCTTCAGATTTCTGGAGTACACAGGCAATTATTCTTTTTTTTTAATATTAAAAATTATAAATTAATAAAATAATTAAGTAAATATTTATATTTTTATATTCATATTTATATTTTTATATTTTTAATTTAAAGATGTATATAAAAATACAAATATTTACTTAATTATTTTATTAATTTATAATTTTTAATATTAAAAAAAATTGAGATAAAATTAATATTTGAATGATAATAGATATAAGATAAACATTGAGGTATTATTTGGGTACGAGAATAAGGAAGAATAAAGATTATCCCTCACGTTTTTTCCAAACAAAATTAAATTTTAAAGTTTAATTTTTAATAAATTTATACTAAATTTTTAATTTTTTTAAAATTTATACCAATTTTTATATACAATTTTTTAAATGTTTAAAAGTTTATAAAATTTCCAAATTTTAAAATTTTTTAAATTTTTTTTTATATACAAGTAAAACACGCATGCTGAGAGTGCGTGTTTAAACACGCATGTTCAAAGTGCGTGTTTAAACACACACTCTCAACATGCGTGTTTAGACACGCATGTTGTAAGAATTTGAAATTTTGTAAATAAATAAATAAATAAAATCGATTGAAGTCAAGTTGAAATTGGATCATAAATGGCTCAGATAGCGACAGTGCCCCTTTTCTGCAGTGTAATTTGCACAGTTAGTGGGCCAGAAATATGACTTTTCAATCCGAGCCTGATCTCGAAGATCCGAGACCACGAGTGCGACCGTCATAACGAACTGAGTGAAATCCATATTAAACTTGTTCAGATCTGACGGTCGAATCTACCAGAAATCAGCGTCGAAGCCGGCGGGACCCGCGACTTAAGTCGCGGTACAATGAACAGTAAACCCTAATTTTCGAGCCCCTTCGCGCCAACGTTGAGCCAAATCGCTGTCTGGAATCCGATTATAGCACTTCAGGTAGTCGTTTCGAATGGTTTTATCGTTCTGGACGCAATGGCGCTGACGGAATTTCCGTTTGACGACCCTGGAGTCTCGAAAAGCGTGAAACTGTATTTTGACACAGTTTTTATGGACCCAAAGTTTATCTGGACACTGTCTCGAAAAACGAAAATTGCTACCTGATAGGTTTCGTCGAGCCGGACGTCCTAGCGAAGTCCGTTTTTCGATCTGACGATCGGATCTTCTCGAAAAACGTGAAATGCATCGAAAAAGGTGAATTTTGCACAAAAATCCCTATAGAACATGCCTCGAAAAGCGTGCCACTACATGGGAAGGGATTTAGATGAGATTAAAGGCTACTGTGAGGGACCTAAACACAAAACGTTAGGTGTGGAGGGACCAAATTGCTATTATGCAACCTTAAGCCTATTCGAATTTCAAAACTCAAACTCCTCCTCGTTAAAGCCGTAGCCCAGCTCCCCTAGCGCAGACCTCTCCAACAACCCTCTCCTCAGTCACTCTTCCCGGACCTCCCCCGCACCGGCCGCCGCCTCCCCTCGCCGGAGAAGAAACACCTCAAGAACTACCTCCAGCTCGGGTTCTTGTGAGGAAGGTGATCAAGGAGGTTGAGCGATCAAGACCTGGTCTGGAGGAGTTCCCTGGGTAGCCTCTGTCGGGCAGAGGTGGACCCAACCCAGCCGCCGCCGTGCGCCGCCGCGGAAGTGATCTTCATCTTCCATTACTCCGGCGAGGTGAGTTGTTGCAACTTTTCTTTTAGTTTTAGCTTTTGGGCATGTGCAGTACGTTATTGACACCGAGAGGACCCTCCCGGTGCAGGCCCAGCCAGCGCCGCCGTCCCGTTCGCCGGCGGGAGCCAACCCCGCCGGATTATTGCTTTTCTTAGCCGATCGGGGGCGCCGCCGACATCAGACCGTTGAAAACGTGATCGGTCATGTTGGGTGTGCTCCACTAGTCCACTGCAAGCTGCCTCCAAGAATCGGGGTTGATCGGACAAGGATCGAGCCCGTTTGGTGATGCCCTAGAAGCGGTCCTTCCTTCTCCGCGCCCGATCTCGGTCGTCCGGCACCGCCGCGGCCTCCCGGCGCCGGCCACCACTGCACCGAGCCTCGCAGAGAGAAGTGGGAGCTTTTGGTCCATCTTGCACCGGCCCGGAGCACGTCGGCCGGAAACCACCATTAGAGGCCTTGGAGCTTCACCGGAGCTCCGCCGCCGCGCGCCGCTGGCAACTCCAGACCCCCGGCAACCGTGCAGGTAGGTCAATTTCATCATTTAAAGAACGATGGTGGTGTTGCATGGCCCCCTTAACGTCGGGTTGGTCACCTCTGTAGTTGCACCCGAGGTGGACTTAGGCTCGAGCTCCGGCGATCCCCGGCGCTCCGGACTCCGGCCACCCGTGCAGGTAAGCCCTAAACGCCATTTATAAACACTCCATGATCTTTGTTTGGGCCTAGATAGCCCATGTAGTTGGCCCTCCAACCATGCACCCGAAATGCAGGTTCGGGCTCTCCTCCGGCCGCCGCCGCCTCAGGCCGCCGCCGGCCGACCCAGATTGCACCCGAGACCTCCTGGGGACCCCTCCTAGCTGGTGCTCACCTTTGATACTGAGCTGACCCAGTGGTGCTTCAAGAATACTCAAGCCGAGCCCTAACTTGTCTGGTTTGGTGCACCACCTTGCTCCGGCAAGCTCTCCGGCCGGCCTCCGACGCGCGCAAGGTGAGCACTGCACCCCTCTGTTCATGCTTAACACTAGGCTCAAGTTAGATCTCAAAAAGATCATGTATACATTAAGTTGTAGCATAGTAGTACTTTGAACACTAAAAGATCATGGGCCAACTTTGCTCTCGGGCCTCGTGCCAGCCCAACCTTGTGAGCACGGGCTCCGTCTCGACGTAACGGACGCGCTAAAACTTACGGCGTCGTCGTTGGATCCCCGGATTGCAAGAACGAGCTGAAACAGTCGATTAATTGAGGAATGTAATGCAATTTTTTAATATTTTATGGACCAACTTGCAAATGTAAACCCCTGGCTGCCCTTAGACAGTACTTACGCACCACCTAGCCATTTTGTTAGAGTTCTGTGGACTCTCGTTGACCGGGAATCGGATTTCGGTTAATAAAACAACGATGTTGCCCCGTTTAAGTTTTCCGTTACTGTCGCGTTGTCGGGAAGGGTTTGTGCGAGTCTATTACTGATCATGTCTTCTTATACAGGGCCCAGTTGTTCAGCACCAGCCTCCCAGTAGCTGCGCGGGAGTTCGAGGATCTGCCGTCATCCAGGTGGGTTATCTTCGAACCGGGCCTCAGCTTTCTGGCCCTCTGGTTGCTTTAGTCCAGTCGGACCCCTGTTTTTGATTTGCCCTGCTGATTATACCTATATGACTTATCTTGACATATACTGATCTCTTCTGACACATCATGATCCTTCTGATTGACATTGACTTTGTTAGACCTGATTATTGTAGTTACATACTCTATGATTAATCCTGATAGATCTTGATCTGCTCGAGACACATCTTATGTACCTACTTGTTGATTCCTATCATGGAGATATTTCTTGATATACGTCGATATGCATGATTGATTGATCCTGATTGATAGATACTACTCGATATGCATGATTTATTGATTCCGATGGATAGATATAGACAGATGATTCCCTGTTGGGATTTCGGTGTGTTGCCGACTACTCGGTCACTAGACCGTGAGATTGATCATTACGACTTGCCATCCACTGCTGTACTTCACGAACATGGCCGGGGTCGCTCCCCGTGGAGCTTGTTCTTTACCGGTAGAGTGGTCTTGAGGATAGACCCGTGAGCCTTCGACAGGGGTTATGTCAGCGGATCGGGTGCGGATCGGTGGCTTTTGCCTGAGGTCCTCTGGGACCAATAGTGGCGCATGATTGGGTATTTGGGTTTCTACCTTTGACGCATTACTTTTACTGTTGCTCAGATATTTCCAGCACTATTATTGATAGACATGCTTGTATCACTTGTAGTTCTTTATTCACGATCCATGTAGTTGACTTTGGATTTCCAGCATGCCTGCTCTACAGTTTTCATGATAGTTATCTCTGATATACCCTGATTGTTCAGCATACTTACCTGCAGTTTTTATTCTGATTATCAGTAGACATCTATATTTCCAGCTTTCCTACAGATCTTTACTATCCGCAGATTTTAGTACCCAGTAGGTACGATTAGCTGATCCTCGGCTCGTCGTGCCCACTGGGATACATGTACAGTGTATCTCACACCCCTGGGTGACCATTTTCCAGGTCCGTCGGATGGGGAGATAGCGGGACGATCCAGTGAGCCGATTACGATTAGAGCTGTCCCCATGAGCATTTATATATCGATGATCTATGCAGACTTTTATTTTCCGCATTTCATTCCAGTTTATCTTTGATTTAGACATTTAAAAATGATGATGTAATAACTGATTCTCCTTTATTCTTGCTGAGTAGATTAGTAGTAGTTACTGATATATCTGTTGATCTCTGATGATGATTACTAGCCGTGCATGTATAGGGGAGTCTCTGTCCATAGGGTAGAGGGTTTCCTATATGTGTGGCGGTCTGTTGCGCCCAGTTGCAAACTCTGATTTCAAAAAAAAAATTTTACCGGATTTTTAAAACTCGGGGCGTGACAGATTAGATGGTATCAGAGCAATAGGTACACGGTACCTAGGAAAGATGATTAGGATTAGGAACTGGTTAGGATGAACCCTAGGATGACTTGTCACGTGAGAGCGTTGGGTATGTCGAGTATAAGGTTAGAAACTCAAGTATATTATCGGAGTCTGTTTCTGACCGGTTCTGTTGTTGCAGCAATGGCTCGTCCTCCAGGTCGTGGACGTGGACGGGGCACGAGCCGTGGAGTAGGCCGACCACCTAGCACGCCGAGCGAACCCGTCGATCAGGGCCGTATGGACCGGCTTGAAGCCCAGATGGCGACTCTAGTCGGGATGTTTCAGCATTTCATGCAGCAGCAGGCTGCTGGCCCCTCTACTCCTGCCCCGCCTGCTCCTCCACCTGTTGTACCTGAGGTCACACCGCCGGTTGCACCCCCTGCTGCACCGGCTGTCGCTGAGCCAGAGATAGACCCCGTACCACCACCACCGAGGCCCGTCCCAGCTACAGTCTCTGCCGCAGCCTCCAGAGCGGTACCGGGGGTTGCTGCAGCCCCGGATGCTTCTGCTTCCACCACGTCTACTTTCTCTCGATCCGTTGCTCCCGCTGATGATCCTGCGGCCGATACTGAGGCCGATCGGGCAGAGAAGGCCCGGGCAAAGGCGGTGTTGCTCGAATTTAAGAAGTTTAAGCCGCAGATCTTCGACGGGAAAGACGATGACCACTGGGCGGTCGAACTATGGATCGACCATATGGAGAAATTGTTCCAGGACTGCTACACCGAGGACCGAGACAAGGTCCACATCGCCGCTCACTGCTTGGAGGGCCGGGCATCCAAGTGGTGGAGGCGACATCGAGAGCGCTACTTCCCGAGCCCAGCCGATCCTACCTGGGAAGACTTTAAAACCGCCATGTACCAGCACCACCTCAAGGAGACCACTAAGGAAGGTCTCGAGCGCGATTTGGAGACGATCAGACAGGGCGACATGAGCGTCCGAGATTACGAGCAGGAGTTCCTGCGCATCGCCGACCTGGTGCCCCAGGCGGTGCGCGAGGAACGCCGGAAGGTACGCTTATTTTCGCAGGGCTTGAGGCCTGAGATTCGCCGACAGCTCGCTTCGCACCTCTCCACCGACTTCGACAACTGCGTGGAGCGGTGTCTAGCGATCGAGGCGGAGATCAAGATGTCCCGCGCTGAGCGGAATGCGGCGGACAAGGACAAGGACAAGGGCAAGAAGAGGGCGCATCCAGGAAATGGCGGTGGGCATCCAAACCAGAACAAGAGGGCCAAACAACCGCACTTGAAGAGATGGCCCAAGAGATCTCCCGCTGTTGGAGCCTTCCCCAACCCCAACTGGGGCCCCCGACCATGCATCTTCTGCGGGGGTACCCACCGGGCGAAGGATTGCGATCAGAGGCATGGCCGATGCTTCACCTGCGGCCAACAAGGACATGTTGCGGCGTCGTGCCCGCGGGGATCTGCACCCGAGCAGATGGCTGCTCCTCTACCTGCACCACCACCGCGACGACAAGCCCCAGCGCCAAGTTCTGCTTCTTCGGGACGTCCACCTTTACCTCGCCCACCTACTGCATCACGACAGACTGCTGGAGGGCGTGTCTTTGCCCTAACTCATGGCGAGCCCACTCCGGAAGACAACTTGGCAGGTACCACCTCTATTTACGGTCATCTTGCTCGAACATTATTTGATACGGGGGCATCGCATTCCTTTATTTCCACCCACTTTATTACTACCCACGGTATTATCATTCAACCCACTAGAGATAGATTTTGGGTAGAGATTCCTGGTCACAGCATTCTGATTAACGAAGAACTCCGGTTATGTCCTATTTATATTGGCGGACGGAGCTTCCCTATCACTCTATTGGTTCTCAAACTCCGCCAGTATGATTTGATCTCGGGAATGAATTGGCTATCCAAATATCGAGCGACCATCGACTGTACTTTCCGGAGGTTGACCCTGGATCCGCTTGGTGGAGCGGAGTTGGTTTATTCTGGCTTTGAGCCTTCGGCTTATTTGGGGATCTGCTCGGTGACCCCAGTTCGTCGCCTGGAGAGAGGGCGTGTGGCATATCTTGCCATGGCTGTCAACGCCCTTTCTGATTCTCGGCGAATTGAAGATATTGCTGTGGTGCGGAGCTTCCCAGACGTTTTCCCTGCAGAGCTTCCGGGAATGCCACCTGAACGCGCAATCGAATTTGTTATCGATCTTATACCCGGCACAGCTCCTATCTCTCGAGCACCGTACCGCATGGCTTTCGCGGAACTGAAGGAGCTTAAAACACAGTTAGAAGACTTGACAGCACTGGGCTTCATTCGACCTAGTGTGTCCCCTTGGGGCGCACCTGTTCTTTTTGTAAAGAAGAAAGACGGCAGCCTACGCCTCTGTATTGATTATCGGGAATTAAACAAAGTCACCATCAAGAACCGCTATCCCCTCCCGCGGATTGACGATCTGTTCGACCAGCTTCAAGGGTCGGTGGTATTTTCTAAGATCGATCTGCAATCCGGGTATCATCAATTGCGGGTTAGAGCGGAAGATATCCCGAAGACGGCTTTCCGAACCAGATACGGCCATTACGAATTCACTGTAATGCCGTTTGGGCTTACAAATGCTCCTGCTGCCTTTATGGACATGATGAACCGGATTTTCAAACTTTTTCTGGATCGCTTTGTCGTGGTATTCATTGACGACATTCTTATATACTCGAAGAGCGATCTGGAACATCAGGACCATCTCCGACAGGTTCTTCAGGTCCTCAGGGAGAACAAGCTGTATGCCAAGTTCAAGAAGTGCGACTTCTGGCTCAGAGAAGTCGCATTCCTTGGACATATTATCTCTGCTAAGGGCGTTGCTGTCGATCCCAAGAAAATTGAGGCTATTAAAGAGTGGCCCCAGCCAACAAATGCGACGGAGGTTCGCAGCTTCATCGGTCTGGCGGGGTATTATCGGCGATTCGTCGAGGGTTTCTCAAAGATTGCTGCTCCAATGACCCGTCTGACGAGGAAAGAAGAGAAATTTGTGTGGACTCCTGAGTGCCAGCTCGCTTTCGATGAATTAAAGCGGCTCCTGACTGAGGCACCTGTTTTGACTCTACCGGTCCAAGGCGAAAATTATGTGGTCTACTGTGATGCTTCGCGGATCGGATTGGGCTGTGTTCTTATGCAAAATGATAAAGTGATAGCCTATGCCTCTCGACAACTGAAGCCCTACGAGCAAAACTACCCGACGCATGATCTCGAGCTTGCTGCGGTGGTTTTTGCTCTCAAGCTATGGAGGCATTATCTATATGGAGTCCATTGCGAGATTTTCACCGATCATCAAAGCCTCAAATATCTCTTCTCACAGAAGGAGTTGAACCTAAGGCAGCGTCGATGGCTCGAATTGCTGAAAGATTACGATATCACCATCCAGTATCATCCTGGTCGGGCCAACGTGGTAGCCGATGCCTTAAGCCGAAAGCATGTGGCGCCAGAGCTGCTGATGATCACTGATGAGGACCGCTTGATTTCTGAGTTCCAGCGGCTAGATTTGGAGGTTGTTCCCACTGGGTCGACTGCTCGACTTATGGCGATAGTAGTGCAGCCGACCCTACTTGATCGCATAAAGGAGGGACAGCAGTCGGACCCCTCCTTCCAGAAGATCCGAGAGCTGATATCACTGGGACAGACTGACGATTACCAGCTGCACGCCGACGGCTCTATCCGCTTCAGGGGCCGCTGGTGTGTACCAGATGACGGTGATTTGAAAAAGGAGATCCTTACTGAAGCTCATCGGTCTTTATATACAGTACATCCTGGCGGGACAAAGATGTATCGCGACCTAAAGCAGCATTATTGGTGGCCTGGGATGAAGGCGGATGTGGCGAACCATGTGGCGCAGTGCCTAGTTTGCCAGCAAGTGAAGGCGGAACATCAAAGACCGGCGGGAAAACTGCAACCGCTTCCTGTGCCAGTTTGGAAGTGGGAGCAGATCACGATGGACTTCGTCACCGGTCTGCCTCGATCCCAGCGAGGCCACGATGCTATATGGGTTATTATGGATCGACTCACCAAGTCGGCTCACTTTCTGCCGATCCACACCACTTGGACCCGCGATCGACTCGCCCAGCTTTATATCGATGAGATCGTGCGACTTCATGGCACTCCAGCATCGATCGTATCTGATAGAGACACCCGCTTTGTGTCTCAGTTCTGGAGAAATGTACAAGAGGCTATGGGCACGAAGCTGAAGTTTAGTACTGCCTTCCACCCCCAGAGTGATGGGCAGTCCGAGCGAGTCATACAGACGTTGGAGGATATGCTGCGATCCTGCGTACTGGAGTATGGAGATGGATGGTATCGGTATCTTCCCCTGGTGGAGTTCGCCTACAACAACAGCTACCAGGCGAGTATCGGTATGGCTCCGTATGAGGCACTGTACGGGCGCCGATGTCGGTCCCCCATCTGCTGGGATGACGTCGGTGAGCGCCGTGTGATCGGGCCAGAGCTTTTGGAGGACGCAGAGGCCAGAGTGCGGGTAGCAAGACAGCAGTTGCTAACCGCGCAGAGCAGACAGAAGAGTTATGCAGACCAGCGACGACGAGACTTGGAGTTCCAGGTTGGCGACCACGTCCTGCTGAAGGTGTCGCCAACTCGGGGAGTCAAGCGATTCGGGATTCGCAACAAACTCAGTCCGCGTTTCGTCGGTCCTTTCGAGATCTTGGAGCGTATTGGCCCTGTTGCCTACAGACTTGCTCTTCCTCCTAGCCTCGCCCGGGTGCACAACGTCTTCCACGTCTCCATGCTGAGGAAGTACATCAGAGATCCCTCACACGTGATCAGCCCCACCGCTGTCCAGCTTCGCGAGGATCTGAGCTATGATGAAGTACCACTGAAGATCCTTGCTCGAGATGAAAAGAAGCTGAGGAACCGATCGATTCCCTACGTCAAAGTACAATGGGAGAACCATGAGGAGCGTGAAGCTACGTGGGAACGCGAGTCGACTATGATGGAGCGTTACCCCCATTTATTTGGTTCTTAGTTGTATTAAGTTTCAGGGACGAAACTTCCTTTTTGGTGGGAGAGATGTAAGAATCTGAATTTTGTAAATAAATAAATAAATAAAATCGATTGAAGTCAAGTTGAATTTGGATCATAAATGGCTCAGATAGCGACAGTGCCCCTTTTCTGCAGTGTAATTTGCACAGTTAGTGGGCCAGAAATATCACTTTTCAATCCGAGCCTGATCTCGAAGATCCGAGACCACGAGTGCGACCGTCATGACGAACTGAGTGAAATCCATATTAAGCTTGTTCAGATCTGACGGTCGGATCTCCCAGAAATCAGCGTTGAAGCCGGCGGGACCCGCGACTTAAGTCGCGGGTACAAGTGAACAGTAAACCCTAATTTCGAACCCCTTTCGCGCCAACGTTGAGCCAATTCACTGTCTGGAAGCCGATCATAGCACTTCAGGTAGTCATTTCGAACGGTTTCGTCATTCTGGACGCAATGGCGCTGACGGAATTTCCGTTTGACGACCCTGGAGCCTCGAAAAGCACGAAAACTGCATTTTGACACAGTTATTATGGACCCGAAATTCATCCGGGCGTTTTCTCGAAAAACGAAAATCGCTACCTGATAGGATTCGTCGAGCCGGACGTCCTGGCGAAGTCCGTTTTTCGATCTGACGATCGGATCTTCTCGAAAAGCGTGAAATGCATCGAAAAATGTGAATTTTGCATATAAATCCCTATTAAACGTGCCTCGGAAAACGTGCCACTGCATAGGGAGGGACCTAAGTGCGAGACTAAGCTACTGTGGAGGACCTAGCAGCAAATAGTAATACTAGAAGGGCTAAATAGCAATTTTATCAAATGCTATATATGTACATAGGTGCAACTAGGGTTTCCACGAAAACCTAAACCCCGGGCCAGCCCTAGCCGCCACCCTCACCTACCTCCTCTTCTCTGCCACGATCCCCGGGCTTTCCTGCACCGGCAGCCGCCTCCCATTGCCAGAGAAGAGATAACAAAAACCTCTTGATCTCGGGTGCAGGGTGAGGAGGGCTCTCAGGAAGGTTTTTGACGACCAAGACCTAGTCTGGTGAGGTCCCTCGTGAAGCCGCATCCGAGCCGAGGTGACCCCGTGCCCTGCTGCCGTCGAGCGCCGCCGCAGGAGCGACCCTCTCCTTCCATCTCTCCGGCGAAGGTAAGTCATGGAGTTTCTTGTTTTCATTTCGGCTTTTGAGCACGACCATGAGGTTCCTGACACCTAGAGGACTCCTCGGGTGCAGGCCCAGCCGGCGCCGTCGTCCCGATCTCCGGCGGGGGACCGTTATTGCCGGATTATTGTTTTTAGGCCGAACCCTTCGTGCCGCCATCATCCGGCCGGTGATCTCAAGATCAGCACCGTTGGGTTGCTTCTTCTCATCGACTGCAACCCCTCCACGAGGTCTGGGGGTGATCGGACCAAGATCGGAACAGATCGGTGATGCCCTAGAAAACCGGTCTTCTTCAACCTTGGCCGACAGCCACCGTCCGGCGCCGCCGCGGCTTTCCGGTGTCGGCCACCTCTGCACCAAGCTCCCCGACATCGAGGCGGAGATCTTGGTCCATCTCCCACCGGCCCGGAGTGACCTCGCCGGAAACCGCCATTAACGGCTATTGTGTTTCGGCCGAGCTCCGCCGCCGCGGTTTGCTGACGATCCTCGACGCCGGGAAAACTCTCAGGTGAGCTCCTCTGATCCTTGTGAGTCCCTCCGTGGCCTTGCATGTCCCCCTTAACATAGCGTTTCCCGTCACTGCAGTTGCACCCGAGTCTACCCTCGTGCCCACCTCCGGCCAACTCCGGCGACTCGGGACTCCGGCCAACCACCAGGTAAGACCTACTGACCCTACTAATGCTCCCCATGATTTTACTTTGGGGCCAGAGACCCCCTGTAGCTTGGTCTTAACTCTTGAACCCGTGAGCACCTTCTCGGGCTCATCTCCGGCCGCCGCCGCCTCCGGCCGCCGGGGCTCGACCCCACATGGACCCGAGACCCTCTTGGACCTCCTTCTTACTGATGCTCACTTCCTCTACAGGACAGAGCCTGAGTTGATCCAAGAAAAGCCCAAACCGAGCCTTGGCTTGTTGGAGTTGGAGCAGCCACCTTGCTCCGGCGACTCTCCGACTGGCCTCCGACGCGCGCAAGGTGAGCCCCACTGTCCCTAGACCATGTTGATCACCATGCTCTAGCTAACTTTGGGTTAGATCAAATATATGTGAAGATTAAACATAGTTGTAAATTGGACACTAATAGATCTTGGACCAACTTTGAAATTGGGCCCCGTGCGAGCCCAACCCTGTGAGCACGGGATCCGTCTCGACGTAACGGACGCGCTGAAACTTACGGCGTCGTCGTTGGACTCCCGGATTGTAAGAACGAGCCGAAACAGTCAAAGAATATAATATTTTTATGCAATTTTTAACAGTTTATGGACCAACTTGCAAACGTTGCACCCTGGCTGCCCTTAGACAGTATTTACGCATCACCTAGCCATCTTGTTAGGGTTCCGAAGGTCCTCGTTGACCAGGAATGAGATATTGACCGATAAATCGACCGATTTGACCCGTTTAGGCTTTCCGTTAGTGTAGCGTCGTCGGGAAGGGTTTGTGCGAGTCTATTACTGATCATATTTACTGATACAGGGCCCAGTTGTTCAGCACCAGCCTCCCAGTAGCTGCGCGGGAGTTCGAGGATCTGCCGACGTCCAGGTGGGTTATCTTCGAACCGGGCCTCAGCTTTTTGGCCCTCTGGTTGCTCTAGTCCAGTCGGACCCCTGTTTTTGATTTCCCTGTTGATTATATGATCTATCTTGACATATCGTTATTTCCCTGTTTGACATTGACTCGATTAGACCTGTGCATGAGATTACTTGCTCACGATCAGCCTGACTATTATATACATACTCCCTGATTATTCCTGACTGATCCTGATTGATTGATACATAGATTTGCATGATTAGATGACACCTGTTGATTCCTATCATTGAGATGTTATTCGAGATATTGTTGATATGCATGATTGATTGATTCCGATGGATAGATATAGACAGATGATTCCCGGTTGGGATTTCGGCGTGTTGCCGACTACTCGGTCACTAGACCGTGAGATTGATCATTACGACTTGCCACGCACTGCTGTACGTCACGAACATTGTTACGGATTTTGAGTTGGCGTATTTCGTGAATAGTTCAAGTCTTGAAGATTGAAGATGAAGAAACTCTGGATCATATACCTCAATCTCAAGAAAGAAGAATTCAAAAGGATCAGGTACGTTTAACTAAATAATTTTGATGATCCGAATACTTCTTATAGTGTAGAAACACCTGGAAGAGGTTTTAATTGCATATTCATCAAAAACTGGACATGGGACATGTTCAGGATCCGGATCATGTCGTTTCAATCCGGATCCCGAAGGGTGTTCGTTCATACACTAGTTCAATCCGGATCATGGCATTTGATGATCCGGATCCCGAACATGAGTTTTACCTGTTGGCTTGAACGATCCGGATCGTGGAATCTCAATCCGGATCCCGAACACATTGTTCTGGTAAAACTGTATGAACGATCCGGATCGTAGATTATGATCCGGATCCTGAACAGGCGGTTTTCTGGAAATTGCTCTCTACGCGTAAGCGATCCGGATCGTGGCTTATGCAATCCGGATCGCCGTCGGTAAAACTTTCCAGAAAAGTTTGTTTTTGATCCGAATATTCTTCCTAGGGTTTCTAACCTATAAATAGCCCTTCCTTTTCATTTCTAGGGCAATCCACACATCGGAAAAAGAGCCGTCATTTTCAAATATCATTTATACGGCCTTAGATCCACATATAGAGAAGAACGGAAATCATTAGATCTATTTAATGGTTCTTCATCTATATTGATTAGTTTGATTCTAGGTTTTCATACTCATATCTTGAGTTGAATCAAACTAATGAATACTTAGATGGTATTTCCGATCTACTCTTGATCTAAGTATTCGGCGGATCATCACCACCCAAACAAACAACGATTTACCCCAAAATCGGCGCGTGGACTCGCGTGGCCTTGTGGATTCAAGGTGCATCGCTCTCGTGGATTCGGAGCGAGGTGCGTTCGTGGATTCGAAGCGTGCCATTGGGTGAAGACCGTGGATTCGGTCGGACGTCGTGGACTCGACGTTGGACGCTGTGGATTCAGCGTTGGGCGCAAATCGTGGATTCGAGAAGCGTCGTGGAGCGAGCGGAGAAGATCGACTAGGAGCGTATGGTAAAAGGTTGAGTCGTCTGTGAGTACGTTATATCACCTTGTACGTGTGTTAACTCTAGTGGATTTCGCCGTGTTATCGGTCCCGTGGTTTTTTACTCCGGTTTGGAGTTTTTCCACGTAAAAATCTTGTGTGTTCTTTTATTTTTCCGCATTGGGTTTTATCGCACAATGATTTTTGAGTGTTTATTGTTTACACCTATTCACCCCCCTCTAGGTGTTTTTTCCCCTATTAGATCCTTATTAACCTAAACCCAACAAGTGGTATCAGAGCGGGAATAGGGTTGTAAACAATGGTTGAAGGTGGAAACATCAATCGACCCCCTTTCTTTGATGGAACTAATTATGCGTACTGGAAAGTACGGATGAAAGCTTTCTTAATTTCCATCGACGAAAGGGTGTGGCAATCAATTGAATTAGGATGGTCTAATCCAACTGAAATTTTAGATGATGTTCGCACCTTAAAACCTAGGTCGAAATGGACCAAGGAAGAGATAGACTTATCTTCTTACAATGGCAAAGGGATTAATGCTCTATTTAATGCTTTGTCACAAACTGAGTTCTCTCGCGTCTCGGCATGTGAGACTGCGAAAGAAATCTGGGATGTTCTTCAAGTTACGCATGAGGGAACTAACCTAGTGAAGATTCAGAAACTGCAAATGCTTACGAGCAAGTTTGACTCTATCTCTATGGCAGAGAATGAATCCTTCACTGACTATTACACACGATTGCAAGACATCGTGAACTCATGTGCTAACTTGGGAGAGAAGATTCCAGAATTTAAAGTTGTAAGAAAAATTCTAAGAACTCTTCCTGAACGATTTCGCCCGAAGGTTGCAGCCATTGAAACAATTAAACACCCGGACGAAATGCGTGTAGAAGAATTAGTAGGTGCTTTACAAACTTATGAAATGACTTTTCCTACTAACTATTCTTCTGGAAAGGCATCCTCTTCTAAGTCTTCAGGTTACGCATTGAAATCAACTAAAGAAGAAGACGCGGATTCATCCTCCTCGGACGACGACGAGAACATTTCTATGGAGGACTTTGAGAAGCAGCTCGCTCTCTTGACAAGGAAGTTTCGCCGCAACTTTCGAAGGGGAAATTCAAGCAAAACTCCATCCTTCGGAAAGTCGAAGAAAGGCAAGGGATTCTCAAGCTACAAGTCAAGAAGCCAAGAGAACTTCTCAAAGGATAAGAAAAGTTCTGAGGGACAAGTTCAGTGTTTCAAATGTCGAGGCTACGGCCACATAGCAACGGAATGTCCCAACAAGAATCCGGCTAAGAAGAAAGCGATGCAAGCAGTCACTTGGGATGACAACTCCACGTCAAATGAGTCATCGTCAAGTGATGAAGAAGACAACGCGACAGCTTTCCACGCGTCCACCAAACCTTCATCCTTCATGTGCTTAATGGCAAGTACATCCGACTCACTGTCCAACTCCACTGTGGAAAAGATTGCAACGGACGATGAGTCAGATAATTCGGAAGGTGAAGATTTTGTTTTAGCCTACCATCAACTTTTGAGGGATTCAAAGAAACTGGCTAAACAAAACAAGGGGTTGAAAGAGAGATTACAGGATCTTGAAGATGAAGTAAAAAGAGTAACCTCTATCTCAACCGATCTTGAAGTGGAAAGGGACAATCTGGTTAAGACAAATGTTTCCCTTCAAGAGTCCAATGAGCATTTCGAGAAGAGTTATGTAGACATGGTGAACAAAGCGAATTACTTCTTGAAGCTCTACGGCGAGGCCGACAGGAAAAATTGAAATGACAGAGACCATACGCCAACTAAAGGATGACTTACAGAGATTTTCTTCTGGAAGGAGTAAGTTGGACAGACTTCTTGGTCTCGGTCAAAGAAACAAGTTCGGCCTCGGATACACTCAAACTGGAGACATTCCAAGTTCGAGTGGTACAGTATTTGTGCCTCGTCGGTATCTCCTCCTCCGACACCGGTGTTCACGACAAGCAACGACAACGAACCTACTACATCATCTTCGGAATCGACAAGAACCAAGGTATGTTTTCGTTGTGGCATTTCAGGGCACATCAGAAGAAACTGCAAGACTGGAGCCAAACGCACACCTCAAGAACATCTTGCAATGACTACCAAAAGGGCTATTCCTCGAAAACCACTCCAACCAAATTGACGGAAAAGAGCCTTGGTAGTACACCGCTCAAGACGACATCATCAAGGAGCAGCAATTCTTCAAGCAAGACGCTCTCACCTAGGAAATCAACTTCACGACCATTACCGACGCATACCAAAAAGGTTTGGGTGCGCAAAGGTGAGATCTTTCCCTGTCTTGCTACCAATGTTTCCTTGCATGCATATGATAGTTCGTCTTGGTATCTGGATAGCGGGTGTTCCCGTCATATGACCGGCGATAAAAACTGTTTTCAAACTTTTGAGAAAAACTCCGGAGGACTTGTTGTTTTCGGAGATGGTCGGTCTTCCAAAATTGTTGGAAAGGGAACGGTAGCTATTCCAGATGGCCCGGTTCTAGATAATGTATTATTTGTTCATGGCCTTAAGACTAACCTCATAAGCATAAGTCAACTGTGTGATAGTGGTTATTCAGTTAATTTTTCATCTGATAAATGCACTGTAACTGACTTGAACCATGCTTTCTTTTTAAAGGGGGTTAGATCAGAAAACAACTGTTATGTAGTTCCTTCTAAAATTTCTGAAAAATGTAACCTAGCATCTTTGAAAAATGAAACACTTTGGCATGAAAGGCTAGGTCACATAAACTTTAAGGAACTTTCTAGAATTTCAAATAAAGATGTGGTCAAGGGGGTTCCGAAACTTTCTTTTGAACAAAACCTTGTGTGTGGCGGTTGCCAAAAGGGAAAACAGTCTAGGACTGCACACAAGAATTTGAACCACATAGGTACAAAACGGCCTTTGGAACTTTTGCATATGGACTTAATGGGGCCAACTCGTCAACCATCTCTGGGAGGTAAATGGTATATTTTCTTGTTGGTTGATGATTTTTCTAGATATACTTGGGTAGCCTTTCTAAAAGAAAAAGCTGATACCTTTGATTCTTTTCTCGAAATCTGCAATCGTATTATGATAGAAAAGAATGAAAGGATTACTCGAGTTAGGAGTGATAGAGGTGGTGAATTCATAAATTCCAAATTCATTGATTTTTGTGTTCTAATGGCATTAAACATGAATTCTCCGCACCTTACACACCTCAACAAAATGGTGTAGTCGAGCGCAAAAACAGGGTCGTACAGGAGATGGCTCGTGTTATGCTTCATAGCCGGAACTTACCTTTATATTTTGGGCTGAAGCGGTGAACACTGCTGTCTATGTTATCAATCGAGTGTATTTGCGCCCGGGGACTTTTAATACACCATATGAACTTTGGTTTTGTAGAAAACCTAACATCAAATATTTTCGCATTTTGGGAGTCGGTGTTTTATTTTACGTGATCGTGAAAATCTTGGAAAATTTGACTCTCGAAGTGACGAAGGGATTTTCTTAGGTTATTCTACAAACAGCAGAGCATATCGAGTTTTTAACTTAGAATCTAAGACGATCGTAGAATCGATAAATGTTAAGGTAGATGAAGCTTTTCACTTTGAATCTGAAAAATCTACCCTCGATATCTCTCTTGATGATGATACACCTGCTAATGCATCTTCTTCTAACAATTCTTTCGATAATAATGTTGATGCATCTAACGGTTCTTCAAGCTTATCTGATGTGCAGGAATCATCTCGTGTACCTCCGCCTACTCCTCTACCTCAAACGTTACGCATCTCCAAGGATCACCCTGAATCGAACATAATTGGAGATCCACAAGAAGGAGTTAGAACACGGAGACAATTGGTTTGCGGATTTGCATGCTATGTATCTCAAATCGAACCAAAGAATGTTGATGAAGCTCTCCAAGATGATTATTGGATTAAAGCAATGCAGGAAGAGCTCCATCAATTCGAGCGAAACAAAGTCTGGGAACTGACGAAGCCTCCGAAGCAACACAATGTGATAGGTACCAAATGGATCTTCAAGAACAAGAAAAACGAAGAAGGTACTATCATCAGGAACAAAGCAAGGTTAGTTGCTCAAGGCTATTCTCAAGTAGAAGGTATAGACTTTGATGAAACCTTCGCCCCTGTAGCTAGACTCGAGTCCATTCGTATACTGTTTGCGATCGCTTGTCATTTTAAAATCAAATTATTTCAAATGGACGTTAAGAGCGCCTTTTTAAATGGATTTTTAAATGAGGAAGTTTATGTAGCTCAACCGAAAGGTTTTGTGGATCATAAACTACCTAACCATGTTTTTCGACTGAAAAAGGCTCTTTACGGTCTGAAACAAGCACCGCGAGCATGGTACGAAAGGTTGACAAAGCACCTTTTGGAAAAGGGCTACACTCGAGGGGGAGCTGACAGGACTCTCTTTGTGAAGCATTATCAAAACAATTTCATAGTTGCTCAAATCTATGTCGATGACATTGTTTTTGGAGCAACGAGAGATAATGATGCTTCTAAATTCGCGGAGACCATGGAAAGCGAATTTGAGATGTCCATGATGGGCGAGTTGAATTATTTTCTTGGATTACAAGTTAAGCAAAACGATGAAGGAATTCACTTGTGTCAATCCAAGTATGCACTGGAGTTGGTCAAAAAGTTTGATCTTGAAAATTCTAAAGATTTTCCAACTCCAATGGGAACTAGCCATAAGGGACTTGGAAGTGAATCACAATGTGAGAATGTAGACGAGAAACTGTACCGCAGTATGATTGGAAGTCTACTATATCTCACGGCTAGTCGCCCGGATATATCCTTCAGTGTTGGGATTTGTGCGAGATATCAATCAGCACCGAAGGAGGTTCACCTGAAAGCGGTGAAACGGATCATCCGGTATATCAAAGGTACAATCAATTTCGGAATTTGGTATCCTATGGGAACGACTTTGGATATTGTTGGATACTCAGATGCCGATTGGGCTGGATCAGTGGATGACCGGAAAAGCACGAGTGGTGCATGCTTCTATCTTGGCCACTGCCTTGTTGCATGGCACAGTAAAAACAGAACTGCATAGCACTCTCGACTGCCGAAGCGGAGTACATTTCTGCAGGAAGTTGTTCAACCCAATTGATTTGGATGAAGAGCGTGTTGAGCGATTTCCGAATTTCAACATCTTCGGTAACCATTTTATGTGACAACACTAGTGCTATTAACATTTCTAAAAACCCTGTGTTGCACTCTAGAACAAAACATATTGAACTTAGATATCATTTTCTTAGAGAGCTAGTTGAATCAAACATTCTTCAACTGTCATATATTTCAACTGAGGATCAATTAGCTGACATCTTAACAAAACCTTTGGATCAAAAACGTTTTATTCACTTGCGTAAAGCAATTGGCATGCTTTCCTTGAAATAACCTCTTTTGAAACCTTTGCTTAGATTAGGTTTTGTTTTTGTTCTTTGTTTTGTTTTGTTCTTTATCTATGTTTTGTACATAGCACACTAATTGAGCATAAATCATAATTGACTTTAATTGCATCCTTTTATGCATTTAGAAATTTATTATGTCTTTGATGTCATAATATTTCAATGTTGCAATGATCATTTACGTTAATTAAACCATCTTCTAAGTGATCAAAGTCAATTTCTCTCTCAATGATCTCTTGGTATAGTCATTATCATATTTGATTGCTTAGTCGAGTATGAATTCGAGATCAATGGTTTGGTTGAATACCTTATATATTAAATAATTGATAGCCAATTGAGGGGGAGTCAATGAAATGTGAAATGCTCAAAAGATGTGGAAAGAGTTACATCCCAATGAGGAGTGTGAAAACTACCACCACATGGAGAAAATGAAAGAAAAAGAAACTCCATGAATGAAAAGCAAACTTTTTGTTTTGAAAATTGTTGATGAAACTCATATTGAAATACTTGACTCAGTCGTATTTCATGGTTGGTATAAGGTGGGATTTTTAGTAAAAGATGCTCAAAGAGCCACTCCTTCAACAGATTGTCTAGATATATTATCTAACTTATCTGGGATTTCAAACATCTATTGATCTTGGTATTTCATTTTCTTTACTGAAATTAATGATTTGATAAAGGCATTACACATAAGATCAGGATAGATGTAATTGAAGTTGTTCAACTTTAAGTGTTTTAACTTTCGTAAATCTTCGTTTCATTTTTGGATATTTTTGATAGATTTTGCATAATCTATTTCTTGTTGTATGAAACGATGCTATTTGTTTAAAGTTGACATGATAAAGTGCTTACATACTTTTTCTGGATTTTATGTATTTTTTTTAATTTTTCTGGAGAAAAAGGTGTAGCCGATCCGGATCGTGGCAAGTGATCCGGATCCCGAACGCAGGATTTTCCCTGCGTGTGGCCGATCCGGATCACATTCACGACCGATCCGGATCGCGGCTAGGGCTTCTTATAGAAACCTTCAGATTCAAGATTTCTTTACCCTAATTTCTGATTTCCAAGCTTCTAGAGTTTCTCTCTCTAGATCTCTTGCTTCCTGGTGCTTCAAAACTCAAGTTCTTCGGATTCAAGTAAGTTTTCATGATCAAAACTCGGTTTTTCACAGTTTTTAGGTTTTTTCATCAAACGTGAGTTGAAAAGATGGATTTTTTTCGTTTGTGAATGGTTTTTGATCAAATTTCTTTTGAAATAAGAACTCTGGATCAATTAGTTTTGCTTTTATGCTGGGTTTTTGCATGATTAACGAGTTTTTAGGCTTCGATTTCTAAAAATTCGGTTTTAGGGCATAAAAGAGGAATTTGTGTAAAACATGAAATTGATCTATTTTTAACATTCTTTTTGGAAAACTAATTTGATTCTTAGCTTCTCTATATGATTATGATTGTCTAGGTACAATGTGTTAAGATTTTTCAAAATTGACAATTTTTCATATGTTCTTGAGTTGGTTTTCACAGGACATTCTCTTTAAACTCAAAGCACTAGGATCAATGGCTTTCTCCTGGTTGGTACTGTTACTTATCTCGATGGTGCTCACTAGACCAACCAATAAGTTGAAGAGGGCTAAGAAAGTTCAAAGAAAAGGAGAGGTTGAAATTATCAGTGATACTGAACTTGAGAAAAACCCAGATGAAGTACACTGGGACATGTTAACGGATGACGATGATGATGACGAGTTTGTGCCTGCTGACTCGAAGCAAAAAGGAAAAGCACCAGTGAACTCTGGGAAGGCCCCTATGCCTGCCCCAACTATTTCTCTAAAACGTAAGCGGTTCGCTCGACGTTTTGGACGGAGAAAGGAGACCGATGTTGAACCACCAATAGCTCCGGACTCTCCGCCACGAGATGAAGAAGTGTTTGTTAACAATGACCGGCTTAGAGCATTTGCACATCGCGAGTGCATTGGCGAAAGACACGTGAACATTGAAGCTCTACGAAGTCACTCTCCTGAATTTGGTACTTTGATTGATGAAGCAAATCTCATTCAAGTATGTCGCTTCCCGGAAACTCTCGGATACTGCCTGCACCTTGTGAGGACCTTCTATACCAACGCACGGCATCTTCGCGAATTTGAGAACGGTCCGATGGAATTCTATACGAATATCCAAGGAACGAGAATTAAAATCACCCCACAGTTGATTGGTGAGGTTTTGGGAATGGAAGCAAGCGGAAGAGGAGCTCACTATCTGAAAGGAGTGGATTTGACAAATACTTTATGGTGTAAAGTTATTGAGGGGATTTGTCTCGAGGGAACTCAATCAACGAACAAATCAGTTCGATCCAAAGAACTTCGTCTGGAATATCGCTTTCTGAACTTCATCACTTGCTACAATATACTTCCAAACATGCAGACGAAGGTTGTGAGATGGGAACGGTTGTTGTTCTTATATCTCATAGGACACCCGTCAGAAGCAAGGGCATTGAATGTCAACATACCATACATCATCTGGAACAGAATGACACGATATGTTGAGCATCCTCATCCTACCGAAAGAATTCCTTTTCCATTGATCATAATGAGGATCTTACAGAAATTTCAAGTTGACATCACCTCGGCGACGTATCATCAATGTTTGAACATGATAGATGAGTCCACAATTGTCAAATCTCTTCACAAGCTGCCTCATGTCACTCAAGCTTCTGCATTTGGAAAGAAGCCTGACACGGATGCATCACCATCTCATCAAGCACCTGGCACAGATGATGAAGCATCATTGACTTCAATTTTCAAGTTGCAGCAACGACTATCCGTTCAGCAGGAACGAATGTTGAAGGAACAACAAAGGGTTGCGAATGAACTGGAGCTAACCACAGCAGCTCACATCACCATCACGAAGAAAATAAACTCAATGGACAAGCGGATGCGAAAGATTATGTCCAAGATTGGTTGCATGAGTTCAGACTTTTCAGATTCTGATAACTAACTTTGTCTTTTTGTGCAGGATTTATTTCTCGATAACTGAATTTGGATTAGTTTAGTTGATTCTTTTAGTCTAGTTTAACTCTCAGTTTGTGCATATTCTTAGGTTAATTCTCTTTTTGTGCATATTGTTAGAAACTTATGAACTTTTTGTTTACTCTCCTTACATATTGTAGCTCATGCTACATTTTTGGCTTTATTTGTGACAAAAAGGGGGAGAGAATGAGAGTGAGAGTTGAGAGTTAAAACTCTGAATAAACTCTGAACAATGAAAAACAATGAACTCTGAACAATGACTGTGAATGAATCAAGGAATGAATCAAGGTAAGTATGAATCTCAACTCAACTTGGGTTTTCTTTTGTGGATTGTGACATGCTTCTATACTAACTATTTGGGCATGTAATATGACTAACAAGTTGGTGTTGGACTAACATACTTTGACATTTTGGTTTTTCAACTGCTTAGAAGATATGTTGGTTTTAACTATGTTTCTTTCACATATCTGATTCTTTCAAATGTCATGATGAGATCAAACTCTATCTCTGCATTTGGTTTTCAATGTTTCAATTCTTGAGGTATCTAACGATTTTGTTTGTCAAGAATGTTTTCTGTGTGCAGAAGTTACAGATGTCTAAGTCTAGAGTCTGTTCTAGGAGTTTATCTCATGTTTTTATTTTTCTGGAACTCTTTTGTAAATTTTTGTTGTATGGTGATAGCAACAAAAATATCTTTTTGAATTTTCTTTGTGGATCTGTGTTTTGTCACGAAACCGCCAAAGGGGGAGATTGTTACGGAATTTGAGTTGGCGTATTTCGTGAATAGTTTAAGTCTTGAAGATTGAAGATGAAGAAACTTTGGATCATATACCTCAATCTCAAGAAAGAAGAATTCAAAAGGATCAGGTACGTTTAACTAAATAATTTGTGATGATCCGAATACTTCTTATAGTGTAGAAACACCTGGAAGAGGTTTTAACTGCATATTCATCAAAAACTGGACATGGGACATGTTCAGGATCCGGATCATGTCGTTTCAATCCGGATCCCGAAGGGTGTTCGTTCATACACTAGTTCAATCCGGATCATGGCATTTGATGATCCGGATCCCGAACATGAGTTTTACCTGTTGGCTTGAACGATCCGGATCAGGAATCTCAATCCGGATCCCGAACACATTGTTCTGGTAAAACTGTATGAACGATCCGGATCGTAGATTATGATCCGGATCCCGAACAGGCGGTTTTCTGGAAATTGCTCTCTACGCGTCTGCGATCCGGATCGTGGCTTGCGCAATCCGGATCGCCGTCCGTAAAACTTTCCAGAAAAGTTTGTTTTTGATCCGAATATTCTTCCTAGGGTTTCTAACCTATAAATAGCCCTTCCTTTTCATTTCTAGGGCAATCCACACATCGGAAAAAGAGCCGTCATTTTCAAATATCATTTTATACGGCCTTAGATCCACATATAGAGAAGAACGGAAATCATTAGATCTATTTAATGGTTCTTCATCTATATTGATTAGTTTGATTCTAGGTTTTCATACTCATATCTTGAGTTGAATCAAACTAATGAATACTTAGATGGTATTTCCGATCTACTCTTGATCTAAGTATTCGGCGGATCATCACCACCCAAACAAACAACGATTTATCCCAAAATCGGCGCGTGGACTCGCGTGGCCTTGTGGATTCAAGGTGTCATCGCTCTCGTGGATTCGGAGCGAGGTGCGTTCGTGGATTCGAAGCGTGCCATTGGGTGAAGACCGTGGATTCGGTCGGACGTCGTGGATTCGACGTTGGACGCTGTGGATTCAGCGTTGGCGGCGCAAATCGTGGATTCGAGAAGCGTTGCGGAGCGAGCGGAGAAGATCGACTAGGGGCGTATGGTAAAAGGTTGAGTCGTCTGTGAGTACGTTATATCACCTTGTACGTGTGTTAACTCTAGTGGATTTCGCCGTGTTATCGGTCCCGTGGTTTTTTACTCCGGTTTGGAGTTTTCCACGTAAAAATCTTGTGTGTTCTTTTATTTTTCCGCATTGGGTTTTATCGCACAAAGATTTTTGAGTGTTTATTGTTTACACCTATTCACCCCCCTCTAGGTGTTTTTTCCCCTATTAGATCCTTATTAACCTAAACCCAACAAACATGGCCGGGGTCGTTCCCCGTGGAGCTTGTTCTTTACCGGTAGAGTGGTTTTGAGGATAGACCCGTACGTGAGCCCTCGACAGGGGTTATGTCAGCGGATCGGGTGCGAATCGGTGGCTTTTGCCTGAGATTCTCTGGGACCAATAGTGGCACACGATTGGGTATTTGGGTTTCTACCTTTGACGCATTACTCTTACTTGTATTGTTGTTCAGTTATTTCCAGTATGATTTATGTAGACACCTTTTATTTCCTACCTGTATGATCTACAGCTCTTATGATTGTTATCACTGATATACCCTGATTTCTAGCATTTATTTACATGCTGTTCCTTATGTGGATTACCTGCCTATTTTAGTTGTATCTGTGGATTATTTTCGATTATCAGTAGACCTTATTATTATTCCAGCTTTTCCTATTGATCTTTACTATCCGCAGATTTTAGCACCCAGTAGGTACGATTAGCTGATCCTCGGCTCGTCGTGCCCACTGGGATACATGTACAGTGTATCTCACACCCCCTGGGTGACCATTTTCCAGGTCCGTCGGGTGGGGAGATAGCGGGACGATCCAGTGAGCCGATTACGATAGAGCTGTCCCCATGAGCATTTATATATCGATGACTTCTGCAGACTTTTATATTTTCCGCATTTCATTCCAGTTTCTATTTGATTTAGACATTTAAAATAATGATGTAATAACTGATTTTGAATTATTCTTGCTGAGTAGATTAGTATTAGTTACTGATATATCTGTTGATCTCTGATGATGATTATTAGCCGTGCATGTATAGGGGAGTCTCTGTCCATGGGGTAGAGGGTTTCCTATATGTGTGGCGGTCTGTTGCGCCCAGTTTGCAAACTCTGATTTCAAAAAAAAAAAAAAAAAATTTACCGAATTTTTAAAACTCGGGGCGTGACAAGCTAGGCCCTGAACATGGAACTGGATCAGTAACCGACTCACTCAACCCAACCTGACTGACACTAGGTGATCAGAACTGTCGACTACACTCACTGACCCCAACTTTATATTTTAAACGTTTAGATAGCCAGCGTTGTCAATTTGACTATTCGGGGTATTACCAAATTACCCCCAGCAACTCCGATAAGGTCCCATTTGGACCCCGGAGCTTGCTGACGAGGATACCAAGGCACTAGTCCAACCAGGACAGTGTCGTAGGTATTCTGGGGCTCCTACAACAAACTAGAAGCTAAACCGGAACGCCGAACTCGCGTCGGAATCCGTAAAATCGATGGTTTTGCCGATTTACGAGAGTTAATCGAGTTTCCGCTCAACTAGAGCCTTTGGAACCTATATGAAATGTTTAATACATGTATTATCACTGTCTAAGGGCGTCCCCAATGTCCCATTTGCATTCTAATCCAAATTAACCTTTTAAATTACATAAAATTATGATTTCATTTAGTGTTTCGACCCGTTCTCCAAAACCAGAAGTCCAGAATCAGCGCCGAAAGTGTCAGCATGTCACATTTGACGAGACGGACCCCGTGCTCACCATTTTGGGTCGACACGAGTCCCCAGAGCAAAGTTAGCTCTTTAACTCTTAAGGTTAATTGCGCTGTTTCGCGCCGATTTCAACTTTTAGGAGTCCAAAATTTGCGCCGTAAATTTCAGCGCGTCCAGGGCAACAAGACAAAGCCCGTGCTCACGGACTTGGGCCCACAAAAGGCCCATTAGAAATTTTGGCCCATAAACTCTCAATCCTCAACTTGCAATTATGCTAACCTTTAATCTACACCCAATAATACTCCGATTTTAAGTGAGCATCATACTCAGTAGGGTTAAGGAAGTGTGGTGCTCACCTCGGGTACGCCGGAAAGTCGCCGGAAAGTTGGCCGGAGCGAGACCACCAATTAAGCTATTCTCGGGTTGCACCAAACAATGGTTCGGCTCAGTCCAACTCTGCAAAAAGTGGAGCATCGGTAAGAGGGACCTCCCAGAAGTGCTCTGGTCCATGCCCGAGCCACAGCCAAAGGTTCCTGGGCTTAACCACTAATTTTCACTTTTTAAATTATCCGAATTGGCCGATCTAAACCCAAAGGTTCCTGGGCTTAACCAAGATGATAGGAATGCTCTAGAAGGAGTTTAGAGTTCACCTGAATGTTGGCCGGCAATCCGACGGTGGTGAGGCTCGGACCAAGGAAACGGGTGCAACTACAAAGAATTAAATCCTCACGTTACACTTTACATGCAAGGTTATAGGGAGCTACTACACAACTAAAAGAACCTACCCGAGCTATTTTCCCACTTGCCGGAGCCCCGGAATCGCCGGAATAGAAGATCGCCGGAAAATGGCTCTCTAATGGCGGAATTTGGCCGGCGGAGTTCGGGGCAGCGGGAGATGGTCCAAGACGTTCAGCAGCTCTTGGTGGAGCTTCCTGCAGCGTTGGTTGGGGTCGGGAGCAAGCGGCGGCGCCGGGAAATGCTTTTCCGGCGAAGTACAAAGGAGCCCGGTTCTAGGCTTAGTCACACGACATGGATGCTAAGCCGATCAACCCCAAACTTGCAGAGCTTCTTGCAGTCGCCTAGAAGTTGAGATCCAACGGTTGAGATCGGATTCCAACGGCTGGAAGGAACCCGATGGCAAGATCGGCTTCAACAAGGGTTTGTGTGGCTCTCTCTCTCTCTCGGTTGCTTGGAGGTGGAAGAGGATGGTGGTGGAAACCGGGCTGTGGGGGAGTTGAAGAAGGTGAGGGGGAAGCTTCGAGAGGCATTGGAATTGGCTTCCCACGCGCGGGGGAGAGGAACGAGGAGCCGCAGCCTGCGCTGCATGCATATTGCATGCGTAAGGTAACAATTAGCACAAGCCCCCTTCTATATAGAGCAATTGGAGTTAAGTCCTCAGCCCAGAGAATGCCCTTTTGCGCATAAACCCCTCCCCATTTGGCTAACTCGAAAAAGACCCAAAATTCTTGGTGTTTTACGCTTTTCGAGGCGTTCCGATCGTCAGAACGAAAAACGGATTGCGCCAGCGCGTCCGGCACGTCGAAACCTTTAAGATGGTGATTTTTATTTTCCGACATGGTGTCCGGATAATTTTTGGGTCCATAAAAACTGTCCAAAATCTCAGTTTTTATACTTTTAAAAATTCCAGGGTCGTCAAACAAGGTTTTCGTCTGCGCCATTGCGTCCGGAACGATGAGGCCAGTAAAAACAACTACCTAGATCACTGAAATCGGACTCCGAACAATGAAATAGTCCACGTTGCAAGTCGACTGAACCCGAATTTGGGAGTTACTGTAGATCAACAGTGTTCACTTGAAACACTGTGCAGTGAAGTTTTACTGTTCCATTAATTCCCAATTTATCCGCTTCTTTTATTATTTCTGGAAGATCGGACCGTCGGATCAAAAAGTGCTGAATATGAAAATCGCTCAGTTCGACGAGACGATCGCAACGGTCAACTCGGATCTGCAAAATTATGTCCGGATTGGAATTTAGCCTTTTTGTCTCGTGATTCGTGCCACGAATTTTCTGACATTTGCTCAAATAAGCTAGATTAATCTTTTTGAGGTCAAGATTGGACCAAAAACTGCTCTGAAATTTATTTATTAAATTTTAAAATTCCAGATTATTACAATCGCCATGGCCGCGGCGAAGGGCTCCCTCCCCCGCGCTTCCCGCAGCAGCAGCAGCAGCTTCTCCCGCGCCCTTCCCCACTCTCCTTCTCCCCATCCTCCGCCGCCGCCGCAGCCTCCCTCCCCCGGCGTCAAGCTCGGCGGCGGCGCCGCCGCCTTCGTCTCCTCCGGGATTCCTGACCTCGATAGTGAGCAAAACCCTAGCACTTTGAAAATGCGTGTCTAAATGGCCCTATGGGTGCGGCGGGCGCCACGTGTGCGCGCCACGTCAGCGGGGGAAGAGGAGTCGGATTGAGTTGAACACGCACTTTGAACATGCGTGTCTAAACACGCATGTTGAGAGTGTGTGTTTCAACACGCACTTTGAACATGCGTGTTTAAACACGCACTCTCAGCATGCGTGTTTTACTTGTATATAAAAAAAAATTTAAAAAATTTTAAAATTTGGAAATTTTATAAACTTTTAAAAATTTAAAAAATTGTATATAAAAATTGGTATAAATTTTAAAAAAATTAAAAATTTAGTATAAATTTATTAAAAATTAAACTTTAAAATTTAATTTTGTTTGGAAAAAACGTGAGGGATAATCTTTATTCTTCCTTATTCTCGTACCCAAATAATAACTCAATGTTTATCTTATATCTATTATCATTCAAATATTAATTTTATCTCAATTTTTTTTAATATTAAAAATTATAAATTAATAAAATAATTAAGTAAATATTTATATTTTTATATACATCTTTAAATTAAAAATATAAAAATATAAATATGTATATAAAAATATAAATATTTACTTAATTATTTTATTAATTTATAATTTTTAATATTAAAAAAAAGGAATAATTGCCTGTGTACTCCAGAAATCTGAAGAATTATCTGATTTACCCCTCTTATTTTTTTCTTTCCAATATATCCCTCATACGTTCCACCGTTATTAAAAATACCCATACCGTTTCCCTTTGTTAAGTTAACTAGGGTTAAACTAGAGTTAAATAATAATCGGAGTTGAAAACTATCAGATATACCTATTTTGCCCGGGGGTTTTTTAGGGTTTTAGGGTTTTAGGGTTTAGGATTTAGGATTTTTTAGGATTTTAGGGTTTAGGGTTTTTTAGGGTTTTAGGGTTTTAGGGTTTAGGATTTAGGATTTTTTAGGATTTTAGGGTTTAGGGTTTTAGAGTTTTAGGGTTTAGGGTATATTTGAAAGGGCAAAATGGTAATTTCACACAGATAACGACAGCTCTAAACGGTACACTAACAGAGTTTAACTTCAGGGTTATTTTGGAAAGAAGTTGGAACGTAAGAAGGGTAGTTTTAATATTAGCCTTCTAAGAGGGGTAAATCTGAAAACAGAAACATTTTGAACAGTATATAGGAAATTGCCCCTAAAAAAAATTGAGATAAAATTAACATTTGAATGATAATAGATATAAGATAAACATTGAGGTATTATTTGGGTACGAGAATAAGGAAGGATAAGGATTATCCCTCACGTTTTTTTCAAACAAAATTAAATTTTTAAGTTTATTTTTTAATAAATTTATACTAAATTTTTAAATTTTTTAAAATTTATACCAATTTTTATATACAATTTTTTAAATTTTTAAAAGTTTATAAAATTTCCAAATTTTAAAATTTTTAAATATTTTTTTTATATACAAGTAAAACACGCATGTTGAGAGTGCGTGTTTAGACACGCATGTTCAAAGTGCGTGTTCAACTCAATCCGACTCCTCTTCCCCCGCTGACGTGGCGCGCACACGTGGCGCCCAGTTAGCTCTTATAGGGCTATTTTTGTAAATATAAATTTTGTAGGACCATTTTCAAAAATACAAAATTTTAGAGGGTCATTTTCAAAAAAAACCCCAAATTTAAATATTTTTACCTACTCGGATGGAAGTATGGAAGCGGCCTGCAGGGTTTATTAGCGACTGATGTAGAAATTGAATTACCCCTTTAAACTGCCGCATTTTCAAGTTCTCTCTTTTGCTCCGTCACCGTTTTTTACCCCCGGCGATTCCCCGTCGCGATCGCCATGGCCGCGGCGAAGGGCTCCCTCCCCCGCGCTTCCCGCAGCAGCAGCAGCTTCTCCCGCGCCCTCCTCCACTCTCCCTCTCCCCATCCTCCGCCGCCGCCGCAGCCTCCCTCCCCCGGCGTCAAGCTCGGCGGCGGCGGCGGCGCCTTCGTCTCCTCCGGGATCCCTGACCTCAATAGTGAGCAAAATCCTAGCACTTTGAAAATGCGTGTCTAAATGGCCCTATGGGTGCGGCGGGCACCACGTGTGCGCGCCACGTCAGCGGGGGAAGAGGAGTCGGATTGAGTTGAACACGCACTTTGAATATGCGTGTCTAAACACGCATGTTGAGAGTGTGTGTTTGAACACGCACTTTGAACATGCGTGTTTAAACACGCACTCTCAGCATGCGTGTTTTACTTGTATATAAAAAAAAATTTAAAAAATTTTAAAATTTGGAAATTTTATAAACTTTTAAAAATTTAAAAAATTGTATATAAAAATTGGTATAAATTTTAAAAAATTTAAAAATTTAGTATAAATTTATTAAAAATTAAATTTTAAAATTTAATTTTGTTTGAAAAAAATGTGAGGGATAATCTTTATTCTTCCTTATTCTCGTACCCAAATAATACCTCAATGTTTATCTTATATCTATTATCATTCAAATATTAATTTTATCTCAATTTTTTTTAATATTAAAAATTATAAATTAATAAAATAATTAAGTAAATATTTATATTTTTATATACATCTTTAAATTAAAAATATAAAAATATAAATATGTATATAAAAATATAAATATTTACTTTATTATTTTATTAATTTATAATTATTAATATTAAAAAAAAAGGAATAATTGCCTGTGTACTCCTGAAATCTGAAGAAATATCTGATTTACCCCTCTTATTTTTTTCTTTCCAATATATCCCTCATACATTCCACCGTTATTAAAAATACCCCTACCGTTTCCCTTTGTTAAGTTAACTAGAGTTAAATAATAATCGGAGTTGAAAACAATCAGATATACCTATTTTGCCCGGGTTTAGGGTTTTTTAGGGTTTTAGGGTTTTAGGGTTTAGGATTTAGGATTTTTTAGGATTTTTGGGTTTAGGGTTTTTTAGGGTTTTAGGGTTTTAGGATTTAGGATTTAGGATTTTTTAGGATTTTAGGGTTTAGGGTTTAGGGTATATTTCAAAGGGCAAAATGGTAATTTCACACAGATAACGGCAGCTTTAAACGGTACACTAACAGAGTTTAACTTCAGGGGTATTTTGGAAAGAAGTTGGAACGTAAGAAGGGTAGTTTTAATATTAGCTTTCTAAGAGGGGTAAATCTGAAAACAGAAACATTTTTAAGGGTATATAGGAAATTGCCCCTAAAAAAAATTGAGATAAAATTAACATTTGAATGATAATAGATATAAGATAAACATTGAGGTATTATTTGGGTACGAGAATAAGGAAGGATAAGGATTATCCCTCACGTTTTTTCCAAACAAAATTAAATTTTTAAGTTTATTTTTTAATAAATTTATACTAAATTTTTAAATTTTTTAAAATTTATACCAATTTTTATATACAATTTTTTAAATTTTTAAAAGTTTATAAAATTTCCAAATTTTAAAATTTTTAAATATTTTTTTTTATATACAAGTAAAACACGCATGTTGAGAGTGCGTGTTTAGACACGCATGTTCAAAGTGCGTGTTCAACTCAATCCGACTCCTCTTCCCCCGCTGACGTGGCGCGCACACGTGGCGCCCAGTTAGCACTTATAGGGCTATTTTTGTAAATATAAATTTTGTAAGACCATTTTCAAAAATACAAAATTGTAGAGGGTCATTTTCAAAAAAAACCCCAAATTTAAATATTTTTACCTACTCGGATGGAAGCATGGAAGCAGCCTGCAGGGTTTATTAGCGACTGATGTAGAAATTGAATTACCCCTTTAAACCGCCGCGTTTTCAAGTTCTCTCTTTCGCTCTGTGTCACGCCCCGGGGGTTTGTTTTAGCGGAAACGATGCACAAATGGAAGCCTTTGCGGCGTACAAATTTTTTTTGATAAAAACCTCCTTCCCGGCGCGTGCCCAGACCCGCCGCATATACAGATTCGCTCGAAAACCGGCAGAGTCTCCTCTGTATATGCACGGCGTCGCGGCTATAACTTCGGACAATTACCAGTAATCACTTTCTATTTAATCACAACAGCTCTGAACCTATCAACGCATGAAAGCTAAAGCAATGCCCGTGGCCAATCAAGTTGAAAGGATAAACACATAGTTTTGAAATTAGGCCTATACGGCCTCAGGTTTCGAAAACAGATTGGAAAACGGCATAAATCCACAGGGTTTGAAAAACGGGCCCACACGACCCTAGATTTGTGAAAACGGTTTTCGAAATCCTTTTTCTCTTGTCTTCTAGTTGGTTTGGTTAGAAAATGGCCCAAACGGGAACAATAAAGAAAGCAGTAGTGCAAATCCAGAACAAAAGGAAATCAACATCCACGCGACCCCACAAGGGTATCGAGAACCACACAGTAACCTACAACAGTAAATGAAAAGCAAGGATAGTAAAGACAACAACAGACTAGGGCTCCCACGCCCCGACTGCTCCCACCTCGGCCTCTCCGTCGTCTACCTCTCACCCCCGGAAGTACCTGTCACAGAGGGGATAGTCAGTGACACTATCATGATAAAGCACTAAAGCAGTAAAATGATACCAAGCCTCAAAGTAAGACTAGCCGGAGCAACCACTCCTCTCATAAGGGTCACCCGCAGGCACCTAATTCACCTGTGGCACCTGTAACACCTGTAACACCTTTACCCCTGTAACACCTTTAACACCTGACCTCGACGGGCACCAATCCCGACAGGTCGCACCGCTCACACCTTTGTGCCTCAAACCCCACACCTACGGGGGCCCCCACTACGTCACCTCGTGGGTAAACACGGGTCAGAGACCGCCTTTCCGGAAAAGAGCACCCTTTGCGGTGGCCAAACCGCGGATGCGCGTGTCGCACTCGAGCATAATAACAAAACACGGGGTAATATAGTAAATCATAGAAGCCATCAGTGTTAGTACAGGTTAACATATAATCAATATCCTTCCCGGAATACTAATATTACTAAGCCATGGAAGAACAACCCACCTTTATCGTTGTCGCGCTCCTGACCGATACTAGGCTCCTCTGCGTCTCGATGGGTCCGCCCGGACCTACACGCACCTGTGACACAGGAGTTAGTAACTCAGGACTCCGCCAGGCTAAAAAGACTGGAACGCCCGCACATGTGCGGCGCTGCCCGCATGGGGCGCGGGCGTTGCCGCCCGCACACGGAGTTGCCCGCATGCGGGCGTGTGCGGCATTGCCCGCACTCGGCGCTGTCCGCGTGCGGGTGCGCGCTCCGCCGCCCGCATGCGGCGCTGCCCGCATGCATGCAGCGCCGCCCGCACGCGGCGCTGTCCGCGTGCGGGTGCGGTGCTGCCACCCGCATGCGGCGCTGCCCGCATGGGGGCGCGGCGCCGCCGCCCGCGCGCGGAAATGCCCGCACGCGGGCGGGTGCGGCGCCGCCCGCACGCGGCATTGTCCGCGCGCGGGTGCGGGCGCCGCCGCCCGCATGCGGCGTTGCCCGCATGGGGGCGCGGCGCCGCCCGCGCGCGGAGTTGCCCGCGCGCGGGCGGGTGCGGCGCCGCCCGCACGCGGCATTGTCCGCGTGCGGGTGCGGGCGCCGCCGCCCGCATGCGGCGCTGCCCGCATGGGGGCGCGGCGCAGCCCGCGCGCGGAGTTGCCCGCGCACGGGCGGGTGCGGCGCCGCCCGCACGCAGCATTGTCCGCGTGCGGGTGCGGGCGCCGCCGCCCGCATGCGGCGCTGCCCGCATGGGGGCGTGGCGCCGCCCGCGCGCGGAGTTGCCGCGCGCGCGGCGGGTGCGGGCGCCGCCCGCATGCGGCGCTGTGCCGCGTGCAGGCCGTGCGGGCGCCGCCGCCCGCATGCGGCGCTTCCCGCATGCGCGGCTCCGCGTGCGCCGGCTCCGGTGGCGTTGCCGACCCCTCTTCCTCCCGTTTCCAAGAAGGGACCAAGAATTGACAATTAAAATCCTTAAATTAAGCTCACCTTGATTTCGTCGGCTAGGGTTAAACGAGGGAAGACTCGTCCCGTCTTGTGTGCCCGGTCCCAAGGCAGAGGATGTGCGGTGTTCCTCCTCCTCCTTGATCGCTCCACCGGGTGCTCTACGCCGATTGATAGGGGTAAGGAAGGATTGGGGAATGGAAAGTTTGGGAAATGGGTCTTGGGGTTGCGTACGACTAAGAGGTGAGGGGGGGGGGGGGGGGGGGAAAGTAACTGTCGTAACCCCCCCTGTTTCCCCACGACCTGGAATGGGCGGGAGTGGTTAGAATGGCGGGAGCGGTTGAGGAATGGGAATTAAACCCAGTTTAAGTCAAACGCGGGTAATAAAACGGGTGCGAACCGGGGTCCGGTCTGCCTCAAAAACCGTGCTGGTTGACTGAATCGTTAGCCAACTTCCGGAATTTATTCTGGAAGATCCCGGCGTCGGAATTCAAAACCGATTGCACCGCCGTTCTCCGTTTCGCGAGCTTTATTGACTAAAAATACCCGCGAGCCCCGACGGTCTGACCGGGAACAAGAAATTATAGATCACCCTCCGAGCCCCCCCCGAGACTAATTAAAAATAAATAAAACCAAAAGTGGACCCAAGAAAATATTTTAAACCAGCGGTTACTACACCACTCACCTCTTAAAACGAGTTTCGTCCTCGAAACTCAATCCTGGTTCGCGGTGAAGAGATAGGGGTAGCCCTCCCTCATCTTCGATTCCAGCTCCCACGTCGCCTCCCGCTCCTCGTGGTTGTTCCAGAGCACTTTCACGTAGGGGATGACTCGGTTTCGAAGTGTCTTGCTTTCTCTTGCTAGGATCCGCACCGGGGTTTCCTCGAAGCTTAGGTCCTCCTTCAGTTCGAGTGTCGAGACGTCCAGGACATGCGACGGGTCGGGAAGGTATTTCTTAAGCATCGAAACGTGGAACACGTCGTGAATCCGATCGAGGTTCGGTGGTAGGGCAAGGCGATAGGCCACTGGGCCAATCCGTTCCAGGATCTCGAATGGCCCCACAAACCGCGGGCTCAGTTTGCCTTTTAACCCGAATCGCTTGATTCCCCTCGACGGCGAGACCCGCAAAAACACGTGTTCCCCCACCTGGAATTCTAAGTCGCGGCGTCTCCGATCCGCATAGCTCTTTTGTCGACTCTGGGCGGTTAGTAAGCGCTGTCTGATGAGGCGCACCTTCTCTTCTGTTTCCTCCACCAACTCGGGTCCCAAGAATTTCCGTTCTCCCAAGTCGTCCCAACAGATCGGGGATCGGCAGCGTCTCCCGTATAAGGCTTCGTAGGGTGCCATCTGAATGCTGGCCTGGTGACTATTGTTGTAAGCGAATTCTACAAGTGGCAGGTAACGCTCCCAACCGATTCCCCAATCGAGTACACAGGCCCGAAGCAGGTCCTCTAGCGTCTGTATCACTCGCTCTGACTGCCCGTCTGTCTGAGGGTGGAAGGCTGTGCTGAACTGCAACTTAGTCCCTAAGGCTCGTTGCAGACTCTGCCAAAACTTTGAGACGAAACGCGTGTCTCTGTCTGATGTGATCGATGCCGGTACTCCATGCAATCTCACAATCTCGCTGAGGTAGACTTGGGCCAACCGCTCTCTGGTCCAAGTTGTGTGAATCGGCAGGAAGTGCGCTGACTTGGTTAGCCGGTCCACCACGACCCATATTGTGTCATGTCCTTGTTGTGAGCGCGGAAATCCGGTGACGAAATCCATGGTGATATGATCCCATTTCCACTCCGGTATCGGTAAGGGTCGTAACTTTCCCGCCGGCCGTTGATGTTCCGCCTTTATCTGTTGGCACACCAAGCAATGAACTACGTATCGAGTCACATCTCTCTTCATCTTGGGCCACCAGAAGGTCTGTTTGAGGTCCTTGTACATCTTTGTGCCTCCTGGATGCGTTGCGTAAGGGGCGCTGTGTGCCTCAGATAGAATTTCCTTCTTCAATTCCGGGGTATCCGGCACGCAGATCCGTCCGCGAAATCGTAGAGTGCCGTCGCCTTCCGCTGAAAAATCTCCTTCCCGATCCAGTGAGATCTTGTCACTTACGAGCTGTAAATACGAGTCCGCCTGCTGTCCCTCTCGAATCTTCTCGAGCAGGGTTGGCTTGACCACCAAAGTTAGAAGTTGCGCAACCGTGCCTGCTGGCACTACTTCCAACCCTAGTCGTGAGAATTCCGCGATCAAATTGTTCTGCTCAGTTATCGCACCTGCTGATTCCCCTTCCGGTCGCCCCTTCCTGCTCAACGCATCCGCTACCACGTTTGCCTTCCCGGGGTGGTATTGAATTGTTAGATCGTAATCCTTCAGTAATTCAAGCCACCGCCTCTGCCGCAGGTTTTAGTTCCTTTTGGGTGAACAGGTATTTAAGACTCTGGTGATCTGAGAAAATGTTACAATGAACACCAAAGAGATAGTGTCTCCATATCTTCAGGACGAAGACCCCCGCAGCCAGCTCCAAGTCGTGTGTTGGGTAGTTTCTCTCGTAGTCTTTTAGTCGCCTACATGCATAAGCTATTACCTTCCCCGTGACACGGCGTCCACTACTCCTAAGGCGGACCAGGGGAGTAACCCCACACCTAACCTATATAACCCCTCCCCCTCCTGGGCACGACCGCACGGTACACGGAGAAAGAAAAAGATATAACCCAAAAGAGGTAAAGGAAAAAAAAAAAAATATTACCTGCTATTCCCGGTTCTGGGATTCCGCATCACTGCTCCCCGGGGCGGCTGGGGAGGTCCGTCCACAACCTCTGGGCCAGCCCCGTTCGGCGTGGCGGGGTGGGGACTCGGTATCAGAAGAGTCCGTCAGGCGTAGGTCGTCAGGTCTCGGCGCCGGGGGTCTGGTGACGGCCGGCTTCCGGGGGCAATCGTAACGTGTGTGGCCCGGCCTGCCACACCGGAAGCAATGTTCGTCCCGCCAAGGGCAATTCATCATTGGATGCGCACCATCACAAATGACACATGGCTTTGGTGGTTCAGGTCCCTCCCTCGTCGCCTGCCCGAGTTTCGGCCCTTTCTTCTGGCGTTTGGTTGCTCTGCCGCTCGGGTATGGGCCCACTGTCGGGCCAGGGTAGGGGTGTGCCCGTCGTGTACGCTCTAGTTCCGCGCGCACGGCCAAGTTGACCGCTCCCTGAAAGGTGGCAACGCCAGTTGGTGGTATCCCACGAGGGTTAAAACCACCGGTGCCGTGCTGGGCGTGGTCGACACTCTCAAGCTCCTGGGTCAGTATACCCACGCGCTCCGCAAGGTTTAGCAGCTGCCCAGCCACGTCGCGCAGCTGGTTGCGTAGTAAGCGGTTCGCCTCTGCCGCAAGGTCCATGTCCGGCAGCAATTACCCACCCAAAACTGGGCTTCTATCTGTCCACACCAAGGAAACACATCAGTCCCAGCATACCTAGGAAAACCGAGCGTAAACAAAATCACACTAATTTCCCCTCCCCACGTTCACTCGCGTCCTACACCCTTACGTCCCGCCCATTTCATTTATTCGTAGTTTAGTGTGATATCTCGGTGGATGTTGGGCCGTCACTGTTGTGATTAAGGCAAAGTCTCTGATACCATCTTAATCTGTCACGCCCCGGGGTTTGTTTTAGCGGAAACGATGCACAAATGGAAGCCTTTGCGGCGTACAAATTTTTTTTGATAAAAACCTCCTTCCCGGCGCGTGCCCAGACCCGCCGCATATACAGATTCACTCGAAAACCGGCAGAGTCTCCTCTGTATATGCACGGCGTCGCGGCTATAACTTCGGACAATTACCAGTAATCACTTTCCATTTAATCACAACAGCTCTGAACCTATCAACGCATGAAAGCTAAAGCAATGCCCGTGGCCAATCAAGTTGAAAGGATAAACACATAGTTTTGAAATTAGGCCTATACGGCCTCAGGTTTCGAAAACAGATTGGAAAACGGCATAAATCCACAGGGTTTGAAAAACGGGCCACACGACCCTAGATTTGTGAAAACGGTTTTCGAAATCCTTTTTCTCTTGTCTTCTAGTTGGTTTGGTTAGAAAATGGCCCAAACGGGAACAATAAAGAAAGCAGTAGTGCAAATCCAGAACAAAAGGAAATCAACATCCACGCGACCCCACAAGGGTATCGAGAACCACACAGTAACCTACAACAGTAAATGAAAAGCAAGGATAGTAAAGACAACAACAGACTAGGGCTCCCACGCCCCGACTGCTCCCACCTCGGCCTCTCCGTCGTCTACCTCTCACCCCCGGAAGTACCTGTCACAGAGGGGATAGTCAGTGACACTATCATGATAAAGCACTAAAGCAGTAAAATGATACCAAGCCTCAAAGTAAGACTAGCCGGAGCAACCACTCCTCTCATAAGGGTCACCCGCAGGCACCTAATTCACCTGTGGCACCTGTAACACCTGTAACACCTGTAACACCTTTACCCCTGTAACACCTTTAACACCTGACCTCGACGGGCACCAATCCCGACAGGTCGCACCGCTCACACCTTTGTGCCTCAAACCCCACAACTACGGGGGCCCCACTACGTCACCTCGTGGGTAAACACGGGTCAGAGACCGCCTTTCCGGAAAAGAGCACCCTTTGCGGTGGCCAAACCGCGGATGCGCGTGTCGCACTCGAGCATAATAACAAAACACGGGGTAATATAGTAAATCATAGAAGCCATCAGTGTTAGTACAGGTTAACATATAATCAATATCCTTCCCGGAATACTAATATTACTAAGCCTTGGAAGAACAACCCACCTTTATCGTTGTCGCGCTCCTGACCGATACTAGGCTCCTCTGCGTCTCGATGGGTCCGCCCGGACCTACACGCACCTGTGACACAGGAGTTAGTAACTCAGGACTCCGCCAGGCTAAAAAGACTGGAACGCCCGCACATGTGCGGCGCTGCCCGCATGGGGCGCGGGCGTTGCCGCCCGCACACGGAGTTGCCCGCATGCGGGCGTGTGCGGCATTGCCCGCACTCGGCGCTGTCCGCGTGCGGGTGCGCGCTCCGCCGCCCGCATGCGGCGCTGCCCGCATGCATGCAGCGCCGCCCGCACGCGGCGCTGTCCGCGTGCGGGTGCGGTGCTGCCACCCGCATGCGGCGCTGCCCGCATGGGGGCGCGGCGCCGCCGCCCGCGCGCGGAAATGCCCGCACGCGGGCGGGTGCGGCGCCGCCCGCACGCGGCATTGTCCGCGGCGGGTGCGGGCGCCGCCGCCGCATGCGGCGTTGCCCGCATGGGGGCGCGGCGCCGCCCGCGCGCGGAGTTGCCCGCGCGCGGGCGGGTGCGGCGCCGCCCGCACGCGGCATTGTCCGCGTGCGGGTGCGGGCGCCGCCGCCCGCATGCGGCGCTGCCCGCATGGGGGCGCGGCGCCGCCCGCGCGCGGAGTTGCCCGCGCGCTGGCGGGTGCGGCGCCGCCCGCACGCGGCATTGTCCGCGTGCGGGTGCGGGCGCCGCCGCCCGCATGGGGGCGTGGCGCCGCCCGCGCGCGGAGTTGCCCGCGCGCGGGCGGGTGCGGCGTCGCCCGCACGCGGCGCTGTCCGCGTGCGGGTGCGGGGCCGCCGCCCGCATGCGGCGCTGCCCGCATGGGGCGCCGCGCGCCGCCCACATGCAGCGCCGCCCGCATGCGGCGTTGCCCGCATGCGAGCGCCGCCCGCATGCGGCGCTTCCCGCATGCGCGGCTCCGCGTGCGCCGGCTCCGGTGGCGTTGCCGACCCCTCTTTCCCGTTTCCAAGAAGGGACCAAGAATTGACAATTAAAATCCTTAAATTAAGCTCACCTTGATTTCGTCGGCTAGGGTTAAACGAGGGAAGACTCGTCCCGTCTTGTGTGCCCGGTCCCAAGGCAGAGGATGTGCGGTGTTCCTCCTCCTCCTTGATCGCTCCACCGGGTGCTCTACGCCGATTGATAGGGGTAAGGAAGGATTGGGGAATGGAAAGTTTGGGAAATGGGTCTTGGGGTTGCGTACGACTAAGAGGTGAGGGGGGGGGGGGGGGGGGGAAAGTAACTGTCGTAACCCCCCTGTTTCCCACGACCTGGAATGGGCGGGAGTGGTTAGAATGGCGGGAGCGGTTGAGGAATGGGAATTAAACCCAGTTTAAGTCAAACGCGGGTAATAAAACGGGTGCGAACCGGGGTCCGGTCTGCCTCAAAAACCGTGCTGGTTGACTGAATCGTTAGCCAACTTCCGGAATTTATTCTGGAAGATTCCGGCGTCGGAATTCAAAACCGATTGCACCGCCGTTCTCCGTTTCGCGAGCTTTATTGACTAAAAATACCCGCGAGCCCCGACGGTCTGACCGGGAACAAGAAATTATAGATCACCCTCCGAGCCCCCCCCGAGACTAATTAAAAATAAATAAAACCAAAAGTGGACCCAAGAAAATATTTTAAACCAGCGGGTTACTACATCGTCACCGTTTTTTACCCGGCGATCCCCGTCGCGACGCCATGGCCGCGGCGAAGGGCTCC
>CM054949.1:9807008-9893026 GCA_029168755.2 Tillandsia fasciculata | reverse complement strand
ACTACACCAAAAAGGGAGTTCTCAGTGGGTACCACCGCCAGAACCGACGGTCTGTCCCACCAAGTCCTCGAAGAGACAAAAACTAACCAAAGCCGTAAAAGACAGATAAAAGAAGCTGGAGCCTCTCAACAGCTATCCTGCCCCTAAGCTTGCTATGCCTGCCATGCCTGCTATGCCTGCCCTGCCTGCCTATGCCTACTATGCCTGCCATGCCTGCCTGCCTGCCATGCCTGCCATATGCCTGCCATGCCTGCCATGCCTACTATGCTCGCCATGCCTGCTTGCCTGCCATGCCTGCTATGCCTGCCTTGTTTCCTGCCATGCCTGCCCTGCCTGCTATGCCTACTATGCCTGCCATGCCTGCCTGCCTGCCTTCCTGCCATGCCTGCCCTGCCTGCCTATGCCTACTATGCCTGCCATGCCTGCCTGCCTGCCTATGCCTGCCTATGCCTGCCTATGCCTGCCTTTCCTGCCATGCCTGCCCATGCCTACCTATGCCTGCCTATGCCTGCCTTCCTGCCATGCCTGCCCTGCCTGCCTATGCCTGCCTATGCCTGCCTTCTGCCATGCTGCCCTGCCTGCCTATGCCTACTATGCCTGCCATGCCTGCCTGCCCCTGCCTCCTGCCATGCCTGCCCTGCCTACCTATGCCTGCCTATGCCTGCCTCCTGCCATGCCTGCCCTGCCTACCTATGCCTGCCTATGCCTGCCTTTCTATGCCATGCATGCCCTGCCTGCCTATGCCTACTATTAGCCTGCCATGCCTGCCCTACAACGGTCAACAACTCACAAGACCTGGGACCACCGTATCCCCAAACGGTTCCCAACAACACTAGCACTGGTCCAAACACCGCCACTAGACTCCACTCGGTCCCCCCTGACACGAGTGCAACTATAAAGCAAATGTCTGTAATAAGCCCAATCTAATGCCACCAGTAGAACTGGTACTGCCTGCTCTGCCGCGACGGGTATGCCAGCCTACGCATAACACCGAAGCAAAGGAGTCCCAAGGACTCGAAGTCTGTCAGCCGCGCACTCCGGAGTGGCACTCGTGGGGAGCGACCCACACGAGAAAAGCATCTCAGTAACACAAGTATCATAAACAGCAAGACTGGATCATAACTCGGATCAAAGTGGAAAACTCTGTCCACTAGAGAAAATCAGATACCCAATCTGGTGCGTAAATAAATGTCCGGTCAAACCGCCCAATATTCGCGGTTGCCGCAAAGCCCCACCACTAGTCCAACCTGTCCCAGACACCAAGTCCTGACTACACTACCCAGAACCCCTGCTCGAATCTGAGCAACACAGACCACCTGACTAACAAAGAAAGAGAAAAGGATAACATGGTTTCTCCTAGTCAAGTTCCAAAAGTAGTGCAGCGGTAAAAGATGGCCTAACTACATGTCCATGCACGCATGCTTTGTTCTCAGAAATAATAAAAGTGGGTGAAGCATAATTAGTAAAGCATGCTAAAACATTCCTACTATGGTATACCAATCTCACCCAAGTGGGCCATTCCTTGCTTACCTCTCGCTCATATCGGTGGTACATCAAATACGCCCGTTATCGATCATAGAGGGGTGATATCCCCACATGTGCACATACATTCACCATGATATAAAAACCTTATACAGTTACTAAATTAAGCTTACCCACCTGAAGTGTTCAATCCAAGGCAAACCTGGGGTCGGTGAAGAGCGTGGCCACTCGCTCGCACAATCCGCTGAACCCGTATCCACGGTACATGTCGCGCCACCTCGGCTCCTTGCAGTGTTCCAAAAAACACTCGCGAACCCTCCTGGGTACAACAAAAGGTCCAAAGTTACACTTTATGCTAAAATATCCAAGTATACACCATCTGTTGAAACCAGCCCCGAAGATGTGCAATTTTCACCTGCAGAACGGACTCTGAAAATCCAACAAAATTACTGTCGCGTTCCTCGCGTCGATACCTTCGAAACGAGTACCTGCACGCCAAATTCCGAGCCCCGTAGGCCGAGTTACAAATTCCACAATACAGGGCGCTCACAAACACACAACCACACATCTGTATTTCCATGCACAGATAAAGGGAGAAAAAATATACCTCCGGGCAAGCCTCAGAAAAATCCAATAAAAATACTGTGACAATCCTCGCGTCGAGTAGATGAAAAAAGTGTATAAGCACGTCGCCATCCGATGCCCGGTTGCGGAGATAAAAATCCGGCAAGGTGTCGCTGTCCAGAATTCCATCAGAAAAACCGTGTCACAGTAAACTCGGAAAAACACCTCGAAAAGCGAAAAAACTAGGGGCAACAGAAAATACCAAGATCGTAGCTCTGTCAGTCGCGGATCCAATGACGCAAGAATCGCCTAAAACGGAGGTCGGAGTAGGCCGGGGAAGCTCGCGCACCGAAACGCGACGAAGGGGAGAACAATAAGATGAGCGTCGCGCCGCGCATCCGTCCAGCTGGAAAAAATCTCGCGCGATCCGCGAGGTCCACGGCGCCCCGCCGCACCCTCACCAAATCTCTTCCCTCACTCCCTCTCTCTCGGTTGAAGAAGAAGAAAAGAAAGGGACGAAGAAATGGTGTGCGGGGAGAAAAAGGAAGAGAAGAAGAGAAGAAAAGGGAGGAGGGAGGGCTCCCGTGGGCCGGGTCCACGGTGCACCGGGCCCGCTGCCAGGCGGTCCACCGCACAGGGGCGCGTGTGCGCCAGGCGCAGGCGCGCGCCCCCTGTGCCACGCGGCACGCGCCACACGGCGCGTGACACCGCGCCACACCGGGCGCGTGACACCGAGCGGACGCGTGCCTCCCCGCGTCCCGCCCGGGCGCGAATGGGGGCATGCCACGTGGCAGCCCCCCGCGACACCTGCGCAGTCAGGCGCGTTTTCCCAACGCGCCTGTCTGCGCTTCCCCCGCCTCGCGCAGCACACCGAGCGCACCTCGGGATTCGCGCCGTCTCGAGATCCGTGCACGCCTCGAAAAACGTGCGCGTCAACGGGCTCCGAAAAAAAGCAAGTAAATAGTCCATTCTCAACGATTTCGCGCGCTGAATCCAAATACGGTGTCCGATTCTCCAAATTCTCATCCGAAAATTTGCCGAAAGCCCCGGAAAGCTCACTTGATCCGATTTTCGCGCGGGTCCATTGCTAAAGTCCGATTTGCCAAATTCCAACTCTAAAATTGCCGAAGGCATCCGGAGAGGTGATCCTTTATCCAAACTTCGCCCCGATTCCAATTTTAATATCCATTGCGCGCGAAACCACTTCTAAGCATTCAATGGGGCCATCTGGCTACTCTCGTGATCCAATCAACACACCGAGTCCATCAAAAGTATCCAATTGGTGTGCAAACGCCACCGACACGCCACATAGGCCTCCAGAAGCTGCTGGTCAGCCAGTAATCACCTCGTGGGGATCCAGGTCCTCACAAGCACCCCCGTCATATGTGCATGTGTTTGACCAGACTGATAGAGAACCTTAATCTGGGCTAGGTTCTTTTATGCTTTAGACATCCCACACTTTTCTTATCCTTCTGGACATAGAGTTCCTCGCCCGGGTAGTGGGCCGAGAGGTCAGAGTGTCGTGGGACGGGTGTTGCACTCGGGCCGGGGGGCCGAGTGGAGTCTGGTGGCTGGGTTAGGCCAGTGTTAGTGTTTTGGGGAACGTTTCTGGTAAACGGTGGTCCCGGGGTTTTCTTTCGCTGTTCTTCTCGTCACCACCCTGTTGCGAGCGTGTGTGCACGTGTGTTAGCAGGACCTTAGAACCAGAACCTTTTTGGACGAATACATGATTTTAGTCAGCCAATGTTTTCTTCCAAGCCTCGCAGGGTTGCCTGAGTCTGTTCTTGTGGATAGGACAAGGGCATTAGCTTCGAGGTTTGGGCATAAAACTTGATTTCAAAGGGTTTTCCTAAAAAGACTAAAAATCATTAAAAAGATGGATTTCTTTCAGATCGAAAGGTTTTCTGAAATAAATGGCATGGTTTCTTATAAACTTATCCACCCGAGCGGATTCGAGTGATCTGGGTTCTAAGGGCTGTTTCCTCTTGGGGACGTAGATGTTAGTCTCCCGGGGTTTCGGACCCTTCGTAGATTTGGCCGTGGAGTATCTCCGGCCGTGAGATTGTGTTGAGTTGAGTGGGGGTTCTTGTGGGAGCCGTTGGGAGAGACGGTGGTCCCAGTTGTGTGGTGCTTTCGCTGAGTGGGTCAGTGTTGTGAGATTGAGTCGTAGAGGGTTCTCCGACTGAGTAGTGCTTTGAGCATCGAGATAACGATCTGTTTGATCGAGGACTATAGCCTGCAGGAGCACTTGTGGGCAGTGATACTGTTGAGATATTTGAGTTCGGTGGGGTCGCACCCCTCGAACCACGCCCGGGGTGCGTTGATGATTCCGAGCCTGACGAGGCTGCGAGTTGCGCCTAGTTTATTTACTAGAGGTCGCTTGATACCCTGGCCGAGCTACCATGGGGTCACTGTGTGAGATATTGATACCCTGGCGAGCTACCATGGGGTCACTATGTGAGATATCGAGTTTGTCGTTTGGACACCCTGGTTGATACACCAGGGGGCGCAGGCTTGACTGGACCCTGTGGGGCAGTCGATGAGATATGGGTTACTTGACTGGACTGGGACCCTGTGGGGCAGTCGATGAGATTTGGGTTGCACTGAGAGAGTGTTGGTATAGCATGTGTCATAGTAGAGTGTCTTGGGCATAGTACTAGTGACATATTGTCAGCAGTGAGTGGCTGCATACCATCATCCATAGTCTCTTGCTTTTGAGCATAGTAGATAGAGGCATGATAGCTGTAGATTCTTTTCCAGCTATTTCTATTATCACAGTCTTTTCTGTTATCTTATGCCTCTAGTAGACTTAGTGGGCAGACCGTGGTTCTTGGAGACGGTACCCACTGAGAACTACTGTAGGATGTAGTTCTCACACCCTCTGTCGGTGACAGGTTGCTGAGGCTTTCTTCGTTCCTGCCGAGCTGTTTGGACGGACCGAGGACAGGGAGTCGCGTGATAGTTCCCTACCAGCATTGTTACTTTATAGAGAGGTAGATGTACCATCCCGGATTGTGGGAGTTGGTTATAGTTCCTGTTAGCTATCTCCCATTTGGATTGTAGATATTGTATAGGTGGATTTCTTTTTGTATCGCCTGTTTTTGGGAAATAGGCTTTGTGTTGTAGCAACTTTGTAGTTGAGAAATTTTATAGTACAGCTTTTTATTCGCTCTGATATCTGTGTAGCTGTAGTTTTGTCTTTTGCAGGCTAGACGCTTCGTCTGTACGGCAGTTTCCGTACAGATGGCGGATCTGTCAGCGAGCCCGGGTCGCAGTTTCGACCCCGGGGCGTGACAGATTAGAGTGGTATCAGAGCCTAGGTGAATAGGTCATTGAGGACTTAGTGACCCTAGGCTATTGGTTGGACAGTAGGATGACTGTCGTGAGAGACGTGATTTTAGCGAGAGTCCAGATTGAGTTTTTACCTCTCCCTCGGGTTGGGATGAGTGATTTGATTTGTTATTCTCTCAAAGTGATTATGTTGGCTGCAGACAACATAATACTTTAGGAGGGGATAACAAGTTTTAGACTCTCGCTGATTGGGTCGTATGGTTGTTTGTCCTGACGTTCGTTTTGTTGCAGTTACCTGCGATGCCGCCGAGACGTCGTGCAGCGACGAGAGGGCATTTGACCTCGGATGAGGAGCCCGAGCGGCGAGAGGAGGGCCGGCAGGCCGGGCAGAGTGAGGTACAGGAGCTGCGGGCTCAGGTGGCCCAGTTGTCAGAGGCGTTGCGGCGCCAGGAGGTGGCGTTGAGGCGCCAGGAGGTGGCGGCCAGGCGCCAGGAGGAAAATATGGAGCGCATGATGCGCATGCTGGAGCAGAGGACACCCCCTGTGATACCCACTGCCCCTTTAGGATGAAGAGTTTCATCGGTCTACCAGTAGGCTGATAAAGCCGTGATACTGAGGCGGATAGAGCGATGACCGCCAGCATCTAGAGGACGAGTTTGGGTAGCTGGTTGGAGGCACCAGGATAGTGGATCGCGCCTCACCAGGTGTGGTCATCGGAGTTAGAGCATGGTGATGCCGACACCGCTTGTGTGTACTTCAGTGAAGCAGGGGTAGCTTCGTGTGGGCTAGAGATAGGGGAGTTGTTATGATGGTTGGATAGGGATGTGTTATCCGTTGATTGCTCATGGATTGTCGAGAGAGGACAATCACCCTCCGTGGACCTGGTCAGGAGGAGTGTGTTTTTAGAGGATGCTGGAGCACGTTAGAGGTTGAGTTGTGGTTGCTTATCGCTTCGCGAGCGACTGTAGAGGCAGTGCCTACGGCGGCGCCGGGGCTAAAGTTTATTCTTATCGCCGTGTGCCCCGGGTGTGAGTCCCCCTGAGCTGATTTTTGAAGCCGCCGCCTAGTGGAATTGAGATCGAGTTAGTGGTCGACATAGTTTTGGAACTGCGCCGACTATGACAGCACCTCTTGGAGTATCACCCGCAAGGCAGTGAGCTGATAGCGCGGTTGTGGGATGTGAAGGGTTGAGGGGTCTATGTGACCCGTTCCACGTCGTGGGTATACGACTGTGGGGATCCTAGAGATTGATACTTGAGTATGATGCCACACCGTTGATGCACGGTGGTGATGCCACGCCGTTGATGCACGGCAGTGATGCCACGTTGTGAATACACAACGGTGAGAGTTCTGTGATGGTTCGAGCATAGGCAGGTGGTGGATTGTGTTGCGGCAGATGCCCTTTGTGAGTTTGATAGCGTTATGGAACCATACAGCCGAGGGCTGTGCCCTGATTGTGTGTAGGAACCAGTAAGGGCATAATGAGCTTTTGTATGGTCAAGGGGATTGACTGGGGGCCCTGCGGCCTTTTGGAAAGTTTTGATGTTATCCCGTTTGATTTCGGCTGCAGGAGCGACTGAGGACCCAATGAAGAGTGATGCCGTTGGAAATTAGCCTAAGCCTATGATTGAGACTGAGGTCAAAAGTTTTGGACTAGGCAGGGCCTGTATAGCTTCGAGGAGTTGAGCTGCATCGATTTGCATGATTGCCAGTGATAGAGATAGCTTTGAGTATTCATTGATTCTCGAACCTGGAATACTTGGTTACTCAGGAGAATTTGGTTAAGGCAACGCCGGTGGTCAAGCTACTGGGTTTGGGATGGTTCTCTAGCATATCATTATTCCGGCAAGGGTTTTATGGTTAGTACGCCTTGGCTAGGCGAGCAGAGCAACCTCGGAGTGAGGTGTTGATCCATGGTTGCCACTTTTGGAACTTGAGATTGAGAGTTAGAAAATTGGGGATCTTGATTTGTGGAAGCCACTACCCGCGGAGTTTGCTGTTTTAAGTTACGCGGGGTGTTTGGTCCGCGAGTAATTACCCGGCCGGAAGAACTGTACTTGATCCCCCTCATGTTTTGGATTTCACTTCTTTGGAGTTGGTCGGGGGATTGAGCTATCTGGTACGACCGATGCATACCCTTGCTCGTGAAGCGAAGGAATTGTGCCGACGGATCATACCTTGATTGAAGGATCAGTGGAGCCGTCTTGATGAGTGCGAACGGCCACTTGAGGGCCTGAGGATGAATTGAGTTTTTCCTATCCCCATTTGATCGAGACCCCCTCCTGAGTTATGGATTTATTCTGGTTTCGAGGACGAAACCCTTTTTAAGGGGGGGAGAGTGTAGAGTACCGGGTCTGCGGATAGCGCGCCGACCACTTGGATGACTTGGAGCAGAGAGTTGCCGTGGGCAGGTTGCATTTGAGTTTGCAGTTGATGCCGGGTTGATTCGGATCAACGCGGAAGCTCCAGCTCGATTCGGGGTTTTTCCGGGCTTGTATGCCGTTTGAGGATGAGATTTGGAAATTACCGACTGCACCGTGGAGTGCCGGAAATTTAGGAACACTTGGAACAGGTGTATTTCCAGTTTACAGCGAGGTTCGTGAGGTTCCGGACTGACGCGGAGGACCCGGAGGCAAAAAGTGAGTCGGAACTGGCAATTTCGGAGCCGGTAATTGATTTGAGCACCCCGACTCAACGGATGAGCTTTTTGAAGAGAAAAAGCTGTGGACACGTGTACTTTTGATTTACAGCGAGGTTCGGGAGGTTCCGGACTGACGCGGAGGACCCGGAGGCAAAAAGTGAGTCGGAACTGGCAATTTCGGAGCCGGTAATTGATTTGAGCACCCCGACTCAACGGTTGAGCTTTTTGGAGAGAAAAAGCTGTGAGCACGTGTATTTTGATTTACAGCGAGGTTCGGGAGGTTCCGGACTGACGCGGAGGACCCGGAGGCAAAAGTGAGTCGGAACTGGCAATTTCGGAGCCGGTAATTGATTTGAGCACCCCGACTCAACGGTTGAGCTTTTTGGAGAGAAAAAGCTGTGAGCACGTGTATTTTCGATTTACAGTGGAGTTCGGGAGGTTCCGGGCAACGGCGGAGAGCCCGAGGTCGAAAGTGAGTTGGAGTTGGATTTACGGAATTAATTAATTAAGAAATTAATTAAATTGGATTTTCCTTTATAAAAGGGTGGCCTCCCTCTGCAGCAGGAAAAAGAAAGAAAAAGGAAGAAAGAAAAAGGGAAGAAAGAAAGGAAAGGAAAAAAAGAGAGAAGAAGAAGAAGAAGAAGAAAAAGAGGAAGGAGCTTTGGAGCATTTCGGATTTTGGGACTCGCCGTTGGAGACCGAGGGGATTCGTGGGCGGTGCGACGTGCGGCGACGAGGTAAGCAAAAATTCAGATTTTTGGGTTTTTGAGTTGGTTTTGTGCTTTGGAGTTTTGATTTGGGTTTTTAAAGCGAAATTGGATTTATTGTGGATTTTCGGATTTTTCGGTTTTTTAAAATGGGTTTTGGTTTTCCGTCGCGCCGGCGGCCGTGCGCGGCGCGAAATGGCGCACGCGCGGCGCCAGGGTGCCGCTGTGGCAGCACCCTGCGGCGGCGTGCCGCTGGGCGCGGCGCCGCGTGCAGCAAAGTGCAGCACGCGGCGCTGCCTGGCCGCGCGCAGGAGCGCGCGGCAGGGCCGCGCGCAGGGCGCGCGCGCAGGCGCCGCGCGCAGGGGCGCGCGGCGTGCCTGGCCGCGCGCAGGGGGCGCGCGGCAGGGCCGCGCGCAGGGGCGCGCGGCACTGCCTGGCCGCGCGCGAGCGGGGCGCGCGGCAGGGCGCGCGCGGGTGCGCGCGGGGCACCGCTGGCCGCGCGCACGCGCGCGCGCGGCATGGGTCGCGCGCGGCATGGCAGCGCGCGGCAGGGCGCGCGCGGGCCTGCGCGGCCGCACGGCAGCGCGCGGGCCTGCGCGGGGCGCGCGGGGCCGCGCGGGCCGCGCGCGGGCCTGCGCGGGCGCGCGGCGTGCGCGCAGCGCTGCGGGCTGCTGCGCGCAGCGCCGCTGGGCGCCGCGCGCAGCGCCGCTGGGCGCCGCGCGCAGCGCCGCAGGGCGCTGCGCGGCGCGCGCGCTCCGGCACCGCGCAGCGGGTCGCTGCGCGGCGCTGCTTGGTTGGGCGCCGTGCGGCGGGCCTCCCTCGTCGCGCGGCTGGGTTTTCGCCGCTCGGCTTGCTCCGGACGGCGGGCGACTCCTCGGTTTGCGTGCCGGCGCCGTGTTTTCGCCGTCGGAGCCCGTTGGTCGCCGTCGGCCGTGTTTTTCGCCGCTTTTTCTGTCGGGCGCAGTTTTTCGCAAGCCGTTTCTCGCTGGTTTTGCGAGCAGGTTGCGAGCAGTTTCGCAAGCAGTTTGGCGCCAGTTTTTCGCGATCGGTTTCGCAGGTTTTTCGCGAGCGGCTTCGCTAGCAGTTTTCGCAGGGTTTTCGCGAGCAGTTTTGCTAGGGGTTTCGCAGGATTTCGCGGGCTGTTTCCGCAAGCAGTTTTCGAGTGTTTTTCGCCGCGCGAGCTGTTTTCGCCGTCGGGCGTTGTTTTTCGCCGACGGAGCTGTTTTTCGCCGCCGCGAGCTGTTTTTCGCCGTCGGGCGCTGTTTTTCGCCGACGGAGCTGTTTTTCGCCGCCGCGAGCTGTTTTTCGCCGTCGGGCGCTGCTTTTCGCCGACGGAGCTGTTTTTCGCCGCCGCGTGCTGTTTTTCGCCGTCGGGCGCTGTTTTTCGCCGACGGAGCTGTTTTTCGCCGCCGCGTGCCGTTTTTCGCCGTCGGGCGCTGGTTTTCGCTGACGGAGGCTGTTTTCGCCGACGGAGGCCGTTTTTCGCTGTCGGATGCTCGGTTTTCACCGTTTTGATTGATTTTGCGATTTCTTCGCTTCTGGCAGCTTGCGGTGCGGTTTTTAGCATCCGCGGAGCGCGCGGTCGTGTGGTTGGTCGCTGCGTGCTCCGAGTCGCGTGCGGATTCTGGCATCGGGCTTCGCGTTGCGTGCGGACCCCTTGGAGGCCAGGTAGGTCCGCTGAGCCCAATTGCAAGTGTCGACAAGCAATTGGGGGCGAGCTGAGGTGGGTTGGTTTTTCTCTCCAAGTCTACGGACTTTCTTCTAATTCTATTGTGATAGAATTGCATGCTAGTTTAAGTGTTTTCTTGGAACTTGACTAGCACCCCCGTCATATGTGCATGTGTTTGACCAGACTGATAGAGAACCTTAATCTGGGCTAGGTTCTTTTATGCTTTAGACATCCCACACTTTTCTTATCCTTCTGGACATAGAGTTCCTCGCCCGGGTAGTGGGCCGAGAGGTCAGAGTGTCGTGGGACGGGTGTTGCACTCGGGCCCGGGGGGCCGAGTGGAGTCTGGTGGCTGGGTTAGGCCAGTGTTAGTGTTTTGGGGAACCGTTTCTGGTAAACGGTGGTCCCGGGGTTTTCTTTTCGCTGTTCTTCTCGTCACCACCCTGTTGCGAGCGTGGTGCACGTGTGTTAGCAGGACCTTAGAACCCAGAACCTTTTTGGACGAATACATGATTTTAGTCAGCCAATGTTTTCTTCCAAGCCTCGCAGGGTTGCCTGAGTCTGTTCTTGTTGGATAGGACAAGGGCATTAGCTTCGAGGTTTGGGCATAAAACTTGATTTCAAAGGGTTTTCCTAAAAAGACTAAAAATCATTAAAAAGATGGATTTCTTTCAGATCGAAAGGTTTTCTGAAATAAATGGCATGGTTTCTTATAAACTTATCCACCCGAGCGGATTCGAGTGATCTGGGTTCTAAGGGCTGTTTCCTCTCTTGGGGACGTAGATGTTAGTCTCCCGGGGTTTCGGACCCTTCGTAGATTTGGCCGTGGAGTATCTCCGGCCGTGAGATTGTGTTGAGTTGAGTGGGGGTTCTTGTGGGAGCCGTTGGGAGAGACGGTGGTCCCAGTTGTGTGGTGCTTTCGCTGAGTGGGTCAGTGTTGTGAGATTGAGTCGTAGAGGGTTCTCCGACTGAGTAGTGCTTTGAGCATCGAGATACCGATCTGTTTGATCGAGGACTATAGCCTGCAGGAGCCACTTGTGGGCAGTGATACTGTTGAGATATTTGAGTTCGGTGGGGTCGCACCCCTCGAACCACGCCCCGGGTGCGTTGATGATTCCGAGCCTGACGAGGCTGCGATGTTGCGCCTAGTTTATTTACTAGAGGTCGCTTGATACCCCTGGCCGAGCTACCATGGGGTCACTGTGTGAGATATTGATACCCCTGGCCGAGCTACCATGGGGTCACTATGTGAGATATCGAGTTTGTCCGTTTGGACACCCTGGTTGATACACCAGGGGGCGCAGGCTTGACTGGACCCTGTGGGGCAGTCGATGAGATATGGGTTACTTGACTGGACTGGACCCTGTGGGGCAGTCGATGAGATTTGGGTTGCACTGAGAGAGTGTTGGTATAGCATGTGTCATAGTAGAGTGTCTTGGGCATAGTACTAGTGACATATTGTCAGCAGTGAGTGGCTGCATACCATCATCCATAGTCTCTTGCTTTTGAGCATAGTAGATAGAGGCATGATAGCTGTAGATTCTTTTCCAGCTTATTTCTATTATCACAGTCTTTTCTGTTATCTTATGCCTCTAGTAGACTTAGTGGGCAGACCGTGGTTCTTGGAGACGGTACCCACTGAGAACTACTGTAGGATGTAGTTCTCACACCCTCTGTCGGTGACAGGTTGCTGAGGCTTTCTTCCGTTCCTGCCGAGCTGTTTGGACGGACCGAGGACAGGGAGTCGCGTGATAGTTCCCTACCAGCATTGTTACTTTATAGAGAGGTAGATGTACCATCCCGGATTGTGGGAGTTGGTTATAGTTCCTGTTTAGCTATCTCCCATTTGGATTTGTAGATATTGTATAGGTGGATTTCTTTTTGTATCGCCTGTTTTTGGGAGATAGGCTTTGTGTTGTAGCAACTTTGTAGTTGAGAAATTTTATAGTACAGCTTTTTATCCGCTCTGATATCTGTGTAGCTGTAGTTTTGTCTTTTGCAGGCTAGACGCTTCGTCTGTACGGCAGTTTCCGTACAGATGGCGGATCTGTCAGCGAGCCCGGGTCGCAGTTTCGACCCCGGGGCGTGACAGTATATGAGCTGTTTAATCTGTGCAAATTGAATGTTAGTACCCACAGTTGACAGTTGTTAAATCTGATGACCTCTTTAAGCCACTTGCACTATTTGAACTCTTACAACATGGAAACTCAACTTAGCATAGTATACCTGTTAAGTATTACACATCATGCTCCACCAGACTATAGTAAATTTAAACCTGGATTGGATTTATTCATTGCTTAGTTTTCCCACATTGGTTATTACTCCTGTCATTTTGGACATAGTAACTTTTTCCCGAGTCGTGGGCTGGGAGGTTATTAGCTGGGGATGGCATTTGCACTCGCGTCTGGGGACCGAGTGACGTCTGTAGCAGTCTGTAGATCGGCTTGCATTGAGATAGTGATAGTGATAGTGATAGTGACAGTGTGGATTTTTAGCCAGTAAGTGAGATAGTGATTGGGTCATAGCCTGCATGTGCCACCTTTGTACTGGACAGTGTTGCGCAGTTATTTGACTCGAGCGGGTCGCTCCCCTCGAGTGCCACTCCGGAGTAGGCGAGACCGGGTTGTAGTACCGGCTTTGAGAATGAGCTAGATACCGGGTTGGAGTACCGGACATACCTACAATAGTAGGTAGGCGCAGGTTTGACTGAGCCCGTTGTGGCAGTCGGTTTGGATTGGGTATTCTGAGTTGAGTGTCAGTTGTGGCATATCGTCCTCCTGTTCTTTCCCTTGAGCATTGTAGATAGGGGCATAGTAGCAGTAGATGTTTATTTTTTCCAGCTTTTCATACTGCACTTCTTTTGTTACTTTTATCTCTAGTAGACTTAGTGGGCAGGCCGTCGGGCTTGTTGGCGGCACCCACTGAGAACTACTGTGGGAGGTAGTTCTCACACCCGTCGTGGTGTCTTTTCCCCAGGGACTCCAGCTCCAGTTCCTGCGGTGCCAGTTGCTGATCCTGCTCTTCCTGACCGAGGTAAGGGAGTCGCGAGATAGATCCCTTCCCCCTTCAGCTTCAGTGTGTTATAGAGGTACCCTTATATTTTGGTTGTGTCATGTTTGAGAGATTATGTAGTGAGGTATCGAGTTGTACTTTTCTGCTTTCTTTGAGAGACTTTTGTATTTGTTGGTGAGGACTTATTGTATATTGAGAGTTGTAATTATTTTATTTCTAGCAGTTCATGTTGCTCTGATATCTGTTTAGTGTAGTATCTTCCTTTTTGCAGGTTAGACGCTACGCCTCTACAGGGCTTCCTGTAGGGACGGCAGATCTGTTGGCGAGCCCGGGGTACAGTCTTGACCCCGGGGCGTGACACGACGATCCGAGGATCAGCTAATCGTACCTACTGGGTGCTAAAATCTGCGGATAGTAAAGATCAATAGGAAAAGCTGGAATAATAATAAGGTCTACTGATAATCGACAATAATCCACAGATACAACTTAAATAGGCAGGTAATCCACATAAGGAACAGCATGTAAATAAATGCTAGAAATCAGGGTATATCAGTGATAACAATCATAAGAGCTGTAGATCATACAGGTAGGAAATAAAAGGTGTCTACATAAATCATACTGGAAATAACTGAACAACAATACAAGTAAGAGTAATGCGTCAAAGGTAGAAACCCAAATACCCAATCGTGCGCCACTATTGGTCCCAGAGAATCTCAAGCAAAAGCCACCGATCCGCACCCGATCCGCTGACATAACCCCTGTCGAGGGCTCACGGGTCTATCCTCAAGACCACTCTACCGGTAAAGAACAAGCTCCACGGGGAGCGACCCCGGCCATGTTCGTGACGTACAGCAGTGCGTGGCAAGTCGTAATGATCAATCTCACGGTCTAGTGACCGAGTAGTCGGCAACATGCCGAAATTCCAACCGGGAATCATCTGTCTATATCTATCCATCGGAATCAATCAATCATGAATATCAACAATATCTCGAATAACATCTCAATGATAGGAATCAACAGGTGTCATCTAATCATGCAAATCTATGTTTCAATCAATCAGGATCAGTCAGGAATAATCAGGGAGTATGTATATAATAGTCAGGCTGATCGTGAGCAAGTAATCTCATGCACAGGTCTAATCGAGTCAATGTCAAACAGGGGAATAACGATATGTCAAGATAGATCATATAATCAATAGGGGAATCAAAAACAGGGGTCCGACTGGAATAGAGCAACCAGAGGGCCAAAAAACTGAGGCCCGGTTCGAAGATAACCCACCTGGACGTCGGCAGATCCTTGAACTCCCGCGCAGCTACTGGGAGGCTGGTGCTGAACAACTGGGCCCTGTATCAGTAAATATGATCAGTAATAGACTCGCACAAACCCTTCCCGACGACGCTACACTAACGGAAAGCCTAAACGGGTCAAATCGGTCGATTTATCGGTCAATATCTCATTCCTGGTCAACGAGGACCTTCGGAACCCTAACAAGATGGCTAGGTGGTGCGTAAATACTGTCTAAGGGCAGCCAGGGTGCAACGTTTGCAAGTTGGTCCATAAACTGTTAAAAATTTCATAAAAATATTATATTCTTTGACTGTTTCGGCTCGTTCTTACAATCCGGGAGTCCAACGACGACGCCGTAAGTTTCAGCGCGTCCGTTACGTCGAGACGGATCCCGTGCTCACAGGGTTGGGCTCGCACGGGGCCCAATTTCAAAGTTGGTCCAAGATCTATTAGTGTCCAATTTACAACTATGTTTAATCTTCACATATATTTGATCTAACCCAAAGTTAGCTTGAGCATGGTGATCAACATGGTCTAGGGACAGTGGGGCTCACCTTGCGTGCGTCGGAGGCCGGCCGGAGAGTCGCCGGAGCAAGGTGGTGCTCCAACTCCAACAAGCCAAGGCTCGGTTTGGGCTTTTCTTGGATCAACTCAGGCTCTGTCCTGTAGAGGAAGTGAGCATCACTAAGAAGGAGGTCCCAGAGGGTCTCGGGTCCATGTGGGGTCGAGCCCCGGCGGCCGGAGGCGGCGGCGGCCGGAGATGAGACCGAGAAGGTGCTCACGGGTGCAAGAGTTAAGACCAAGCTACAGGGGGTCTCTGGCCCCAAAGTAAAATCATGGGGAGCATTAGTAGGGTCAGTAGGTCTTACCTGGTGGTTGGCCGGAGTCCCGAGTCGCCGGAGTTGGCCGGAGGTGGGCACGAGGGTAGACTCGGGTGCAACTGCAGTGACGGGAAACCCTACGTTAAGGGGGACATGCAAGGCCATGGAGGGACTCACAAGGATCAGAGGAGCTCACCTGAGAGTTTTCCCGGCGTCGGGGATTGTCGGCAAACCGCGGCGGCGGAGCTCGGTCGAAACACAATAGCCGTTAATGGCGGTTTCCGGCGAGGTCACTCCGGGCCGGTGGGAGATGGACCAAGATCTCCGCCTCGATGTCGGGGAGCTTGGTGCAGAGGTGGCCGACACCGGAAAGCCGCGGCGGCGCCGGACGGTGGCTGTCGGCCAAGGTTGAAGAAGACCGGTTTTCTAGGGCATCACCGATCTGTTCCGATCTTGGTCCGATCACCCCCAGACCTCGTGGAGGGGTTGCAGTCGATGAGAAGAAGCAACTCAACGGTGCTGATCTTGAGATCACCGGCCGGATGATGGCGGCGCGAAGGGTTCGGCCTAAAAACAATAATCCGGCAATAACGGTCCCCCGCCGGAGATCGGGACGACGGCGCCGGCTGGGCCTGCACCCGAGGAGTCCTCTCGGTGTCAGGAACCTCATGGTCGTGCTCAAAAGCCGAAATGAAAACAAGAAACTCCATGACTTACCTTCGCCGGAGAGATGGAAGGAGAGGGTCGCTCCTGCGGCGGCGCTCGGCGGCGGCAGGGCACGGGGTCACCTCGGCTCGGATGCGGCTTCACGAGGGACCTCACCAGACTAGGTCTTGGTCGTCAAAAACCTTCCTGAGAGCCCTCCTCACCCTGCACCCGAGATCAAGAGGTTTTTGATATCTCTTCTCTGGCAATGGGAGGCGGCGGCCGGTGCGGGAAAGCCCGGGGATCGCGGCAGAGAAGAGGAGGTAGGTCATGGTGGCGGCTAGGGCTGGCCCGGGGTTTAGGTTTTCGTGGAAACCCTAGTTGCACCTATGTACATATATAGCATTTGATAAAATTGCTATTTAGCCCTTCTAGTATTACTATTTGCTGCTAGGTCCTCCACAGTAGCTTAGTCTCGCACTTAGGTCCCTCCCTATGCAGTGGCACGCTTTCCGAGGCACGTTTAATAGGGATTTATATGCAAAATTCGCATTTTTCGATGCATTTCACGCTTTTCGAGAAGATCCGATCGTCAGATCGAAAAACGGACTTCGCCAGGACGTCCGGCTCGACGAATCCTATCAGGTAGCGATTTTCGTTTTTCGAGAAAACGCCCGGATGAATTTCGGGTCCATAATAACTGTGTCAAAATACAGTTTTTGCGCTTTTCGAGGCTCCAGGGTCGTCAAACGGAAATTCCGTCAGCGCCATTGCGTCCAGAATGACGAAACCGTTCGAAATGACTACCTGAAGTGCTATGATCGGCTTCCAGACAGTGAATTGGCTCAACGTTGGCGCGAAAGGGGTTCGAAATTAGGGTTTACTGTTCACTTGTACCCGCGACTTAAGTCGCGGGACCCGCCGGCTTCAACGCTGATTTCTGGGAGATCCGACCGTCAGATCTGAACAAGCTTAATATGGATTTCACTCAGTTCGTCATGACGGTCGCACTCGTGGTCTCGGATCTTCGAGATCAGGCTCGGATTGAAAAGTGATATTTCTGGCCCACTAACTGTGCAAATTACACTGCAGAAAAGGGGCACTGTCGCTATCTGAGCCATTTATGATCCAAATTCAACTTGACTTCAATCGATTTTATTTATTTATTTATTTACAAAATTCAGATTCTTACATAGCTGTTCGACACCACCGCCTCAGTAGACCAGTGGGAGATCGGGATCGGCCTACTTAGAGGTGGGTTATCTTCGGTCCGAGTTTTATTTTTTCGGCCCTCTATTACTTTAGTCCAGTCGGACACCTGTTATTGTTCGAACTCTGATTAGTCCTGTTGAATATATTACCTTCATGATTCAGTTACCTGCTATTCCTACATCTATACTCATGCTTCCATGCTTATGCATATATATTTCCAGTATTGATAGTATTATAGTCTGATCATGCCAGTCAGTATATATATTTCTGCATAGATTTCCAGCGATACTTGTACTTATTGTAGAGATGCATGATAGACTTGTGACTGTGATTGTTGGACATCTGCTTTTCCCCTTTGGGATCTTCGGCTTGCTGCCGACTACCCGGTCGATGGACCGCGAGCTTGAGCATAGCATTATGACCCCCACGCACCGCTGTACTTAACGTACACTGACGGTTTGGCCACCGTCACAGTGTTCTTTACCGGTAGAGTGGTCTCAGGACCCGTGAGCCCTAGATAGCATCCGTGAGTGCTAGCATCTGTGAGTGCAGGGTTATGTCAGCCAGACAGGTGCCAGATCGTGGCAGTAGCCTGAGGCCCTCGGGCCAATAGTGGCATTTGATTGGGTATTTGGTATCTTGACTATTGATGTATCATTATCCTGTTTCCTACTAGAGTCATTCCCTGTATGCATGCTTATCAGTGGACTTTTATTATCCCATGATGATCACTCCTGACATACCTTACTGTGATGATATAGTAGCATGCTTATCAGTAGACCATTCTTATCTCATAATGATTTCCCTTGATATACTTTACTTGTGATGATCTGGTATCATGTTTATCAGTAGACTATTATTATCTCATGATGATCACACCTGATATACATAGTCATTACTCTGATGATTCAGTATCCTGTTTATCTACTTATTCAGCTTTTATCACTGACCTGTTTACAATCCGCAGACTATTGTATCCAGTAGGTACGATTAGCTATTTCTCGGCTCGTCGTGCCCACTGGGATACATTTTACAGTGTATCTCACACCCCTGTGGTGACCATTTTTCCAGGTCCATCGGGTAGTGAGGTGTCGGGACGCTCTGGTAAGGCCGTTGCGATAGATCTGTCCCCGTGATCATCCGACTCCTGTGGTTTGGACATCATGTTAGTCGAGTGTTTTGGATTTGTTCTAGTTAACACTTACTTTTCCAACTGATAAACTATTAGGAGCATTTTGGACTGTATGACATATTTAGGGACTTATATTCTGTAGTTGGATGTTTAGAACTGTTTTAATTATATCGCTCTTATGCTCTGGATGTATTGGTGTACTTGCCTAGCCGAGCACGTATAGGGAAAACCCTGTTCACCTTGGATAGGGGATTTCCTATATGTGTGGCAGTCTGTTGCGCCCGATCCTGCGAACTCTGATTTTCAAAAAAAAAATTTATACCGATTTTTAAGGCTTGGGGCGTGACAGATTTTATGGTATCAGAGCAATAGGGTATAAATACCTAGGAAATTAGGAAATTCCAAATAGGTTCTGGTTAGGATGGACCCTAGGATGCCTTGTCACGTGAGAGCGCTGGGATTTGTCGAGTCTTGTGTACAAGTATAAGAGGATTTTGGAATATACCCCTAACCCAATTCAATTGTTTCAGTGATGGCTCGTCCTCCTGGTCGCGGACGTGGGCGTGGTACAGGCACTGGTCGTGGAGTTGGTCGACCACCCAGGGTACCGAGAGGGCCTGATGATCAGGGCCGCATGGATCGTGTTGAGGCCCAGATCGCAGCATTGTCTGGGATGGTTCAGCATTTGGTGCAGCAGCAGGCTCCTGCCCCTGCTCCTGCTCCTGCTCCTGCCCCTGTTCCTGCTCCTGCTCCACCAATTCCACCAGTTCCCCCAGCTGTTGCGCCCATTGTTCCACCGCCGGTTGCCCCTCCTGTTGCACCGGCTGTTGCTGAGCCAGAGGACATTGTCGAGCCAGTTGCCGATCCTGCACCACCACCAGCGGGACCAGTTCCAGAGATGGCCGCCGTCTCCAGTGCTGCACCGGGGATTGCTGCTGCCCCTGCTGCCACTGCAGTGGTGGCATCTGCATCGACTCGGTCCCTTTTTCCTGATTCTGCCACTGTGGGCGATGCTGCGGATGATCGTGCTGACAAGGCTCGGGCAAAAGCTGTCTTGCTCGAGTTTAAAAAGTTAAAGCCCCAAGTGTTCGACGGCAAAGACGACGATCATTGGGCCGTCGAACAATGGATCGACCGGATGGAGAAAAATTTCGAAGACATGTATACAGAGGACCGCGATAAGCTCCATATCGCTGTGCATTGCCTGGAGGGCAGGTCTTCCAAGTGGTGGAGGCGCCACTGGGAGCACCATTTTGCGGGCCCGACTGCGCCTTCTTGGGAAGAATTCAAGGCAGCCTTGTACCATCACTATCTCAAGGAAACAACCAAGGAAGGTCTTGAAAGAGAACTGGAAAATATCAAGCAAGGCGAGAAGTCTATTCGCGAGTATGAACAGGAATTCTCGCGCATTGCCGATCTGGTTCCCCAGGCGGTGCGCGAGGAGCGACGCAAGGTGCGATTGTTCTCTCAGGGCTTGAGGCAGGAGATTCGCCGCCAGCTCGCTTCACATCTAATGACCGACTTTGACAACTGTGTCGAGCGGTGTCTGGCAATTGAGGCTGAGATCCGCCTCACCCGCGCCGAGCGGAGTGCTGCTGACCGAGACAAAGGCAAGAAAAGACCATTTTCTGGAAATAGTGGTGGATCCGTTAATCAGCAAAACCAACCACAGGCGAAGCAGCCCAAACTGAAGAAGTGGCCCCGCAGATCACCGGCTACCAGTGCTTTTGTTAACCCCAACTGGGGGCCTCGACCGTGCGTCTTCTGTGGAGGTACCCACTGTTACGGCTTTTTGGTGTTGGCATATTTCGTGAGTCAAGTCAGTGAGTTGAGTCGGAGTCTTAAAGGGATCAAATTGTCAAATCAGCCTTCGAAGACTCATTGAAGATTCAACATGAGCCCAAGTCAACTCCCAGGTATGATTAAATATAGATCATGGTGATTAAAGTTCATTTATAATCATTGGAAACAGGCAATTAATGAAAACCGGTTTAGACTTGGTTTTAACTTACAACTTAATTTAAGTTTGGATTCCGGTACTTGGTTTGTTTTGGATAAAGTTTATCTTAGAAAAATCAGTTTTTACATTGAGTACCGGAACCACACTTGAAGTTCCTCAAACCCGACACAGAGTTTTCTGAAATTTGTATTGCGTACCGGAACACAGACTCGCGTACCGGAACACAATAGAAAAATCTGTGTTTTGCACCATTGAGTACCGGAACATGATAAGTGGTACCGGTACACAATGTTACCTCGGGAAAAGTTTCCTAAACCGACTCTAATATGTTTCCAAGGGTTATAAATAGATACTTAGGGTTTCTCGAATAGAATGACCGATACCGAAAACACTCGAGAGCAACCCTAGAGGCTAGGTTTTTATCGTTCTTCTTTATAGCCTCTTTTAGGTCAATTCGATGGTTCTTTCTAGAACATATCTTTTGTCGAATTGATCTAAACTTTGCTTAGAATTTCTTTCTACGGTTCTTCAATGACAATCTAAGCAAAGGATCACCATCGAAGCCAATATTTCTCTATCGGCTGAGTTTGCGTCGTGGATTCGACGTAGCACCGTGGATTCGGTGTGTTGAAGGCGTTTCGTGGATTCGAAACGTGTGCTCGTGGATTCGAGTGGCGTTCGTGGATTCGAACGTGTGCAGTGGACGTGCAATCGGTGGAGCGCAAGGTCCAAAGAACTTGAAGGAGGGGTCGAGTCCGTGGAGTCGGTAATCACCTTGTTATTCTTCAATTCTTAGTGGATTGTTATTGCGTGTTGGTCCCGTGGTTTTTCTCCTGGATTGGAGTTTCCACGTAAATCTCGGTGTGTTGATTTTTATTTTCCGCATTGGTTTTTATTTTTGCACTGAGATTGGTTTTTATAATATTACACCTATTCACCCCCCTCTAGGTGTTTGATAGTACCTATTTAGATCCTTGTGGATCCTAAAAAACCAACAATTGATATCAGAGAGGGTTTTAGGTTTATCTATCATGTTGGGTGAAAGTGGTAATATTTTTAGACCTCCTCTTTTTGATGGGACCAATTATGCGTATTGGAAAGTGCGGATGAGAGCTTTTCTCATCTCTATTGATGAGCGGGTATGGCAAACCGTGGAATACGGTTGGGTGCATCCGGTTGAGGAAGTAGGAAATTCTACTACCCCAAAACCTCGCTCTAGATGGTCTAAAGAGGAAATCGAAAAATCTTCTTACAATGGGAAAGGTATGAACGCTTTATATAATTCTCTTTCCTCGACTGAGTTTACACGAATTTCCGCGTGTGAAACCGCGAAGGAAATTTGGGATATTCTCAAAATTACACATGAGGGTACTAATCTTGTAAAAATTCAAAAGCTCCAGATGCTTACAAGTCAATTTGACTCTATTCATATGGAAGAGCATGAATTGTTTACAGATTATTACACTAGACTTCAAGATGTAATTAATACATGTGCTAATTTGGGAGAAAAGATCCCGGAGTCGAAAATTGTAAGAAAGATTCTTCGGACTCTTCCGGAACGGTTTAGGGCAAAGGTTACCGCCATTGAAACCGTTAGTCATCCGGATGAGATGAGTGTAGAGGAATTAGTAGGTGCTTTACAAACTTATGAGATGACTTTTCCTACTAATCAAATTTCTTCCAAGTCTTCTTCTAAGCTTACAGGTATTGCATTCAAATCAACAAAGGAAGAAGATGACGAATCAAGTTCCGACGATGAAATCTCTTTAGCCGATTTTGAAGAACAATTGGCGCGGATCACAAAGAAATTTCGTCGGAAATTTTGGAAGAATCGAACCGATGGATCTTCATCCACGAAACCATCTAAAGGATCATCGGGTTCTAAATCCTCTAAACTCAAAGGCGTTGCAAAACCTTCTAAAGAAAAAGAAAAAGATGATTTCGAAGGGGAAATCCGATGTTATCGATGCAAAGGCTACGGCCATATTTCAACGGATTGTCCTTCTAAGAAATCATACAAAAAGAAGGCTTTGCAAGCAAAAACTTGGGACGATTCTAGTTTCGATGAATCGACCTCAAGTGAAGAGGAAAAAGAAAAAATTGTTGCTTTTCATGCCTCTCAAATTCCCTCTTCTAATTTGTGTTTATCATCTTTAGTCACTGACTCTATTCCTTTGATTTTGCATGAAACATCAACATCCGAAGGAGAGTCATCAAGTGAGGGGGAGTCGGACGAAGAAGAACTCGTTGAGGCATACCAACAACTTCTTGCGGAATCAAAGAAGATGGCCAAGCATATCAAGAAGTTGAGGAAGCAACGACTTGAAGATCAAGACGAGAATCAAGCTTTAAAGATCAAACTTCATGATCTCGAGGAGGAACAAGGACGGTTATTGGATAACAATAAAATCCTTCAAGAAAAGCTAAACCAATCGGAGACACACGCTAAATCATATATGGACAAGATTGGTTTTCTTGAAAAACAGTTTGAAGAAATTCATGTCACCAACCAAGCTTTGACCAAGCAAGTTCATCAACTCAAATCCGACATACAAAGGCTTTCCACCGGTTCCAAGAAACTTGATTGTATGTCCGGATTAGGTCAAACAAGCAAGGTTGGTTTGGGATTTAAAAAGGACCAAACTGTGCATGCTTCAAGTTCCACAATAAAATTGAAAGGAAAGAACTTGTCACCTATGTGGACTTGAAGGACATTTGGTGAAGAATTGCCCGAAAAAGAGAAAGAAAAATTCTTCGGCAACTTCATCTACGGAGCGGACTCAACGGAATCAAAAGACACATCAAGTCAAAGGAGTTCACTCAACCCACCAAAGGTCCGAGCCACAACATCAATCATTCAAGTGGATCATTGCAAGGCAAAGACCTAAGGTGGACCAACAGTCAAAGCGGACAACCCCCGGGCACAACGAATCAAGACAACCCAAAATCCAGCGATTTTGGATTCGGAAAGGTGATATCTTTCCTTGTCTTAAGTTCTAAATAGCTTATGACTGTATGTAATGCTCTGATTGGCTTTCCCTTCATATTTTTTCTTAATCTTTGCATTACATGTTTTCAATGCTCTTTGTTTTTATACTTTATTTTTGAACAAAAGGGTTTTTATCGAACAAGTGCATTGAATAAAAAGGGTTTCACGTTTATTCACTCCAAATTGATTTTATATGAATTATCAACTTTACTTCATGATCATAATCTTGAAGATACTTCATTGTAGGAGTTTTTTAATTGAGCATTGATCATAATTGACTTTAATTGCATCTTTTCACGCATTTAGAAATTTATTATGCTTTTGACATCATAATATTTCAATGTTGCAATGATCATTTATGTTAATTAAGTCATCTTTTAAGTGATCAAAGTCAATTTCTCTCTCAATGATCTCTTGGTATAGTTATTATCTTATTTGACTATTTAGTCGAGTATGAATGCGAGATCAATTTTTGGTTGAATACCTTATATATTAAATAATTGATAGCCAATTGAGGGGGAGTCAAAGAAAAGTAAAATGCTCAAAAGATGTGGAAAGAGTTACATCCCAATGAGGAGTGTGAAAACTACCACCACATGGAGGAAAAAGATACCCCATGTAAACCAAGCATGGTTTTGTCAATTTTGATTAATAAAATGCATATTGAAATACTTGACTCTGTCAAATTTCAAGGTTGGTATAAGGTGGGATTTTTAACGAAAGATGCTCAAAGAGCCACTCTCTTCAACAGATTGTCTAGATATATTATCTAACTTATCTGGGATTTCAAACATCTATTGATCTTGGTATTTCATTTTCTTTACCAAATTGATGATTTGATAAAGGCATTACGCATAAGATCATGTTAGATGTGATTGAAGTTGTTCAACTTTAAGGGTTTTAATTTTCATAAATTTTCGTTTCATTTTTGAGTATTTTTGATAGATTTGGTATAATCTATTTCTTGTTGCATGAAACGATGACTTTTGTTTAAAGTTGATGCGCTAAAGTGCTTACATACTCTTTCTGGTTTTTATTTTTCTAAATTATTCTAATGAAAGAAATTTGGATTGAATGACATCTATGTGAATTCATTGTTTTTCAAAGCACTTAAATGGATTTCTTGATGGTATACAAATCGGTATTTGAAAAGATGACAAAATTTGGATTTGTTTCAAGAAATTTTAGCTTTTTGGCTCTGTTGTTCCGGTACCTGAAATCCAATCCGGATTAGAAAATCCAGTCCGGAACCCGAATGTGAATTTTTCTGGTTTTTCACTTGCGTACCGGTACTACCTTTTTAGTATCGAAACTACATTGCGGATCCGGATCACCCCCTGTTTTTCAATCCGGAACCCGAACGAAGGATTTTCGGCTTTTGCACTGCGTACCGGTACGTGACTACTTGTACCGGTACGCGATCTGGATTTCTTTATATTCCGGAATTCATGAGTTTTATTTCATCTCTCCCACTTCAAAACCCTCCCTCTCTCTCTCTAAAACATCTAAAAAGGGTTTTCTCTTCAAGATTAAGAGATTTGTTGCTCTCATTTGTAAGTTTCTACATTGATCTTGGTTTCTTTAACTTCAAAACCCTAGTTTTTAGGTTTTGATGTTGTTTTTAGAGATTTTTGAGTAGATCTTTGCTTCAAATGAAATCTCTTGCATAAATTACCCTTAATTCATGTTTAGAACATATTTGATACATCTCTATGCAATTAGATTCATGTTTCCATGCTTATTTGCTTGAATCTAACATTTTCATATGTTCTTAACATAGAAAAATTGAGAATTAGGGCTTTTGATGTAAATGAATTTTGAATGATGAATCATCAATTGTGACATGTTTAGAATGTTTCTTAGACATGTTTAAACCTTTCTATACGATCAAATCATAGTGCATTGTGTTCTTTGTAGGAAATGGCTTTTTCATGGCTACTTGCACTGGTGATTTTGATGGCCACTGGAAGTGGACGTGGTCGTGGTTCTGGAAAGAAGAAGACTACTAAACGATCACGAGAGGAAGGTTCGACAAGCTCAGATTCTGAAGATTCCTCAGAATATGAAGAAGAAACGGTTCAAGGAAAGGGGAAAGCACCTATGGCTCCAAGGAAAAAGAAGGGTGCGGATTCTCCTCCGCGTAGAAGTACCGGTGGACCGGTAATACGCGACCGCTCTCAACGGAGATCTAATGTTGATGAAAGCGAAAGCATGTGAGTGCAAAACGCCGTGCCAGATTTGCAAACCGCACATGCATTGGAGAGCGACACGTGAATTTTAATGAGCTATGTCGTGAGGTGCCAGACTTTGCAAGGCTTTTGGAACGAAGTCATATTCGGCCACTTGGCAGAGTTCAACCAAAGATGGGTTTTTGTGTTGAGATCATCAGGGAATTTTATATGAGAGCTAACATACTCCAAAAGGACCATGACACAGGGGCTTTCATTATTGAAACAACAGTTAGAGGCGTCAAATTTGACATTACTCCAGCAGTAATTGGGGCAAATCTTGGATTAGCTGTTGACACTACTGGTCTTTACTACACAGATGGTGATTTCCAGCATGACACTCATTGGGACACTGTTGTGGATTCAATTTGCAAGTCAGGGACACACACAAATAGGTCATATGTTGAATCAAAGGACCTAAAACCAGAATATCACATTTTGTCCTTAATCGTCTGCTACAACTTATTGCCTACAATGGGGACCAAAAGGATTCGATGGGATCGATTGCTACTTCTCTTTTTCCTTGGTCACCCGGAAAATGCAAATGGAATCAACATCAACATTCCATTTCTAATTTGGCAGCAAATGGTACATGTCATTGAGGGATCAAGGCAACGTGACCTTCTACCGTATCCAATCCTGATTACTCGTATTCTGGAAGATCACGGTGTTGACATTTCTTGTACCAAATTTGACTACGGCTTAGGCTCAATCGATGGAATCACGTTAGCCAAGTCAGTTAGCACTTTGAAGACATTTGGACACACAAAGGGCTATGCAAGTGAAGCGACTACGAGCGCACCGCCTCGCCAAGAATCTCCTGAACCAGCTGAAGTGGTAACTCTTCAGTCTTTGCAGAAAAGGATGGAGCAAGGCTTCAAGAAAATCGAGGATGGTTTAAAGAAGATATTCGAAATCCTTGGGTGCAAACACGACGATGTGGTCACTGGAGCAACTGCACTGAGTACATCTCATGGACCTACATCACATGAGGACGATGATGATTCAGATCAGGATGAGTGATTTCTTTGCCTTCTTGTTTTTGGTTTTTAGTTTCTTTTCACTTTATGATGAACAAGAACTCTAATGGGCATGTAACTATGAACGTATCCTGCTAGTATGTTTCTTTTTGTCTATTTTGATTGTTTGACAATTTGTGACAAAAAGGGGGAGAACAGAAAATATTGATTGAATCACAAAGGGGGAGAACATAGATGCTCAAGACAGGTGGAGAACATGGAGAACATGTTGGAATGCTCAAGATAGGGGGAGATAAAGAAAAGATTGAAAGAGCCACAAAACAAAGAACCAAAAGGAAGACGGATCAAATGTAGGATTTTAATTTCTAACGACTAACATTTGATTTTGTTTGGAGTTTTGTTTTGCAGGAATTACATCACTTTAAGACTCCAAGTCCTAAGTCATAGAGTATGTTCTAGGACTGTTTGGTTCAAATGTAATTTTGTATTCATTGGATCTTTCACGCAAAGAAAATCAATGTTTTGGTGATGACATTGAATTTCGATTTTTTGGTTTAAGATGAGTGACTTGAGCGGTTTTATGTATTTTTGGGTTTTGTCACGAAATTGCCAAAGGGGGAGATTGTTACGGCTTTTTGGTGTTGGCATATTTCGTGAGTCAAGTCAGTGAGTTGAGTCGGAGTCTTAAAGGGATCAAATTGTCAAATCAGCCTTCGAAGACTCATTGAAGATTCAACATGAGCCCAAGTCAACTCTCAGGTATGATTAAATATTGATCATGGTGATTAAAGTTCATTTATAATCATTGGAAACAGGAAATTAATGAAAACCGGTTTAGACTTGGTTTTAGGAACTTGGTTTTAACTTACAACTTAATTTAAGTTTGGATTCCGGTACTTGGTTTGTTTTGGATAAAGTTTATCTTGGAAAAATCAGTTTTTACATTGAGTACCGGAACCACACTTGAAGTTTCTCAAACCCGACACAGAATTTTCTGAAATTTGTATTGCGTACCGGAACACAGACTCGCGTACCGGAACACAATAGAAAAATCAGTGTTTTGCACCATTGAGTACCGGAACGTGATAAGTGGTACCGGTACACAATGTTACCTCGGGAAAAGTTTCCTAAACCGACTCTAATATGTTTCCAAGGGTTATAAATAGATACTTAGGGTTTCTCGAATACAATGACCGATACCGAAAACACTCGAGAGCAACCCTAGAGGCTAGGTTTTTATCGTTCTTCTTTATAGCCTCTTTTAGGTCAATTCGATGGTTCTTTCAAGATCTATCTTTTGTCGAATTGATCTAAACTTTGCTTAGAATTTCTTTCTACGGTTCTTCAATGATAATCTAAGCAAAGGATCACCATCGAAGCCAATATTTCTCTATCGGCTGAGTTTGCGTCGTGGATTCGACGTAGCACCGTGGATTCGGTGTGTTGAAGGCGTTTCGTGGATTCGAAACGTGTGCTCGTGGATTCGAGTGGCGTTCGTGGATTCGAACGTGTGCAGTGGACGTGCAATCGGTGGAGCGCAAGGTCCAAAGAACTTGAAGGAGGGGTCGAGTCCGTGGAGTCGGTAATCACCTTGTTATTCTTCAATTCTTAGTGGATTGTTATTGCGTGTTGGTCCCGTGGTTTTTCTCCTGGATTGGAGTTTCCACGTAAATCTCGGTGTGTTGATTTTTATTTTCCGCATTGGTTTTTATTTTTGCACTGAGATTGGTTTTTATAATATTACACCTATTCACCCCCCTCTAGGTGTTTGATAGTACCTATTTAGATCCTTGTGGATCCTAAAAAATCAACAATTGGTATCAGAGAGGGTTTTAGGTTTATCTATCATGTTGGGTGAAAGTGGTAATATTTTTAGACCTCCTCTTTTTGATGGGACCAATTATGCGTATTGGAAAGTGCGGATGAGAGCTTTTCTCATCTCTATTGATGAGCGGGTATGGCAAACCGTGGAATACGGTTGGGTGCATCCGGTTGAGGAAGTAGGAAATTCTACTACCCCAAAACCTCGCTCTAGATGGTCTAAAGAGGAAATCGAAAAATCTTCTTACAATGGGAAAGGTATGAACGCTTTATATAATTCTCTTTCCTCGACTGAGTTTACACGAATTTCCGCGTGTGAAACCGCGAAGGAAATTTGGGATATTCTCAAAATTACACATGAGGGTACTAATCTTGTAAAAATTCAAAAGCTCCAGATGCTTACAAGTCAATTTGACTCTATTCATATGGAAGAGCATGAATTGTTTACAGATTATTACACTAGACTTCAAGATGTAATTAATACATGTGCTAATTTGGGAGAAAAGATCCCGGAGTCGAAAATTGTAAGAAAGATTCTTCGGACTCTTCCGGAACGGTTTAGGGCAAAGGTTACCGCCATTGAAACCGTTAGTCATCCGGATGAGATGAGTGTAGAGGAATTAGTAGGTGCTTTACAAACTTATGAGATGACTTTTCCTACTAATCAAATTTCTTCCAAGTCTTTTTCTAAGCTTACAGGTATTGCGTTCAAATCAACAAAGGAAGAAGATGACGAATCAAGTTCCGACGATGAAATCTCTTTAGCCGATTTTGAAGAACAATTGGCGCGGATCACAAAGAAATTTCGTCGGAAATTTTGGAAGAATCGAACCGATGGATCTTCATCCACGAAACCATCTAAAGGATCATCGGGTTCTAAATCCTCTAAACTCAAAAGCGTTGCAAAACCTTCTAAAGAAAAAGAAAAAGATGATTTCGAAGGGGAAATCCGATGTTATCGATGCAAAGGCTACGGCCATATTTCAACGAATTGTCCTTCTAAGAAATCATACAAAAAGAAAGCTTTGCAAGCAAAAACTTGGGACGATTCTAGTTTCGATGAATCGACCTCAAGTGAAGAGGAAAAAGAAAAAATTATTGCTTTTCATGCCTCTCAAATTCCCTCTTCTAATTTGTGTTTATCATCTTTAGTCACCATCTTAAATTTCAATCCGAACATAATTTTGCAGATCCGAGTTGACCGTTGCGATCGTCTCGTCGAACTGAGCGATTTTCATATTCAGCACTTTTCGATCCGACGGCCGGATCTTCCAGAAATAATAAAAGAAGCGGACAAATTGGGAATTAATGGAACAGTAAAACTTCACTGCACAGTGTTTCAAGTGAACACTGTTGATCTACAGTAACTCCCAAATTCGGGTTCCGTCGACTTGCAACGTGGACTATTTCATTGTTCTGAGTCCGATTTCAGTGATCCAGGTAGTTGTTTTTACTGGCCTCGTCGTTCCGGACGCAATGGCGCAGACGAAAACCTTGTTTGACGACCCTGAAATTTTTAAAAGTATAAAAACTGGGATTTTGGACAGTTTTTATGGACCCAAAAATTATCCGGACACCATGTCGGAAAATAAAAATCACCATCTTAAAGGTTTCGACGTGCCGGACGCGCTGGCGCAATCCGTTTTTCGTTCTGACGATCGGAACGCCTCGAAAAGCGTAAAAGACGAGGAATTTTGGGTCTTTTTCGAGTTAGCCAAATGGGGAGGGGTTTATGCGCAAAAGGGCATTCTCTGGGCTGAGGACTTAACTCCAATTGCTCTATATAGAAGGGGGCTTATGCTAATTGTTACCTTACGCATGCAATATGCATGCAGCGCAGGCTGCGGCTCCTCGTTCCTCTCCCCCGCGCGTGGGAAGCCAATTCCAATGCCTCTCGAAGCTTCCCCCTCACCTTCTTCAACTCCCCCACAGCCCGGTTTCCACCACCATCCTCTTCCACCTCCAAGCAACCGAGAGAGAGAGAGAGCCACACAAACCCTTGTTGAAGCCGATCTTGCCATCGGGTTCCTTCCAGCCGTTGGAATCCGATCTCAACTGTTGGATATCAACTTCTAGGCGACTGCAAGAAGCTCTGCAAGTTTGGGGTTGATCGGCTTAGCATCCATGTCGTGTGACTAAGCCTAGAACCGGGCTCCTTTGTACTTCGCCGGAAAAGCATTTCCCGGTGCCGCCGCTTGCTCCCAACCCCAACCAACGCTGCAGGAAGCTCCACCAAGAGCTGCTGAACGTCTTGGACCATCTCCCGCTGCCCCGAACTCCGCCGGCCAAATTCCGCCATTAGAGAGCCATTTTCCGGCGATCTTCTATTCCGGTGATTCCGGGGCTTCGGCAAGTGGGAAAATAGCTCAGGTAGGTTCTTTTAGTTGTGTAGTAGCTCCCTATAACCTTGCATGTAAAGTGTAACGTGAGGATTTAATTCTTTGAAGTTGCACCCGTTTCCTTGGTCCGAGCCTCACCACCGCCGCCGCCGTCGCGTCGGATTGCCGGCCAACATTCAGGTGAACTCTAAACTCCTTCTAGAGCATCCCTATCATCTTGGTTAAGCCCAGGAACCTTTGGGTTTAGATCGGCCAATTCGGATAATTTAAAAAGTGAAAATTAGTGGTTTTCCGGCCGCCGCCGCCTCCGGCCGTGGGCTGTGGCTCGGGCATGGACCAGAGCACTTCTGGGAGGTCCCTCTTACTGATGCTCCACTTTTTGCAGAGTTGGACTGAGCCGAACCATTGTTTGGTGCAACCCGAGAATAGCTTAATTGGTGGTCTCGCTCCGGCCAACTTTCCGGCGACTTTCCGGCGTACCCGAGGTGAGCACCACACTTCCTTATCCCTACTGAGTATGATGCTCACTTAAAATCCGAGTATTATTGGGTGTAGATTAAAGGTTAGCATAATTGCAAGTTGAGGATTGAGAGTTTATGGGCCAAAATTTCTAATGGGCCTTTTGTCGGCCCAAGTCCATGAGCACGGGCTTTGTCTTGTCGCCCTAGACGCGCTGAAATTTACGGCGCAAATTTTGGACTCCTAAAAGTTGAAATCGGCGCGAAACAGCGCAATTAACCTTAAGAGTTAAAGAGCTAACTTTGCTCTCGGGACTCGACCCAAAATGGTGAGCACGGGGTCCGTCTCGTCAAATGTGACACGCTGACACTTTCGGCGCTGATTCTGGACTTCTGGTTTTGGAGAACGGGTCGAAACACTAAATGAAATCATAATTTTATGTAATTTAAAAGGTTAATTTGGATTAGAATGCAAATGGGACATTGGGGATGCCCTTAGACAGTGATAATACATGTATTAAACATTTCATATAGGTTCCAAAGGCTCTAGTTGAGCGGAAACTCGATTAACTCTCGTAAATCGGCAAAACCGTCGATTTTACGGATTCCGACGCGAGTTCGGCGTTCCGGTTTAGCTTCTAGTTTGTTGTAGGAGCCCCAGAATACCTACGACACTATCCCGGTTGGACTAGTGCCTTGGTATCCTCGTCAGCAAGCTCCGGGGTCCAAATGGGACCTTATCGGAGTTGCGGGGGGTAATTTGGTAATACCCCGAATAGTCAAATTGACAACGCTGACTATCTAAACGTTTAAAATATAAAGTTGGGGTCAGTGAGTGTAGTCGACAGTTCTGATCACCTAGTGTCAGTCAGGTTGGGTTGAGTGAGTCGGTTACTGATCCAGTTCCATGTTCAGGGCCTAGCTGTTCGACACCACCGCCTCAGTAGACCAGCGGGAGATCGGGATCGGCCTACTTAGAGGTGGGTTATCTTCGGTCCGAGTTTTATCTTTTCGGCTCTCTGTTACTTTAGTCCAGTCGGACACCTGTTATTGTTCGAACTCTGATTAGTCCTGTTGAATATATTACCTTCATGATTCAGTTACCTGCTATTCCTACATCTATACTCATGCTTCCATGCTCATGCATATATATTTCCAGTATTGATAGTATTATAGTCTGATCATGCCAGTCAGTATATATATTTCTGCATAGATTTCCAGCGATACTTGTACTTATTGTAGAGATGCATGATAGACTTGTGACTGTGATTGTTGGACATCTGCTTTTCCCCTTTGGGATCTTCGGCTTGCTGCCGACTACCCGGTCGATGGACCGCGAGCTTGAGCATAGCTTTATGACCGCCACGCACCGCTGTACTTCACGTACACTGACGGTTTGGCATTTGATTGGGTATTTGGTATCTTGACTATTGATGCATCATTATCCTGTTTCCTACTAGAGTCATTCCCTGTATGCATGCTTATCAGTGGACTTTTATTATCCCATGATGATCACTCCTGACATACCTTACTGTGATGATATAGTAGCATGTTTATCAGTAGATCGACCATTCTTATCTCATGATGATTTCCCTTGATATACTTTACTTGTGATGATCTGGTATCATGTTTATCAGTAGACTATTATTATCTCATGATGATCACACCTGATATACATAGTCATTACTCTGATGATTCAGTGTCCTGTTTATCTGCTTATTCAGCTTTTATCGCTGACCTGTTTACTATCCGCAGACTATTGTATCCAGTAGGTACGATTAGCTATTCCTCGGCTCGTCGTGCCCACTGGGATACATTTTACAGTGTATCTCACACCCCTGTGGTGACCATTTTTCCAGGTCCATCGGGTAGTGAGGTGTCGGGACGCTCTAGTAAGGTCGTTGCGATAGATCTGTCCCCGTGATCATCCGACTCCTGTGGTTTGGACATCATGTTAGTCGAGTGTTTTGGATTTGTTCTAGTTAACACTTACTTTTCCAACTGATAAACTATTAGGAGCATTTTGGACTGTATGACATATTTAGGGACTTATATTCTGTAGTTGGATGTTTAGAACTGTTTTAATTATATCGCTCTTATGCTCTGGATGTATTGGTGTACTTGCCTAGCCGAGCACGTATAGGGAAAACCCTGTTCACCTTGGATAGGGGATTTCCTATATGTGTGGCGGTCTGTTGCGCCCGATCCTGCGAACTCTGATTTTCAAAAAAAAAAATTTATACCGATTTTTAAGGCTTGGGGCGTGACAGCGATCGCGACGAGGAATCGCCGGGGGTAAAAAACGATGGCGGAACGAAAGAGAGAACTTGAAAACGCGGCGGTTTAAAGGGTTAATTCAATTTCTACATCAGCCGCTAATAAACCCTGCAGGCCGCTTCCATACTTCCATCCGAGTAGGTAAAAATATTTAAATTTGGGGTTTTTTTTGAAAATGACCCTCTAAAATTTTGTATTTTTTAAAATGGTCCTACAAAATTTATATTTACAAATATAGCCCTATAAGTGCTAACTGGGCGCCACGTGTGCGCGCCACGTCAGCGGGGGAAGAGGAGTCGGATTGAGTTGAACACGCACTTTGAACATGCGTGTCCAAACACGCACTCTCAACATGCGTGTTTTACTTGTATATAAAAAAAATATTTAAAAATTTTAAAATTTGGAAATTTTATAAACTTTTAAAAATTTAAAAAATTGTATATAAAAATTGGTATAAATTTTAAAAAATTTAAAAATTTAGTATAAATTTATTAAAAAATAAACTTAAAAATTTAATTTTGTTTGGAAAAAACATGAGGGATAATCCTTATCTTTCCTTATTCTCGTACCCAAATAATACCTCAATGTTTATCTTATATCTATTATCATTCAAATGTTAATTTTATCTCAATTTTTTTTAGGGGCAATTTCCTATATACCCTTAAAAAGGTTTCTGTTTTCAGATTTACCCCTCTTAGAAGGCTAATATTAAAACTACCCTTCTTACGTTCCAACTTCTTTCCAAAATACCCCTGAAGTTAAACTCTGTTAGTGTACCGTTTAGAGCTGCCGTTATCTGTGTGAAATTACCATTTTGCCCTTTCAAATATACCCTAAACCCTAAAACCCTAAAACCCTAAACCCTAAAATCCTAAAAAATCCTAAATCCTAAACCCTAAAATCCTAAAACCCTAAAAAACCCTAAACCCTAAAATCCTAAACCCTAAAACCCTAAAACCCTAAAAAACCCTAAACCCGGGCAAAATAGGTATATCTGATAGTTTTCAACTCCGATTATTATTTAACTCTAGTTTAACCCTAGTTAACTTAACAAAGGGAAACGGTAGGGGTATTTTTAATAACGGTGGAACGTATGAGGGATATATTGGAATGAAAAAAATAAGAGGGGTAAATCAGATATTTCTTCAGATTTCTGGAGTACACAGGCAATTATTCCTTTTTTTTAATATTAAAAATTATAAATTAATAAAATAATTAAGTAAATATTTATATTTTTATATACATATTTATATTTTTATATTTTTAATTTAAAGATGTATATAAAAATATAAATATTTACTTAATTATTTTATTAATTTATAATTTTTAATATTAAAAAAAATTGAGATAAAATTAATATTTGAATGATAATAGATATAAGATAAACATTGAGGTATTATTTGGGTACGAGAATAAGGAAAAATAAAGATTATCCCTCACGTTTTTTCCAAACAAAATTAAATTTTAAAGTTTAATTTTTAATAAATTTATACTAAATTTTTAATTTTTTTAAAATTTATACCAATTTTTTTATACAATTTTTTAAATTTTTAAAAGTTTATAAAATTTCCAAATTTTAAAATTTTTTTAATTTTTTTTTATATACAAGTAAAACACGCATACTGAGAGTGCGTGTTTAAACACGCATGTTCAAAGTGCGTGTTAAAACACGCATGTTCAACACACACTCTCAACATGCGTGTTTAGACATGCATGTTCAAAGTGCGAGTTCAACTCAATCCGACTCCACTTCCCCAGCTGACGTGGCGCGCACACGTGGCGCCCGCCGCACCCATAGGGCCATTTAGACACGCATTTTCAAAGTGCTAGGGTTTTGCTCACTATCGAGGTCAGGGATCCCGGAGGAGACGAAGGCGGCGCCGCCGCCGCCGAGCTTGACGCCGGGGGAGGGAGTCTACGGCGGCGGCAGAGGATGGGGAGAAGGAGAGTGGGGAAGGGCGCGGGAGAAGCTGCTGCTGCTGCTGCTGCTGCGGGAAGCGCGGGGGAGGGAGCCCTTCGCCGCGGCCATGGCGATCGCGACGGGGAATCGCCGGGGGTAAAAAACGGTGACGGAACGAAAGAGAGAACTTGAAAACGCGGCGGTTTAAATGGTTAATTCAATTTCTACATCAGTCGCTAATAAACCCTGCAGGCCGGTTCCATACTTCCATCCGAGTAGGAAAAAATATTTAAATTTGGGGTTTTTTTTGAAAATGACCCTCTAAAATTTTGTATTTTTTAAAATGGTCCTACAAAATTTATATTTAAAAAAATAGCCCTATAAGTGCTAACTGGGCGCCACGTGTGCGCGCCACGTCAGCGGGGGAAGAGGAGTCGGATTGAGTTGAACACGCACTTTGAACATGCGTGTCTAAACACGCACTCTCAACATGCGTGTTTTACTTGTATATAAAAAAAATATTTTAAAATTTTAAAATTTGGAAATTTTATAAACTTATAAAAATTTAAAAAATTGTATATAAAAATTGGTATAAATTTTAAAAAATTTAAAAATTTAGTATAAATTTATTAAAAAATAAACTTAAAAATTTAATTTTGTTTGGAAAAAACGTGAGGGATAATCCTTATCTTTCCTTATTCTCGTACCCAAATAATACCTCAATGTTTATCTTATATCTATTATCACTCAAATGTTAATTTTATCTCAATTTTTTTTAGGGGCAATTTCCTATATACCGTTAAAAATGTTTCTGTTTTCAGATTTACCACTCTTAGAAGGCTAATATTAAAACTACCGTTCATACGTTCCAACTTCTTTCCAAAATACCCCTGAAGTTAAACTTTGTTAGTGTACCGTTTAGAGCTGCCGTTATCTGTGTGAAATTACCATTTTGCCCTTTCAAATATACCCTAAACCCTAAAACCCTAAAACCCTAAACCCTAAAATCCTAAAAAATCCTAAATCCTAAACCCTAAAACCCTAAAACCCTAAAAAACCCTAAACCCTAAAATCCAAAAAAATCCTAAATCCTAAACCCTAAAACCCTAAAACCCCGAAAAACCCTAAACCCGGGCAAAATAGGTATATCTGATAGTTTTCAACTCCGATTATTATTTAACTCTAGTTTAACCCTAGTTAACTTAACAAAGGGAAACGGTAGGGGTATTTTTAATAACGGTGGAACGTATGAGGGATATATTGAAAAAAAAAAAATAAGAGGGGTAAATCAGATATTTCTTCAGATTTCTGGAGTACACAGGCAATTATTCTTTATTTTTAATATTAAAAATTATAAATTAATAAAATAATTAAGTAAATATTTATATTTTTATATACATATTTATATTTTTATATTTTTAATTTAAAGATGTATATAAAAATATAAATATTTACTTAATTATTTTATTAATTTATAATTTTTAATATTAAAAAAAATGAGATAAAATTATTATTTGAATGATAATACATATAAGATAAACATTGAGGTATTATTTGGGTACGAGAATAAGGAAGAATAAAGATTATCCCTCACGTTTTTTCCAAACAAAATTAAATTTTAAAGTTTAATTTTTAATAAATTTATACTAAATTTTTAATTTTTTTAAAATTTATACCAATTTTTATATACAATTTTTTAAATTTTTAAAAATTTATAAAATTTCCAAATTTTAAAATTTTTTAAATTTTTTTTTATATACAAGTAAAACACGCATGCTGAGAGTGCGTGTTTAAACACGCATGTTCAAAGTGCGTGTTTAAACACACACTCTCAACATGCGTGTTTAGACACGCATGTTCAAAGTGCGTGTTCAACTCAATGCGACTCCTCTTCCCCCGCTGACGTGGCGCGCACACGTGGCGCCCGCCGCACCCATAGGGCCATTTAGACACGCATTTTCAAAGTGCTTGGGTTTTGCTCACTATCGAGGTCAAGGATCCCGGAGGAGACGAAGGCGGCGGCGCCGCCGCCGAGCTTGACGCCTGGGGAGGAAGGCTGCGGCGGCGGCGGAGGATGGGGAGAAGGAGAGTGGGGAAGGGCGCGGGAGAAGCTGCTGCTGCTGCTGCTGCTGCGGGAAGCGCGGGGGAGGGAGCCCTTCGCCGCGGCCATGGCGATCGCGACGGGGAATCGCCGGGGGTAAAAAACGGTGACGGAACGAATTGAAAGAGAGAACTTGAAAACACGGCGGTTTAAAGGGTTAATTCAATTTCTACATCAGTCGCTAATAAACCCTGCAGGCCGCTTCCATACTTCCTTCCGAGTAGGTAAAAATATTTAAATTTGGGGTTATTTTTGAAAATGACCCTCTAAAATTTTGTATTTTTGAAAATGGTCCTACAAAATTTATATTTACAAAAATAGCCCTATAAGTGCTAACTGGGCGCCACGTGTGCGCGCCACGTCAGCGGGGGAAGAGGAGTCGGATTGAGTTGAACACGCACTTTGAACATGCGTGTCTAAACACGCACTCTCAACATGCGTGTTTTACTTGTATATAAAAAAAATATTTAAAAATTTTAAAATTTGGAAATTTTATAAACTTTTAAAAATTTAAAAAATTGTATATAAAAATTTGTATAAATTTTAAAAAATTTAAAAATTTAGTATAAATTTATTAAAAAATAAACTTAAAAATTTAATTTTGTTTGGAAAAAACGTGAGGGATAATCCTTATCCTTCCTTATTCTCGTACCCAAATAATACCTCAATGTTTATCTTATATCTATTATCATTCAAATGTTAATTTTATCTCAGTTTTTTTTAGGGGCAATTTCCTATATACCCTTAAAAATGTTTCTGTTTTCAGATTTACCCCTCTTAGAAGGCTAATATTAAAACTACCCTTCTTACGTTCCAACTTCTATCCAAAATACCCCTGAAGTTAAACTCTGTTAGTGTACCGTTTAGAGCTGCTGTTATCGGTGTGAAATTACCATTTTGCCCTTTCAAATATACCCTAAACCCTAAACCCTAAAATCCTAAAAAATCCTAAATCCTAAACCCTAAAACCCTAAAACCCTAAAAAACCCTAAACCCTAAAATCCTAAAAAATCCTAAATCCTAAACCCTAAAACCCTAAAACCCTAAAAAACCCTAAACCCTAAAATCCTAAAAAATCCTAAATCCTAAACCCTAAAACCCTAAAACCCTGAAAAACCCTAAACCCGGGCAAAATAGGTATATCTGATAGTTTTAACTCCGATTATTATTTAACTCCAGTTTAACCTTAGTTAACTTAACAAAGGGAAACGGTAGTGGTATTTTTAATAACGGTGGAACGTATGAGGGATATATTGGAAAGAAAAAAATAAGAGGGGTAAATCAGATATTTCTTCAGATTTCAGGAGTGCACAGGCAATTATTCCTTTTTTTTAATATTAAAAATTATAAATTAATAAAATAATTAAGTAAATATTTATATTTTTATATACATATTTATATTTTTATATTTTTAATTTAAAGATGTATATAAAAATATAAATATTTACTTAATTATTTTATTAATTTATAATTTTAATATTAAAAAAATTGAGATAAAATTAATATTTGAATGATAATAGATATAAGATAAACATTGAGGTATTATTTGGGTACGAGAATAAGGAAGAATAAAGATTATCCCTCACATTTTTTCCAAACAAAATTAAATTTTAAAGTTTAATTTTTAATAAATTTATACTAAATTTTTAATTTTTTTAAAATTTATACCAATTTTTATATACAATTTTTTAAATTTTTAAAAGTTTATAAAATTTCCAAATTTTAAAATTTTTTAAATTTTTTTTTATATACAAGTAAAACACGCATGCTGAGAGTGCGTGTTTAAACACGCATGTTCAAAATGCGTGGTTAAACACACACTCTCAACATGCGTGTTTAGACACGCATGTTCAAAGTGCGTGTTCAACTCAATCCGACTCCTTTCCCCCGCTGACGTGGCGCGCACACGTGGCGCCCGCCGCACCCATAGGGCCATTTAGACACGCATTTTCAAAGTGCTAGGATTTTGCTCACTATCGAGGTCAGGGATCCCGGAGGAGACGAAGGCGGCGCCGCCGCCACCGAGCTTGACGCCGGGGGAGGGAGGCTGCGGCGGCGGCGGAGGATGGGGAGAAGGAGAGTGGGGAAGGGCGCGGGAGAAGCTGCTGCTGCTGCTGTTGCTGCGGGAAGCGCGGGGGAGGGAGCCCTTCGCCGCGGCCATGGCGATCGCGACGGGGAATCGCCGGGGGTAAAAAACGGTGACGGAACGAAAGAGAGAACTTGAAAACGCGGCGGTTTAAAGGGTTAATTCAATTTCTACATCAGTCGCTAATAAACCCTGCAGGACGCTTCCATACTTCCATGCGAGTAGGTAAAAATATTTAAATTTGGGGTTATTTTTGAAAATGACCCTCTAAAATTTTGTATTTTTGAAATTGGTCCTACAAAATTTATATTTACAAAAATAGCCCTATAAGTGCTAACTGGGCGCCACGTGTGCGCGCCACGTCAGCGGGGGAAAAGGAGTCGGATTGAGTTGAACACGCACTTTGAACATGCGTGTCTAAACACGCACTCTCAACATGCGTGTTTTACTTGTATATAAAAAAATTATTTAAAAATTTTAAAATTTGGAAATTTTATAAACTTTTAAAAATTTAAAAAATTGTATATAAAAATTGGTATAAATTTTAAAAAATTTAAAAATTTAGTATAAATTTATTAAAAAATAAACTTAAAAATTTAATTTTGTTTAGAAAAAACGTGAGTGATAATCCTTATCCTTCCTTATTCTCGTACCCAAATAACACCTCAATGTTTATCTTATATCTATTATCATTCAAATGTTAATTTTATCTCAGTTTTTTTTAGGGGCAATTTCCTATATACCGTTAAAAATGTTTCTGTTTTCATATTTACCCCTCTTAGAAGGCTAATATTAAAACTACCTTTCTTACGTTCCAACTTCTATCCAAAATACCCCTGAAGTTAAACTCTGTTAGTGTACCGTTTAGAGCTGCCGTTATCGGTGTGAAATTACCATTTTGCCCTTTCAAATATACCCTAAACCCTAAACCCTAAAATCCTAAAAAATCCTAAATCCTAAACCCTAAAACCCTAAAAAACCCTAAACCCTAAAATCCTAAAAAATCCTAAATCCTAAACCCTAAAACCCTAAAACCGTGAAAACTCCTAAACCCGGGCAAAATAGGTATATCTGATAGTTTTCAACTCCGATTATTATTTTACTCTAGTTTAACCCTAGTTAACTTAACAAAGGGAAACGGTAGTGGTATTTTTAATAACGGTGGAACATATGAGGGATATATTGGAAAGAAAAAAATAAGAGGGGTAAATCAGATATTTCTTCAGATTTCTGGAGTACACAGGCAATTATTCCTTTTTTTTAATATTAAAAATTATAAATTAATAAAATAATTAAGTAAATATTTATATTTTTATATACATATTTATATTTTTATATTTTTAATTTAAAGATGTATATAAAAATATAAATATTTACTTAATTATTTTATTAATTTATAGTTTTAATATTAAAAAAATTGAGATAAAATTAATATTTGAATGATAATAGATATAAGATAAACATTGAGGTATTATTTGGGTACGAGAATAAGGAAGAATAAAGATTATCCCTCACATTTTTTCCAAACAAAATTAAATTTTAAAGTTTAATTTTTAATAAATTTATACTAAATTTTTAATTTTTTTAAAATTTATACCAATTTTTATATACAATTTTTAAAATTTTTAAAAGTTTATAAAATTTCCAAATTTTAAAATTTTTTAAATTTTTTTTTATATACAAGTAAAACACGCATGCTGAGAGTGCGTGTTTAAACACGCATGTTCAAAATGCGTGTTTAAACACACACTCTCAACTTGCGTGTTTAGACACGCATGTTCAAAGTGCGTGTTCGACTCAATCCGACTCCTCTTCCCCCGCTGACGTGGCGTGCACACGTGGCGCCCGCCGCACCCATAGGGCCATTTAGACACGCATTTTCAAAGTGCTAGGGTTTTGCTCACTATCGAGGTCAGGGATCCCGGAGGAGACGAAGGCGGCGCCGCCGCCGCCGAGCTTGACGCCGGGGGAGGGAGGCTGCGGCGGCGGCGGAGGATGGGGAGAAGGAGAGTGGGGAAGGGCGCGGGAGAAGCTGCTGCTGCTGCTGTTGCTGCGGGAAGCGCGGGGGAGGGAGCCCTCTCAACATGCGTGTTTTACTTGTATATAAAAAAATTATTTAAAAATTTTAAAATTTGGAAATTTTATAAACTTTTAAAAATTTAAAAAATTGTATATAAAAATTGGTATAAATTTTAAAAAATTTAAAAATTTAGTATAAATTTATTAAAAAATAAACTTAAAAATTTAATTTTGTTTAGAAAAAACGTGAGTGATAATCCTTATCCTTCCTTATTCTCGTACCCAAATAACACCTCAATGTTTATCTTATATCTATTATCATTCAAATGTTAATTTTATCTCAGTTTTTTTTAGGGGCAATTTCCTATATACCGTTAAAAATGTTTCTGTTTTCAGATTTACCCCTCTTAGATGGCTAATATTAAAACTACCCTTCTTACGTTCCAACTTCTATCCAAAATACCCCTGATGTTAAACTCTGTTAGTGTACCGTTTAGAGCTGCCGTTATCTGTGTGAAATTACCATTTTGCCCTTTCAAATATACCCTAAACCCTAAACCCTAAAATCCTAAAAAATCCTAAATCCTAAACCCTAAAACCCAAAAATCCTAAAAAACCCTAAACCCTAAAATCCTAAAAATTCCTAAATCCTAAACCCTAAAACCGTAAAACCCTGAAAAACCCTAAACCCGGGCAAAATAGGTATATCTGATAGTTTTCAACTCCGATTATTATTTAACTCTAGTTTAACCCTAGTTAACTTAACAAAGGGAAACGGTAGTGGTATTTTTAATAACGGTGGAACGTATGAGAGATATATTAGAAAGAAAAAAAATAAGAGGGGTAAATCAGATATTTCTTCAGATTTCAGGAGTACACAGGCAATTATTCCTGTTTTTTAATATTAAAAATTATAAATTAATAAAATAATTAAGTAAATATTTATATTTTTATATACATATTTATATTTTTATATTTTTAATTTAAAGATGTATATAAAAATATAAATATTTACTTAATTATTTTATTAATTTATAATTTTAATATTAAAAAAATTGAGATAAAATTAATATTTGAATGATAATAGATATAAGATAAACATAGAGGTATTATTTGGGTACGAGAATAAGGAAGAATAAAGATTATCCCTCACGTTTTTTCCAAACAAAATTAAATTTTAAAGTTTAATTTTTAAAAAATTTATACTAAATTTTTAATTTTTTTAAAATTTATACCAATTTTTATATACAATTTTTTAAATTTTTAAAAGTTTATAAAATTTCCAAATTTTAAAATTTTTTAAATTTTTTTTTATATACAAGTAAAACACGCATGCTGAGAGTGCGTGTTTAAACACGCATGTTCAAAGTGCGTGTTTAAACACACACTCTCAACATGCGTGTTTAGACACGCATGTTCAAAGTGCGTGTTCAACTCAATCCGACTCCTCTTCCCCCGCTGACGTGGCGCGCACACATGGCGCCCGCCGCACCCATAGGGCCATTTAGACACGCATTTTCAAAGTGCTAGGGTTTTGCTCACTATCGAGGTCAGGGATCCCGGAGGAGACGAAGGCGGCGCCGCCGCCGCCGAGCTTGACGCCGGGGGAGGGAGGCTGCGGCGGCGGCGGATGATGGGGAGAAGGAGAGTGGGGAAGGGCGCGGGAGAAGCTGCTGCTGCTGCGGGAAGCGCAGGGGAGGGAGCCCTTCGCCGCGGCCATGGCGATCGCGACGGGGAATCGCCGGGGGTAAAAAACGGTGACGGAACGAAAGAGAGAACTTGAAAACGCAGCGGTTTAAAGGGTTAATTCAATTTCTACATCAGTCGCTAATAAACCCTGCAGGCCGCTTCCATACTACCATCCGAGTAGGTAAAAATATTTAAATTTGGGGTTTTTTTTGAAAATGACCCTCTAAAATTTTGTATTTTTTAAAATGGTCCTACAAAATTTATATTTACAAAAATAGCCCTATAAGTGCTAACTGGGCGCCACGTGTGCGCGCCACGTCAGCGGGGGAAGAGGAGTCGGATTGAGTTGAACACGCACTTTGAACATGCGTGTCTAAACACGCACTCTCAGCATGCGTGTTTTACTTGTATATAAAAAAAATATTTAAAAATTTTAAAATTTGGAAATTTTATAAACTTTTAAAAACTTAAAAAATTGTATATAAAAATTGGTATAAATTTTAAAAAATTTAAAAATTTAGTATAAATTTATTAAAAAATAAACTTAAAAATTTAATTTTGTTTGGAAAAAACGTTAGGGATAATCCATATCTTTTCTTATTCTCGTACCCAAATAATACCTCAATGTTTATCTTATATCTATTATCACTCAAATGTTAATTTTATCTCAATTTTTTTTAGGGGCAATTTCCTATATACCGTTAAAAGTGTTTCTGTTTTCAGATTTACCACTCTTAGAAGGCTAATATTAAAACTACCTTTCTTACGTTCCAACTTCTTTCCAAAATACGTCTGAAGTTAAACTCTATTAGTGTACCGTTTAGAGCTGCCGTTATCTGTGTGAAATTACCATTTTGCCCTTTCAAATATACCCTAAACCCTAAAACCCTAAAACCCTAAAATCCTAAAAAATCCTAAATCCTAAACCCTAAAACCCTAAAAAACCCTAAACCCTAAAATCCTAACAAATCCTAAATCCTAAACCCTAAAACCCTAAAACCCAAAAAAACCCTAAACCCGGGCAAAATAGGTATATCTGATAGTTTTCAACTCCGATTATTATTTAACTCTAGTTTAACCCGAGTTAACTTAACAAAGGGAAACGGTAGGGGTATTTTTAATAACGGTGGAACGTATGAGGGATAATCCTTATCCTTCCTTATTCTCGTACCCAAATAATACCTCAATGTTTATCTTATATCTATTATCATTCAAATGTTAATTTTATCTCAATTTTTTTTAGGGGCAATTTCCTATATACCCTTAAAAATATTTCTGTTTTCAGATTTACCCCTCTTAGAAGGCTAATATTAAAACTACCCTTCTTACGTTCCAACTTCTATCCAAAATACCCCTGAAGTTAAACTCTGTTAGTGTACCGTTTAGAGCTGCCGTTATCTGTGTGAAATTACCATTTTGCCCTTTCAAATATACCCTAAACCCTAAAACCCTAAAACCCTAAACCCTAAAATCCTAAAAAATCCTAAATCCTAAACCCTAAAACCCTAAAACCCTAAAAAACTCTAAACCCTAAAATCCTAAAAAATCCTAAATCCTAAACCCTAAAACCCTAAAACCTTAAAAAACCCTAAACCCGGGCAAAATAGGTATATCTGATAGTTTTCAACTCCGATTATTATTTAACTCTAGTTTAACCCTAGTTAACTTAACAAAGGGAAACGGTAGGGGTATTTTTAATAACGGTGGAACGTATGAGGGATGTATTGGAAAGAAAAAAATAAGAGGGGTAAATCAGATATTTCTTCAGATTTCTGGAGTACACAGGCAATTATTCCTTTTTTTTAATATTAAAAATTATAAATTAATAAAATAATTAAGTAAATATTTATATTTTTATATACATATTTATATTTTTATATTTTTAATTTAAAGATGTATATAAAAATATAAATATTTACTTAATTATTTTATTAATTTATAATTTTTAATATAAAAAAAATTGAGATAAAATTAATATTTGTATGATAATAGATATAAGATAAACATTGAGGTATTATTTGGGTACGAGAATAAGGAAGAATAAAGATTATCACTCACGTTTTTTCCAAACAAAATTAAATTTTAAAGTTTAATTTTTAATAAATTTATACTAAATTTTTAATTTTTTTAAAATTTATACCAATTTTTATATACAATTTTTTAAATTTTTAAAAGTTTATAAAATTTCTAAATTTTAAAATTTTTTAAATTTTTTTTTTATATACAAGTAAAACACGCATGCTGAGAGTGCGTGTTTAAACACGCATGTTCAAAATGCGTGTTTAAACACACACTCTCAACATGCGTGTTTAGACACGCATGTTCAAAGTGCGTGTTCAACTCAATCCGACTCCTCTTCCCCCGCTGACGTGGCGCGCACACGTGGCGCCCGCCGCACCCATAGGGCCATTTAGACACGCATTTTCAAAGTGCTAGGATTTTGCTCACTATCGAGGTCAGGGATCCCGGAGGAGACGAAGGCGGCGCCGCCGCCCCGAGCTTGACGCCGGGGGAGGGAGGCTGCGGCGGCGGCGGAGGATGGGGAGAAGGAGAGTGGGGAAGGGCGCGGGAGAAGCTGCTGCTGCTGCTGTTGCTGCGGGAAGCGCGGGGGAGGGAGCCCTTCGCCGCGGCCATGGCGATCGCGACGGGGAATCGCCGGGGGTAAAAAACGGTGACGGAACGAAAGAGAGAACTTGAAAACGCGGCGGTTTAAAGGGTTAATTCAATTTCTACATCAGTCGCTAATAAACCCTGCAGGCCGGTTCCATACTTCCATCCGAGTAGGAAAAAATATTTAAATTTGGGGTTTTTTTTGAAAATGACCCTCTAAAATTTTGTATTTTTTAAAATGGTCCTACAAAATTTATATTTAAAAAAATAGCCCTATAAGTGCTAACTGGGCGCCACGTGTGCGCGCCACGTCAGCGGGGGAAGAGGAGTCGGATTGAGTTGAACACGCACTTTGAACATGCGTGTCTAAACACGCACTCTCAACATGCGTGTTTTACTTGTATATATAAAAATTATTTAAAAATTTTAAAATTTGGAAATTTTATAAACTTTTAAAAATTTAAAAAATTGTATATAAAAATTGGTATAAATTTTAAAAAATTTAAAAATTTAGTATAAATTTATTAAAAAATAAACTTAAAAATTTAATTTTGTTTGGAAAAAACGTGAGGGATAATTCTTATCCTTCCTTATTCTCGTACCCAAATAATACCTCAATGTTTATCTTATATCTATTATCATTCAAATGTTAATTTTATCTCAATTTTTTTTAGGGGCAATTTCCTATATACCCTTAAAAATGTTTCTGTTTTCAGATTTACCCCTCTTAGAAGGCTAATATTAAAACTACCCTTCTTACGTTCCAACTTCTTTCCAAAATACCCCTGAAGTTAAACTCTGTTAGTGTACCGTTTAGAGCTGCCGTTATCTGTGTGAAATTACCATTTTGCCCTTTCAAATATACCCTAAACCCTAAAACCCTAAAACCCTAAACCCTAAAATCCTAAAAAATCCTAAATCCTAAACCCTAAAACCCTAAAAAACCCTAAACCCTAAAATCTTAAAAAATCCTAAATCCTAAACCCTAAAACCCTAAAACCCTAAAAAACCCTAAACCCGGGCAAAATAGGTATATCTGATAGTTTTCAACTCCGATTATTATTTAACTCTAGTTTAACCCTAGTTAACTTAACAAAGGGAAACGGTAGGGTTATTTTTAATAACGGTGGAACGTATGAGAGATATATTGGAAAGAAAAAAATAAGAGGGGTAAATCAGATATTTCTTCAGATTTCAGGAGTACACAGGCAATTATTCCTTTTTTTTAATATTAATAATTATAAATTAATAAAATAATTAAGTAAATATTTATATTTTTATATACATATTTATATTTTTATATTTTTAATTTAAAGATGTATATAAAAATATAAATATTTACTTAATTATTTTATTAATTTATAATTTTTAATATTAAAAAAAATTGAGATAAAATTAATATTTGAATGATAATAGATATAAGATAAACATTGAGGTATTATTTGGGTACGAGAATAAGGAAGAATAAAGATTATCCCTCACGTTTTTTCCAAACAAAATTAAATTTTAAAGTTTAATTTTTAATAAATTTATACTAAATTTTTAAATTTTTTAAAATTTATACCAATTTTTATATACAATTTTTTAAATTTTTAAAAGTTTATAAAATTTCCAAATTTTAAAATTTTTTAAATTTTTTTTTATATACAAGTAAAACACGCATGCTGAGAGTGCGTGTTTAAACACGCATGTTCAAAGTGCGTGTTTAAACTGTAATAATCTGAAATTTTAAAAATATTCATAAATAAAACTCAGAGCAATTTTTGGTCCAATCTTGACCTCAAAAAGAGTATTCTAGCCTAATTGGACAAATGCCAGAAAATTCGTGGCACGGATTTCAAGACAAAAAGGCTAACTTTCAATCTGGACATAATTTTGCTGATCCGAGTTGACCGTGGCGATCGTCTCGTCGAACTGAGCGATTTTCATATACAACACTTTTCGATCCGACGGTCGAATCTTCCGAAAATAAAAGAAGAAGCGGACAAATTGAGGAATTAATGAAACAGTAAATCTGGGCACAGTACTTTATGTTAGTACTGTTCATGAACAGTAACCCCAAATTCCCGAACCCCGTCGACTACAACATGGATCATTTCACTGTTCGAAATCCGAATTCAGTGATCCAGTTAGTCATTTTTATTGGCCTCGTCGATCCGGAAGTAATGGCACAGACAAAAACTTCGTTTGACGACCCTGGAATTTTAAAAAGCGGGAAAACTGTAATTTTGGACAATTTTTATGGACCCAAAATTTATCCGGACACCGTGTCGAAAAATAAAAATCACCATCTTAAAGGTTTCGACGTACCGGACGCGCTGGCACAATCCGTTTTTAGTTCTGACCAGCGGAACGCCTCGAAAAGCGTAAAATATCAGAAAAAATGGGTCTTTTTCAAATTTATTTTTTGGGAAAGGATTTATGTGCAAAAAGGCATTTACTGGGCTAAGGACTAGCTTGCAAAAGGCCTTATATAGAACGGGGTTTTTTGAAAAAGGGCATTTACGCATGAAGAACCATGCAACGGCCGCGCGCGACTCCTCGTTGCCCCACCCGCGCGTGAGACTCCTTCAATGCCTCTCGAAGCTTCACTCCTCTACTTCATCTCCCCCACAGCCTGACTTCCACCACCATCTCCTTCTTCCACCTCCCAAGCAACCGAGTGAGAGAGAAAGAGAACTCCAAAAAAAAAAAATCCTTGGGTTCCTCTCGGGTTGGAGTGAACCCAAGCAGCAAGCCCCTTTGTTGGCTCGAGGCTTCAACCAGGAAGGTCCCCCGGAGTGCAGCACTTGAGCCCGGTGCACCTCGGCACCCGCGGTCGCCGCACGTCGCCGCGCAGCCAAGCCTAGAACCGGGCTTCGCTACACTTCGCCGGAGTAGCCATTTCCGGCGCCGCCACTCATCCTCGACCCCGACCATCGCTGCAGGAAGCTTCATGGGGACTCGCTGAACACCTTGGACCAACTCCCGCTGCCCCGAACTCCGCCGGCCAAATTCCGCCATTAACGGGCCTTTTTCCGGCGATCTTCTATTCCGGCAATTCCGGGGCTCCGGAAAGTGGGAAAATAGCTCGGGTAGGTTCTTTTAGTTGTGTAGTAGCTCCCTATAACCTTGCATGTAAAGTGTAACGTGGGGATTTAAATCTTTGTAGTTGCACCCTTTTCCTTGGTCCGAGCCTCACCACCGCCGCCGCCGTCGCGACGGATTGCCGGCCAACATTCAGGTGAACTCTAAACTCCCTCTAGAGCATCCCTATCATCTTGGTTAAGCCCAGAACCCGGCCGGCCGGATTCCATCATTAGAGCCTCCATTTTTCGGCGAACTCGGATTCCGGCCAACCGGGGGCTCCGGCAAGTGGGGAACCAACTCGGGTGAGTTCTTTGGGTCGTATATTAGCTCCCCATCAACTTGCATGTAAATATTTACGTAAGGTTTTAAAGTTTTGTAGTTGCACCACTTTGCAACCAAGCTCGGGTCCCGCCGCCGCCGCCGTCGTACCCGGACTCCGGCCGCCACTCCGGTAAGTCTCTTACACCCCACTTAAGACCTCCATCATCTTGGTTTAGGCCCACAACCCGTTAACACAAGTGGGTGCAAGCTTGCTAAAAACTAAAGAATAACGCCATGTTTTTCCGGCCGTCGCTGCTCCTGGCCGCGGGCTGTGGCTCGGGCATGGACCAGATCTCTTCTGGGATGTCCCTCTAACTAGTGCTTGCCCTGGTTCAGGTTTGGACTGAGCGGAATCCTTGGTTGGTGCAACCCGAGAATAGCTCTATTTGTGGTCTCGCTCCGGCCAACTTTCCGGCGACTTTTCGGCACACCCGAGGTGAGCACCTCACTTCCTTACCCCTACTGAGCATGATGCTCACTTAAAATCCAGAAAGATTTGGGTGTAAAATGAATGGTAGCATAGGTGCAATTTGAGAGTTAATTGATTATGGGCCAACTTTGTGTACGGGCCTATTGTCGGCCCAAGAGGGTGAGCACGGGCTTTGTCTCGTCGTCCTGGACGCGCTGAAACTCGCCGTGTAAATTTTGGACTCCTAGATGTGGAGATCGAAGCAAAACAGTGCAAGAAACATTAAGAGTTAAAGAGCTAACTTTGCTCTCGGGATTCGTGTTGACCCAAATTTGTGAGCACGGGGTCCGTCGCATCAAATGTGACGCGCTGGAACTTACGGCGCAAGTTCTGGACTCCTGGTTTTAGAAAACGGGCCAAAATAGTGACTAAAATCATGATTTTATGTAAATTTAAAAGTTATGTTGGATCAAGTTGCAAATGTGACTTTGTGGCTGTCTTTAGACAGTAATAATACCTGAATTAAATATTTTATATAAGTTCCAAAAGGCTCCAATTGAGCAAAAATTTGATAAGTTGCGTAAATCGGCAAAATTGTTGATTTTACGAACTTTCGGCGCGAGTTCGCGTTTCGGTTTGGATTTCGACCATTGATGTTGTCCCAGGTTACCCTCGACACAGTCCTGGTTGGTCTCGTGTCTTGCGAGTATTGTCAAGAAAATCTTGAAGTTCAAATTGGGCTTCAAAAGAGTTGATAGGGGTATTCTAGTAATTATGGACACAAATGGTCGTGGTGTAGACCCTACCCACTTGAACTTCAAAAATGTGATGTTTAGGAATCAGCAAGCGTAATTGACAGTCTTCAGATAGTCGAGGATCACCAGTGAGTCAGTTTTAGTGTTGTCAGGATGGGATTGAGCGAGTCGGTTACTGATTATAGTTATTTGATCAGGGCCTAGCGGTTCGGCACCTTCGACTCAGTAGACCAGCGGGAGATCGGGATCGGCCTACTTTGAGGTGGGTTATCTTCGGTCCGAGTTTTATCTTTTCGGCCCTCTGTTTACTATAGTCCGGTCGGACACTTGTTTTTGTTTCAACCCTGATTGTTACCTGCTTCATGTTTATAGATTATAATTCTTGCTATATGGTCATTTCCCGTTTACCTGTTCTTCTATATTAGCCAGATTATTTTTATGAGATTCATTCTATTGATTTAGTATTCCCTGCTTATGCTTGGACATATAACTGCATGATTGGTTATTAGAGAGATGACAGTTATTTTGCTCATATTTGACTTCGCCCTGATTCTTCTGCATGTCTTTGACCCTTAGTTGATAGACATTTATTTGGACATATATCTGCTAATTGGACATTAGTGTGATGGCAGTGCATTTACTCATATTTGACTTTGCCTTGATTCTGCTACATGCATCTGATCTATAGTTGATAGACATCTACTGGACATTTTCTGGTTATCTGTGATTTACTTTCCAGTATTCAGCATTGTTGATATTCATGGTCTGATCATGCTTATTATTGCTACATATCTATCAGTTATCTGATTTGCATTATTTCCAGTTGTTCTTGCTATTGTTTCCAGTTATGCATGATAGACCTGATCGACTTACAGATACTTGCATCCCTGTTGGGATTTTCCCGGCTTGTTGCCGATTATCAGGAGTCGAGCTTCAGTTGGCCTTCGCTATTGCATCCCTGTTGGGATTCTTCCGGCTTGTTGCCGATTATCCGGTCGTTGGACCGCGAGCTTGAGCATAGCATTATTGATCGCCACGCACCGCTGTACTTCACGAACATGGCCGGGGTCGCTCCCCGTGGAGCTTGTTCTTTACCGGTAAAGTGGTCTAGTGGATAGACCCGTGAGCCCTTATAGCATCTGTGAGTGCTAGCATCTGTGAGTGCGGGGTTAGGTCAGCCAGATAGGTGCCAGATCGTGGCATGAGCCTGAGGTTCTGTGAGACCAATAGTGGCATTAGCCTGAGGTCCTTGTGACCAATAGTGGCATTGTGATTGGGTACTTGAGTTTCTTTCATTGACGCATAGCTTTTATCATCTCCATGATTTACTTACATGTGGCTATTCATCTTGTACCCTGATTGTTCAGTTCCTGCTTGATTATAGTTATTTATTATCAGCATTTGGTTGATCTCTGTCTATACAGTTATTCAGCATGCTCATTTCGGTATGTATTATTGCTCAGTATACTTTGATTATTCGGCTCCTGATCGTTAGACTTTGATTATCAGTATACCTGTTGTTTGATTATCATCCTGATTAGTTATGATATTTTCTGTACTTGTGATCTGGATACTTGAGGCATTATGTCACTATCTTGCTTTCACATCAGAGTTGACTTATCCTGCTACTAGTATACTCAACTACATACACTCTAGAGTTTATATCCTGTCATACAGGCTCCTCAGTGGACTCTTATTATCTCATGATAACCACTCCTGATATACATTACTTGTGATTACCTAGTATCATGCTTATCAGTGGACTTTTATTATCCCACTACTTGTGATGACCTAGTATCATGTTTATCAGTGGACTTTTATTATCCCATTACTTGTGATGACCTAGTATCATGCTCATCAGTGAACTTTTATTATCCCATACTTGTGATGATTTAGCATCATGCTTATCAGTGGACTTTTACTACCTCACGATGATTACTCCTGATATACACTTTCGTTACTATGATAATTTAGTATCCTGTATATCTGTGGACTCATTATTGCTTATCCAGCTTTTATCACTGACCTTTTTACTATCCGCAGACTATTGTATCCAGTAGGTACGATTAGCTATTTTTCGGCTCGTCGTACCCACTGGGATACACTAATGTGTGTCTCACACCCTCGGGTGACTGTTTTTCAGGGCCGTTGGGTGGTGAGATGTCGGGACGATCTGGTGAGGTGATCACGATAGAACTGTTCCCCCTAAGGATCTGACATTTGGGTTTGTATTATGATAGATTTCATTTCAGTTATTAGATAACTTATCTGTACTTGAACTCTGAATGTATATTGTTATACTTGCCTAGCCGTGCATGTATAGGGGAGTCTCTATCCGTTTGGATAGAGAGTCTTCTATGCATGTGGCGGTCTGTTACGCCTGGTTTTGCGAACTCTGATTTCAAAAAAAAAAAAAATTTAGACCGGTTTTTAAACTCGGGGCGTGACATAAACACACACTCTCAACATGCGTGTTTAGACACGCATGTTCAAAGTGCGTGTTCAACTCAATCCGACTCCTCTTCCCCCGCTGACGTGGCGCGCACACGTGGCGCCCGCCGTACCCATAGGGCCATTTAGACACGCATTTTCAAAGTGCTAGGGTTTTGCTCACTATCGAGGTCAGGGATCCCGGAGGAGACGAAGGCGGCGCCGCCGCCGCCGAGCTTGACGCCGGGGGAGGGAGGCTGCGGCGGCGGCGGAGGATGGGGAGAAGGAGAGTGGGGGAGGGCGCGGGAGAAGCAGCTGCTGCTGCGGGAAGCGCGGGGGAGGGAGCCCTTCGCCGCGGCCATGGCGATCGCGACGGGGAATCGCCGGGGGTAAAAAACGGTGACGGAGCGAAAGAGAGAACTTGAAAACGCGGCGGTTTAAAGGGGTAATTCAATTTCTACATCAATCGCTAATAAACCCTGCAGGCCGCTTCCATACTTCCATCCGAGTAGGTAAAAATATTTAAATTTGGGGTTTTTTTTGAAAATGACCCTCTAAAATTTTGTATTTTTGAAAATGGTCCTACAAAATTTATATTTACAAAAATAGCCCTATAAGTGCTAACTGGGCGCCACGTGTGCGCGCCACGTCAGTGGGGGGAGAGGAGTCGGATTGAGTTGAACACGCACTTTGAACATGCGTGTCTAAACACTCACTCTCAACATGCGTGTTTTACTTGTATATAAAAAAAATATTTAAAAATTTTAAAATTTGGAAATTTTATAAACTTTTAAAAATTCAAAAAATTATATATAAAAATTGGTATAAATTTTAAAGGCTAAATTACAGAAAATCCCCCTCTAATATCCCGCTTTTCCACTTTACCCCACTGTCTTTTAAAAGTCGACAATCTGCCCCCTCGTAATTACCGAAATATGCATTTACCCCCCTACCAGATATGAAAGTCCATCCATGAGCCTCTAATGGATGCATTTACCCTTCCCCCCCTGCCAGATATGAATTGGTTTCTTACCAATTTGTTATAAGCAATTGGCTCATTAGAGGCTCATGGATGGACTTTCATATCTGGCAGGGGGGTAAATGCATATTTCGGCAATTATGAGGGGGCAGGTTGTCGACTTTTAAAAGACAGGGAGGTAAAGTGAAAAAGCGGGATAATAGAGGGGGGTTTTCTGTAATTTAGCCAATTTTAAAAAATTTAAAAATTTAGTATAAATTTATTAAAAAATAAACTTAAAAATTTAATTTTGTTTGGAAAAAACGTGAGGGATAATCCTTATCCTTCCTTATTCTCGTACCCAAATAATAGCTCAATGTTTATCTTATATCTATTATCATTCAAATGTTAATTTTATCTCAATTTTTTTTAGGGGCAATTTCCTATATACCCTTAAAAATATTTCTGTTTTCAGATTTACCCCTCTTAGAAGGCTAATATTAAAACTACCCTTCTTACGTTCCAACTTCTTTCCAAAATACTCCTGAAGTTAAACTCTGTTAGTGTGTAATAATCTAGAATATTTTATTTTTTAATAAATAGATTAAAAGCAGAATTGTAGTTGATTTCGAATTCAAAAGACCCTTGTTGATTTATTTAGTCAATTGCCAGTGTGCGAGTTGCACAATTTACGAGACAAAAAGGCTATTTTCTAATCCGGACATGATTTTAGAAATCCGAGTTGACCGTTGCGATCGTCTCGTCGAACTGAGCGAGATTCATATTCAGTACTTTTCGATCTGACGATCGGATCTTCCAGAATTCAGCGAAGAAGCAGACAAATCGTCGCGACCAATGTAACAGTTCTCTGTGCACAGTATAACTTAAGTTATTACTGTAGATGCACAGTAACACCTATTTTCGAATCTCCCTCGGTTGCAACAAGCACTATTTCACTGTTCGGAGTCCGAACATAGCGATCCAAATAGTCGATTTGATCCATTTCAACGATCTGAACGCAATGGCGCTGACGGAATTTCCGTTTGACGACCCTAAAGCATCGTAAAGCGTTCCGGACTGTATAAAATACAGTATAAGATGGAATTTAAAAATAATGGAGCTGAATTTTAACGAACCAAAATCGCTACCTTATAGATCTCGACGTGCCGGACGTCGTGGCGGTGTCGGATTTTCAGTTTGACAGACCGGTTGTCTCGCAAAGCGTAAAATATGGTGAAAATGTGGCTTTTTGCACATAAAACCTTATATTTCTCATCTCGGTTTGCGTGCCACCCTTGTGAGAGGGACCTGGATGTGAATGATGCCTACTGTGAAGGACTAGACATTGAATACCATAAGCTATAGGATTAGAGTGCAATTGTTACATTAAGCTATATATATACAGCACCTCCCGAGCTAGGTTTTTCTTTAAACCCTAAGGCCTGTAGCTTCTCTCCCAGCCGCAACCTCAACCGCATGCCCCTCTCCTGCCGCACTTCCCGGACCTCCCCGCACCGGCCGCCGCTTCATCGCCGGAGAAGAAGAAATAAGAAGAATCTTATTCTTCTCTGGTGTGGGTGGCAGCGAAGCAACCAGAGGAGCAGGGATTGCACTGAACATCTTCTGAGGGTTCTCCTGTGAGAGTGAAACCCGAGCCGAGACCAGCGCCGCCGTGCGCCGCTGCGGGACGCCGCCTGCATCCTTGAGAATTCCGGCGAGGTAAGTTCTTGGAGATTTTGTTCTTTTGTTGAGTCTTGAATCCCTCTAGTCCCCTACTGACGTCGAGAGCACCCTTCCTGTGAAGCCCGAACCATAGCCGTGCCTCCGGTAACCGGCGGAGGAACTTAGTCACCGGAAAACGATAATCCGGCCAATCCTGATCGCGGAGCTTTTCCGACCGTTGAAAACACGATCGGTACCGTTGATTCCCTTCTCCTCATCGACTGCAACTCACCTGAAAAGTCTGGGGAAGATCAGTTGAGGAACCGCGCCGTACGGGGATGCCCTAGAACCGGCTTTTTGTGCACTTCGCCGGATTTCCCTCAACCGGCGCCGCCGCTCGACCCTGTCGCCGACCACCACTGCAGGGAGGACCCTGGCATCCAGAAGAGCACTTGGGTCCAACTTGCACCGTCCCAGACTTGGCCGACCGGTTTCCGCCATTAGAGCACCTCCAAATTCCCTCGAGCTCGGTTGGGTTGGCCGCCGGCAATCACCGCCGCACCCAGCTGCCGGATTGTGACCCAGGTAGGCTTATTTAGCTGTTTGGAGGTTGTTCATAAGGTTGCATGCAATTATTTACGTAGGAAGCTATTGTTCTGTAGTTGCACCGGGAGGCAACCCGAGTCCCCACCGCCGGTCGCCGTCGTCGCCACTGGGTTCCGGCCACCAGTTCAGGTAAATTATAGGGACCCTATTAAAGATTCCCGTCATTTTAGTTTGACCCAAAGGATCCCTATATTAAAGTTCTCCAAACTTTTGTTTAAAAGCCTTAAGTTGGTGTTTTCCGGCCAACCGCCCTCCCCGGCCGCCGGCGCCGGGTCTGGCTGTGACCAAGCCGTCTCTGGGAGTGCCCTCGAACTGCTGCTTGCCTCTGCTCCAAGCCTGAAGCTGGTCGATCCAAGTGGTTGCAAACCGAGCTCTAGCAATTGGGGTGGTGCCGCTCCGGCGATCTTTCCGGCGGGTCTGCGACACACCCGAGGTGAGCCCTCGACTCTACATACCTTATTAAACATGATGCTCACATTTATTCTAATTTTGATTAAGTCTTTATCATGTATTAGTAAAGTGATAATTGAGGGTTTAGATCATTATGGGCCAAATTTGTTTGTGGGCCTCTTGTTGACCCAAGTGGGTGAGCACGGCCTCCGTCTCGACGTAACGAATGCGCTGAAACTTATGGCGTCGTCGTTGGATTCTCGGATTGCGAGAACGAGTCAAAACAAGCCATTAACTTAGTGATTTTATGCAATTTTAAAAGATTTTATGGACCCGAGTGTATTTTCGGGCGTCGTGTCAACTCCAAACAGCGAGCAGGGCTTTCGTTAGGTCGAGAACTATCTACTGGTACCTTCAGTTCATGTTAAAACCCTTCGAATATTTGTAACGAGTCGAAATGTGTAGTTTTTGAGAATAATTATGTGATTTTAGAAAACCCTGGGGACTTAGATGCAAATGTAACTTCGTGGGCTGTCTCGGGCAGCGTTTTTATGATCTCTAAACTTTTCGTTGGAGGTCCGTTAGTTTTAGTTGAGCGGGAATCGGGTAACGAACCGTAAATCAGCGAAATCGTCGGTTTAACGGCTTTCGGCGCGAGTTTCGCGTTCTAGTTTGGATTCTAGTCGTCAGTTGTCGACTCTGGTTATCCCCGACACCGTCCTGGCTGGTCCAGTGACTTTAGTTTTCTGTCGGGAGACTCCGAAGCCAAAATCGGCTTTTTGGGAGTCGTGCATGTAGTTATGGCAACATTTTGACTCAGATATTTACGATTGAGCCCCTGTCTGTCCGAACAACTAAAATTGTGTTGTTTAAGGACAGCAGAAGGAGTTCTGTAGCATTCGGATATTTGTAGACCGTTGGCGGGTCATATCTAGTGATTCAGTGGTTTTCGGGAATTCCGGTTTAAGCCTAGTTTCGGCTAAGTTCCCGTATTAGCGACACGTTACTGATTCTAGTTTCTGTTCAGGTCCCTGCAGTCTGACTCCGGCCCACGAGCCTTCTGTTGGAGTCGTTGGACCGCCTACACTCAGGTGGGTTATCTTCGATCCGGGCTTTAGTTTTTCGGCATTCTGTTTGCTTTAGTCCAGTCGGACACCTGTTCTTGATTAGCCCTGCTGATTTTATCTATATGTCATATGACCGATGCACGATGATTATGCCTATATGTTCCTGTTCATAGATGATAGATGTTATTAGACATATCATGTGCACTCATTTATCAGCTTTTATATCTCTCAGCATATAGATTTGCATGACCTGATTCTACTGGTGGATCCCTGTCACCTGATGATTATGCCTATATGTTTCTGGTTTATAGATGATAGATATTATTGGACTATGCTTGATTATTCCTGATGGTTTATGATCTTGCCTGATAGACCTTGAGCTCCTTAGACATATCATGTATACCTGCTCGTCAGCTGTGATATCTTAGTACATAGATTTTCATGATATGATTATGCTTGTTGATTCCTGTTACTTGTTATACTTGCTTCCATATTTTAGATATGCATGATAGACCTGCGACTGATAGACAGACATATGCATCCCTATCGGGATTTTGGATCAGACATACATATCCCTTGTATTCCAGACTGCATGACATATGATTGATTATAGACATCTGCACCCCTGTGGGGGATTCCCGGCATGTTGCCGATTACCTGGTCTGCGGACCGTGAGATTTAGCATTCGCATGATGATTGAGCACCTGCTGTTCGCTTGCGTACGCAGTGGGATTGATCACCCATATTGCGTTCTTTACCGGTAAAGGGTCTGGTCGACCCGTGAGCTATCCCCTCTTGCTGTATCACTGGGTACGGGGAGCCCCTTGGCTGTACCGATACGAGGAACCTCTCGGCTGTACCTTTAGGTACGAGGATCCTCTCGGCTGTATCAATGGTACGGGGTTGCTGTTCAGCTCGGCTAGGTGGTATTTAGGATGATTGTGGTTGGCTTGACATAGATATCTTCGCCTGAGGTCCCCGTGACCAATAGTGGCATCGGTTAGTACTTACTATCCTTTGGTTGATGCATAGCTGATATCTCGATATTCTAGCATCTTTTGCCGTTTATCCATATACCCATATCTGCACAGTTAGATTCTGATTTCCAGCATTTATTATCTACAGCTCCTTATGCTTGATTATCTGTCTATTCAGTTTTATCTGTAGAATTCCTGATTTACAGTAGACTTTATTTGGTTTTCAGCTTTACCTATGAATTTATCTATTATCCGCAGATTATTGTATCCAGTAGGTACGATTAGCTATCTCTCGGCTCATCGTGCCCACTGGGATACATGTACAGTGTATCTCACACCCCCTGGGTGACCATTTTTCAGGTTGCTTAGATGATGGGATGTCGGGACACGTTGGTGAGACGATTGCGATAGTATCGACCCATATGTAGTCAGTATATTTCATTTTCCGCAGTTCAGTTTATTTATTATAGATTGACTAGTTTTGCATGCGTAGTTTAGACTACTCTGATATGGACTGATTAATATTAGCCGTGCATGTATAGGAAAGGCTCTGACCAGTTGGGCAGGGAATTTACTATACATGTGGCGGTCTGTTACGCTCGTTTTGCAAACTCTGATTTATATCAAAAAAAAAAAAAAAAAAAAAAAAAAAAAAAATTAGCCTGCTTTTCAAAACTCGGGGCGTGACAGATTAGATGGTATCAAAGAATAGGAATACGATGCCTAGGTATTTGGTTAGGATTGAGCCCTAGGATGACTAGTGACCTACGTGAGAGCGCGGGGTGATCGTATAATGGCTAAGAATTCAAGGGCAGTGTTACTGCTGAAACTATCCTGACCTGATTTTCTTTTTTGTATTGGCATGGCTCGTCCTCCTGGACGTGGGCGGGGACGAGGTGCGGGCTCTGGCCGAGATGTCGGCCGATCACCCAGCAGGCAGAGCGAGCCCGTGGATCAGGGTCGCATGGAGCGACTTGAGGCTCAGTTAGCAGCTTTGGCTGGGATGTTCCAGCAGTTTGTACAGCAGCAGACGGCTGCCCCTGCCCCACCTGTTCCCCCACCAGCCGTTCCAGCTACCACACCGCCGGTTGCACCCCCTGTTGCACCGGCCGCTGCCGAGCCTGAGGGTTTGGCGGAACCCGCTGCTGACCCCGTACCACCACTTGCGGGGCCCATTCCAGATGTTGCTGTGGCATCTTGCGCGGTACCGGGGGTTGCTGCTGCCCCTACTACCACTGCATCTACCGCTTCTGCTTCCTCTCGTTCCGTTGCTCCCGCTGCTGATCTTGCGGCCGATCGGGCAGAGAAGGCCCGAGCGAAGGCGGCTTTGCTAGAGTTTAAGAAATTCAAGCCGCAAACTTTCGACGGCAAAGACGATGACCATTGGGCGGTCGAGGAATGGATCGACCACATGGAGAAACTGTTCCAAGACGCCTACACTGAGGACCGGGACAAGGTCCACATCGCCGTTCACTGCTTGGAGGGCCGGGCATCTAAGTGGTGGAGGCGACATCGAGAGCGCTACTTCCCGAGTCCATCTGAACCCACCTGGGAAGATTTTAAGACCGCTATGTACCGTCACCACCTCAAGGAGACCACTAAGGAGGGTCTCGAGCGCGAGTTAGAGACTATCAAACAAGGCGACAAGAGCGTCCGGGAATATGAGCAGGAGTTTCTGCGCATCGCCGATCTGGTTCCTCAGGCAGTGCGTGAAGAACGCCGCAAGGTACGCCTCTTCTCGCAGGGGTTGAGACAGGAGATTCGCCGCCAGATCTCATCCCACCTGGCCGCCGATTTCGACAACTGCGTCGAACGCTGTCTCGCCATAGAGGCCGAAATCAAGATTTCTCGTGCAGAGCGGGAGGCCACAGAGAGAAGAAAGGATAAGAAGCGGACTCCTCCTGGAAGTAAAGCTGAACCCTCAAATAGCGGGAAACCCCCTAAGTACCCTCGAATCCCAAGAACAGACTGGGAGCGCATCTGTTAGCAACCAGCAACGTGGGCTGCGACCCTGTGTCTTTTGCGGCAGTCCACATTATGCAAATACGTGTCCACGTCGACATGGACGTTGCTACGGGTGCGGGCAACCAGGACACATTCGGGAAAATTGCCCACAGAGAACCACACCTGATTATACCACTGCTCCAGCACCTGTGGTCCCATACCAGCGACAGGGTACTTCCTCGAGCGCTGCTTCCTCTGGGCGCCCACCTCTCCCTCGTCAGTCTGAAGGGGCGCGCCAACCTTCGGGGGGACGAATCTATGCACTAACCGCTCAGGAAGAACCAGCGGAGGGAAATCCGACGACTGATTTCGTAGCTCTTGAATAAACTGTTGTAAACATTCCATAAAGTATGACGTTAAGTCGTAAGCTTCGGGAATAAAACTTTTTTTTAAGTTGTAAGTTTCAGGGACGAAACTTCCTTTTTGGTGGGAGTGATGTAATAATCTAGAATATTTTATTTTTTAATAAATAGATTAAAAGCAGAATTGTAGTTGATTTCGAATTCAAAAGACCCTTGTTGATTTATTTAGTCAATTGCCAGTGTGCGAGTTGCACAATTTACGAGACAAAAAGGCTATTTTCTAATCCGGACATGATTTTAAAAATCCGAGTTGATCGTTGCGATCGACTCGTCGAACTGAGCGAGATTCATATTCAGTACTTTTCGATCTGACGGTCGGATCTTCCAGAATTCAGCGAAGAAGCAGACAAATCGCCGCGACCAATGTAAGAGTGCTCTGTGCACAGTATAACTTAAGTTATTACTGTAGATGCACAGTAACACCTATTTTCGAATCTCCCTCGGTTGCAACAAGCACTATTTCACTGTTCGGAGTCCGAACATAGCGATCCAAATAGTCGATTTGATTCGTTTCGACGATCTGAACGCAATGGCGCTGACGGAATTTCCGTTTGACGACCCTAAAGCATCGTAAAGCGTGCCGGACTGTATAAAATACAGTATAAGATGGAATTTAAAAATAATGGAGCTGAATTTTAACGAACCAAAATCGCTACCTTATAGATCTCGACGTGCCGGACGTCGTGGCGGTGTTGGATTTTCAGTTTGACAGTCCGGTTGTCTCGAAAAGCATAAAATATGGTGAAAATGTGGCTTTTTGCACATAAAACCTTATATTTCTCATCTCGGTTTGCGTGCCACCCTTGTGAGAGGGACCTGGATGTGAATGATGCCTACTGTGAAGGACTAGACATTGAATACCATAAGCTATAGGATTAGAGTGCAATTGTTACATTAAGCTATATATATACAGCACCTCCCGAGCTAGGTTTTTCTTTAAACCCTAAGGCCTGTAGCTTCTCTCCCAGCCGCAACCTCAACCGCATGCCCCTCTCCTGCTGCACTTCCCGGACCTCCCCGCACCGGCCGCCGCTTCATCGCCGGAGAAGAAGAAATAAGAAGAATCTTATTCTTCTCTGGTGTGGGTGGCAGCGAAGCAACCAGAGGAGCAGGGATTGCACTGAACATCTTCTGAGGGTTCTCCTGTGAGAGTGAAACCCGAGCCGAGACCAGCGCCGCCGTGCGCCGCCGCGGGACGCCGCCTGCATCCTTGAGAATTCCGGCGAGGTAAGTTCTTGGAGATTTTGTTCTTTTGTTGAGTCTTGAATCCCTCTAGTCCCCTACTGACGTCGAGAGCACCCTTCCTGTGAAGCCCGAACCATAGCCGTGCCTCCGGTAACCGGCGGAGGAACTTAGTCACCGGAAAACGATAATCCGGCCAATCCTGATCGCGGAGCTTTTCCGACCGTTGAAAACACGATCGGTACCGTTGATTCCCTTCTCCTCATCGACTGCAACTCACCTGAAAAGTCTGGGGAAGATCAGTTGAGGAACCGCGCCGTACGGGGATGCCCTAGAACCGGCTTTTTGTGCACTTCGCCGGATTTCCCTCAACCGGCGCCGCCGCTCGACCCTGTCGCCGACCACCACTGCAGGGAGGACCCTGGCATCCAGAAGAGCACTTGGGTCCAACTTGCACCGTCCCAGACTTGGCCGACCGGTTTCCGCCATTAGAGCACCTCCAAATTCCCTCGAGCTCGGTTGGGTTGGCCGCCGGCGATCGCCGCCGCACCCAGCTGCCGGATTGTGACCCAGGTAGGCTTATTTAGCTGTTTGGAGGTTGTTCATAAGGTTGCATGCAATTATTTACGTAGGAAGCTATTGTTCTGTAGTTGCACCGGGAGGCAACCCGAGTCCCCACCGCCGGTCGCCGTCGCCGCCACTGGGTTCCGGCCACCAGTTCAGGTAAATTATAGGGACCCTATTAAAGATTCCCGTCATTTTAGTTTGACCCAAAGGATCCCTGTATTAAAGTTCTCCAAACTTTTGTTTAAAAGCCTTAAGTTGGTGTTTTCCGGCCAACCGCCCTCCCCGGCCGCCGGCGCCGGGTCTGGCCGTGACCAAGCCGTCTCTGGGAGTGCCCTCGAACTGCTGCTTGCCTCTGCTCCAAGCCTGAAGCTGGTCGATCCAAGTGGTTGCAAACCGAGCTCTAGCAATTGGGGTGGTGCCGCTCCGGCGATCTTTCCGGCGGGTCTGCGACACACCCGAGGTGAGCCCTCGACTCTACATACCTTATTAAACATGATGCTCACATTTATTCTAATTTTGATTAAGTCTTTATCATGTATTAGTAAAGTGATAATTGAGGGTTTAGATCATTATGGGCCAAATTTGTTTGTGGGCCTCTTGTTGACCCAAGTGGGTGAGCACGGCCTCCGTCTCGACGTAACGAATGCGCTGAAACTTACGGCGTCGTCGTTGGATTCTCGGATTGCGAGAACGAGTCAAAACAAGCCATTAACTTAGTGATTTTATGCAATTTTAAAAGATTTTATGGACCCGAGTGTATTTTCGGGCGTCGTGTCAACTCCAAACAGCGAGCAGGGCTTTCGTTAGGTCGAGAACTATCTACTGGTACCTTCAGTTCATGTTAAAACCCTTCGAATATTTGTAACGAGTCGAAATGTGTAGTTTTTGAGAATAATTATGTGATTTTAGAAAACCCTGGGGACTTAGATGCAAATGTAACTTCGTGGGCTGTCTCGGGCAGCGTTTTTATGATCTCTAAACTTTTCGTTGGAGGTCCGTTAGTTTTAGTTGAGCGGGAATCGGGTAACGAACCGTAAATCGGCGAAATCGTCGGTTTAACGGCTTTCGGCGCGAGTTTCGCGTTCTAGTTTGGATTCTAGTCGTCAGTTGTCGACTCTGGTTATCCCCGACACCGTCCTGGCTGGTCCAGTGACTTTAGTTTTCTGTCGGGAGACTCCGAAGCCAAAATCGGCTTTTTGGGAGTCGTGCATGTAGTTATGGCAACATTTTGACTCAGATATTTACGATTGAGCCCCTGTCTGTCCGAACAACTAAAATTGTGTTGTTTAAGGACAGCAGAAGGAGTTCTGTAGCATTCGGATATTTGTAGACCGTTGGCGGGTCATATCTAGTGATTCAGTGGTTTTCGGGAATTCCGGTTTAAGCCTAGTTTCGGCTAAGTTCCCCGTATTAGCGACACGTTACTGATTCTAGTTTCTGTTCAGGTCCCTGCAGTCTGACTCCGGCCCACGAGCCTTCTGTTGGAGTCGTTGGACCGCCTACACTCAGGTGGGTTATCTTCGATCCGGGCTTTAGTTTTTCGGCATTCTGTTTGCTTTAGTCCAGTCGGACACCTGTTCTTGATTAGCCCTGCTGATTTTATCTATATGTCATATGACCGATGCACGATGATTATGCCTATATGTTCCTGTTCATAGATGATAGATGTTATTAGACATATCATGTGCACTCATTTATCAGCTTTTATATCTCTCAGCATATAGATTTGCATGACCTGATTCTACTGGTGGATCCCTGTCACCTGATGATTATGCCTATATGTTTCTGGTTTATAGATGATAGATATTATTGGACTATGCTTGATTATTCCTGATGGTTTATGATCTTGCCTGATAGACCTTGAGCTCCTTAGACATATCATGTATACCTGCTCGTCAGCTGTGATATCTTAGTACATAGATTTTCATGATATGATTATGCTTGTTGATTCCTGTTACTTGTTATACTTGCTTCCATATTTTAGATATGCATGATAGACCTGCGACTGATAGACAGACATATGCATCCCTATCGGGATTTTGGATCAGACATACATATCCCTTGTATTCCAGACTGCATGACATATGATTGATTATAGACATCTGCACCCCTGTGGGGGATTCCCGGCATGTTGCCGATTACCTGGTCTGCGGACCGTGAGATTTAGCATTCGCATGATGATTGAGCACCTGCTGTTCGCTTGCGTACGCAGTGGGATTGATCACCCATATTGCGTTCTTTACCGGTAAAGGGTCTGGTCGACCCGTGAGCTATCCCCTCTTGCTGTATCACTGGGTACGGGGAGCCCCTTGGCTGTACCGATACGAGGAACCTCTCGGCTGTACCTTTAGGTACGAGGATCCTCTCGGCTGTATCAATGGTACGGGGTTGCTGTTCAGCTCGGCTAGGTGGTATTTAGGATGATTGTGGTTGGCTTGACATAGATATCTTCGCCTGAGGTCCCCGTGACCAATAGTGGCATCGGTTAGTACTTACTATCCTTTGGTTGATGCATAGCTGATATCTCGATATTCTAGCATGTTTTGCCGTTTATCCATATACCCATATCTGCACAGTTAGATTCTGATTTCCAGCATTTATTATCTACAGCTCCTTATGCTTGATTATCTGTCTATTCAGTTTTATCTGTAGAATTCCTGATTTACAGTAGACTTTATTTGGTTTTCAGCTTTACCTATGAATTTATCTACTATCCGCAGATTATTGTATCCAGTAGGTACGATTAGCTATCTCTCGGCTCATCGTGCCCACTGGGATACATGTACAGTGTATCTCACACCCCCTGGGTGACCATTTTTCAGGTTGCTTAGATGATGGGATGTCGGGACACGTTGGTGAGACGATTGCGATAGTATCGACCCATATGTAGTCAGTATATTTCATTTTCCGCAGTTCAGTTTATTTATTATAGATTGACTAGTTTTGCATGCGTAGTTTAGACTACTCTGATATGGACTGATTAATATTAGCCGTGCATGTATAGGAAAGGCTCTGACCAGTTGGGCAGGGAATTTACTATACATGTGGCGGTCTGTTACGCTCGTTTTGCAAACTCTGATTTATATCAAAAAAAAAAAAAAAAAAAAAAAAAATTAGCCTGCTTTTCAAAACTCGGGGCGTGACAGATTAGATGGTATCAGAGAATAGGAATACGATGCCTAAGTATTTGGTTAGGATTGAGCCCTAGGATGACTAGTGACCTACGTAAGAGCGCGGGGTGATCGTATAATGGCTAAGAATTCTAAGGCAGTGTTACTGCTGAAACTATCCTGACCTGATTTTCTTTTTCGTATTGGCATGGCTCGTCCTCCTGGACGTGGGCGGGGACGAGGTGCGGGCTCTGGCCGAGATGTCGGCCGATCACCCAGCAGGCAGAGCGAGCCCGTGGATCAGGGTCGCATGGAGCGACTTGAGGCTCAGTTAGCAGCTTTGGCTGGGATGTTCCAGCAGTTTGTACAGCAGCGGACGGCTGCCCCTGCCCCACCTGTTCCCCCACCAGCCGTTCCAGCTACCACACCGCCGGTTGCACCCCCTGTTGCACCGGCCGCTGCCGAGCCTGAGGGTTTGGCGGAACCCGCTGCTGACCCGATACCACCACTTGCGGGGCCCATTCCAGATGTTGCTGTGGCATCTTGCGCGGTACCGGGGGTTGCTGCTGCCCCTACTACCACTGCGTCTACCGCTTCTGCTTCCTCTCGTTCTGTTGCTCCCGCTGCTGATCTTGCGGCCGATCGGGCAGAGAAGGCCCGAGCGAAGGCGGCTTTGCTAGAGTTTAAGAAATTCAAGCCGCAAACTTTCGACGGCAAAGACGATGACCATTGGGCGGTCGAGGAATGGATCGACCACATGGAGAAACTGTTCCAAGACGCCTACACTGAGGACCGGGACAAGGTCCACATCGCCGTTCACTGCTTGGAGGGCCGGGCATCTAAGTGGTGGAGGCGACATCGAGAGCGCTACTTCCCGAGTCCATCTGAACCCACCTGGGAAGATTTTAAGACCGCTATGTACCGTCACCACCTCAAGGAGACCACTAAGGAGGGTCTCGAGCGCGAGTTAGAGACTATCAAACAGGGCGACAAGAGCGTCCGGGAATATGAGCAGGAGTTCCTGCGCATCGCCGATCTGGTTCCTCAGGCAGTGCGTGAAGAACGCCGCAAGGTACGCCTCTTCTCGCAGGGGTTGAGACAGGAGATTCGCCGCCAGATCTCATCCCACCTGGCCGCCGATTTCGACAACTGCGTCGAACGCTGTCTCGCCATAGAGGCCGAAATCAAGATTTCTCGTGCAGAGCGGGAGGCCACAGAGAGAAGAAAGGATAAGAAGCGGACTCCTCCTGGAAGTAAAGCTGAACCCTCAAATAGCGGGAAACCCCCTAAGTACCCTCGAATCCCAAGAACAGACTGGGAGCGCATCTGTTAGCAACCAGCAACGTGGGCTGCGACCCTGTGTCTTTTGCGGCAGTCCACATTATGCAAATACGTGTCCACGTCGACATGGACGTTGCTACGGGTGCGGGCAACCAGGACACATTCGGGAAAATTGCCCACAGAGAACCACACCTGATTATACCACTGCTCCAGCACCTGTGGTCCCATACCAGCGACAGGGTACTTCCTCGAGCGCTGCTTCCTCTGGGTGCCCACCTCTCCCTCGTCAGTCTGAAGGGGCGCGCCAACCTTCGGGGGGACGAATCTATGCACTAACCGCTCAGGAAGAACCAGCGGAGGGAAATCCGACGACTGATTTCGTAGCTCTTGAATAAACTGTTGTAAACATTCCATAAAGTATGACGTTAAGTCGTAAGCTTCGGGAATAAAACTTTTTTTTAAGTTGTAAGTTTCAGGGACGAAACTTCCTTTTTGGTGGGAGTGATGTAATAATCTAGAATATTTTATTTTTTAATAAATAGATTAAAAGCAGAATTGTAGTTGATTTCGAATTCAAAAGACCCTTGTTGATTTATTTAGTCAATTGCCAGTGTGCGAGTTGCACAATTTACGAGACAAAAAGGCTATTTTCTAATCCGGACATGATTTTAGAAATTCGAGTTGACCGTTGCGATCGTCTCGTCGAACTGAGCGAGATTCATATTCAACACTTTTCGATCTGACGGTCGGATCTTCCAGAATTCAGCGAAGAAGCAGACAAATCGCCGCGACCAATGTAACAGTGCTCTGTGCACAGTATAACTTAAGTTATTACTGTAGATGCACAGTAACACCTATTTTCGAATCTCCCTCGGTTGCAACAAGCACTATTTCACTGTTCGGAGTCCGAACATAGCGATCCAAATAGTCGATTTGATTCGTTTCGACGATCTGAACGCAATGGCGCTGACGGAATTTCCGTTTGACGACCCTAAAGCATCGTAAAGCGTGCCGGACTGTATAAAATACAGTATAAGATGGAATTTAAAAATAATGGAGCTGAATTTTAACGAACCAAAATCGCTACCTTATAGATCTCGACGTGCCGGACGTCGTGGCGGTGTTGGATTTTCAGTTTGACAGTCCGGTTGTCTCGAAAAGCATAAAATATGGTGAAAATGTGGCTTTTTGCACATAAAACCTTATATTTCTCATCTCGGTTTGCGTGCCACCCTTGTGAGAGGGACCTGGATGTGAATGATGCCTACTGTGAAGGACTAGACATTGAATACCATAAGCTATAGGATTAGAGTGCAATTGTTACATTAAGCTATATATATACAGCACCTCCCGAGCTAGGTTTTTCTTTAAACCCTAAGGCCTGTAGCTTCTCTCCCAGCCGCAACCTCAACCGCATGCCCCTCTCCTGCCGCAATTCCCGGACCTCCCCGCACCGGCCGCCGCTTCATCGCCGGAGAAGAAGAAATAAGAAGAATCTTATTCTTCTCTGGTGTGGGTGGCAGCGAAGCAACCAGAGGAGCAGGGATTGCACTGAACATCTTCTGAGGGTTCTCCTGTGAGAGTGAAACCCGAGCCGAGACCAGCGCCGCCGTGCACCGCCGCGGGACGCCGCCTGCATCCTTGAGAATTCCGGCGAGGTAAGTTCTTGGAGATTTTGTTCTTTTGTTGAGTCTTGAATCCCTCTAGTCCCCTACTGACGTCGAGAGCACCCTTCCTGTGAAGCCCGAACCATAGCCGTGCCTCCGGTAACCGGCGGAGGAACTTAGTCACCGGAAAACGATAATCCGGCCAATCCTGATCGCGGAGCTTTTCCGACCGTTGAAAACACGATCGGTACCGTTGATTCCCTTCTCCTCATCGACTGCAACTCACCTGAAAAGTCTGGGGAAGATCAGTTGAGGAACCGCGCCGTACGGGGATGCCCTAGAACCGGCTTTTTGTGCACTTCGCCGGATTTCCCTCAACCGGTGCCGCCGCTCGACCCTGTCGCCGACCACCACTGCAGGGAGGACCCTGGCATCCAGAAGAGCACTTGGGTCCAACTTGCACCGTCCCAGACTTGGCCGACCGGTTTCCGCCATTAGAGCACCTCCAAATTCCCTTGAGCTCGGTTGGGTTGGCCCCCGGCGATCGCCGCCGCACCCAGCTGCCGGATTGTGACCCAGGTAGGCTTATTTAGCTGTTTGGAGGTTGTTCATAAGGTTGCATGCAATTATTTACGTAGGATGCTATTGTTCTGTAGTTGCACCGGGAGGAAACCCGAGTCCCCACCGCCGGTCGCCGTCGCCGCCACTGGGTTCCGGCCACCAGTTCAGGTAAATTATAGGGACCCTATTAAAGATTCCCGTCATTTTAGTTTGACCCAAAGGATCCCTGTATTAAAGTTCTCCAAACTTTTGTTTAAAAGCCTTAAGTTGGTGTTTTCCGGCCAACCGCCCTCCCCGGCCGCCGGCGCCGGTGTAGTAATCCGGATATTTTATTTTTAATAAATAAAATAAAAGGTGAATTTTTAGCCGGAGTTGGATTCTGAAGATCTAATTCGATCTATTTAATCAATTACCGGTGTGCAAGTTGCACGAATTACGAGGCAAAAAGGCTAATTTCCAATCCGGACATGATCTTGGAAATCCGAGTTGATCTTTGCGATCGTCTCGTCGAGCTGAGCAAGTTTCATATTCAGCACTTTTCGATCTGACGGTCGGATCTTCCAGAATTCAAACAAGAAGAGGGCAATTAGCCGCGACCAATGGAACAGTACCTGTGCGCACAGTGACTTAAGTCACTAACTGTAGATAAACAGTAAACCTTAATTTTAATTGTCCTTTGAACCAACGTTGGCCAATTTACTATCCAGATCCCTAATTTAGCGGTATAAGTAGTCAAATCTAACTATTTTCGACGTTCTGAACGCAATGGCGCAGTCGAAAATCCTGTTTGATGACTCTGGAATCTCGAAAAGCGTGAAAACTGTAAAATTGGACAGTTTTTATGGAACAAGTTTTTATCTGAGCGTCAAACAAACCAAACAAATACACTACTTGACAGGTCTCGACGAGACGGACGTCGTGGAGAAGTCCGTTTCGCAAAACGATGAGCGGATTTTCTCGAATTACGTAAAAAGCACCTAAAAATGGAGTAAATTGTAAAGAAACTTAATATTTATGTGTTAAAATGTTAGGGGCTTGATCCTTAGGGTGCTGAGTACAAATGTAACCCACAGCAAGCTTGCTAGGGTTTAGAGTTGGTGTGAACCCGGTTTGAGAAGATTCTTCAAAAGAATCTTTGCATTAAAGGCAAAGATGGCTCTTGATCTCCTGCTGCATACACGAGGAGTCAAGAAGGAATTCTAGGCATCACCTAGAGCTTCTACACCTCCAAGACTTTGTCCCAAAGTGTGGGTGGCCAAGGAACACAACCACCTTTAGAATAATCCGGGAGAGAGAAAGAGAGAGGGAAGTTGGAACCAACCTTTACCAAAATTGTTTTGGAGCTTTGGAGGAGTTCCTCTGTGCCTAGGGATCCTGCTGGAGCTTGCCGTGGCCGCGCGTGCAAGAGGAGTAAATTCCGGCTTCATCCCATCTTCGTCCAAATCGGCCAAGGTAAGTTCTCTCCAACTTCGGTTTGTTTGAACCCAAGACTTGTAGCAATAGCTTAGTAAGGACCCATAGATGCTCTGTACCAAGTCCGAGCTCCCCCTGCAAAGCGCATGGCCGGCGGGAAACATCTCTTGCCGGAAAACTAATAAAGCTCCACCTTGAGATAACTTTGCAACTAATGAACCAACCAACCTGAAAATTGGTATGTAGGGACTGTAGGGTATGTCTAACAAATCTACAAAATTTGAATAATTATGGCCTAGTATTTTAAAAGATAATTGAGGCCCTAGTTTTCGGAATTATTACATATTGGCCGAGCTTCCATTTCCGGCGCCGGCGGGCTTCCCCGACGCCGGCCACCTACCCAGAAATGTTTCTGGGACCCGGAGAATCCCAACCATGCTTTTTCATGGCTCCCATGCAGCCCGAATGAGGGTCGGCCATGGATGAACCCGAGAATGGAAGAATTGCGGCCGCCGGCGTTCCGGCCATCTCCGGCCGGGGAGGAAGGGTCGGGAAGCTTTGTATGGACCAGAGGAAGCTTCCATATAAGTTGTAAGACTTCTTGTGGCCTCTGTAAAAATCCGCCATTAACGAGCTTGAGCTCCAAAAATGGAGCTTTGCTCCCTGCGCCGTCGCCGCACTCCCGTTGCTTGCACGGGTCCAGGTATGTTTGCTTTGAGCTTTGGAGAAATTTTGTGCAAGTAGATTGGTCCCATATGTTCTAGATGAGTGGTCACGAATTTCAATGCCTTGAGGCATTGTCTTCTTCCTTGAGCCCGGCCAACCCGAGGTTATGGTTGCTCCAAAAAGGTTGGGAAACATTCCAGCAACTTGGAGGAACACTTTCCTCCAAGTTATATTGGCTCAGGTGCAATATCTGCAGAGAACTAAGCTTGGGAATGTTGTATGTAAATGTATATAGTTGGTGCATGCCATGTGTTTGATTAAATGCTACAATGAACTTTAAAACTGAATTTGACAAAGTTGTGAATATGAAAGTTGCTCAAATTCATCCCCTGAGCTCTGTGCTCACTTCAGTTCAAACAGAAACTGAGTGGATAAAGAATTGGAGTTTTATAAACTTGTATGTTTGCAAGAGGATGGATCTCTGTGATCCAGCAGACCTGGGCTGCAACCAGTGCAAGCCCTGGTGTCTTAACAATGTTTAGAGCAACTTTGATATACAAACTTTAACTGTTTGAAGTTTAAATTAAAAGTTGTAGTTTAAACAACCTAAAACTGTAATGTTGGAACAAAACTATATCCTAGGCTGTTTGCGAAGCCGCGACAGTGTATTCCTGGCTATTTTGGGGTCACTGAACGCGATGCTCGCGTTAAAAACAGAGTTTGAAGTCCCGGAGAAACAAAATTACATTTAGGCTATGTTAGAGAGTTTTTCTTGGCCCGAAGTTTGCCTCGGGTTCCGTGCTGTCACAAAATGGTGAGCACGGTGTTTAGCAAGATGGAAGTCACCTGCTGGAAGTGACGGATTGTTAAAATGATTTTCCAGTTGAGAGAACGAGCGAAAACAGTGCTCAAAATAGCATTAAAAGTGTGATTTTAAGAACCCTAGGGGTCTAAACGCAAAATTCACATCATATACTGTTTAGTAAAATGTTTAATTGATTCCTAAGCTTTTCGTTAGGAATCCAACGGCTCTCGTTGAGCGGAAATCGGATAATAGTCCGAGAATCGGCAAAATCGACGATTTTACGGTATCCGGGTTGTAATTAAAATAACTAAGAGGGTTTTAAGATTTGAGTTGGCGTTAGGGGGACTAAGTCGATCTTTGATTTACATTTTTGATCCAGGTTGGTCCAGTTTGCATCTGGATTTGAGCACATATTGGATTAAATCGCCTGCGCGTAGACAGGTGGGTTATCTTCGAACCGGGCCTCAGCTTTTGGCCCTCTGGTTGCTTTAGTCCAGTCGGACCCCTGTTATTTACTTACCCTGCTGATTACACACATATATAACCGATCTTGACATATACTGATATTTCTTGACATGTACTGATATTTCTTGACATATACTGATATTTCTTGACATGTACTGATATTTCTTGACATATACTGATATTTCTTGACATGTACTGATATTCCTTGACATATACCGATACTCCTTGACATATGCTGATATTACCTATATGACTTAGCCTGACATATATTGATCTCTTTTGACATAACATGATCCCTCTGATTGACATTGACCTGACTAGACCTGTGCCTGATATTATCTATTCACGATCAGCCCGATTATTATCTACATACTCCCTGATTATTCCTGACTGATCCTGATTGATGGATATATAGATTTGCATGATTGGTTGATACCTACTGATTCCTGTCATTGAGATGTTATGTGATATATTGTTCATATGCATGACCGATTGATCCGATTGATAGAGATAGACTGATGACTCCCTGTTGGGATCTCGGCGTGTCGCCGACTACCCGGTCACTAGACCGTGAGATTGATCATTATGACTTGCCATGCACTGCTGTACTTCACGAACATGGCCGGGGTAGCTCCCCGTGGAGATTGTTCTTTACCGGTAAAGTGGTCTGATGATAGACCCGTGAGCCCTCGACAAGGTTATGTCAGCCGAAAAGGTGCCGAACAGTGGCATTGCCTGAGGTTCTCTGAGACCAATATTGGCACATGATTGGATATTTGGTTTTCTACCTTTGACGCATTACTCTTACTCGTACTGTTGCTCAGTTGTTTCCAGCACTATTATCTGTAGACATGCTTGTATCATTTGTAGTTCTTTATACATGATCCTTGTAGTTGACTTTTGATTTCCGACATGCATGCTCTACAGTTTTCATGATAGATTATCTCTGATATACCCTGATTGTTCAGCATACTTACTGGCAGTCTTACTCTGATTATTAGTAGACATCTATACATTCCAGCTTTTCCTATTGATCTTTACTATCCGCAGATTTTAGTACCCAGTAGGTACGATTAGCTGATCCTCGGCTCGTCGTGCCCACTGGGATACACTCCGGTGTGTCTCACACCCTCGGGTAACTGTTTTTTAGGTCAAGCGGGTGTTGGGATGTCGGGACGAATTGGCGAGGTATCGAGATAGATGTTCGACCCTGGACAGCCGTGTACTTAGTTAAAGAGTTTAAAGTTGAAAGATGTTGTAATTTGGGGAAAAGACTTGTAATTTGTAAAGTTATTGTAAAAGTTATTTGTAATATTGTTAGTACGTAGTTAGTACTCTGATGTTGTTGCCAAGCTAGCCGTGCATATATAGAAAAGGCTCAATTCCATGGGGGATTGGGACTCTCCTATATATGTGGCGGTCTGTCATTGCCCTGGCTGTTTTGCAACTCTGATTTAAAAAAAAAAAAAAAAAATTTATACACTGGTTTTTGAACTCGGGGCGTGACAGATTAGATGGTATCAGAGCAATAGGAATACGATGCCTAGGTCTGGCTAGGAACGAACCCTAGGATGACTTGTGTTCACGAGAGAGCGCTGGGTTTGGCATAGCGGTTGAAGCTTAAGTGTTTCGTGTTCATGGTTTCGACCGTGAGGTTGATGTTTTAGTGGAGCCAGAGGGCTCAGATCAGTACTTGTGGTTCAAAGATTGACCACGGTTCATTCAGTCGTTGTTGGATTAATGGCACAGCAGCAGAGGACTGCTAGTGTTGCACCAGCCCACAGATCGCCCAGAGGTTAAACAAATTATTGACTCTTCTGTATTTCCGTGTCATAATTCAGTGGCCTAAGTGCCCGATGGTAATCCTGATTTGGGAAGGATTTGAATATTGTTCTTTGTGTCGATTCTATCGAGAAGTAGAGACCCTTGGTAGGGGCTATGTCATTGGTATAGAGCCTGTGAAGGGAGGTATGTGATGTACCTTCAGATGTGAGTTGTGTCCCCAACTAGTTGTTGGCGACAGATCTATGGTATTTCGCCTTTCTTTTGGAAAGCACGTTGGGCGGCCGACAACGTACTTTCGAAAGAACTGAGAAATACTCTGCCCTGTGATGGGGTATATTAAATTGGGTCTAAAATAGCAGCCTTGGAGTCGTTGAAATCTGGTGATTAGTGGTAACTATCTTGAACTTATTAGAGACGTACCAGAGTTTTAGTTGTATTAAGTTTCGGGGACGAAACTTCTTGTAAGATGGGAGTGATGTAGTAATCCGGATATTTTATTTTTAATAAATAAAATAAAAGGTGAATTTTTAGCCGGAGTTGGATTCTAAAGATCTAATTCGATCTATTTGATCAATTGCCGGTGTGCAAGTTGCACGAATTACGAGGCAAAAAGGCTAATTTCCAATCCGGACATGATCTTGGAAATCCGAGTTGATCGTTGCGATCGTCTCGTCGAGCTGAGCAAGTTTCATATTCAGCACTTTTCGATCTGACGGTCGGATCTTCCAGAATTCAAACAAAAGAGGGCAATTAGCCGCGACCAATGGAACAGTACCTGTGCGCACAGTGACTTAAGTCACTAACTGTAGATAAACAGTAAACCTTAATTTTAATTGTCCTTTGAACCAACGTTGGCCAATTTACTATCCGGATCCCTAATTTAGCGGTATAAGTAGTCAAATCTAACTATTTTCGACGTTCTGAACGCAATGGCGCAGTCGAAAATCCTGTTTGATGACTCTGGAATCTCGAAAAGCGTGAAAACTGTAAAATTGGACAGTTTTTATGGAACAAGTTTTTATCTGAGCGTCAAACAAACCAAACAAATACGCTACTTGACAGGTCTCGACGAGACGGACGTCGTGGAGAAGTCCGTTTCGCAAAACGATGAGCGGATTTTCTCGAATTACGTAAAAAGCACCTAAAAATGGAGTAAATTGTAAAGAAACTTAATATTTTATGTGTTAAAATGTTAGGGGCTTGATCCTTAGGGTGCTGAGTACAAATGTAACCCACAGCAAGCTTGCTAGGGTTTAGAGTTGGTGTGAACCCGGTTTGAGAAGATTCTTCAAAAGAATCTTTGCATTAAAGGCAAAGATGGCTCTTGATCTCCTGCTGCATACACGAGGAGTCAAGAAGGAATTCTAGGCATCACCTAGAGCTTCTACACCTCCAAGACTTTGTCCCGAAGTGTGGGTGGCCAAGGAACACAACCACCTTTAGAATAATCCGGGAGAGAGAAAGAGAGAGGGAAGTTGGAACCAACCTTTACCAAAATTGTTTTGGAGCTTTGGAGGAGTTCCTCTGTGCCTAGGGATCCTGCTGGAGCTTGCCGTGGCCGCGCGTGCAAGAGGAGTAAATTCCGGCTTCATCCCATCTTCTTCCAAATCGGCCAAGGTAAGTTCTCTCCAACTTCGGTTTGTTTGAACCCAAGACTTGTAGCAGTAGCTTAGTAAGGACCCATAGATGCTCTGTACCAAGTCCGAGCTCCCCCTGCAAAGCGCATGGCCGGCGGGAAACATCTCTTGCCGGAAAACTAATAAAGCTCCACCTTGAGATAACTTTGCAACTAATGAACCAACCAACCTGAAAATTGGTATGTAGGGACTGTAGGGTATGTCTAACAAATCTACAAAATTTGAATAATTATGGCCTAGTATTTTAAAAGATAATTGAGGCCCTAGTTTTCGGAATTATTACATATTGGCCGAGCTTCCATTTCCGGCGCCGGCGGGCTTCCCCGACGCCGGCCACCTACCCAGAAATGTTTCTGGGACCCGGAGAATCCCAACCATGCTTTTTCATGGCTCCCATGCAGCCCGAATGAGGGTCGGCCATGGATGAACCCGAGAATGGAAGAATTGCGGCCGCCGGCGTTCCGGCCATCTCCGGCCGGGGAGGAAGGGTCGGGAAGCTTTGTATGGACCAGAGGAAGCTTCCATATAAGTTGTAAGACTTCTTGTGGCCTCTGTAAAAATCCGCCATTAACGAGCTTGAGCTCCAAAAATGGAGCTTTGCTCCCTGCGCCGTCGCCGCACTCCCGTTGCTTGCACGGGTCCAGGTATGTTTGCTTTGAGCTTTGGAGAAATTTTGTGCAAGTAGATTGGTCCCATATGTTCTAGATGAGTGGTCACGAATTTCAATGCCTTGAGGCATTGTCTTCTTCCTTGAGCCCGGCCAACCCGAGGTTATGGTTGCTCCAAAAAGGTTGGGAAACATTCCAGCAACTTGGAGGAACACTTTCCTCCAAGTTATATTGGCTCAGGTGCAATATCTGCAGAGAACTAAGCTTGGGAATGTTGTATGTAAATGTATATAGTTGGTGCATGCCATGTGTTTGATTAAATGCTACAATGAACTTTAAAACTGAATTTGACAAAGTTGTGAATATGAAAGTTGCTCAAATTCATCCCCTGAGCTCTGTGCTCACTTCAGTTCAAACAGAAACTGAGTGGATAAAGAATTGGAGTTTTATAAACTTGTATGTTTGCAAGAGGATGGATCTCTGTGATCCAGCAGACCTGGGCTGCAACCAGTGCAAGCCCTGGTGTCTTAACAATGTTTAGAGCAACTTTGATATACAAACTTTAACTGTTTGAAGTTTAAATTAAAAGTTGTAGTTTAAACAACCTAAAACTGTAATGTTGGAACAAAACTATATCCTAGGCTGTTTGCGAAGCCGCGACAGTGTATTCCTGGCTATTTTGGGGTCACTGAACGCGATGCTCGCGTTAAAAACAGAGTTTGAAGTCCCGGAGAAACAAAATTACATTTAGGCTATGTTAGAGAGTTTTTCTTGGCCCGAAGTTTGCCTCGGGTTCCGTGCTGTCACAAAATGGTGAGCACGGTGTTTAGCAAGATGGAAGTCACCTGCTGGAAGTGACGGATTGTTAAAATGATTTTCCAGTTGAGAGAACGAGCGAAAACAGTGCTCAAAATAGCATTAAAAGTGTGATTTTAAGAACCCTAGGGGTCTAAACGCAAAATTCACATCATATACTGTTTAGTAAAATGTTTAATTGATTCCTAAGCTTTTCGTTAGGAATCCAACGGCTCTCGTTGAGCGGAAATCGGATAACAGTCCGAGAATCGGCAAAATCGACGATTTTACGGTATCCGGGTTGTAATTAAAATAACTAAGAGGGTTTTAAGATTTGAGTTGGCGTTAGGGGGACTAAGTCGATCTTTGATTTACATTTTTGATCCAGGTTGGTCCAGTTTGCATCTGGATTTGAGCACATATTGGATTAAATCGCCTGCGCGTAGACAGGTGGGTTATCTTCGAACCGGGCCTCAGCTTTTTGGCCCTCTGGTTGCTTTAGTCCAGTCGGACCCCTGTTATTTACTTACCCTGCTGATTACACACATATATAACCGATCTTGACATATACTGATATTTCTTGACATGTACTGATATTTCTTGACATATACTGATATTTCTTGACATGTACTGATATTTCTTGACATATACTGATATTTCTTGACATGTACTGATATTCCTTGACATATACCGATACTCCTTGACATATGCTGATATTACCTATATGACTTAGCCTGACATATATTGATCTCTTTTGACATAACATGATCCCTCTGATTGACATTGACCTGACTAGACCTGTGCCTGATATTATCTATTCACGATCAGCCCGATTATTATCTACATACTCCCTGATTATTCCTGACTGATCCTGATTGATGGATATATAGATTTGCATGATTGGTTGATACCTACTGATTCCTGTCATTGAGATGTTATGTGATATATTGTTCATATGCATGACCGATTGATCCGATTGATAGAGATAGACTGATGACTCCCTGTTGGGATCTCGGCGTGTCGCCGACTACCCGGTCACTAGACCGTGAGATTGATCATTATGACTTGCCATGCACTGCTGTACTTCACGAACATGGCCGGGGTAGCTCCCCGTGGAGATTGTTCTTTACCGGTAAAGTGGTCTGATGATAGACCCGTGAGCCCTCGACAAGGTTATGTCAGCCGAAAAGGTGCCGAACAGTGGCATTGCCTGAGGTTCTCTGATACCAATATTGGCACATGATTGGATATTTGGTTTTCTACCTTTGACGCATTACTCTTACTCGTACTGTTGCTCAGTTGTTTCCAGCACTATTATCTGTAGACATGCTTGTATCATTTGTAGTTCTTTATACATGATCCTTGTAGTTGACTTTTGATTTCTGACATGCATGCTCTACAGTTTTCATGATAGATTATCTCTGATATACCCTGATTGTTCAGCATACTTACTGGCAGTCTTACTCTGATTATTAGTAGACATCTATACATTCCAGCTTTTCCTATTGATCTTTACTATCCGCAGATTTTAGTACCCAGTAGGTACGATTAGCTGATCCTCGGCTCGTCGTGCCCACTGGGATACACTCCTGTGTGTCTCACACCCTCGGGTGACTGTTTTTCAGGTCAAGCGGGTGTTGGGATGTCGGGACGAATTGGCGAGGTATCGAGATAGATGTTCGACCCTGGACAGCCGTGTACTTAGTTAAAGAGTTTAAAGTTGAAAGATGTTGTAATTTGGGGAAAAGACTTGTAATTTGTAAAGTTATTGTAAAAGTTATTTGTAATATTGTTAGTACGTAGTTAGTACTCTGATGTTGTTGCCAAGCTAGCCGTGCATATATAGAAAAGGCTCAATTCCATGGGGGATTGGGACTCTCCTATATATGTGGCGGTCTGTCATTGCCCTGGCTGTTTTGCAACTCTGATTTAAAAAAAAAAAAAAAAAAAATTTATACACTGGTTTTTGAACTCGGGGCGTGACAGCCGGGTCTGGCCGTGACCAAGCCGTCTCTGGGAGTGCCCTCGAACTGCTGCTTGCCTCTGCTCCAAGCCTGAAGCTGGTCGATCCAAGTGGTTGCAAACCGAGCTCTAGCAATTGGTGTGGTGCCGCTCCGACGATCTTTCCGGCGGGTCTGCGACACACCCGAGGTGAGCCCTCGACTCTACATACCTTATTAAACATGATGCTCACATTTATTCTAATTTTGATTAAGTCTTTATCATGTATTAGTAAAGTGATAATTGAGGGTTTAGATCATTATGGGCCAAATTTGTTTGTGGGCCTCTTGTTGACCCAAGTGGGTGAGCACGGCCTCCGTCTCGACGTAACGAATGCGCTGAAACTTATGGCGTCGTCGTTGGATTCCCGGATTGCGAGAACGAGTCAAAACAAGCCATTAACTTAGTGATTTTATGCAATTTTAAAAGATTTTACGGACCCGAGTGTATTTTCGGGCATCGGGTCAACTCCAAACAGCGAGCACGGCTTTCGTTAGGTCGAGAACTATCTACTGGTACCTTCAGTTCATGTTAAAATCCTTCGAATATTTGTAACGAGTCGAAATGTGTAGTTTTTGAGAATAATTATGTGATTTTAGAAAACCCTGGGGACTTAGATGCAAATGTAACCTCGTGGGCTGTCTCGGGCAGCGTTTTTATGATCTCTAAACTTTTCGTTGGAGGTCCGTTAGTTTTAGTTGAGCGGGAATCGGGTAACGAACCGTAAATCGGCGAAATCGTCGGTTTAACGGCTTTCGGCGCGAGTTTCGCGTTCTAGTTTGGATTCTAGTCGTCAGTTGTCGACTCTGGTTATCCCCGACACCGTCCTGGCTGGTCCAGTGACTTTAGTTTTCTGTCGGGAGACTCCGAAGCCAAAATCGGCTTTTTGGGAGTCGTGCATGTAGTTATGGCAACATTTCGACTCAGATATTTACGATTGAGCCCCTGTCTGTCCGAACAACTAAAATTGTGTTGTTTAAGGACAGCAGAAGGAGTTCTGTAGCATTCGGATATTTGTAGACCGTTGGCGGGTCATATCTAGTGATTCAGTGGTTTTCGGGAATTCCGGTTTAAGCCTAGTTTCGGCTAAGTTCCCCGTATTAGCGACACGTTACTGATTCTAGTTTCTGTTCAGGTCCCTGCAGTCTGACTCCGGCCCACGAGCCTTCTGTTGGAGTCGTTGGACCGCCTACACTCAGGTGGGTTATCTTCGATCCGGGCTTTAGTTTTTCGGCATTCTGTTTGCTTTAGTCCAGTCGGACACCTGTTCTTGATTAGCCCTGCTGATTTTATCTATATGTCATATGACCGATGCACGATGATTATGCCTATATGTTCCTGTTCATAGATGATAGATGTTATTAGACATATCATGTGCACTCATTTATCAGCTTTTATATCTCTCAGCATATAGATTTGCATGACCTGATTCTACTGGTGGATCCCTGTCACCTGATGATTATGCCTATATGTTTCTGGTTTATAGATGATAGATATTATTGGACTATGCTTGATTATTCCTGATGGTTTATGATCTTGCCTGATAGACCTTGAGCTCCTTAGACATATCATGTATACCTGCTCGTCAGCTGTGATATCTTAGTACATAGATTTTCAAGATATGATTATGCTTGTTGATTCCTGTTACTTGTTATACTTGCTTCCATATTTTAGATATGCATGATAGACCTGCGACTGATAGACAGACATATGCATCCCTATCGGGATTTTGGATCAGACATACATATCCCTTGTATTCCAGACTGCATGACATATGATTGATTATAGACATCTGCACCCCTGTGGGGGATTCCCGGCATGTTGCCGATTACCCGGTCTGCGGACCGTGAGATTTAGCATTCGCATGATGATTGAGCACCTGCTGTTCGCTTGCGTACGCAGTGGGATTGATCACCCATATTGCGTTCTTTACCGGTAAAGGGTCTGGTCGACCCGTGAGCTATCCCCTCTTGCTGTATCACTGGGTACGGGGAGCCCCTTGGCTGTACCGATACGAGGAACCTCTCGGCTGTACCTTTAGGTACGAGGATCCTCTCGGCTGTATCAATGGTACGGGGTTGCTGTTCAGCTCGGCTAGGTGGTATCCAGGATGATTGTGGTTGGCTTGACATAGATATCTTCGCCTGAGGTCCCCGTGACCAATAGTGGCATCGGTTAGTACTTACTATCCTTTGGTTGATGCATAGCTGATATCTCGATATTCTAGCATGTTTTGTCGTTTATCCATATACCCATATCTGCACAGTTAGATTCTGATTTCCAGCATTTATTATCTACAGCTCCTTATGCTTGATTATCTGTCTATTCAGTTTTATCTGTAGAATTCCTGATTTACAGTAGACTTTATTTGGTTTTCAGCTTTACCTATGAATTTATCTACTATCCGCAGATTATTGTATCCAGTAGGTACGATTAGCTATCTCTCGGCTCATCGTGCCCACTGGGATACATGTACAGTGTATCTCACAACCCCTGGGTGACCATTTTTCAGGTTGCTTAGATGATGGGATGTCGGGACACGTTGGTGAGACGATTGCGATAGTATCGACCCATATGTAGTCAGTATATTTCATTTTCCGCAGTTCAGTTTATTTATTATAGATTGACTAGTTTTGCATGCGTAGTTTAGACTACTCTGATATGGACTGATTAGATTAGCCGTGCATGTATAGGAAAGGCTCTGACCAGTTGGGCAGGGAATTTACTATACATGTGGCGGTCTGTTACGCTCGTTTGCAAACTGTGATTTATATCAAAAAAAAAAAAAAAAAAAAATTTAGCCTGCTTTTCAAAACTCGGGGCGTGACAGATTAGATGGTATCAGAGAATAGGAATACGATGCCTAGGTATTTGGTTAGGATTGAGCCCTAGGATGACTAGTGACCTACGTGAGAGCGCGGGGTGATCGTATAATGGCTAAGAATTCAAGGGCAGTGTTACTGCTGAAACTATCCTGACTGATTTTCTTTTTCGTATAGGCATGGCTCGTCCTCCTGGACGTGGCGGGGACGAGGTGCGGGCTCTGGCCGAGATGTCGGCCGATCACCCAGCAGGCAGAGCGAGCCCGTGGATTAGGGTCGCATGGAGCGACTTGAGGCTCAGTTAGCAGCTTTGGCTGGGATGTTCCAGCAGTTTGTACAGCAGCAGACGGCTGCCCCTGCCCCACCTGTTCCCCCACCAGCCGTTCCAGCTACCACACCGCCGGTTGCACCCCCTGTTGCACCGGCCGCTGCCGAGCCTGAGGGTTTGGCGGAACCCGCTGCTGCGGGAAGCGCGGGGGAGGGAGCCCTTCGCCGCGGCCATGGCGATCGCGACGGGGAATCGCCGGGGGTAAAAAACGGTGACGGAACGAAAGAGAGAACTTGAAAACGCGGCGGTTTAAAGGGGTAATTCAATTTCTACATCAGTCGCTAATAAACCCTGCAGGCCCGTTCCATACTTCCATCCTAATAGTTAAAAATATTTAAATTTGGGGTTTTTTTTGAAAATGACCCTCTAAAATTTGTATTTTTGAAAATGGTCCTACAAAATTTATATTTACAAAAATAGCCCTATAAGTGCTAACTGGCGCCACGTGTGCGCGCCACGTCAGCGGGGGAAGAGGAGTCGGATTGAGTGAACACGCACTTTGAACATGCGTGTCTAAACACGCATTCTCAACATGCGTGTTTTACTTGTATATAAAAAAAATTTAAAAATTTTAAAATTTTAAAATTTGGAAATTTATAAACTCTTAAAAATTTAAAAAATTGTATATAAAAATTGGTATAAATTTTAAAAAATTTAAAAATTTAGTATAAATTTATTAAAAAATAAACTTAAAAATTTAATTTTGTTTGGAAAAAACGTGAGGGATAATCCTTATCCTTCCTTATTCTCGTACCCAAATAATACCTCAATGTTTATCTTATATCTATTATCATTCAATGTTAATTTTATCTCAATTTTTTTTAGGGGCAATTTCCTATATACCGTTTAAAAATGTTTCTGTTTTCAGATTTACCCCTCTTAGAAGGCTAATATTAAAACTACTCTTCTTACGTTCCAACTTCTTTCCAAAATACCCCTGAAGTTAAACTCTGTTAGTGTACCGTTTAGAGCTGCCGTTATCTGTGTGAAATTACCATTTTGCCCTTTCAAATATACCCTAAACCCTAAATCCTAAAACCTAAACCCTAAAATCCTAAAAAATCCTAAATCCTAAACCCTAAAACCCTAAACCCTAAAAAATAAAAATCCTAAACCCTAAAATCCTAAAAAATCCTAAATCCTAAACCCTAAAACCGTAAAACCCTAAAAAACCCTAAACCCGGGCAAAATAGGTATATCTGATAGTTTTCAACTCCGATTGTTATTTAACTCTAGTTTAACCCTAGTTAACTTAACAAAGGGAAACGGTAGGGGTATTTTTAATTACGGTGGAACGTATGAGGGATATATTGGAAAGAAAAAAAAAGGAGGGGTAAATCAGATATTTCTTCAGATTTCTGGAGTACACAGGCAATTATTCCTTTTTTTTAATATTAAAAATTATAAATTAATAAAATAATTAAGTAAATATTTATATTTTTATATACATATTTTACTTTTATATTTTTAATTTAAAGATGTATATAAAAATATAAATATTTACTTAATTATTTTATTAATTTATAATTTTTAATATTAAAAAAAATTGAGATAAAATTAATATTTGAATGATAATAGATATAAGATAAACATTGAGGTATTATTTGTGTACGAGAACAAGGAAGAATAAAGATTATCTCTCACGTTTTTCCAAACAAAATTAAATTTTAAAGTTTAATTTTTAATAAATTTATACTTAATTTTTAATTTTTTAAAATTTATACCAATTTTTATATACAATTTTTTAAATTTTAAAAGTTTATAAAATTTCCAAATTTTAAAATTTTTTAATTTTTTTTTATATACAAGTAAAACACGCATGCTGATAGTGCGTGTTTAAACACGCATGTTCAAAGTGCGTGTTTAAACACACACTCTCAACATGCGTGTTTAGACACGCATGTTCAAAGTGCGTGTTCAACTCAATCCGACTCCTCTTCCCCCGCTGACGTGGCGCGCACACGTGGCGCCCGCCGCACCCATAGGCCATTTAGACACGCATTTTCAAAGTGCTAGGGTTTTGCTCACTATCGAGGTCAGGGATCCCGGAGTAGACGAAGGCGGCGCCGCCGCCGCCGAGCTTGACGCCGGTGGAGGTAGGCTGCGGCGGCGGCGGAGGATGGGTAGAAGGAGAGTGACGGAGGGCGCGGGAGAAGCTGCTGCTGCTGCTGCGGGAAGCGTGGGGGAGGGAGCCCTTCGCCTCGGCCATCGCGATCGCGACGGGGAATCGCCGGGGGTAAAAAACGGTGATGGAGCGAAAGAGAGAACTTGAAAACGCGGCGGTTTAAAGGGGTAATTCAATTTCTACATCAGTCGCTAATAAACCCTGCAGGCCGCTTCCATACTTCCATCCGAGTAGGTAAAAATATTTAAATTTGGGGTTTTCTTTTGAAAATGACCCTCTAAAATTTTGTATTTTTGAAAATGGTCCTACAAAATTTATATTTACAAAAATAGCCCAATAAGTGCTAACTGGGCGCCACGTGTGCGCGCCATGTCAGCGGGGGAAGAGGAGTCGGATTGAGTTGAACACACACTTTGAACATACGTGTCTAAACACGCGTGTTTTACTTGTATATAATAAAAATATTTAAAAATTTTAAAATTTGGAAATTTTATAAACTTTTAAAAATTTAAAAAATTGTATATAAAATTGGAATAAATTTTAAAAAATTTAAAAATTTAGTATAAATTTTATTAAAAAATAAACTTAAAAATTGAATTTTGTTTGGAAAAAACGTGAGGGATAATCCTTATCCTTCCTTTTTCTCGTACCCAATAATACCTCAATGTTTATCTTATATCTATTATCATTCAAATGTTAATTTTATCTCAATTTTTTTTAGGGTCAATTTTCTATATACCCTTAAAAATGTTTCTGTTTTCAGATTTACCCCTCTTAGAAGGCTAATATTAAAACTACCCTTCTTACGTTCCAACTTCTTTCCAAAATACCCCTGAAGTTAAACTCTGTTAGTGTACGTTTAGAGCTGCCGTTATCTGTGTGAAATTACCATTTTGCCCTTTCAAATATACCCTAAACCCTAAAACCCTAAAACCCTAAACCCTAAAATCCTAAAAAATCCAAATCCTAAACCCTAAAACCCTAAAACCCTAAAAAATCCTAAACCCTAAAATCTTAAAAAAATCCTAAATCCTAAACCCTAAAATCCTAAAACCCAAAAAACCCTAAACCGGGCAAAATAGGTATATCTGATAGTTTTCAACTCCGATTATTATTTAACTCTAGTTTAACCCTAGTTAACTTAACAAAGGGAACGGTAGTGGTATTTTTAATAACGGTGGAACGTATGAGGGATATATTGGAAAGAAAAAAATAAGAGGGGGAAATCAGATATTTCTTCAGATTTCAGGAGTACACAGGCATTATTCCTTTTTTTAATATTAAAAATTATAAATTAATAGAATAATTAAGTAATATTTATATTTATATA
>CM054949.1:9749070-9806908 GCA_029168755.2 Tillandsia fasciculata | reverse complement strand
GCCAACATAACGCGCACCAGAAATTTGGGTATTGTCGGTACCTCTTCTTTTACTGGAAGAGTCAAACAAATAAATCAGCGACTTTCGCCAAATGTCACGTCTCTTCACGCCCTACTATCCTAGGGTCTGCCAGAAGCCTAGGGTTGCCTCAGTCCCAACTGACCTAGCCCTAAGTCTCTGATACCAACTTAATCTGTCACGCCCCGGGTGTAAACCGGAACCCGGGCTCGCCAACAGATCCGCCGTGCACACGGGATTTCCCGCGTACACGAAGCGCTGGTAACCTGCTCAGATATAATATGAACATAACAGAGCATAATACAGAGCTGAAATAGAAGAACCACATAGTATCTCAGACTGGAAATACAAATAAACTGTAATAAGTACAATAATCTCCCAGCTCACCAAATAATACAACCAGCTGGCGGAAGCCAGACCCAAAATAAAAGGAGAATACCACAGTCTGAGTGAAGGGTACAGCATCTATCTACAGCTCTCAGTCTCACAGGAGATCTATCTATTCGGCGATCCCCTTACCTCGATCCGCTGCCGAAGGCCTAGCAGCTCCCACAGATGACTCTGCAAAAATAAGGGAGAAGAAAAAACAGAAAACAACAATGGGGGAGTGAGAACTACCAGATAAACCAGCAGCCTCCCCTAGTGGGTAAAAACCTCAACTCTGACGCACCCACTAGGACTACTAGAGGCAAAAGGGAATAGGGAAAGTGGTAAAATACATAAGATGCTGAAACAGGAAAACTACCACTACCATGCTGTCAAAACTATATGCATACATCAGAAATAGTATCTGACCAAATAAACCCAATCTGGATACCAGTAACAACTGGTGTTGCCTGCTCAGCGGAATCTGCACACAAGGCTCGAAACCGCGGGATCGGCCCGCACGGCTCGCATCCCAAAACAAGTATCAGACAGGCACACAAGGCTGGGTCCGAAAAAGCACACCTCCGGAGTGGCACTCGAGGGGAGCGACCCACACGAGTAAAATATCTCTGTCATCAGTATCACAAGTATCTCTGTAGCACATGTCTCAATATAGCAGGACTGGATCATAACTATGATCAAAGTGGGAAACTCCATCCACTACAGAAACCCAATCCCCAACTGATGCAATAAACCAAACTCAACCCCAATCTGATGCAAGGATAAACATCTGGTCGACCGCCTACTGTCCGCGGTCACCGCAATACCCCACAAGTCCACAATCTAATGCAATCTTGGCTACACTATCCCAAACCCTGCTCACACTTGAGCAACAAGCATCTGAATGCAAAGGACAACAATGAAACATGTTCAAATCCCAATATGATAGTGTAGCAATGAATAGTGGCCTTACCTGATGTCCGGGCATGCATGCAACTGTCTTTATTTTTAAAAGTTGTAAAATAGTGTCAAAGGTTTAAAACAATTGATTTACTGAATAAAAGTCATTTGCATGCGAGATTAGCCTTTGTCTCAATCACAGTGTCCCAATATAAGTCATCATATCATTTGTGGGGTTATATTAAATTTTAGGGGAGTTTGTCCCAGCGGTCCTTGTCATTTGTCATATTAATTTGTCCCAATGGTTCTCATTAATTGTCCTGTTAGTTGTCCTGTAGTAGTCCTGTTAGTAGTCTCTTAGTAGTCCTGTTAGTTGTCCCAATGATTCTCATCAATTTCATATTATTTTGTCCCAATTGTTCTCATCAATTAAATTTTAGGGGATTTCTAGTAATCCCAGTGAGCTTGTCAAAAATGAGGTAAGCAACAACCGCCCACCTCGAGCAGCTCAAACAACACCCCAGGTAGTCTCCTGGTTGTCCACAGTCCTCAAATCCTGCAAATCAACGCTCCCGGTATAAATACAAATCCCAAAAAGTACAATATTTGCTATTTTTCAGACAGCACGGGAAAAGAGGAATTTTTCACCTCTAAAATGAGCTCCTAAAATCCCAGAAAAATCACGGTTGCGTTCCTCGCGAAGAGTAGATCAAAATCGACTCTTTAAACGCCTCGATCTGATGCTCCTACGTCAAGATAAAAATCGGAGAAGTCGGTGCTGTCCAAAAATTACCATAGTAAAAAGGGGGGTCAAAGAGGACTTGGGAATCGTGCCAAAAGTACAAAACGGAGCAAAATGATCAACACGGAAATCGAAGCCCTACCTCTTACGATCGCGCTGCCGCAAAAATCGTCCAAAAATTCCACCTGGTTAGCCCGCAGGGATTTTTCGACTAAACTGCGACGGAAAATGGGCCTAAAAAGAAAATCGTCGCAGTGCGCGCGTCGCCGATATCTCACTATCTGTAACTCCAGAAATTCTGAGATTTTAGAGAGAGAGAAGAGAGAGAGAGGAAGATTTTTCGTAGAGAGCTCAACCTCAGATTCTCTCTCTAAGGGCTCGAAAACTGAGGTGCAAAGAGAGGGGGTGGGGGACCTCTATATATAGTGGGCCAAAGGGAATATTCCCACACGGGATCCAGATCCGAACAGGAAACACCGAAACGGACCAACCAGAACGCGCCACCACGTGGTGCACGTGGTTGCTCCGCGCTCCGGGTTTTCCGGAAGATGTCGGCCAATCCGGGTGTGCCACGTGTCACCCTCCCACACGCCTTCTAGAAGCAGGCCAGCCACTCAGGAGCTGCCACGTGGAACGGGAAAAATTCGGTGCACCCGGTGCCCGTGGACGGCGCACCCGAGCGCCTGCCCGCGCCTGCCCGCGCTGCCCGCGCCGCGCTCCCCCGCGCTCCGCCGCTGCGCTGCCGCTGCCCGCCGCCGTGCGCCGCCGCCCGCCGCCGCCGCGGTCGCCGGAACAGTAATTCCGGCGGCCGGAGTTACTGTTCCGGCGTGAACAGTACCCAGATACAGAAAAATTAAAGTAAATATACCGTTTCGACCGTTTTCGCGTGCTGAGTCCAAATACGACGTCCGTTTCGCCAAATTCTCATCCGAAATTTTGCCGAAAGCTCCCGGAAATTCCCGTTTGCCCCGATTTTCGCGCCAAGTCTATTTTAAATATCCAATTTCGATTCTACAAGCTCTGTTTCACCGAATAAGCTCCATAGTCACTGTTTAATGTTGCACAGTTCCTGCGGGAGTCCGGATCATCACATAATGTGCCGAGTGATGTCGATAGCTTGAGGATTCGATATTAATCCTAAATGGATACAAATTGTGGTTGTTTCACACAATGCGTGTGAACTTGCTTGTGGGGTTATGATCATCCCGTTGGTGTTGAGTTGCGACAGGTGTCGCTAGACCTGTGTTAGCAAGAAGTAATTAATTCAAGGTATTGGTGAACACTGGAATATGGTTCTAGATTATTGTGAGTGGCCATGATGGCACTTGTGACCACGAGGTGGTAGAGACGGTTGATATAGGTTTATAGTATCGGCATACAGATTCGTGTTGTGAGGAATGTGTGATACCTTCTGTTGGACTCCGGTGGGAGTCATGTCCCCAATGTGAGGTTGGTGACAGATTAGATGGTATCAGAGCATAGGTACACGGTACCTAGGTTTGGATTAGGATAAACCTTAGAATGACTTAAGTCTGACGCGAGAGAGCGAGTATATGTGAATTAGGGTTAAACACTTAGTGGTGGTCAGGAGTACTGAGGGAGCAGTATGGGGGTATGCCTGAACCCCCATGGCATGACTTCAAGGAGGCAATTTATGGCCGCTACCTGAATGATATCACGAAGCAGGAGTTGGAGCGGGAGTTGTGTAGGGTTTAGGTTAATAAGGATCTAATAGGGGAAAAAACACCTAGAGGGGGGTGAATAGGTGTAAACAATAAACACTCAAAAATCTTTGTGCGATAAAACCCAATGCGGAAAAATAAAAGAACACACAAGATTTTTACGTGGAAAACTCCAAACCGGAGTAAAAAACCACGGGACCGATAACACGGCGAAATCCACTAGAGTTAACACACGTACAAGGTGATATAACGTACTCACAGACGACTCAACCTTTTACCATACGCCCCTAGTCGATCTTCTCCGCTCGCTCCGCAACGCTTCTCGAATCCACGATTTGCGCCGCCAACGCTGAATCCACAGCGTCCAACGTCGAATCCACGACGTCCGACCGAATCCACGGTCTTCACCCAATGGTACGCTTCGAATCCACGAACGCACCTCGCTCCGAATCCACGAGAGCGATAACACCTTGAATCCACAAGGCCACGCGAGTCCACGCGCCGATTTTGGGGTAAATCGTTGTTTGTTTGGGTGGTGATGATCCGCCGAATACTTAGATCAAGAGTAGATCGGAAATACCATCTAAGTATTCATTAGTTTGATTCAACTCAAGATATGAGTATGAAAATCCTAGAATCAAACTAATCAATATAGATGAAGAACCATTAAATAGATCTAATGATTTCCGTTCTTCTCTATATGTGGATCTAAGGCCGTATAAAATGATATTTGAAAATGACGGCTCTATGTGGATTGCCCTAGAAATGAAAAGGAAGGGCTATTTATAGGTTAGAAACCCTAGGAAGAATATTCGGATCAAAAACAAACTTTTCTGGAAAGTTTTACGGGCGACGATCCGGACTGCGCAAGTCACGATCCGGATCGCTTACGCGTAGAGAGCAATTTCCAGAAAACCGCCTGTTCGGGATCCGGATCATAATCTACGATCCGGATCGTTCATACAGTTTTACCAGAACAATGTGTTCGGGATCCGGATTGAGATTCCACGATCCGGATCGTTCAAGCCAACAGGTAAAACTCATGTTCGGGATCCGGATCATCAAATGCCATGATCCGGATTGAACTAGTGTATGAACGAGCACCCTTCGGGATCCGGATCGAAACGACATGATCCGGATCCTGAACATGTCCCATGTCCAGTTTTTGATGAATATGCAGTTAAAACCTCTTCCGGGTGTTTCTACACTATAAGAAGTATTCGGATCATCACAAATTATTTAATTTAACGTACCTGATCCTTTTGAATTCTTCTTTCTTGAGATTGAGGTAGTTGATCCAGAGTTTCTTCATCTTCAATCTTCAAGACTTAAACTATTCACGAAATGCGCCAACTCAAATTCCGTAACAATCTCCCCCTTTGGCGGTTTCGTGACAAAACACAGATCCACAAAGAAAATTCAAAAAGGATATTTTTGTTGCTATCACCATACAACAAAAATTTACAAAAGAGTTCCATGAAAAATAAAAACATGAGACAAACTCCTAGAACAGACTCTAGACTTAGACATCTGTAACTTCTGCACACAGAAAACATTCTTGACAAACAAAATCGTTAGATACCTCAAGAATTGAAACATTGAAAACCAAAGCAGAATTAGAGTTTGATCTCATCATGACATTTGAAAGAATCAGATATGTGAAAGAACATAGTTAAAACCAACATATCATCTAAGCAATTGAAAACCAAATGTCAAAGTATGTTAGTCCAACATCAACTTGTTAGTCATATTACATGCCCAAATAGTTAGTCAAATAGTTAGTATCAGCATGTCACAATCCACAAAAGAAAACCCAAGTTGAGTTGAGATTCATACTTACCTTGATTCATTCCTTGATTCATTCACAGTCATTGTTCAGAGTTCATTGTTTTTCATTGTTCAGAGTTTATAACTCTTCAACTCTCTCACTCTCATTCTCTCCCCCTTTTTGTCACAAATAAAGCCAAAAATGTAGCATGAGCTACAATATGTAAGGAGAGTAAACAAAAAGTTCATAAGTTTCTAACAATATGCACAAAAAGAGAATTAACCTAAGAATATGCACAAACTGAGAGTTAAACTAGACTAAAAGAATCAACTAAACTAATCCAAATTCAGTTATCGAGAAATAAATCCTGCACAAAAAGACAAAGTTAGTTATCAGAATCTGAAAAGTCTGAACTCATGCAACCAATCTTGGACATAATCTTTCGCATCCGCTTGTCCATTGAGTTTATTTTCTTCGTGATGGTGATGTGAGCTGCTGTGGTTAGCTCCAGTTCATTCGCAACCCTTTGTTGTTCCTTCAACATTCGTTCCTGCTGAACGGATAGTCGTTGCTGCAACTTGAAAATTGAAGTCAATGATGCTTCATCATCTGTGCCAGGTGCTTGATGAGATGGTGATGCATCCGTGTCAGGCTTCTTTCCAAATGCAGAAGCTTGAGTGACATGAGGCAGCTTGTGAAGAGATTTGACAATTGTGGACTCGTCTATCATGTTCAAACATTGATGATACGTCGCCGAGGTGATGTCAACTTGAAATTTCTGTAAGATCCTCATTATGATCAATGGAAAAGGAATTCTTTCGGTAGGATGAGGATGCTCAACATATCGTGTCATTCTGTTCCAGATGATGTATGGTATGTTGACATTCAATGCCCTTGCTTCTGACGGGTGTCCTATGAGATATAAGAACAACAACCGTTCCCATCTCACAACCTTCGTCTGCATGTTTGGAAGTATATTGTAGCAAGTGATGAAGTTCAGGAAGCGATATTCCAGACGAAGTTCTTTGGATCGAACTGATTTGTTCGTTGATTGAGTTCCCTCGAGACAAATCCCCTCAATAACTTTACACCATAAAGTATTTGTCAAATCCACTCCTTTCAGATAGTGAGCTCCTCTTCCGCTTGCTTCCATTCCCAAAACCTCACCAATCAACTGTGGGGTGATTTTAATTCTCGTTCCTTGGATATTCGTATAGAATTCCATCGGACCGTTCTCAAATTCGCGAAGATGCCGTGCGTTGGTATAGAAGGTCCTCACATGGTGCAGGCAGTATCCGAGAGTTTCCGGGAAGCGACATACTTGAATGAGATTTGCTTCATCAATCAAAGTACCAAATTCAGGAGAGTGACTTCGTAGAGCTTCAATGTTCACGTGTCTTTCGCCAATGCACTCGCGATGTGCAAATGCTCTAAGCCGGTCATTGTTAACAAACACTTCTTCATCTCGTGGCGGAGAGTCCGGAGCTATTGGTGGTTCAACATCGGTCTCCTTTCTCCGTCCAAAACGTCGAGCGAGCCGCTTACGTTTTAGAGAAATAGTTGGGGCAGGCATAGGAGCCTTCCCAGAGTTCACTGGTGCTTTTCCTTTTTGCTTCGAGTCAGCAGGCACAAACTCGTCATCATCATCGTCATCCGTTAACATGTCCCAGTGTACTTCATCTGGGTTTTTCTCAAGTTCAGTATCACTGATAATTTCAACCTCTCCTTTTCTTTGAACTTTCTTAGCCCTCTTCAACTTATTGGTTGGTCTAGTGAGCGCCATCACCGATAAAGTGAGAAAGAATCAACCAGGAGAATGCCATTGATTCTAGTGCTTTGAGTTTAAAGAGAATGTCCTGTGAAAACCAACTCAAGAACATATGAAAAATTGTCAAATTTTGAAAAATCTTAACACATTGTACCTAGACAATCATAATCATATAGAGAAGCTAAGAATCAAATTAGTTTTCCAAAAAGAATGTTAAAAATAGATCAATTTCATGTTTTACACAAATTCCTCTTTTATGCCCTAAAACCGAATTTTTAGAAATCGAAGGCTAAAAACTCGTTAATCATGCAAAAACCCAGCATAAAAGCAAAACTAATAGATCCAGAGTTCTTATTTCAAAAGAAGTTTGATCAAAAACCGTTCACAAACGAAGAAAATCCATCTTTTCTGCTCGCGTTTGATGAAAAAACCTAAAAACTGTGAAAAACCGAGTTTTGATCATGAAAACTTACTTGAATCCGAAGAAGCTTGAGTTTTGAAGCACTAGGAAGCAAGAGATCTAGAAAGAGAAACTCTAGAAGCTTGGAAATCAGAAATTTTGGTAAAGAAATCTTGAATCTGAAAGTTTCTATAAGAAGCCCTAGCCGCGATCCGGATCGGTCGTGAATGAGATCCGGATCGGCACATACAGGGAAAATCCTGCGTTCGGGATCCGGATCACTTTGCCACGATCCGGATCGGCTACACCTTTTTCTCCAGAAAAATTAAAAAAAATACAATAAAATCCAGAAAAAGTATGTAAGCATTTTATCATGTCAACTTTAAACAAATAGCATCGTTTCATACAACAAGAAATAGATTATGCAAAATCTATCAATAATATCCAAAAATGAAACGAAGATTTACGAAAGTTAAAACACTTAAAGTTGAACAACTTCAATTACATCTATCTTGATCCTATGTGTAATGTCTTTATCAAATCATCAATTTCAGTAAAGAAAATGAAGTACCAAGATCAATAGATGTTTGAAATCCCAGATAAGTTAGATAATATATCTAGACAATCTGTTGAAGGAGTGGCTCTTTGAGCATCTTTTACTAAAAATCCCACCTTATACCAACCATGAAATACGACTGAGTCAAGTATTTCAATATGAGTTTCATCAACAATTTTCAAAACAAAAAGTTTGCTTTTCATTCATGGAGTTTCTTTTTCTTTCATTTTCTCCATGTGGTGGTAGTTTTCACACTCCTCACTGGGATGTAACTCTTTCCACATCTTTTGAGCATTTCAGATTTCATTGACTCCCCCTCAATTGGCTATCAATTATTTAATATATAAGGTATTCAACCAAACCATTGATCTCGAATTCATACTCGACTAAGCAATCAAATATGATAATGACTATACCAAGAGATCATTGAGAGAGAAATTGACTTTGATCACTTAGAAGATGGTTTAAATAACGTAAATGATCATTGCAACATTGAGATATTATGACATCAAGGACATAATAAATTTCTAAATGCATGTCAAGGTGCAAGTAAAGTCAATTATGAAATGTGCTCAATTAGTGTGCTATGTACAAAACATAGATAAAGAACAAAACAAATACAAAGAACAAAAACAAAACCTAATCTAAGCAAAAGTTTCAAAAGAGGTTATTTCAAGGAAAGCATGCCAATTGCTTTACGCAAGTGAATAAAACGTTTTTGATCCAAAGGTTTTGTTAAGATGTCAGCTAATTGATCTTCAGTTGAAATATATGACAGTTGAAGAATGTTTGATTCAACTAGCTCTCTAAGAAAATGATATCTAAGTTCAATATGTTTTGTTCTAGAGTGCAACACAGGGTTTTTAGAAATGTTAATGGCACTAGTGTTGTCACATAAAATGGTTACCGAAGATGTTGAAATTCGGAAATCGCTCAACACGCTCTTCATCCAAATCAATTGGGTTGAGCAACTTCCTGCAGAAATGTACTCCGCTTCGGCAGTCGAGAGTGCTATGCAGTTCTGTTTCTTACTGTGCCATGCAACAAGGCAGTGGCCAAGATAGAAGCATGCACCACTCGTGCTTTTCCGGTCATCCACAGATCCAGCCCAATCGGCATCTGAGTATCCAACAATATCCAAAGTCGTTCCCATAGGATACCAAATTCCGAAACTGATTGTACCTTTGATATACCGGATGATCCGTTTCACCGCTTTCAGGTGAACCTCCTTCGGTGCTGATTGATATCTCGCACAAATCCCAACACTGAAGGATATATCCGGGCGACTAGCCGTGAGATATAGTAGACTTCCAATCATACTCCGGTACAGTTTCTCGTCTACATTCTCACATTGTGATTCACTTCCAAGTCCCTTATGGCTAGTTCCCATTGGAGTTGGAAAATCTTTCGAATTTTCAAGATCAAACTTTTTGACCAACTCCAGTGCATACTTGGATTGACACAAGTGAATTCCTTCATCGTTCTGCTTAACTTGTAATCCAAGAAAGTAATTCAACTCGCCCATCATGGACATCTCAAATTCGCTTTCCATGGTCTCCGCGAATTTAGAAGCATCATTATCTCTCGTTGCTCCAAAAACAATGTCATCGACATAGATTTGAGCAACTATGAAATTGTTTTGATAATGCTTCACAAAGAGAGTCCTGTCAGCTCCCCCTCGAGTGTAGCCCTTTTCCAAAAGGTGCTTTGTCAACCTTTCGTACCATGCTCGCGGTGCTTGTTTCAGACCGTAAAGAGCCTTTTTCAGTCGAAAAACATGGTTAGGTAGTTTATGATCCACAAAACCTTTCGGTTGAGCTACATAAACTTCCTCATTTAAAAATCCATTTAAAAAGGCGCTCTTAACGTCCATTTGAAATAATTTGATTTTAAAATGACAAGCAATCGCAAACAGTATACGAATGGACTCGAGTCTAGCTACAGGGGCGAAGGTTTCATCAAAGTCTATACCTTCTACTTGAGAATAGCCTTGAGCAACTAACCTTGCTTTGTTCCTGATGATAGTACCTTCTTCGTTTTTCTTGTTCTTGAAGATCCATTTGGTACCTATCACATTGTGTTGCTTCGGAGGCTTCGTCAGTTCCCAGACTTTGTTTCGCTCGAATTGATGGAGCTCTTCCTGCATTGCTTTAATCCAATAATCATCTTGGAGAGCTTCATCAACATTCTTTGGTTCGATTTGAGATACATAGCATGCAAATCCGCAAACCAATTGTCTCCGTGTTCTAACTCCTTCTTGTGGATCTCCAATTATGTTCGACTCAGGGTGATCCTTGGAGATGCGTAACGTCTGAGGTAGAGGAGTAGGCGGAGGTACACGAGATGATTCCTGCACATCACATGAGCTTGAAGAACCGTTAGATGCATCAATATTATTATCGAAAGAATTGTTAGAAGAAGATGCATTAGCAGGTGTATCATCATCAAGAGAGATATCGAGGGTAGATTTTTCAGATTCAAAGTGAAAAGCTTCATCTACCTTAACATTTATCGATTCTACGATCGTCTTAGATTCTAAGTTAAAAACTCGATATGCTCTGCTGTTTGTAGAATAACCTAAGAAAATCCCTTCGTCACTTCGAGAGTCAAATTTTCCAAGGTTTTCACGATCACGTAAAATAAAACACCGACTCCCGAAAATGCGAAAATATTTGATGTTAGGTTTTCTACAAAACCAAAGTTCATATGGTGTATTAAAAGTCCCCGGGCGCAAGTACACTCGATTGATAACATAGACAGCCGTGTTCACCGCTTCAGCCCAAAAGTATAAAGGAAGGTTCCGGCTATGAAGCATAACACGAGCCATCTCCTGTACGACCCTGTTTTTGCGCTCGACTACACCATTTTGTTGAGGTGTGTAAGGTGCGGAGAATTCATGTTTAATGCCATTAGAAACACAAAAATCAATGAATTTAGAATTTATGAATTCACCACCTCTATCACTCCTAACTCGAGTAATCCTTTCATTCTTTTCTATCATAATACGATTGCAGATTTCGAGAAAAGAATCAAAGGTATCAGCTTTTTCTTTTAGAAAGGCTACCCAAGTATATCTAGAAAAGTCATCAACCAACAAAAAAATATACCATTTACCTCCCAGAGATGGTTGACGAGTTGGCCCCATTAAGTCCATATGCAAAAGTTCCAAAGGCCGTTTTGTACCTATGTGGTTCAAATTCTTGTGTGCAGTCCTAGACTGTTTTCCCTTTTGGCAACCGCCACACACAAGGTTTTGTTCAAAAGAAAGTTTCGGAACCCCTTTGACCACATCTTTATTTGAAATTCTAGCAAGTTCCTTAAAGTTTATGTGACCTAGCCTTTCATGCCAAAGTGTTTCATTTTTCAAAGATGCTAGGTTACATTTTTCAGAAATTTTAGAAGGAACTACATAACAATTGTTTTCTGATCTAACCCCCTTTAAAAAGAAAGCATGGTTCAAGTCAGTTACAGTGCATTTATCAGATGAAAAATTAACTGAATAACCACTATCACACAGTTGACTTATGCTTATGAGGTTAGTCTTAAGGCCATGAACAAATAATACATTATCTAGAACCGGGCCATCTGGAATAGCTACCGTTCCCTTTCCAACAATTTTGGAAGACCGACCATCTCCGAAAACAACAAGTCCTCCGGAGTTTTTCTCAAAAGTTTGAAAACAGTTTTTATCGCCGGTCATATGACGGGAACACCCGCTATCCAGGTACCAAGACGAACTATCATATGCATGCAAGGAAACATTGGTAGCAAGACAGGGAAAGATCTCACCTTTGCGCACCCAAACCTTTTTGGTATGCGTCGGTAATGCTCGTGGAGTTGATTTCCTAGGTGAGGGCGTCTTGCTTGAAGAATTGCTGCTCCTTGATGATGTCGTCTTGAGCGATGTACTACCAAGGCTCTTTTCCGTCAATTTGGTTGGAGTGGTTTTCCGAGGAATAGCCCTTTTGGTAGTCATTGCAAGATGTTCTTGAGGTGTGCGTTTGGCTCCAGTCTTGCAGTTTCTTCTGATGTGCCCTGAAATGCCACAACGAAAACATACCTTGGTTCTTGTCGATTCCGAAGATGATGTAGTAGGTTCGTTGTCGTTGCTTGGCGTGAACACCGGTGTCGGAGGAGGAGATACCGACGAGGCACAAATACCGTACCACTCGAACTTGGAATGTCTCCAGTTTGAGTGTATCCGAGGCCGAACTTGTTTCTTTGACCGAGACCAAGGAGTCTGTCCAACTTACTCCTTCCAGAAGAAAATCTCTGTAAGTCATCCTTTAGTTGGCGTATGGTCTCTGTCATTTCAATTTTTCCTGTCGGGCCTCGCCGTAGAGCTTCAAGAAGTAATTCGCTTTGTTCACCATGTCTACATAACTCTTCTCGAAATGCTCATTGGACTCTTGAAGGGAAACATTTGTCTTAATCAGATTGTCCCTTTCCACTTCAAGATCGGTTGAGATAGAGGTTACTCTTTTTACTTCATCTTCAAGATCCAGTAATCTCTCTTTCAACCCCTTGTTTTGTTTAGCCAGTTTCTTTGAATCCCTCAAAAGTTGATGGTAGGCTAAAACAAAATCTTCACCTTCCGAATTATCTGATTCATCGTCCGTTGCAATCTTTTCCACAGTGGAGTTGGACAGTGAGTCGGATGTACTTGCCATTAAGCACATGAAGGATGAAGGTTTGGTGGACGCGTGGAAAGCTGTCGCGTTGTCTTCTTCATCACTTGACGATGACTCATTTGACGTGGAGTTGTCATCCCAAGTGACTGCTTGCATCGCTTTCTTCTTAGCCGGATTCTTGTTGGGACATTCCGTTGCTATGTGGCCGTAGCCTCGACATTTGAAACACTGAACTTGTCCCTCAGAACTTTTCTTATCCTTTGAGAAGTTCTCTTGGCTTCTTGACTTGTAGCTTGAGAATCCCTTGCCTTTCTTCGACTTTCCGAAGGATGGAGTTTTGCTTGAATTTCCCCTTCGAAAGTTGCGGCGAAACTTCCTTGTCAAGAGAGCGAGCTGCTTCTCAAAGTCCTCCATAGAAATGTTCTCGTCGTCGTCCGAGGAGGATGAATCCGCGTCTTCTTCTTTAGTTGATTTCAATGCGTAACCTGAAGACTTAGAAGAGGATGCCTTTCCAGAAGAATAGTTAGTAGGAAAAGTCATTTCATAAGTTTGTAAAGCACCTACTAATTCTTCTACACGCATTTCGTCCGGGTGTTTAATTGTTTCAATGGCTGCAACCTTCGGGCGAAATCGTTCAGGAAGAGTTCTTAGAATTTTTCTTACAACTTTAAATTCTGGAATCTTCTCTCCCAAGTTAGCACATGAGTTCACGATGTCTTGCAATCGTGTGTAATAGTCAGTGAAGGATTCATTCTCTGCCATAGAGATAGAGTCAAACTTGCTCGTAAGCATTTGCAGTTTCTGAATCTTCACTAGGTTAGTTCCCTCATGCGTAACTTGAAGAACATCCCAGATTTCTTTCGCAGTCTCACATGCCGAGACGCGAGAGAACTCAGTTTGTGACAAAGCATTAAATAGAGCATTAATCCCTTTGCCATTGTAAGAAGATAAGTCTATCTCTTCCTTGGTCCATTTCGACCTAGGTTTTAAGGTGCGAACATCATCTAAAATTTCAGTTGGATTAGACCATCCTAATTCAATTGATTGCCACACCCTTTCGTCGATGGAAATTAAGAAAGCTTTCATCCGTACTTTCCAGTACGCATAATTAGTTCCATCAAAGAAAGGGGGTCGATTGATGTTTCCACCTTCAACCATTGTTTACAACCCTATTCCCGCTCTGATACCACTTGTTGGGTTTAGGTTAATAAGGATCTAAATAGGGGAAAAAACACCTAGAGGGGGGTGAATAGGTGTAAACAATAAACACTCAAAAATCATTGTGCGATAAAACCCAATGCGGAAAAATAAAAGAACACACAAGATTTTTACGTGGAAAACTCCAAACCGGAGTAAAAAACCACGGGACCGATAACACGGCGAAATCCACTAGAGTTAACACACGTACAAGGTGATATAACGTACTCACAGACGACTCAACCTTTTACCATACGCCCTAGTAGATCTTCTCCGCTCGCTCCACGACGCTTCTCGAATCCACGATCTGCGCCCAACGCTGAATCCACAGCGTCCAACGTCGAGTCCACGACGTCCGACCGAATCCACGGTCTTCACCCAATGGTACGCTTCGAATCCACGAACGCACCTCGCTCCGAATCCACGAGAGCGATAACACCTTGAATCCACAAGGCCACGCGAGTCCACGCGCCGATTTTGGGGTAAATCGTTGTTTGTTTGGGTGGTGATGATCCGCCGAATACTTAGATCAAGAGTAGATCGGAAATACCATCTAAGTATTCATTAGTTTGATTCAACTCAAGATATGAGTATGAAAACCTAGAATCAAACTAATCAATATAGATGAAGAACCATTAAATAGATCTAATGATTTCCGTTCTTCTCTATATGTGGATCTAAGGCCGTATAAAATGATATTTGAAAATGACGGCTCTATGTGGATTGCCCTAGAAATGAAAGGAAGGGCTATTTATAGGTTAGAAACCCTAGGAAGAATATTCGGATCAAAAACAAACTTTTCTGGAAAGTTTTACCGACGGCGATCCGGATTGCGAAGTCACGATCCGGATCGCTTACGCGTAGAGAGCAATTTCCAGAAAACCGCCTGTTCGGGATCCGGATCATAATCTACGATCCGGATCGTTCATACAGTTTTACCAGAACAATGTGTTCGGGATCCGGATTGAGATTCCACGATCCGGATCGTTCAAGCCAACAGGTAAAACTCATGTTCGGGATCCGGATCATCAAATGCCATGATCCGGATTGAACTAGTGTATGAACGAGCACCCTTCGGGATCCGGATTGAAACGACATGATCCGGATCCTGAACATGTCCCATGTCCAGTTTTTGATGAATAAGCAATTAAAACCTCTTCCAGGTGTTTCTACACTATAAGAAGTATTCGGATCATCAAAATTATTTAGTTAAACGTACCTGATCCTTTTGAATTCTTCTTTCTTGAGATTGAGGTATATGATCCAGAGTTTCTTCATCTTCAATCTTCAAGACTTAAACTATTCACGAAATGCGCCAACTCAAATTCCGTAACAAGTTGGAGACCATGCGTCAGAGTGATCGCACGGTTCGGGATTACGAGCGGTAGTTCTCCCGTATAAGCGCTCTAATTCCGCAGGCGGTGCGAGACGAAGGACGCAAGATTCGATTGTTTTCTCAAGGGTTGAGACCTGACATCAGGCGACTTCTCTCCCCTCTGGATATCACTTTGTATCGGAACTGTGTCAAGCGTGCACTTGCTGTTCAAGCCGATATTACAATTGCACGTGCTGAGCGACAAGCGGCTGAGAAGGGCAAAGAGAAAAAAAGGCCATTTCCTGGGAACAGTGGTGGTTCACTGAGCAGCGGTAGACCACCTAAATACCCTCGATCTCGAAGAACGGCCAAGAGCGTGAGTACCCCTGCTGTTAGCCAGCCACCAGCTTCCCAGTCGTGCATTATCTGTGGCGGATCCCATCGCACTTCCAACTGTGAACAGCACTATGGTCGCTGTTATCGATGTGGCCAGGCGGGACATATGTCGGCTAGCTGTCCGCAGCGACCTTCATCGGCTCCATCCACAGCTTCTGCCCCTGCTGCCCCTATTCGACGTCAAAACCCTACTGCTAGTTCGACGTCCACGGGTCATACCCCTCGGCCCCGGCAATCTGAAGGAGCACGCCAGACAGCCGGCGGGCGGGTTTATGCTCTAACTCAGCATGAGAATGCTCCTGTGGAGACCCTCGCAGGTACTACTACTATCCTTGGTATCAAAAGCTAGGACCTTGTTTGATACTGGCTTCCATTCTTTCATGTCTTACACATTTTGCAACTATACATGCTTTTCCACCCAACCTACTCGAGATAGTGGGGGTTGAAGATACCCGGCCATAAAGCAATTATGATCCTCAGAGATTCGGTATTGCCCTATTCAGTTGGGCGAGAGTACGTTCCCGATGTCACTATTCGTCCTCAAGCTTCGCCAATATGATATTATCTTGGGGATGAACTGGTTGACTAAGTATCGGCACTATCGAATGCACTTATAAAATACTGACACTGACGCACCAGTGGGGGGGAGGTGATTGTCTATTCGGGTTTTGAGCCCTCGACATACTAGGGGATGTGTATCGGAAACCCCTGTACGACGAGGAGAAGTGGGTGGTGGCGATATATCGTCATGGTATAACACCCGTGAGGTCAATGAAAATTGAGAAATTCCTGTGCTCAAGGAATTCCGGATGTGTTTCTGCACCAGAACTTCGGGCTGCCTCCAGAGCGAGGAAATTGATTTTGTCATTGATTTAGATTCCGGGCACGACTCCTATCTCTCGAGCACTTGATCGTATGGCATTCGCCTGAGGTGAAGGAGTACAAAACTCCCAACTCGATGAAATACTGGCTCTTGGTTTATCAGAACCAGTGTGTCTCCGTGGGGTGCTCCGGTGTTGTTCGTTAAAAAGAAGGACGGGGCAGCCTTCGTCTTTGCATCGATTATCGTGAACTTGAAATAAAGTCATGATCAAGAACCGGGTATCATCTTCCACGTATAGACGATCTCTTCGATCAGCTTCAAGGATCGAAGGTATTTTCAAAGATCGATCTACAGTTTGGTTATCCATCAGTTGAGCATCAGGTCTGAGGACATTCCTAAGACGGCGTCCGGACTCGTTATGGTCATTACTGTTACCGGCATTGGTGGTGTTGGCATATTTCGTGAGTCAAGTCAGTGAGTTGAGTCGGAGTCTGTAAAGGGTTATTCAAATTGTCAATCAGCAAATCAAAGACTTAGAAAAGATTCAACAAGAGCTCAAGTTGACACTCAGGTCTTGAGTCTTGAAGATTGAAAGATGAAGAATTGTGGATCAGTTACATCAATCTCAACAAGAAGAATAGTATTCAAAAGGATCAGGTATGTTTAACTAAATAATTTTGGGATCCGAATACTTTCTTATAGTGTAGAAAACACCTGGATGAATTTTTAATTGTATAAAAATCAAAAACTGGACATGGGACATTTTCAGGATCGGATCAGATCTTGCAATCCGGATCCCGAAGGTACTTGTTCATTGGCAATTTCAATCGGATCCTAGGCCATTCCGATCCGGATCGAACATTGGATGTTGCTGAAATTCATGAACGATCCGGATCGGGCAAGCGCCATGCGATCCGGATCCCGACAACCTTGGATTCTGGAATCGTCAATCTTGTTACGACGATCCGGATCGAAGTCAGTTAATCCAGATCCGGAGTCGCCGTCCTGAAAATTTCCAGATAAGGTATGTTTTTTATTCTTATCTCTTTCCAAGGTTCTAAACTAGAAAAAGACATTTAGGGTTCTCAAAAACGTGGGAGCTATACAATTGGATTTATAAAACACTTGAGAGCAACCCTAGAGGCTAGGTTTTATCGTTCTTCTTTATAGCTCTTTTAGGTCAATTCGAGGTTCTTTCAAGAACAAACATTCTGCGAATTGATCTAATCTTTGCTCAGAGATTTTTCCATGGATCTTCATTGATAATCTAAGCAAAGGATCACATCGAAAGCCAATATTCTACCGGCTGGTTTGCGTCGTGGATTCGACGTGGCAACCGTGGATTCGGTGTGTTGAAGGCGTTTCGTGGATTCGAAACGTGTGCTCGTGGATCCGAGTGGCGTTCGTGGATTCGAACGTGTGAGTGCGAGCGTGCAAGCGGTGGAGCGCAAGGCTCGAAGAAGTGAAGAGGGTTAAATCCGTGGAGACGGTAATTCACCTTGATTCTTCTTTTCTTAGTGGATTGTTATTGCTTGGATATCCAACGGTCAGCGCGTAAGGGTCCGAAGAAGATGAAGGAGGTGGCTTGAGTCCGTGGAGTCGGTAATCACCTGTTATTCTTCAATTCTTAGTGGATTGTATTGCGTGTGGTCCCGTGGTTTTTCTCCTGGATTGGAGTTCCACGTAAATCTCGGCTTATGTGTCGATTTATTTTTCCGCATTGTTTTTATTTTTGCACTGAGATTGGTTTTAAAATATTACACCTATTCCACCCCTCTAGGTGTTTGATAGTACCTATTTAGATCCTTGTGGATCCTTAAATAACTCTACAATTACGAGTTCACGGTTATGCCGTTTGGGCTTACTAATGCCCCGGCAGCCTTCATGGACTTGATGAATAGGGTTTTCAAACCTTTTCTCGATCGCTTCATTGTGGCCTTTATCGACGACATCCTCGTATATTCACGAAGCAACGAGGAGCATCGAGTTCATTTGCGACAGGTTATTCAGGTACTGAGGGAGAATAACCTGTATGCAAAGCTAAAAGAAGTGTGACTTCTGGCTTCAAGAAGTATCATTTTTGGGGCATATTATCTTGGGAGCAGGAATCTCTGTAGATCCCAGCAAAATTAAGTCGGTGGTTGATTGGCCGCAGCCGACTAGTGTGACCGAGGTTCGGAGTTTCCTTGGTCTTGCCGGGTATTATCGGCGCTTTGTAGAGGGATTTTCCAAGATATCTCTTCCACTGAATCGCTTGACGAGGAAAGGGGAAAAGTTTATCTGGACTCCAGAGTGTCAGCTTAGCTTTGATGAGCTTAAGCGTAGACTTACTGAGGCACCGATCTTAACCCTACCAATTTCGGGTGAGAACTTCGTTGTCTATTGCGATGCTTCTCGGTTTGGTCTGGGTTGTGTCCTGATGCAGAATGGCAAGGTCATCGCATACGCCTCACGACAGTTAAAGCCGTATGAGCAGAACTATCCCACCCACGACTTAGAGCTTGCAGCGGTGGTCTTTGCGCTCAAGCTGTGGAGATATTATCTGTACGGCGTTCATTGTGAGGTATACACTAACCATCAGAGCCTCAAGTATCTCTTTACTCAGAAAGAGTTGAATATGAGGCAGCGGTGTTGGCTTGAACTTCTCAAAGACTATGACCTAACTATTTAGTATCATCCTGGTCGGGCAAATGTAGTAGCCGATGCATTGAGCCGGAAGCACAGTACGGCTGAAATATTGATGATCACTGGGCAGGATCGCTTGATTGAGGAATTCCAGAAATTGAACTTGGAAGTAGTTCCCGCTGGGGTGACTACTCAACTTATGGCAATGGTAGTTCGTCCTACCCTTCTTGACCGCATTAAGGAAGGACAACAGTCGGACCCTTGGTTCGAAAGAATTCACGAAGATATAGCATTGAGTCAGACTGACGACTATCAGATGCTCACTGACGGCTCTATCAAATATCGGGATCGTTGGTGCGTTCCAAAGGATGATAGCCTGAGGAACGAAATTCTTGCAGAGACGCATCGATCCTTGTACACTGTGCATCCTGGTGGAACCAAAATGTACAAGGATCTGAAGCAGCAATTTTGGTGGCCTGGGATGAAGACGGATATTGCATAGTATGTATCTCAGTGCTCGGTATGCCAGCAGGTTAAGGCTGAGCATCAACGTCCGACAGGAAAGCTACAACCACTTCCTGTTCCGGTGTGGAAATAGGAACAGATCACGATGGACTTTGTCACCGGTCTGCCTCGATCCCAGCGTGGCCACGACGCTATTTGGGTGGTTGTGGATCGACTCACCAAGTCGGCCCACTTCCTGCCTATCCATACGACATGGTCCCGAGATCGGCTTGCTCAATTGTATATCGACGAGATAGTCCGGCTTCATGGTGTGCCGGTGTCGATTGTCTCGGATCGGGATACTCGATTCGTGTCCCATTTTTGGCAAAGTCTTCAGCAATCAATGGGCACTAAGTTAAGTTTCAGTACTGCCTTCCACCCTCAGAGCGATGGGCAGTCTGAACGAGTTATCCAGACATTGGAAGATATGTTACGGGCATGTGTTATGGATTATGGAGACGGATGGTTCAGATATCTACCGCTAGTAGAATTTGCCTATAACAACAGTTATCAGGCAAGCATTGGGATGGCGCCTTACGAGGCATTATATGGGCGTCGATGTCGATCCCCGATCTGTTGGGACGATGTTGGAGAACGCCGGATAGTCGGGCCAGATTTATTGGAGGATGCTGAGGCCAAGGTGCAGATTGCTCGACAGCGGTTGTTGACCGCGCAGAGTAGACAGAAGAGTTATGTGGACCGGCGCAGGCGCGATCTTAAGTTCCAAGTTGGTGATTGCGTATTGCTGAAGGTGTCGCCAACTAGGGGAATCAAGAGATTTGGGTTGCGGAACAAGCTTAGTCCTCGTTTCGTGGGACCCTTCGAGATATTGGAGCGCATTGGTCCTGTGGCATATCGGCTAGCTCTTCCTCCGAGTCTCGCCCGTGTGCATAATGTCTTCCACGTCTCTATGCTGCGGAAGTACATTCCTGATCCTACACACATCATCAGCCCTACCTCTGTCCAGCTTCAGGAAGATCTGAGCTACGAAGAAGCCCCCATGCGAATCTTAGCACGCGATGAGAAGAAGCTGCGAAACAAAACAATTCCCTATGTGAAAGTACAGTGGGAGAATCATGAAGAACGCGAAGCCACGTGGGAGCGTGAGTCTGAAATGTTAGAGCGTTTTCCCTATTTGTTTGACTCATAATTGTAATCGAGTTTCGGAGACGAAACTTTTTATAAGGGGTGAGTGATGTAATAATCGTGAATTTTAAACAGTTAAATTTTAAAGTTTAAATAATTTTCTGAGTTGAATATTAGAAAGAATAAAGGAATTATATGTAATTGCACCCAAAGAATATCGACTTTTGATTGGGACCTGATCTCAGAAATCCGAGATCACCATTGCGACCATCTAGTCGAAACAAGAAAAATTCATATTCATATGTTCTCGATCCGACGGTCGGATCTTTCGAAAATCAGCAAAAAAACTGCGGGTCCCACAACTTAAGTTGTGAATAGTAACCCTTGATTTAAATCCCCTCTCGACCAACGTCGGCCGTTTCGCCGTCTGGACCCCAAACATAGCAGTATGAGTAGTCAATCCTAGCTATTTTCGGCGTTCTAAACGCAATGGCACTGACGGTTTTCACGTTTGGCGATCCGGGTACATCGAAATGCATGCATCGAGCTACGACCTAACGGACTTTATGGCCCGAGATTTTATTCGTGCACCAAATTGATCAAGCAAGGGCACTTTCTGAAAGGTTTCGACGAGCCGGACGTCGTGGAGATGTCCGTTTCGCAATTCGACAATCGGGTTGTCTCGAAATGCACGAAAAGTGCCGAAATTATCGTTTTTTTTCAAATAACTTAGATGCTCTTGGGCCAAAGCATTTGGGGCTTTGGAGTTGGGCTTCTGCCAACATTGGGAGCCCACGAATGCTGCTGGGGAAGCTGGGGAGGCTGCAAGGGGCGGTGGTCAAAGAAGAAAGTAAATAAACCCTTTATTGCCACCTAGTGTTTTGGGGCTTTTGGGGGGTATCCGAGGGGCCATGGGCGGCCCCTAGGAACCTCCCCCATTCCCTCTGCAGCTCTGGGTTAAACCCAGGTGCTGGGATGGCCGAGGGGTCATCCCCTCCATTGGTGTAAACCGAGAAAGAAAGAGAAGGGAGGAGAGTAGTACCCAAGGGGCTCCAACCTGTTCCTCGGCCTTCTGGGGTGTTCTCCTGCTTCCTGGAGTGTGAACCGAGGGTGCTGGGTGGCTGCGCAGCGCGGGGAAGAAACCGGCTACTTTCTTCTCTTCTCCGACTCCGGCGAGGTGAGACCCTTTAAACCAATGGTTCTCTGGACCCTTGACCCCTAGAAGTAGACTCTGTAGGTGGTATGGATGCTCCCTGCCAAGCCCGAGCCCCCCATGCACAGTAGGTGGCCGACGGGAGAAAACTCCTCGCCGGAACCCTAAGTTGGCTCCACCGCGGCCAAACCTTGCAACCCGGGCTCCAAATGGAAAACTAAAATGGTGGCAATAAACTATAGGAGATAAGGATCATCTCCACCAAATTTGGTGGAGTTTGATCAAGCATCAAGGACAGAAACCGAAACCCTAATTTTTGTGTATTAAGCACTTTGGCCGAGCTCCTTGCTCCGGTGCCGGCGAGCCTCCCCACCTCTGGCCAAGTGGCCGGGAAGCTTCCTGGGAGTGAAAGGGTTGCATCCATGCTTTTGCATGGCATCCATGCAGCGCAAATAAGTGGCGGCCATGGATGACCCGAAACGGGTTCACGTTGCCGTGGCCGGTTCTCCGGCCATCTCCGGCGGGTGTGACATGGACGGGAAGTTTTCTGGGACCAAGGGAAACCTAACCATGCATTTGCCCGGGTCCCATGTTGCCCGAACAAAAATCCGCCATTAATGGTGGGAAGCTCCAAACCAAGCTTGCCCACCGCCGTCGCCGCCGTGACCTCGTCGTCGGGCACGGGTCCAGGTAAGTTTGTAGGATATGTTAGCACCTGCTGGTGCACTTGTTTGAGGCCCAGAACCCCAGAATGGGAAATTGCCATTTTTCGGGTTATGTATCATCTTCTTCATCTTGTTTCTCGGCCACCCGAGAATGCAAGATGCCCCAGACTTCTTGGGGAAGCTCCTGCTGCCTAGGAGAACATTTCCTTCCAAGTTAAAAGGTCTCAGGTGCAGTATTTGCAGAGAACCAACTCAGTTTTTGGTTTGGGTGTTGTGGTGAGGTTGGTGCACACCAACTGTTTGATGTAATGCCACAGTGAAGAAATGTTTGGAATTAGGGTTCGGGTGTAATATGAAAGATGCTCCATTTTCTCCCCTGAGCTTGATGCTCACTTCAGATCAAAGTAGATCTGTGTGGATTGTGTGTGGAGCAATTTCGGTTTGATTGAGAGCTTGGGTCTTGGATCTTGTGATCCAGCAGTTTTGGGCTACACTTTGGGCAAGCCCCTGTGTTCCTGAGGTACCCTGAGCATGATGCTCAAGTTAGTTTGCAGTGAGCACTTGTAAATGCATAGTTGTGATGTTAGTAAGCTCTAGGTTAGTTGTTTGGCCTAAGTCCTGTTCTGGGCTGTTCGCGACTTCGCGACAGTGAGCCCTTGGCTAATTTGGGATCCCTGGGTGTGATGCTCCCACCAGAATTGGGTTTGAACCGTTGGATTTGTGAAAATCCCTAAGTTGTAGCTTTAAGACAACTTTGGATGCGACCAACTTGTGTTGGGTGGGCCAACCTGCTCCCAAACAGTGAGCATGTGGTCCAGCACATCAAATTTTAGTTGCTGTTAAAATATGATGGTAATTGGAAACTCGGTTTGAAAGTTATAAAGGAAAAAGTGATAAAAAGCATGTATTGTGTGCAATTTAGAAAAGCCTGGGGGGTTTGCTGTAATTGTACATGAGGAAAAGATAAAATATGTAATTATATATGTATTTGACCTTTCGGTGGGATTTCCGGGGTCTTCGTTGAGCAGGATTTGTTTAACAGGCCGTTAATCGACGAAATGGTCAATTTAACGGTGGTTTCGCGCTAAGCACGCATTTTGAGAATTTTGTGGGATCCTGAGTTGTCACATGGTATTATTGTAGGCCCCAGTCGTCAGGAGCCAGCCCGTGATCCGTCCAGCGGATATCGCGACCAACTACCTTGAGGTGGGTTTATCTTCGGTCCGCGTTTTATCAGATCGGCCCTACGGGTACCGTAGTAGGACGGACCCCTTTGGTACTTGGTTGTTCATTTTTTATTGCGATATATCTTGCTTATATTCCAACAGTTGCTCGATTACCCTATTGAGATATATCATGCTTTCTTCCAGCAGTAGATATGTATATTCCTGGACACATGCCATGCTTGATTGGTCACTAGCATAGTTCTATACCTGTATCTATTCTTCACTGCATGTTAGAATAGGAAATACTATTTCAGTACTTGGCATGTTATACTTCAGTATTGGCATCCCGGTGGGGATTTTCCTCGACTTTTTGCCGTCTATTTGGTCGATGGACCATGGTTTGAGCATCAGCATTATGATCGCCGTTGAGCCAGCTTTCAGTCGCGCACACCAACGGATTAGCTACCCGTATTGGCGTTCTTTACTGGTAGAGAGGTCACATTGACCCGTGAGCCCGTTGGGGTTATGATAGCATGCTGGGTGTCCAACAGTGGCTTTAGCCTGAGGCCCCAATGACCAACAGTGGCATTTGCCTGAGGTCCTAGTGCTCTATGGCAGTTTAGCCTGAGGCCCTTATGGCCAACAGTGGCATTAGATTGGGTATATTTGTGGTAATACCTTTGATGCACTATCCTTGTTATTTCCTACTTGTCAGATTATCAGTTATAACATATTCATTCCAGTTTATAGATCTATTACTTATAGCATGATCAGCTTTATATGTGCTTACTCTGCTCTGTTGATTAATCCATGTTTGATGGTACTCTGCTTAGATTATATACTTGCATTTTACTTTTCAGTTTCAGTATATCCTACTTTTGCTATCCGCTTATTATGGTATCCAGTAGGTACGGCTTGCTATTTCCCAGCCCGTCGTGCCCACTGGGATACACTTATGTGTGTCTCACACCCTCGGGTGACCATTTTTCAGGTCTATTGGGTGCGGGGACATTGGGACGTCCTGTGTGAGGATTCGAGATAGAGTTGTCCCCGGTAGGACTTTATTTTTGGATTTAGTGGACTGCATAACTGTTAAATATATTTTGGAACTGGATTGTATTAACATATGAACCTTGTGGATGTAATAGAGTAAAACTTATTTAGTTATAGTATATCTGTATCTACTCTGATTGGATGTATCTGTTAGCCGAGCATATATAGGGAGGACTCTGTCCGTTGTACAGAGGCTTTCCTATATGTGTGGCGGTCTGTTCACGCCTTGGAGTATTCAAGTTTTAAACTCTGATAAATAAAAAAAAAAAAAAAAAAAAAAAAAAAAAAAAAAAAAAAATTGACCCCTTTTTGAATCTCGGGGCGTGACAGATTAGATGTCCAACGCACTTATCAAAAGAAAGGTGATCTAATCTGGGTGCTGATATTCTAGACTGTATTGGACTTTGATTAGGTCTCCGGCAGTATACATACGTGGAGAATAGATTGTCCTTGTCATTATTGTGGACGTCCATTCTAGTTGGTGACCTACCAGCCACGGTGATATTGCCTAGAATTTGCATCTGATGCAATAATAAGAACATTCCTGTTAAGCTATAGAATTGGACAATGGGTCCAAACCAGATCTGTTAAGATTTTGTGGAGAGAATAACCTGTATGCAAAGCTAAAGAAGTGTGACTTCTGGCTTCGAGAGGTGTCATTTTTGGGACATTATCTCGGGAGCAGGAATCTCGGTAGATCCCAGCAAGATTAAGTCGGTGGTTGATTGGCCGCAGCCGACTAGTGTGACCGAGGTTCGAAGTTTTCTTAGCCTTGCAGGGTATTATCGACGCTTTGTAGAGGGATTCTCCAAGATATCTCTTCCGCTGAATCGCTTAACGAGGGAGGGGGAAAAATTTATCTGGACTCCAGAGTGCCAGCTTAGCTTTGATGAGCTTAAGCGTAGACTTACAGATGCACCAATCTTAACCCTACCAATTTCGGGCGAGAACTTTGTTGTCTATTGCGATGCTTCACGGTTTGGTCTGGGTTGTGTCCTGATGCAGAATGGCAAGGTCATCACATACGCCTCACGACAGTTAAAGCCATATGAGCAGAATTATCCTACCCACGACTTAGAGCTTGCAGCGGTGGTCTTTGCGCTCAAGCTGTGGAGGCATTATCTTTACGGCGTTCATTGCGAGGTATACACTGACCATCAGAGCCTCAAGTATCTCTTTACTCAGAAAGAGTTGAATATGAGGCAGCGGCGTTGGCTTGAACTTCTCAAAGACTATGACCTGACTATTCAGTATCATTCCGGTCAGGCAAATGTAGTAGCAGATGCGTTGAGCCGGAAGCACAGTACGGCTAAGTTATTAATGATCACTGGGCAGGAACGCTTGATTGAAGAGTTCTAGAGATTGCACTTGGAGGTAGTTCCTGCTGGGGTGACTGCTCAATTTATGGCAATGGTAGTTCATCCTACCCTTCTCGATCGCATAAAGGAGGGACAGCAGTCGGACCCTTGGTTCGAAAAGATTCGCGAAGATATAGCATTGGGTCAGACTGACGACTATCAGATGCTCACTGACGGCTCTATCAGATATCGGGGTTCGTTGGTGCGTTCCAAAGGATGATGGCCTGAGGAACGAAATTCTTGCAGAGGCGCATCGATCCTTGTACATTGTGCATCCTAGTGGAACCAAAATGTACAAGGATCTGAACCAGCAATTTTGGTGGTCTGGGATGAAGGCAGATGTAGCGCAACATGTATCTTAGTGCCTGGTGTGCCAGCAGGTGAAGGCTGAGCATCAGCGACCGGCAGGGATGCTACAACCACTTCCTGTTCCTGTGTGGAAGTGGGAGCAGATCACTATGGACTTCGTCACCGGTCTGTCTCGATCCCAGCGAGGCCACGATGCCCTTTGGGTTATTGTGGATCGACTCATCAAGTCGGCTCACTTGTTGCCTGTTCATACGACGTGGTCCCAAGATCGGCTTGCTTAGTTGTATATCGACGAGATAGTCCGGCTTCATGGTGTGCCGGTGTCGATTGTCTCGGATCGGGATACTCGATTGGTGTCCCATTTTTGGTAGAGTCTTCAGCAGTCGATGGGCACTAAGTTTAGTTTCAGTACTGCCTTCCACCCTCAGAGCGATGGGCAGTCTGAGCGAGTTATCCAGACATTGGAAGATATGTTGCGGGCATGTGTCATGGATTATGGAGACGGATAGTTTGGATATCTACCGCTAGTGGAATTCGCCTATAACAACAGTTATCAGGCAAGCATCGGGATGGCGCCTTACGAGGCACTATATAGGCGTCGATGTCGATCCCCGATCTGTTGGGACGATGTTGCGGAACGCCGGATAGTCGGGCCAGATCTATTGGAGGATGCTGAGGCCAAGGTGCGGATTGCTCGACAGCGGTTGTTGACCGCGCAGAGTAGACAAAAGAGTTATGTGGACCGGCGCAGGCGCGATCGTGAGTTCCAAGTTGGTGATCACGTATTGCTGAAGGTGTCGCCAACGAGGGGAATCAAAAGATTTGGGTTGCGAAGCAAGCTTAGTCCTCGTTTCGTGGGACCCTTCGAGATATTGGAGCGCATTGGTCCTGTGGCATATAGGCTAGCTCCTCCTCCGGGTCTCGCCCGTGTGCATAATGTCTTTCACGTCTCCATGCTGCAGAAGTACATACCTGATCCTACACATGTCATCAGTCCTACCACTGTCCAACTGCGGGAGGATCTGAGCTACGATGAAGCTCCAATGCGGATCCTAGCACGCGATGAGAAGAAGCTACGAAACAGGACTATCCCTTATGTGAAAGTACAGTAGGAGAATCACGGGGAACGTGAAGCCACGTGGGAGCGTGAGCCAGAGATGCAGGAGCGTTTTCCTCATTTGTTTGAGTCATGATTGTATTCAAGTTTCGAGGACGAAACTTTTTATAAGGGGTGGGTGATGTAATAATCGTGAATTTTAAAAGTTAAATTTTAAAGTTTAAATAATTTTCTGGATTAATAATTAGCAAAAATAAATAAATTATAATATAATTAAACTCCAAGAATATCGACTTTTGATCGGGGTCTGATCTCGAAAATCCGAGATCACCATTGCGACCATCTCGTCGAAACATGAAAAATTGATATTCACATATCTTCGATCCAACGGTCGGATCTTCCGCAAAACAGCGAAGAAAAAACGGGCCCCACAACTTAAGTTGTGAATAGTAACCCCTAATTCAATTGCCTTTTTGACCAACGTCGGCCGTTTCGCCGTCTGGACCCTGAACATAGGGGTATGAGTAGTCAATTCTAGCTATTTTCGATGTTCTGACCGCAATGGCACTGACGGAATTCGCGTTTGGCGACCCGGGTGCATCGAAATGCGTGCATTGCTCTACAACTTGCAGAACTTTATGGCCCGAGATTTTATACGAGCGCCAAAACAAGCAAACAAATACGCTACTTAATAGGTCTTGACTAGCCGGACGTCGTGGCGAAGTCCGTTTCGTAATTCGATGAACCGTTTGTCTCCAAACCGAGCTTGCCCGCCGCCGTCGCCGCCGTGACCTCGTCGCCGGGCACGGGTCCAGGTAAGTTTGTAGGATATGTTAGCACCTGCTGGTGCACTTGTTTGAGGCCCAGAACCCCAGAATGGGAAATTGCCATTTTTCGGGTTATGTATCATCTTCTTCATCTTGTTTCTCGGCCACCCGAGAATGCAAGATGCCCCAGACTTCTTGGGGAAGCTCCTGCTACCTAGGAGAACATTTCCTTCCAAGTTAGAAGGTCTCAGGTGCAGTATTTGCAGAGAACCAACTCAGTTTTTCGTTTGGGTGTTGTGGTGAGGTTGGTGCACACCAACTGTTTGGTGTAATGCCACAGTGAAGAAATGTTTGGAATTACGGTTCGGGTGTAATATGAAAGATGCTCCATTTTGTCCCCTGAGCTTGATGCTCACTTCAGATAAAAGTAGATCTGTGTGGATTGTGTGTGGAGCAATTACGGTATGATTGAGAGCTTGGGTCTTTGATCTTGTGATCCAGCAGTTTTGGGCTACACTTTGGGCAAGCCCCTGTGTTCCTGAGGTACCCTGAGCATGATGCTCAAGTTAGTTTGCAGTGAGCACTTGTAAATGCATAGTTGTGATGTTAGTAAGCTCTAGGTTAGTTGTTTGGCCTAAGTCCTGTTCTGGGCTATTCGCGACTTCGCGACAGTGAGCCCTTGGCTAATTTGGGATCCCTGGGTGTGATGCTCCCACCAGAATTGGGTTTGAACCGTTGGATTTGTGAAAATCCCTAAGTTGCAGCTTTAAGACAACTTTGGATGCGACCAACTTGTGTTGGGTGGGCCAACCTGCTCCCAAACAGTGAGCATGGGGTCCAGCACATCAAATTTTAGTTGCTGTTAAAATATGATGGTAATTGGAAACCCGGTTTGAAAGTTATAAAGGAGAAAAGGATAAAAAGCATGTATTGTGTGCAATTTAGAAAAGCTCGAGGGGCTTGCTGCAATTGTAACAAATAAAATAAATGTGTAAGAGTTTATTGACCTTTCGGTAGGGTTCCCGGGGTCTTCGTTGAGCAGGATTTGTTTAACAGGCCGTTACTCGACGAAATGATCCATTTAACGGTGATTTCGCGCTAAGCGCGCATTTCGTGGATTTTCAGGAATCCTGTGTTGACTTATGGTATTATTGTAGGCCCCAGTCGTCAGGAGCCAGCACGTGATCCGTCCAGCGGATATCGCGACCGACTACCTTGAGGTGGGTTTATCTTCGGTCCGGGCTTTATCAGGTCGGCTCTATGGGGTGCCGTGGTAGGTCGGACCCCTGTTCTTGGTGTAGCCCTGAACCTATGCTTTAGCCTTACTAAATGCTTTCATTTCAGCATTCAGTCATTACAGCTATATTGCTTGATTATACAGATGAGCCTTTCGTTATACTCTATTCTTCACTGCATGTTTAGAATAGGAGTTCTAGTCTCAGTACCTGGCATGATTTGCATCAGTATCGATATCCCGATGGGGATTTCGTCGACTTCTCGCCGACTGTCCGGTCTACCGACCGTGGATTGAGATTCAGTATTATGATTGCTACTGAGTTTGTACCTGCTCTTACTACTTGCTTGCATATCAGCACAAAATCCTTACATCTGCATAGCCTTGATCCCACAGATGAGCTTTTATTATGCCTTTATTTCCAGCAGTAATTATACATATCTGGACATATGCCATGCTTGTATGGTCACTAGCTCAGTTCTATATCTTTCTCTATTCTTCACTGCATGTTTAGAATAGGAGTTATTGTTTCAGTATTGGCATGATATACTTCAGTATCTGTATCCTAGTGGGGACTTTCCTCGGCTTTTTGCCGTCTATTTGGTCGTTGGACCATGGTTTGAGCATCAGCATTATGATCGCCGTTGAGCCAGCTTTCAATCGCGCACACCAGTGGATTAGCTACCCGCAGTGGTGTTCTTTACCGGTAGAGAGGTCACATTGACCCGTGAGCCCGTTGGGGTTATGATAGCATGCTGGGTGTCCAACAGTGGCATTAGCCTGAGGCCCCATTGACCAACAGTGGCATTTGCCTGAGGTCCTAGTGCTCCGTGGCAGCTTAGCCTGAGGCCCTTGTGGCCAACAGTGGCATTCGATTGGGTATATTTGTGGTGACACCTTTGATGCATTATCCTTGTTATTTTCTGCTTATCAGATTATCAGTTTTAGCATTATCATTTCCTGCTTGTCAGATTATCAGTTATAGTATGATCATTTTCTGCTTGCCAGATTATCAGTGAAAGTATGATTATTTCCTGCTTATCAGTTATAGCATATTCATTCCTACTTGTAGATTTATCAGTTATAGCATGATCATCTTTATATGTGATTACTCTGCTCTGTTGATGATTCCATGATTGATGGTACTCTGCTTAGATTATATATTTTTATTTTACCCTTCAGTTTCAGTATATCCTACTTTTGCTATCTGCTTATTATGGTATCCAGTAGGTACGGCTTGCTATTTCCCGGCCCGTCGTGCCCACTGGGATATACTTATGTGTGTCTCACACCCTCGGGTGACCATTTTTCAGGTCTGTTGGGTGCGGGGACATTGGGACATCTTGTGTGAGGGTTCGAGATAGAGTTGTCCCTGGTAGGACTTTACTTTTGAATTTAGTGGACATCACAACTGCTATTTATATTTTGTAACTAGATTGTAAAAACATATGAACCTTGTGGATGTAATAGAGTAGAATTCATTTAGTTATAGTTAATTCTATATCTACTCTGTTTGGATGTATCTGTTAGCCGAGCATATATAGGGGGGACTCTGTCCGTTGTACAGAGGCTTTTCTATATGTGTGGTGGTCTGTTCACGTCTTGGAGTATTCAAGTTTTTAACTTTGATTTAAAAAAAAAAAAAAAAAAAAAAAAATTGACCCTTTTTGAATCTCGGGGCGTGACACCACCTCCAGGTAGGGTCCAACAGCTAGATCTTGGGTTAGTCGTTGGTCCTTACCGAGGAGTTGTGTCTTCTCCTAAAGACACGCACGCGCGCAAGACACGAGCACGAGTCAAGCCGGGCTGGGTCGGGTCTGGTCGGGTCGGGTCAGGCGACGCGCGCGATCTTGATCCGGTTCTCTTTTTATATATAGCTATCACATACGATGAGTTTTCAATGTAGGACTAAACATCATATGTGGTGATCCAAGCTTTGGGCTTCCAGGTAAAGCCCATAGACATTAGGCCACCCAGAAAACTCAAAGGCCAAAATCAAGTTTTAAGTCATTAAATAACCAAATAAAAAATCTAACATTCTCCCATATGATTTAAAAATTGAAATAAAAAAAAATAAAAACAAAATAAAATATAAAATAACTAAAACAAATGTTGGATCTCATATACCATGTATTCGGCGAAGGTACCTTTCATATTTGAACCTTCACTTAGTACAAGTTTATGTACATCCGAGGACACAATGGTGGACTATGCCTTGAACCAAGGCTGGTGAATCAGATTTCCACAAACTGCACACATGGTACAGCCGATTAGGTTTAATGCGGGTTAGCGCTTTTATGGCCATGCGCTTATATCACTTCATGTGTGTTTTAGGGAACCGCCCTCTTCCTATAGTCCGGCCTCACGACTCCATATATATAGTAGGTCTTCAAAAGGGTGTCTGCAACGTTACACCCCGTCTCATGGGTCTTGGAACCATTCAGGGTAAAAACCCTTCCTATCCACTTACAGATATGAGCACTGTCACCATAGGGATGAGTATATAAAATCAGTGCTCCGTACAACTACCTATTCGATTTGTTTCTTACCATTGAACCTTCAAAAGGTTGGATTGTCGTCGCCGGCAGTTTAGTACCCCATCCCCCTTGACGATTCTAGGATCACGATCCTAGACAATCCCTTAGTAAGTTAATCAGCCAAGTTCTTTGCAAATCTTACAAATTTCAATGCAATCATATTTTCCTTAATATTTTGCTGAATGAACTTTTGTCTCACTTTTTATGAATCTATTCATCTTAATCTTCACATTCTCTTGGGCATACTTGTCAATTACAGATCTACAATCACAATGAATATACACAAGTGCCAAAGGTCACTCCATTAGTGGCAAATTGTAAAGAAATTCTCTAATCCACTTAGCCTCTACTACAATAGTATCTAAAGCTATGAGTTCAGATTCCATTATATTTCTAGCAATCAAAGATTGTTTACTTGACTTCCAAGAAACAATTGGTCCTCCTAGGAGAAAAACAAATCCAGTAGTAGATTTTACATCAATTGTATCACTAATCCAATTTGCATCACTATATCTTTTTAATACTGCAAGAAAACCACAATAATGCAATCCATAAGATACAATGCCTTTCAAATATTTCAAAACCTTTCTTTAATACATTCCAATGGTCTCTATTTGGGTTATGAGTATATCTTCTTAATCGATTCACAATATACTATAAATAAATGAACAGTAGGGATTAGATAAAGCATATGAGTTGAGGCGTGCAGATGCACTGTTCTAAAAGCAAGATTGTCGCTACACGTGCGAGGCTCCGGCAATCACTCCTAGCGATACAACGACCACTGTCCATCCCGTCGCGCAATCAACGCTAGCAATACTACGACCACTGTCCACCCTGTCGGACAATCACTCCTAGCGATACAACGACCACTGTCCACCCCGTCGGCATGACTCCGGGATAACGCAAAACGAACCTGTCGACTTTCAGAGATCCAGCAAAAGATAAAGCTCAATGTAGAAGGTATGTAGTAAAACTCAGTGTAAAAGTATAGTATATTGTAATGTAGAAAAAGGTATCTCTGACTTAACCAAATGCACCCATATATATAGAGCTAAAGGGAGACCCTTTGCAGCCCACCTCTACGCAGGGTTAATGGTAAGATCTCGAGTTAGCCGTTGGACCTTACCGAAGAGGCCTTTGGACAACCCACCAAGTACTTCCCAAGAGAGGCCTCTTAGGTAGCCTGATAAGACACTTTCCAAGGTATGGTTAAGTCCAAAAATAAAATTGTCACGCCCCGGGTGTAAACCAGAACCCAGGCCTGTCTACAGATCCGCCGTGCACATGGTATTTCCCGCGTACACGAAGCGCCAAAAATCTGCTCAGATAAAAGAGATAATAAAAAGAGCATAAAACAGAGGTGAACTAAAAACTAATACATCTCAGACTGAAGCTAAAAATAAAATACAGTACATCTGTAAAAATAATACATCTGTCTCTCCCAGCTCACCAAATAAAATACAAGTAGCTGGCTAAAGCCAGACCCAAAAGTAAAGTACAACCGTCTGAGAAAAAAGGGTACACAAATAGCCCAGCTAACTCGCCCGTCCTGCCTCGAGATCTATCTACTCAGCCGTCCTCTCACCTCGACCCGCCGCTGAAAACCCAGCAGCACCTGCAGAAGACACTGCAAAACAAGGAGAAGACAAAGAGGAAAGGAAAAATGGAGGTGAGAACTACTATAAAAACCGTAGCCTCCCCTAGTGGGTAAAGCCTCAAACTCCGACGCACCCACTAGGTCTACCAGAGGCAAAAGGGAGAAGAAGAGTGGTAAACAACAAAACTGCTGAAAAAGAAAACTACCACTACTATGCCTCTAAATGCATCAGTAACCAAACTGTCCCGGTAACCCAATCCATCCACCAGTAAAAACTGGTACTGCCTGTTGTCGCCCTCATCATCGGGCAAATAAAGCCGCGCCGATGTGATAGCAAAACTCAATCACTGTCTAACCCCCACGCTCTAGAGGGAAACTCCCCAACGCTCTAGAGGGGAACTCTATCTGACCCCGACGCTCCGGAGGGGAACTCGAAGGGAGCGACCCACACGAGGAAAGCATCACCGGGCATATAAAGCCACGCCGGTGTGATAACAAACTCAATCACTGTCTGACCCCCACGCTCTAGAAGGGAACTCCCCAATGCTCTAGAGGGGAACTCGATATCTCACTATAGCAGGACTAGATCACGATTCTGATCAAAGTGGAAAAACCCATCCACTAAAGGAAAACCCGATCCCCAATCTGATGCATAAGTAACCATCCGATCAACCGCCTAATATCCGCGGTCGCCGTGATACCCACTGTCAACAATCAAGCCCAACAACCGTCATCCGGTCAACCGTCCAATATTCGCGGTCACCGAAATAACCCACAATCACAATCATGTCCCACATCCGACATTCGGTCAACCGCCTACTATCCGCAGTAGCCGCAATAACCCCCAATCCAAAATCGGGTAAAGTAATCTGTATCCGGTCAACCGCCTACTATCCGCGGTAGCCGCAATACCCCACAACCCATAATCAAATACCACATGTCCCCGACCCCAAGGTCCCGGCTACACTATCCCGTACCCCTGCTCAAACCCGAGCAACAAGAACCACTTGACTAAAGAATAAAGAGAAAGAAGCAAGCATGGTTTCTCCTAAGTCAAGTTCCAATTTAATAGTGTAGCAACAAATAGTGGCCTATCTAGATGTCCATACAAGCATGCTTATGTCCTCATGAAAGATAAAAGAAAGTGTGACAAATAGTGGTTCCACATGTGTATAAATTAATAGCTCTGCATGGATATAACCACCATGCAAAAATCATTATCCAACCACACATATCTATAATCCACTAATTACCCTCACATGAACCATCCTCCTATGCATGTCCAAAATCCACAAGTAGTACCCACTAACAGGATAAATCACCTTGTCCGTAAATAATAGTCAATTCCACATGCAATGTTAAGTGGTAACCTAGCTAACAATATATCCATACAAGCATGCATAAATTCCGACCACAAGTACTAACATGGCAGCAATATTCCCACAAGAATAATTCCACATGATAGGCTCACGATTATCCTAACCAAACATGATTTCTAACAGGGTGAGGAATCAATTAATGATAATATAGAGATTTCTCTAACAGTCCTAGTGAGCATGTCGAAATAAGGGGTACACAACGACCACCCACCTCGATCGCGAAGCACGGATCCAAATGCGCCCACACTCCAGGAAAACCTCGGTACACCGCAAAACTGCAACAATAACCCACACGAGGCACAATTAATTCTCTAATCTTCAATTTACCGCTGTCCACAAAACAAGCCAGAAAAAGGCTAAATTTCACCTGTGATAGACCTCAGAAAAATTCTAGAAAAATAACCATTGTGATCCTCGCGGCGAGATGATCGAAACGAGTACTTGCACGTTCAAATCCGACAACTGTAGGCCAAGAAACAAATGAAGCACCGCCGCGAGCCAAAATTCCTCACAACAAATATTCTGCGGCAAACAGTCCAGAAGATGTATAAATCTCACCTCTGCACAGTCCTCCAAAAATTCCAAAAAAATCACGGTTGCATTCCTCACGTCGAGTGGATGAAAATCGAGTATTCATACGTCCAAATCCGATACTCGTAGGCAAAGATATAAATCCGACAAGCCCGTGCTGTCCAAAAAGCCACCACAAAAAATAGGGTCAAAAGGTGCCTCAGAAACCGTGCCAAAAGTTCGAAACAGAGCAAAACGATCAACACAAAAATCGAAGGCCTACCTCTCAAGAACACGCTGCCGCAAAAATCGTCCAAAAAGTCCAACCGGGTGATCCAGGGTGCCTTGCGCACTGAAAAGCGACGATAGGAGCCAAAACCGAAGAAGCGCCGAAGTGCGCCGCGTCGCAGAAAACGCCGTTGCCGCGGCCTCCAAAAATTCTGGGAATCCATCAAAGGGTGGAGGAGAGAGAGAGGAAGAACTTCTCTGAAGAAACCCCCGAGAGAAAAAGCCCCCATCAGCCTAAAAACGAAGATCTTCTGGGCCTATTTATAGGCCCAGCAAAACAATTCAATAAATGACCATTAGGTCCCCACACTCGGGCGCCCGGAACAGTTCGGGCGCAAACAGTGCGCCCAAACCCGCCAGATCCCAGCCGTTCATCAACGCCCGGATTCACCTCAGGCTGCCACGTGGCCCCGAACAGGCAACAGCCAAGAAGGCCAACCGCCATGCGCCGCGTGGCCCGCGCGGAAGCTGACGCGTGGCGCGCCCACGCGCGGGAACCGCGCGTCAACGCGTCGGCCGCCGCGCCCACGTGCCCGCCAGCGCCGCCTGCGCCCTCGTGTCGCGCACGCATCTCGAGGCACCAGCCTCCCTGCTTCGTGGACCGCGCCCGTGCACCAGCCAATCCAATGATCCCACGTGTCAAAACTCGCCAACCAGAAAATGCCACGTGGCACAATTCCCCGCTGCACCGCGCGCGCCTGCCCGCGCCCGCGTCCCTGCGCGCCCGCGCGCTGCCCGCGCCTGCTCCGCAGCGCTCCGCCGCTGCCCGCCACCGCCGGCGTTGCCCCCGGTGCCGGAACAATACCCTATTGCCTCGAAATCAGTGCCAGGTCATCCGAGCTCCGAAAAATTCAAGTAAATAGTCCATTTTGATCGTTTTCGCGCGCTGAATCCAAATCCGCTGTCCGTTTTGCCAAATTCCATTTCTAAAAATTGCCGAAAGCATCCGAAAAGGTGTTCTTACTCCAATTTTCACGCTGAGTCCAATTTTAATATCCGTTTCAGGCGGAACCACTTCTAAACATTCGATGGGGTCATCCGACTATCCACGTGATCCATTTAACACCCGAAGTCCATCACTTGTGTCCAAATTAGTGCAGAAACACCGGCGACACACCACATAGGCCTTCAGGAGCTGCTGGTTACACTGTAGAAGCCTTGCAGAGATCCGGGTCACCACATCCTCCCCCACTAAAAGAAAGTTTCATCCTCGAAACTAACGCAACTCAAAAAGAAGTCTTAAAACTAGGGTAGGTACTCAACACCGCCGTCTCCAGCTCACAAGTCACCTGTCACTCCCCGTGATTACCCCTCAGCAACAACCACCAGTACGGCATGGCCCAATTGCGTAATTCTCTCATCTCACGAGCCAGAATTCGCGACGGGCGTCCCTCGTACTCCAAACTCTCACGGATCTCAAAAGAAACAAGTCAATCACGGGTGAGGGATCCAAAAGCATAACATTCCTGTGCTGAGACGTGGTAAAACCCCAGGGACTCCAACAAAAGCTGGGGGAAAAGGAAAGAAAAGAGAAGTACAACACACATCAACACCACACCCTGGTGCCAACTCGACCAGTGCAACCCAAAACACCCCCACACGATCATCCAAGAAGGGAAGAAGCCTTAACAAGCCGGGGTCCTCACTCGGTCACTCTCAAATCCTGACCAACCGCGTGGACTGCTCCACCGCAGTCTACCATCAAAAGGAACCCCCAGGGACACAACCTCGAGCCCTGTTCACCTCAACGGTCCCACCTAGCGCCAGCTATGGAATCATCAAACTCAACCCCAAATAGCTCTCCGGCTCCAGGTATTCGCCACCACAGTGGCCCTGTCGGGGTGATACTGGATGCTCATCAATAGCCACTATGGGAGGCATCACTGTCTCTCGCAAATCCATCTCCCATCACTGGCGATGCTAAAATCGGCGCTGGTATCCGTCTAATCATCCATTCGTCCAGCTCTGCTGGCACTGCCCAGTCCAAGAAGCTTCTCATCTCAACAATAAATGTCAGTCTCGGCCAATCTCAAATAGCATCCATCTTGGCCGGATTTCCACTGCCGCTCCAACGGCTAGAATAATGTGGCCCAAGCAGGTATGTTCCCAAAGCTAAAAGTTGCACCTCAACAATTCGGCACACAGCTTCCTTCACACAGACATTACAGTACCATCCACAAGTGCTCCACAAGCTCCAAGTCACTCTGGGAGTCCATCCAATACCTATGCAGAACATATTTACCAATCCGACCAAGTACAGCTGGAACACACAATTCCTCAAATCTTAAAGGCGACGGGGCATTAGTGTGAGGACCCGAATCCCCACTTAAGGGTTATTGATGGATTAGTGGCTTCTGGGAGTGTTTGTGCGCGTGTCGGGCCCAAGAAATGAATTCCTGGTGTAATTGGAGCAAGATTGCTTATCAGGATACCCATATTGGGTGATTGAGGTTTTTGCGCGCGTATTGAAACCAAGGAATTGACCCGGTAAGAAAAATAAATCAAGTTTACTTTTCTGGGAATTTTTGGAAAATTTTAGAAGTGGAATTTGGCCAAACGGACTTCGGATTTGGATTCAGCGCGCGAAAATGGTCGAAATGGACTATTTACTTGTATTTTTCGGAGCCCAGACGCGAAAACACGGATTTCGAGGTGTGGGTTTACTGTTCCGGCGGCCGGAGAGGCACCGGCGGCGGCGGCTGGCGGCGGAGCGCGGCGGCAGGCGGCGGCTTTGGCCCTCGGTCCACCGCGGAGGCGTGCACCCGGGCGCAGGCCACGTGGCGGCTTTTGGTTGGCCGGCGCAGCAGGCGCAGTCCACGGGTTTGGCGGGGTGTACGGTGGACCGAGGGGTGGCCACGTGTCGCTTGGTGGTTGGCGGGTCTTGGTGCGCGCGGTCCACGCAGCGATCGGAGCAGGTAGCCGTACGGACACCGCGGTCGGGGGCAACGTGGGGGCGCCACGTGGCGCCCCGCGATTGGCCGGGTGCAGCCGGCCCACACTGGCGTGTCGGGCCACACGTCGCTCCACGGTTCGCGGGCGCACGTGCTCCGGGCGCGGCGGGCGCGGGCCGGCACGCGTGGCGGGCCGTGGGCTTTCCAGGCCTGCATAGTAACGGGTCGGGCCCATGACTGTAGCAGCCCGGGAGTTCCGGGCGCCCGGATCCGGGGACACAGGGGATTTTTAGAATTGTTTGGTTTTGTTGGCCTATTTCTTGACCCGAGCCCCCTTCTTCTTGGTTTTTCTCTTACTTCCCGAGCTCCCCTGCCCATGGACCCTTAAGAAAAGTTGAAGATCTCCCTGTCGCGCATTTTCTGGTGGAGGCCCGGAATTTTTGGGAGCCGCGGCGTCGACGATTTCGGCATCGTAGCGCGGAGCGACGATCTTTCATCGGAGGCCCGTTACCGCCGCATTTCGGTCCGAGAGGTCCATAGAGCTACTCCTTCAGTATTTTTGGACGAGTTTCGCAGCGTTGGATTCATGAGAGGTACGCCTTCGATTTCCGTATTGATAGCTTCATCTCGTTTGGGGTTTTTGGCACGGATCCTGAGGAGTTTTTGAACCCCCTTTTTCTGTTGGAGTTTTTGGACAGCAGCCCCTTGCCGGAATTTTATCTCCGCACTCGAGCGTCGGTTCGAGACGAGCCTGTACACTTTTTGCATCTACTCGTCGCAATGATCATCATCATATTTTTCAGGGATTTTTCTCAGACTTCCCCGAAGGTATATTGTTTTCTCTTTTACTGTGCAAAGTATTACAGTTGTATGGTTATGAGTGTTTGCGCACTTGTATTGTGGAATTTGTAACTTGGCCTACGGGGCTCGGAATTGGACGTGCAGGTACCCGTTTCGAAGGTCTCGACGCGAGGATCGCCGTAGTATTTTTAGTGAAATTTTTGGAGCATTGTTTGCAGGTGAAAAAGTGACATCTTTGTGGCTGAATTCAGATTGTAACTTATTTGGGTAAATTATGGAATTAAGTGTAATTGTGAATCTTGTGTTGTACCCAGGAGAGTTTGCGGGTATTGCTGGACCCGTTGTATTTGGACATATCAATTTCCTGGTATTTTCAGCTGTGGAACCTTAGACAGTTAGCGTTTCCAGGTGGGTGGCCTCGTCTTCAGGATCTATGGACTGTGTACTAATTCTAGCTGTGTAGAAACTTGCATGTTGTAAGTATTTTGTATAGCATGCTAGAATATAGAAATTGATGTTCCTGTTGTTGTTAGATGATCATGTGTTTATTTCTCTCCTACAAACTGTTGTTTATTGTTATCTTGGAACTTGACCTAGCACTCCCGTCATATGCAGCATGTTCAGCCAGACTGTAGAAAACTCCAACTTGGGCTAGGTTTATTCTGCTTTAGACATCCACACTTCTTATTCCTTCCTGGACATAGTGTTTTACTCGCCCGGGTAGTGGGCCGAGTGGTCGGGTTTCTTTTAGTGTGGGATGCATTTTACACTTGTGCTTGGGAGCAGAGTGGAGTCTGGTAGATGTAGTTGATCGTTCATCTGTGGCGGGAGCCATTTGGGTAGACGGCGGTCCAGAGATGTTTTGGGTTTCTTGTTTTGTTGTCGCCACTGTGTCAGTGGCAGCTATATACCAGTAATAGCAGGACCTTGAACCCAGAACTATTTTTGGACACACATATAATTTTAGTCAACCAATGTTTTCTTCCGAGCATCGTAGGGTCGCCCGAGTCTGTTCTTGTTTGATTGGACAAAGGCATTAGCTCTACGAGACTTGGATATAAAATTTGTTTTCAATTGTTTTCCTAAAAAGAACTAAAAATTATTAAATATGAATTTCTTCCAGATCGAATGGCTTTAGTAAGAAATGTCACCTTTTTTTCTAAATGAACCACCCGAGATGATTCGAGTGGTCTGGGTTCAAGGTCTGCATTCTTCTTGGGACGAGAACAACGAAAGGCTATTCCTAGAGCCTGTTCTTGTTTGATTAGGGTTGTAGGTTCTAGTCTTTCGGGGTTCCCAGACCCTTCATTGTGTCAGTTGTGGAGTTTATCCTGTCAGTGAGTCTGCATGTTGGATATTGTGGCCTGTTGAGGCAGTTGTTCGCAGTGGATGCGATGTTCGGCCTGTTTGGCCCGTTGAGACAGTTTCTCGCAGTGGATGCGATGTTCAGCCTGTTTGGCCTGTTGAGATAGTTTCTCGCAGTGGATGCGATGTTCGGCCTGTTTGGCCTATTGAGATAGTTTCTCGCAGTGGATGCGATGTTCGGCCTGTTTGGCCTGTTGAGATAGTTTCTCGCAGTGGATGCGATGTTTGGCCTGATGAGGCAGTTGTTCGCAGTGGATGCGACTTTGTGCTTTGAGTTGGTGGAGTTGCTTATGTCTTCAGATTCGAGAGAGCTGATCAGCTGAGTTGTCGAGAGTGCTCCGACCGTTGTGCGAGATATTTGAGGATCCTGAGATTGTTTCGTTCAAAGCGTGAGCATGGATTTTGACTATAGCCTGCAGTGTCAGCTCGACAGAGTGCGTGGATACCTTTGTCCTCGATGGGATTGCGCCCCACGAGAGCCACGTCCGGGGTGGATCTGTTACTTTGGTATCGCAACTTGTCGACGCCGTCCCTCTGACTGAGCCAGTTTTGGCAGTTACGGACACAGTCCCTCTGGCTGAGCCAGTTTTGGCAGCTACGGACATACCTACGGTAGACCCGTCCTGTTGAGGATGTGCGGCAGTAGGTAGGCGCAGGTTTGACTGGACCCGAGGAGGCAGTAAGGTAGATTGGGTGATCTGAGTTGAGGGATAGTAGATGCATCATTTATCGTCTGTTCCACTTTTTGAGCATCTAGATAGGGGCATAGTAGCTGTAGGGTTATACATCTCCAGCTCTTTCCTTCAGTATTTCATTTGTTACAGCATGCCTCTAGTAGACTTAGTGGGCAGACCGTTGGAATTATTGACGGCACCCACTGAGAACTACTGTGGGATGTAGTTCTCACACCCGTCGTGGTGTCTTTTTCCCCAGGGACGTCTGCTCCTGTTCCTGCTGCTCCAGTTGCTGCTTCTTCAGATCGAGGTGAGGGAGTCGCGAGCTAGATCCCTACCAGTCGTCGTCCAGAGAGTAGATGTACCCTTATTATTTTGAGAGTTTCTTGTTGAGAGACTTGTAGCGAGGGATAGAGTTGTACTTTCCTTTATTGCTGAGAGAGACTTCTGTATTTTGATGAGGATTTGGATTGTATCAAGTGGACTTGTATTTATTTCTTTTATTTATTCCAGCTTTTACTTCCAGCTCTGATATCTGTTTAGTTTAGCATCTTTCTTTTGCAGGTTAGACGCTTCGTCTATACGGGGTGCACCGTATGGGCGGCGGATCTGTTAGCGAGCCCGGGTCGCAGTTTCGACCCCGAGGCGTGACAATTAGTCATTCCATCTGGCCTCACTATACTCATAATGCCCTTACCGTGTCCTGAACACCATCTTCACGAAATACTCAGTCGTATAATTCCAAACAGGTACACGCATCACAAACAAACAACTGCCGGAGTATAACTCCATCAAAAGGTCCTAAATAATATCCGGGCCTGCCTGTGCTCAAACCATAAAGGAACCCTCACTGTCGTGTATCAACGACGTGGCAACACCACCGTATATCAACGGCGTGGCACTAAGTCAAACAGACCCTCGATCCCTCAAATCCTGCGACGGTGCCATCAACTCTCCCAGCTCTACAGATGATATCCATGAGGTGCTATAATAGTTGGCGCGGTTCCCAAAACCGCGTCAATCGCAATCTCAATCTCCCTATCTGGCGGCATAATCATCAGCTCGAGTGGACTCACACCCGGGATCTCGCGGGCGATAGAAATATTCTTTAGTCCCGGTGCGGCCGTAGGCACCTCTCACATTGTCGCTATAACCTGTGTGCTCGAATAGTCTCAATTAAATAAGCCTCCTTTTGTCTGCCTCGCAGAAGGTCACAGTCACCTCTCTCCACACTTAACCATCCAGTGGTACTGTGCCAACCAATCCCAAGCACTGGGTCAAAACACCGAACTGTCACCCATACCAATAGGTCTGCCAGTATAACTCGTGGTCTCAACGGCACTGGACATGATCCACAAGCCTCCTTCACATGCACAACACCAATAGTAACGTATACCTCTAGTGCACGTGGTAACAACTCTGCCTCTAGTCCATGCCGGAATGCAAAGTGCACTAACTCCGACTGCTGTGATAAAAACACACCTGTGACAACCCGATCTACTACCGTGGCGCCCTCCAACCAGGCAGCACAACTCATCCACACCATGCAAGCTGTTGTCGCTCAGTCTGCCAGAAAGCATCTAGACCAATCACAAAGGGAGCACGACCTCTGTCTCTGCTCACACTGAGGCGACGGATATGGTCCTTCGCAGACAACAAATCCACGCTACCGCTGCGCTACTCTGATATAGATGCTGATGCTGCCGTCGGGGTCCACTCGACCTCGGCATCTCAGAACTCTACTACCCTGGGAAAGAAATCGAGAATGCCTCCTCCGACTGATCTGTCCTCCATCACCCGGCGCCAAGCGCCTCAATCAGAACACGCCTCAGGCAGCAGATCCCAATCCAAAGGAACTACAATGCCACGCTCCATACCCGGCGACTACTCCAATGAGGCGTCCTAAATCCATAATGGAGGGACCCAACGAGTTAAAAGGTATCCTGGCGCAATCCACTCTCAAATACTCATATCCTACGCGCCTCGTCCCTCTACACATGTAGCGCGCAGTTCAGCAACTGCGTTAACTCTTGACACAAAGAGGCTTTCAAGTACTCTCTCCATCCCCACCGAACACGACCCTGCCTCCAAAGGTTCCCTACTTAAACCCACAAATCAGGGTGACTCATCCGCCAAAGCTGGCTCACTCAATTGATGCAATCCCACAGCCTACCCGCTGTCAACTGTCCACCGTGCCTCGGTGCCCCAGCACTAAACGTCGGCACGGAGGGGGCTACTCGATACTCCGACATCCGTGTCACCTCACTGCTCCGACAACTGCGCCACTGTGCTGCTCCGACAACTGTGTCACTGCTCCGCTACCCACATCGCCGCTGATCTGCCTCTTACACTCCTACCCTTCGGGTCCGGAGCTCTCAGACTTCAATCTGGGTATCCGGCCCGAAACAACCAGCTCAGACCCAACTGCTGCACCAAGGTGCACCCGGGTCATGGCCCAGCGTCGGGGAGACACCGCTCACCACGACAAAACCGCAAATCAGCACACCCCAAACACACAACCCAATCTAGCAAAAGTCAAAGACATCCCCCTATTTCTGTAACTTTATGTTCTTAATCTGTCACGTCCCGGGGGTTTCATTCAGCAGAAACAGTCAACGAAAGGAGGATTTGTTTTGCGTGTAAAATTTTTTTTTTGAAATTTCCTTCTTCCCCGACGCGTGCCAAGACCCGCCGCATACACAGGTTCGCTCTGCAACCGGACAGAGTCTCCTTTATATATGCACGGCGTCGCGGCCAATACAATATCCAATCCCAGTCGTTTATTCAATCACAACAGTTTCTAAACATACATACACATACAGAACTGAATAACTCTCAAGGCCGATCAACTTGAAAGGATAAATCCACAGTTTTGAAAGCGGTGCCCACCCGGCACCCAGTTTTCTAAAATAGTTTCGAAAGCCATAAATCCACAGAATTTTTAAATCAGTGCTCACACGACACTCAGGTTTGAAAACGATTTTCGCAATTCTTTTTCTTTGTTTTTTTTTTTTTGAAAACGGCCAAACAACGAAAGGGAATAAAATCCAACATCCTCATAACCAGAGAGTAATATGCCGACATCCACACCGACCCCACGAGGGTATCGAGAACCACACAACAGCCTACTAAAGCAAATGAAATGCGAAGTAAAGGAGTAAATACAGTCTAGGGCCTCCATGGACCCAAAAGCTCCTGTCTCGGCCTCACCGTCGCCTAGCCCTCACCCCTGAAGGAACCTGTCACGGAGTGGGAAGTCAGCGACACGATAATAATAAGGAAAGCAGGAAAAGTAATAAAGTTCAACCGTAAAAATGTCCGAAGCAACCACCCTCCCAAGAGGGAACAATAAAACACGGACCCCTGCATAACCAAATCCGGGCACCTGCCCCGGCACACCAACCGAGCACCTACCTCGGTAACCTGCATAACCAAATCCGGGCACCTGCCCCGGCACACCAACCGAACACCTACCTCGGTAAACCACGTCGAGCACCTACCCCGACGGGTCGCACCGCTCACACCTTGGCGCCTCAAAACCCCCCACCTACGGGGGCCCCCACTACGTCACCTCGTGGGTTTACACGGGTCATAGACCACTTTTCCGGAAAAGCGCACCCTTTGCGGTGGCCAAACCGTGGGTGCGCGTGCTGCAGCCTCGAGCATAGTAACCAAGTACACCAGATAAAACCGATAGTAATGAACCATAAAGATCACCAAATATACAAAGTATAACTCAATAGCAAGGACCATAACGACTATCCATGTTAGCACAGTTAAACGTATAATCAAAAGTAGCCGCAACCGTCGGAAGCCCGACGCTAAGTCTCAACATAAAAACAACCCACCTGAATGTAGGCTGATCCCGAGCTCTCGCTAGACTACTGGGCGGCTGGTGCTGAACAGCTGGGCCCTGAATAGAAACTGTAGTCAGAACTAGACTCACTCATGCTCATCCCGATAACACTACAATAACATGTCGCTAATACGGGCACTTAGCCGACACTAGGCTTAAACCGAAGTTCCCGAAAAATCCACTGACCCCCCAAACCTGACCCGCCAGCGGTCTAAAAATATTTAAATATCGTCCAACTACACCTGCTGTCCCTAAACATCATAATTTTGATGTTCGGGCAGACAGGGACCAAATCATAATTTCCTCTATCGAAATATTGCTATAAATACACCTTTCGACCGTTGTTTTGACTCGTTCTTCCAAACCAGGAAGCTTTAGACAGCGCCGTAAGTTTTAGCGCGTAGGTTTCGATGCGACAAAGCCCGTGCTCACCGGCTTGGGCTTGCACGAGGCCCGAGGGCAAAGTTGGCCCAAAAACTACTTGGGTCCAAAATGCAACAATGCTACAACTTAGCAAACACCTAATCAATTCTAATTTAAACTTGAGTATGATGCTTATTAATGACAGAGGAGTGCGGTGCTCACCTGTAGCTCGCCGGAGGACGGTCGGAGAAGTCGCCGGAGCCACACCCTCCAATGACCTAGGCTCGGGTTGCACCAATCTTGGATCAAACCAGGTTTAAACCTGGAACAAGGGTGAGCCTAAGTTAGATAACCCTCTCAGATATGGTTTAGACTCGGCCAAGTCGGCTGCCGGCGGCCGGAGGCGACGGCGGCCGAGAGAACACCCACAAAACCCATCCAAACACCAAGTTGAGGTAACTTAATTAATCGAGGCCCACTGTCCCAACCAACATGATAGGAAGCTAGCACTTAGCACACAAGGCTTACCTGGGTGGATGGCCGGAGCCCGGAGGCGTCGGAGGCGGCCGGAGGTGAAGCTCGAATTGCAAAGGTGGTGCAACTACGGAAACACAAAACCCCACGTCAAAAGCTTCATGCAACGTCACAAGGAGCCATATTTATGTCCAAGGAACTCACCTGGGTCGTTTTCCCACCGCGCGGAGCCCCGGCGATCGCCGGAGTTCAAGCTCGGCGAAGCTAAGCCCTCTAATGGCGGATTCCGGCCGGCGGCTCCTGGGCCGGCGCAACTTGGACCAAACTATCCCTCTCGGCTCCACGGAGCTTACTGAGGTGGTGGCCGGCGGCGCCGGACGGTGAAGCTCGGCCGAGGAAGCACAAAGCCCGATCCTAGGGCTTCCCCGGGCGGCGCGGATCCTTGCCCGATCGGCCCGAGACTTGGGGTACACCTTGCAGTCATCGAGAAGAAGAAGATCAACGGTCTTGATCGGAGTTTCAACGACTGCATGACACCCGCGGTCGAGCTCGGTTAAAAACCATCTTCCGGCAAGAAGTTGCTCACGCCGGCGATGGGGTCGACGGCGGCGGCTCAGGCTTCACAGGTAGGATCCTCTCGATGTCAGGATATGCATGCAAGGGTCCAAGGGCCAAAAATAATTTAAAATTTTCCAACCTCTTACCTCGTCGGAAAAACAAGGAGGAAGGTGATGGCCGCGGCGGCGCACGGCGGAGCTAGGCGTCGGGTTCACCTCGGCTCGGCGTCAACCTCGCAGAGACACTCCCAGATGATGCTTGGAACCACCCAAGTGCCCTGGGAGCAAACCCTCACCTTCCCAACCGAGATCTAAGGGAAAAACCTTGGTTCTTCTTCCTCTCCGGCGACGAGACGGCGGCGGCCGTGGCGTAACTTCCGTGGAGAGATGCAGAGGGAGGGGGGAGGGTTGGAGCTGGCGGCTAGGGCTGAGGATTACGGGATTAGGGTTGCAAAGGAACCCTAAAGCATGTATATATATATACAAGATGTAAAATCACCCCCCAACCATTGCTATTTCAATCCAAGTCCCTCCCAGCAACTAAATTTCACACTTAGGTCCTCCTCCCTAAAGCCACACGCCAATCGGAGCATAAAATATAAGGGTGTTTGTGAAAATTTTGGTGTTTTTCATGCCTTTCGAGGCGTTTTAGTCGCCAATTCAGAAAACGAACTTCGCCACGACGTCCGGCTCGACGAAACCTATCAAGTAGCGGTTTTAGTTTGTCGCATTCGATCCCCCTAAATTTTAAAATCCATCAAACCCGATAAAAAGAACAGTTCTGCACGCTTTACGATGCTCTAGGGTCGTCAAACGTAGATTTCGTCTGCGCCATTGCGCTCGGATCGACAACGCCATTTAAATCGACTACCTAGATCGTCAGATTCGGACTCCAGACAGTCGATCGGCGACGTTGGCCAACGCGGGAGACCAAATCAAGGTGTTAGTATTCAAAACACTATTCACTTAAGTCGCGGGCCCCACTAGTTTTCTTGCTGATTTCCGGACGATCCGACCGTCGGATCAGCAAACGGTCTATACCATTTCCACTCGATTCGATGAGACGGTTGCACTGGCGACCTCAGATTTCCGAGATCAGACTCGGATCGAAAAGGCAGAAATTTGTGCATCGAAAACTGTGCAATTCGCGCACCGGTATGCAAATCACTGAGGTTTAGATCTACTTCCTCGCCCGCAAACACACTTGAATTTCTCGAGTGCTACATCACTCACACCTTAAAAGAAGTTTCGTCCCCGAAACTTAAATACACCAGGAATCCCATAAATGGGGAAAGTGCCCAAACATGACCGACTTGTGCTCCCAAATGGCTTCGCGCCCCTCATGATCCGCTCGTTTCTCTCTGGCACTAGGAGAGATTGCAGTTTCCCCGCCGGGCGCTGACGTTCGGCCTTTATTCGATGACCGACCCAGTAGCGAGCCACGCGTTATGCTACATCCCTTGTCAATTTAAGCCACCAACCGTCTGCTGTTGATCCGTCCTGCTACGTAATCGCGGTTACCGATATGTCTCCCGTCTGACTCTTACCGCTCTAGGCATTGACTGCTCCACTCGTCTTTCCGGGGTGATCTTGATTGGACGAATCGTCTCCTTGAGTCGCTTGGTCGTATAGGCCTTAACTCTCCTGACATCTAGCAGTCCCAAAAAGCCTACCTCGCGAGGCCCAAACTCACACCTTTGGAGTTTGGCCTACACTCTCTGGTCCCTGAGAGTCTGCAAGGTCACTCGTAAACGCTCCTCGTCTGTACGCGAGTTGATCCAAGCAGGGTCTGAAAATTTTGTTCATCAAACCCATGGACGCCACTGGGGCGTTCAAATACCCACCCCCCGAGGCAAAGACACGCGAAACGCCCTAAAACTGTTGGCGAAGCTCGGTGGTAACCCTGAATGGAAAACTACCGGACTGAACCGCCCTAAGATTTCGGACAAACGACGGCTCGCCCCGCCTGGCAACCCTACCATCCCGTCTCTCTTGATCGAAACTAACCTGAGTAAGCCTGCTCCTCGACTTGGAGTTCCCTGTTATGACGCCACCGGTTCGCAGACCACCTCTGACGGTGCTGAGCAGTCAGCAACCAAAATCTCGCGATGCGTCGAGGTACCCCAGTCCTACCACCAAACCCGGACCGACGGCTCTTAATTGTTCAAAATAACCCGACAATAAAGGGGGGGAGCCACACTAGTCCCCTCACAAAACTCCAGGATGTGCCAATCCAACTAGCCGGGTCACCGCCTACAAGTAATCCTCAACTGAAAACGACGGTCTGCAGCCAACATAACTGTCCCACAGAAATAGGATATGTCGATTCCTCTTCACTCACAGGAATAGTCAAATAAATAAATCACCGACTTTCGCAAAATGTCGCGTCTCTCACGCCCTAACATCCTAGCGTCCGCCAAAAGCCTAGGGTTTCCTAAGTCCCAACTGACCTATCCCTAAGCTCTGATACCACCTAATCTGTCATGCCCCGGGTGTAAACTAAAACCCGGGCCCGTCTACAGATCCGCCGTGCACACGGTATTTTCCGCGTACACGAAGCGCCAAAAATCCTGCTCAGATAAAAGAGATAATAAAAAGAGCATAAAACAGAGCTGAACTAAAAACTAATACATCTCAGACTGAAGCTGGAAATAAAATACAGTACATCTGTAAAAATAATATATCTGTCTCTCCCAGCTCACCAAATAAAATACAAACAGCTGGCTAAAGCCAGACCCAAAAGTAAAGTACAACCGTCTGAGGAAAAAGGGTACATCAATAGTCCAGCTAACTCGCTCGTCCTGCCTCGAGATCTATCTACTCAGCCGTCCTCTCACCTCGACCCGCCGCTGAAAACCCAGCAACACCCGCAGAAGACACTGCAAAACAACGAGAAGACAAAGAGGAAAGGAAAAAATGGGGGTGAGAACTACTATAAAAACAGTAGCCTCCCCTAGTGGGTAAAGCCTCAAACTCCGATGCACCCACTAGGTCTACCAGAGGCAAAAGGGAGAAGAAGAGTGGTAAACAACAAAACTGCTGAAAAAGAAAACTACCACTACTATGCCTCTAAATGCATCAGTAACCAAACTGTCCCGATAACCCAATCAATCCACCAGTAAAACTGGTACTGCCTGCTGTCGCCCTCATCATCGGGCAAATAAAGCCGCGCCGATATGATAGCAAAACTCAATCACTGTCTAACCCACACGCTCTAGAGGGGATCTTCCCAATGCTCTAGAGGGAAACTCTATCTGACTCCGACACTCCGGGGGGAACTCGAGGGGAGCGACCCACACGAGGAAAGCATCACCGGGCATATAAAGCCGCGCCGGTGTGATAACAAACTCAATCACTGTCTGACCCCCACGCTCTAGAGGGAACTCCCCAACGCTCTAGAGGGGAACTCGATATCTCACTATAGCAGGACTGGATCACGACTCTGATCAAAGTGGAAAAACCCATCCACTAAAGGGAAACCCGATCCCCAATCTGATGCATAAGTAACCATCCGGTTAACCGCCTAATATCCGCGGTTGCCGCGATACCCACTGTCAACAATCAAGCCCAACAGCCGTCACTCGGTCAACCGCCCAATATCCGCGGTCACCGAAATAACCCACAATCACAATCATGTCCCATATCCGACATCCGGTCAACCGCCTACTATCCGCGATGGCCACAATAACCTCCAATCCAAAATCGGGTAAAGTAATCCGTATCCGGTCAACGGCCTACTATCCGCGGTAGCCGCAATATCCCACAACCCATAATCAAATACCACCTGTCCCCGACCCCAAGGTCCCGGCTACACTATCCCGTACCCCTGCTCAAACCCGAGCAACAAGAACCACTTGACTAAAGAATAAGGAGAAAGAAGCAAGCATGATTTCTCCTAAGTCAAGTTCCAATATAATAGTGTAGCAACAAATAGTGGCCTATCTAGATGTCCATACAAGCATGCTTATGTCCTCATGAAAGATAAAAAGAAGTGTGACAAATAGTAGTTCCACATGTATATAAATTAATAGCTCTGCATGATATAACCACCATGCAAAAATCATTACCCAACCACACATGTCTATAATCCACTAATTACCCTCACATGAACCATCCTCCTATGCATGTCCAAAATCCACAAGTAGTGCCCACTAACAGGATAAATCACCTTGTCCCTAAATAATGGTCAATTCCACATGCAAGGTTAAGTGCTAACCTAGGTAACAATATATCCATACAAGCATGCATAAATTTCGACCACAAGTACTAACATGATAGCAATATTCCCACAAGAATAATTCCACATGATAGGCTCACGATTATCCTAACCAAACATAATTTCCAACAGGGTGATGAATCAATTAATGATAATATAGAGATTCCTCTAACAGTCCTAGTGAGCATGTCGAAATAAAGGGTACACAACAACCACCCACCTCGATCGCGAAGCACGGATCCAAATGCGCCCACACTCCAGGGAAACCTCGATACACCGCAAAACTGCAACAATAACCCACACGAGGTACAATTAATTCTCAAATCCTCAATTTACCGCTGTCCATAAAACTAACCAGAAAAAGGCTAAATTTCACCTGTGATAAGACCTCAGAAAAATTTCAGAAAAAAAAAATCATTGCGATCCTCGCGGCGAGACGATCGAAACGAGTACTTGCACGTTCAAATCGGACACCTGTTGTAATGTACCGAAATTTTGGCACATAAATAAATGTAAATAAAGGTGGTATGAAATACTAGTGTTATGAAAGTTGGGGAAGTAAGGAACATTTGGACGCGAGTTGGGCCCAATTCGGGTTAAAATGGAGAGATCTAAAAATTTATTGAGAAAGGGGGCCCAGATTTTTAGTAAAAAATTCACAGTGTCAGAAAATTCCGAGAAAATTACGGGAGCCCCGTAAATATGTTTTAAGACCACAGAAAAAGTTTCGCGTTGATCGGATGCCTGATAGTGAGAACGGGCTCCGCCAACAGTGTCGAAAAATTCTGAGAAAATTATGGGAGCTTCGTAATTATGTTTTAAGGCGACAGTAAAAATTTCGCGTGGATCGGATACCCGGTTTGCGAGAACGGGGTCCGCCAATGATTTTGGATACAGCGAGGCTTTTGGGGCCCAAAAATGGCCCAAAGTGAAAATTTAAATTTTTCTGTGATAAATTTAGCTGAAACGAACCCGCCTGTCAAATTTGGACGGAAACGGACAAAAAAACGGACAGAAAACGAAACAAAAAGGGATTTCCAGACGCGCGGCGCGTTGCGCCACGCGCACAGCTGGCGCGCAACAGGGCGTGGGGGCAGGCGCCACGTAGCGTGGGGGCCGCCGCCTGGACCTGGTGCGCGCCCCCTTGTGTGGTGGACCGCCACACGGCGGCTCCCCATTGGTGGCCCCGTGGACCGGGTCTACACCACCCCTCTCCTTTTTTTTTCCTTCCTTTTTCTCTTCTTCTTCTTCCTTCTCCCCGCAGACTCTCCCCTCCTTCTACCATTTCTTCTCTACCCGAGCACGAACGAGAGAGAGAGAGAGAGAGAGAGAGAGAGAGAGAAGAAAAAATGGGGGATTTCGTGGGGCGCGAGCGCGCCGTGAACCTCGTGGAGCGCGCGAGGCGTTTCCAAAAGCCGATGGGCAGTGCGACTTACGAGGTAACGTTATTTTTCTGTATTTTTGGGCACAATTTGTAGGGTTCATTTTTAGACATTAAATTTGACCCCATGCCGTTTTGCGTGCGGATTCGGCAAAAATGCGCAGTTTTGGACGCAAACTCGGAAAACGTGCACCGTTTAGCGTGCAACGTTGTAAAAGAAAAGTGCACCGTTTTGCGTGCCAAATCGAGGTATGTGCTCCGTTTCGCGTGCAACTTATATTATCGCGCACAGTTTTGCGTGTAGTTTATAATATTATACATCGTTTTTCGTACAGGGATAGAAAAATATGCACCGTTTTGCGTGCAATCTTACAGTTTAGTGTGCACCGTTTTGCGTGCAGATAATTTTATCGCGCACCGTTTTGCGTGCAGTTTATAATATTATACATCGTTTTTCGTGCAGGGATAGAAAAATATGCACCGATTTGTGTGCAACTTTACAGTTAAGCTTGCACCGTTTTGCGTGCAGATCGTTTTGTCGCGCATCGTTTTGCGTGCAGTTTCTAATATTATATATCGTTTTTCCTGCAGGGATAGAAAAATATGCACCGTTTTGCATGCAACTTTACAGTTAAGTGTGCACCGTTTTGCGTGCAGATAATTTTTCGCGCACCGTTTTGCGTGCAGTTTATAATATCATACATCGTTTTTCCTGCAGGGATAGAAAAATATGCACCATTTTGCGTGCAACTTTACAGTTAAGTGTGCACCGTTTTGCGTGCAGATAATTTTATCGCGCACCGTTTTGCGTGCAGTTTATAATATCATACATCGTTTTTCGTGCAGGGATAGAAAAATATGCACCGATTTGCGTGCAACTTTACAGTTAAGCTTGCACCGTTTTGCGTGCAGATCGTTTTGTCGCGCACCGTTTTGCGTGCAGTTTCTAATATTATATATCGTTTTTCCTGCAGGGATAGAAAAATGTGCACTGTTTTGCGTGCAACTTTACAGTTAAGTGTGCATCGTTTTGCGTGCAGATTGTTTTATCGCACACCGTTTTGTGTGCAGTCTCTAATATTATACATCATTTTTCGTGCAGGGCTAGAAAAACGTGCACCGTTTTGCGTGCGACCCTACAGTAAAGCATGCACCGTTTTGCGTGCAGATTTGAGGTAAGTGCACCATTTTGCGTGCAGATTGAGTTCACGCGCACCGTTTTGCGTGCAGGCTGAAATGACGTGCATCGTTTTGCGTGCGAGTTTTATTAACGTGCACCGTTTTGCGTGCAGGTTTGCAGGACGTGCACCGTTTTGCGTGCGGACTCGAGGAATGCGCACCGTTATGCGTGCAAGCTCGAGGAAACAAGAAGAATCGCACGGAGACCAATTGCAAGTGTCTACAAGCAATTGGGTACACTACAAGGTGGGGAATTCTGCCGAAATTGGGTGACCTCTCCCCTTGCTCCTTTGCTTTTCGATTCGAAGCATGATAGTAGCCTGTTAGAGGCGTTAGGTAATTATGAATAAGATTGCATGTTTAGAGGAACGCAGATGAAAAGAGCAACTGTTGGTTGCCAATAACAGATGATATATGTGCATGTGTAGAGAAATTTAGAGGAAAAGTGATATTTATGATTTATCCACAATATGGGATAAACTTGTATGTGTAGATGGACACAGATGATAAATGCAACTGTCAGTTGCCAAAAGGAGATAATTCATTTTCATGTGCAAAAAGGACTTAGAGGATAAATATTATTTTTATGATGGATATGAAAATAATTGCATGCGTAGAAATGAGTAATTACTTGATGACTGTGATCATGTTAGGGTACAACCCTAGAAATCATGTGATATAAGTGAACAGAACTTGTTGGTAGTAAGACTAGGAGAAAACCTAGTGTAGGGGTTTGATTGGTAGTAAGACTAGGAGAAAACCTAGTTTAGGGGTTTGACGAGTGACATCAACTTAGGAGTTATCCTAGGAAGGATGAGTGGCATGGTCTTAGGTGATAACCAAAGGACACTGGATAGAGTGATCAACATAGAGTCAGAAAACTCTAGAGTGTATATGACACGGAACTTAGGTAAAGAGAACCTAAGGAGAACTAGTGTTCAACATAGAGTTAAGGAACTCTAGGATGAGTATGACATGGAACTTAGGTAAAGGAAACCTAAGGTGAACAAGAGGTCAGCATAGAGTCATGGAACTCTAGGACAGGTATGACATGGGACTTAGGTAAAGGGAACATAAGTTGAGCTAGAAGAGTTTAAACTCACAGACAGGAAAAATAGAGTCAAGTTGACTCTAGTATTCAGTAAGGAATCAGGAGGATGGAAAGGGTGGATCAAGTGTGGAGATATGAAAGGGAAAACAGAAAAGCAGAGTCAATGTAATTCTAAAATAACAGCAGTGGCAAAATGGGAGCTATAAGCTCGAATAAGAAAGGAAAGCAAGTGTTCAAAAGCAAAGAGGCTAAGAACTAAAATAAAAGAGAAAGAAAAAGAAAAGAAAAGAAAGAAAAATTAAAGATAAAACGGGCGTACCTCCGGGGGCGAACGTACAACGGTCAGGAGTTGGACAGGGTCCCTCTCACGGGCAGTGACCCGTATGACTGGCAGATAGAGTACTCTTGTCAGAGTTGGGCAGTGACCCTATCGGGCAGTGTCCCGTATGACAAGTCCCCCCGGTAGGACGGGGTAACACTTGCGAGTGTTATCGGCAACCTTAGAAATCTTATCTTATGGTAGCAAGACTACCGGGCTCGGGCCCGTTGGATAAGAATTTCCAAGGGTTAACTTGAACTAAAGCACCAGAATCTAAAGAATAAAGAAAAATAGAGTGGCCGGGTGGCCGGGTTAGTTGAACCCAGTATACAGCGGCATAGTGGCCGAGTTGGTGCTTAGCAGCCTAGTGTGGCTAGACAGAGTAGTGCTGGGTCGATGGTTGTACACAGATAGTGTAGTGATATATTATTGCATAGCTGCATATTGATGTTGAGGATTTTAGTTTCCTAGCACACTATTATTATTGCTTCCATTGGACCAAGTGGTGTAGGACACTTTCTCTCGGTGGTTGAACCCACTGGGAACTCGCTCGTAAGTTCTCACACCCCTTGGGTGACTCCCCCCCCCACAGGTTCGGGAATGGATGCAGCGGTCGAGACAGATCCGATGCAGACGACAGCGAGGCATACGACAGGGGCAAGGGCCCAGCAGCATAGTGACCTAGAGGGTCTAGCAGAGGTATCCCTTTCTATATATTTCTTGAGTGAACCTTGTATGGTGAGGAATTATGTAAAGGAAATGTAATAATTTATTTGCAAGTTCAGAATTGTAAAGTGTAATAAGTTTAATTTATGGTTCACTCCTGTATGCTTTCATTTCCGCATTAGTTATTGAATGAAAGTTTTAAATTTATAGTGATTTTTAGTACTCTGATATTGAGCTTCCGCATACACTTGTTGTGTTATTATGGATGTTACCGTTCCTTTCGGGTAGAAAAAGGTTTTACCCGATTGGCGGGTCTGTTGGCGTGCCCGAACCGTACAAATTGGCGGACTCGGGGCGTGACACCTGTAGGCCAAGAAACAAATGAAGCACCGCCGCGAGCAAAAATTCCTCACAACAATATTATGCGGCAAACAGTCCAGAAGATGCATAAATCTCACCTTTGCACAGTCCTCCAAAAATTCCAGAAAAATCACGGTTGCATTCCTCGCGTCGAGTCGATGAAAATCGAGTATTCATACGTCCAAATTCGATACTCGTAGGCAAGATATAAATCCGACAAGTCCGTACTGTCCAAAAAGCCACTACAGAAAATGGGATCAAAAGCTGCCTCAGAAACCGTGCTAAAAGTTCGAAACAAAGCAAAGCGATCAACACGAAAATCGAAGGCCTACCTCTCAAGAACATGCTGCCGCGAAAATCATCCAAAAATTCCAACCGGGTGATCAAGGGTGCCTTGCGCACTGAAAAGCGACGATAGGAGCCAAAACCGAAGAAGCGCCGAAGTGCGCCGCGTCGCAGAAAACGCCGATGTCGCGGCCTCCAAAAATTCTGGGAATCCATCAAAAGGTGGAGGAGAGAGAGAGAGAAGAACTTCTCTGAAGAAACCCCCGAGAGAAAAGGCCCCCATCAGCCCAAAACGAAGATCTTCTGGGCCTATTTATAGGCCCAGCAAAACAATTCAAGAAATGACAATTCGGTCCCCACATTCGGGCGCCCAAAACAGTTCGGGCGCAAACAGTGCGCCCGAACCCGCCAGATCCCAGCCGTTCATCAGCGCCCGGATTCACCTCAGGCTGCCACGTGGCCCTGAACAAGTAACAGCCAAGACGGCCAACCGCCATGCGCCGCGTGGCCCGCGCGGAGGCTGACGCGTGGCGCGCCAACGCGCGGGAACCGCGCGTCAAGGCGTCGGCCGCCTCACCCACGTGTGCGCCAGCGCCGCCTGCGCCCCAGTGTCGCGCACGCATCCCGAGGCACCAACCTCCCTGCTTCGTGACCGCGCCCGTGCACCAGCCAATCCAATGATCCCACGTGTCAAAACTCGCCAACCAGAAAATGCCACGTGGCACAATCCCCCGCTGCACCGCTCGCGCTTGCGCGCTGCCCGCGCCTGCTCCGCCGCCTACCAGTGCTGCTCCGCCGCGCTCCGCCGCTGCCGCCACCGCCGGCGTTACCCCCGGTGCTGGAACAGTACCCTACTGCCTCGAAATTCGTGCCAGGTCATCCGGGCTCCGAAAAATTCAAGTAAATAATCCATTTTGATCGTTTTCGCGCGCTGAATCCAAATCCGCTGTCCGTTTTGCCAAATTCCATTTTTAAAAATTGCCGAAAGCATCCGAAAAGATGTTCTTACTCTAATTTTCACGCTAAGTCTAATTTTAATATCTGTTTCATGCGGAACCACTTCTAAACATTCGACGGAAACATCCGACTATCCACGTGATCCATTAACACCCGAAGTCCATCACTGTGTCCAAATTGGTGCAGAAATACCGCCGACACGCCACATAGGCCTCCAGGAGCTGCGGTCACACTGTAGAAGCCCTGCAGAGATCGGGTCACCACAAAAAATAGCAAATAAAAAAATAACAAGGTCAAGATAGTGCGCACCGCCGCCCGCCGCACTCCAACAAAACTAGTCTATAGCTATACTTTTAAGTATCCCTAAAACAACAAAACTAGTCTATAGCGATACTTTTAAGTATCCCTAATAGTTTATAAAAGTGTTGCTAACAAAAATACCGACACTTATTATAGTGTCGCTATATGTAACGTCGCTGGGGTATATAGTGACGCATTACTAAGTGCCGGTATATTCCAAAATAAGTGCCTCAATTTAGTAACACTTTTTTTTATTTTAGTGACACACTTATGTGTCCCAAATTAAAAAA
>CM054949.1:9713172-9748970 GCA_029168755.2 Tillandsia fasciculata | reverse complement strand
AGGGGCTACTCGATACTCCGACATCCGTGTCACCTCACTGCTCCGACAACTGCGCCACTGTGCTGCTCCGACACAACTGTGTCACTGCTGCCGCTACCCACATCGCCGCTGATCTGCCTCTTACACTCCTACCCTTCGGGTCCGGAGCTCTCAGACTTCAATCTGGGTATCCGGCCCGAAACAACCAGCTCAGACCCAACTGCTGCACCAAGGTGCACCCGGGTCATGGCCCAGCGTCGGGGAGACACCGCTCACCACGACAAACCGCAAATCAGCACACCCCAAACACACAACCCAATCTAGCAAAAGTCAAGACATCCCCCTATTTCTGTAACTTTATGTTCTTAATCTGTCACGTCCCGGGGGTTTCATTCAGCAGAAACAGTCAACGAAAGGAGGATTTGTTTTGCGTGTAAAATTTTTTTTTGAAATTTCCTTCTTCCCCACGCGTTGCCAAGACCCGCCGCATACACAGGTTCGCTCTGCAACCGGACAGAGTCTCCTTTATATATGCACGGCGTCGCGGCCAATACAATATCCAATCCCAGTCGTTTATTCAATCACAACAGTTTCTAAACATACATACACATACCGAACTGAATAACTCTCAAGGCCGATCAACTTGAAAGGATAAATCCACAGTTTTGAAAGCGGTGCCCACCCGGCACCCAGTTTTTCTAAAATAGTTTCGAAAGCCATAAATCCACAGAGTTTTTAAAACAGTGCACACACGACACTCAAGTTTTGAAAACGATTTTCACAATTCTTTTTCTCTGTTTTTCTTTTTTTTGAAAACGGCCAAACAACGAAAGGAAATAAAATCCAACATCCTCATAACTATAGAGTAATATGCCGACATCCACACCGACCCCACGGGGGTATCGAGAACCACACAATAGCCTACTAATAGCAAATGAAATGCGAAGTAAAGGAGTAAATACAGTCTAGGGCCTCCATGGACCCAAAAGCTCCTGTCTCGGCCTCACCGTCGCCTAGCCCTCACCCCTGAAGGAACCTGTCACGGAGTGGGAAGTTTGCGACACGATAATAATAAGGAAAGCAGGAAAAGTAATAAAGTTCAACCGTAAAAATGTCCGAAGCAACCACCCTCCCAAGAGGGAACAATAAACACGGACCCCTGCATAACCAAATCCGGGCACCTGCCCCGGCACACCAACCGAGCACCTACCTCGTAACCTGCATAACCAAATCCGGGCACCTGCCCCGGCACACCAACCGAACACCTACCTCGGTAAACCACGTCGAGCACCTACCCCGACGGGTCGCACCGCTCACACCTTGGCGCCTCAAAACCCCCCACCTACGGGGGCCCCCACTACGTCACCTCGTGGGTTTACACGGGTCATAGACCACTTTTCCGGAAAAGCGCACCCTTTGCGGTGGCCAAACCGTGGGTGCGCGTGCTGCAGCCTCGAGCATAGTAACCAAGTACACCAGATAAAACCGATAGTAATGAACCATAAAGATCACCAAATATACAAAGTATAACTCAATAGCAAGGACCATAACGACTATCCATGTTAGCACAGTTAAACGTATAATCAAAAGTAGCCGCAACCGTCGGAAGCCCGACGCTAAGTCTCAACATAAAAACAACCCACCTGAATGTAGGCTGATCCCGAGCTCTCGCTAGACTACTGGGCGCTGGTGCTGAACAAGCTGGGCCCTGAATAGAAACTGTAGTCAGAACTAGACTCACTCATGCTCATCCCGATAACACTACAATAACATGTCGCTAATACGGGCACTTAGCCGACACTAGGCTTAAACCGAAGTTCCCGAAAAATCCACTGACCCCCCAAACCTGACCCGCCAGCGGTCTAAAATATTTAAATATCGTCCAACTACACCTGCTGTCCCTAAACATCATAATTTTGATGTTCGGGCAGACAGGGACCAAATCATATTTCCTCTATCGAAATATTGCTATAAATACACCTTTCGACCGTTGTTTTGACTCGTTCTTCCAAACCAGGAAGCTTTAGACAGCGCCGTAAGTTTTAGCGCGTAGGTTTCGATGCGACAAAGCCCGTGCTCACCGGCTGGGCTGTGCACGAGGCCCGAGGGCAAAGTTGGCCCAAAAACTACTTGGGTCCAAAATGCAACAATGCTACAACTTAGCAAACACCTAATCAATTCTAATTTAAACTTGAGTATGATGCTTATTAATGACAGAGGAGTGCGGTGCTCACCTGTAGCTCGCCGGAGGACGGTCGGAGAAGTCGCCGGAGCCACACCCTCCAATGACCTAGGCTCGGGTTGCACCAATCTTGGATCAAACCAGGTTTAAACCTGGAACAAGGGTGAGCACTAAGTTAGATAACCCTCTCAGATATGGTTTAGACTCGGCCAAGTCGGCTGCCGGCGGCCGGAGGCGACGGCGGCCGAGAGAACACCCACAAAACCCATCCAAACACCAAGTTGAGGTAACTTAATTAATCGAGGCCCACTGTCCCAACCAACATGATAGGAAGCTAGCACTTAGCACACAAGGCTTACTGGGTGGATGGCCGGAGCCCGGAGGCGTCGGAGGCGGCCGGAGGTGAAGCTCGAATTGCAAAGGTGGTGCAACTACGGAAACACAAAACCCCACGTCAAAAGCTTCATGCAACGTCACAAGGAGCCATATTTATGTCCAAGGAACTCACCTGGGTCGTTTTCCCACCGCGCGGAGCCCCGGCGATCGCCGGAGTTCAAGCTCGGCGAAGCTAAGCCCTCTAATGGCGGATTCCGGCCGGCGGCTCCTGGGCCGGCGCAACTTGGACCAAACTATCCCTCTCGGCTCCACGGAGCTTACTGAGGTGGTGGCCGGCGGCGCCGGACGGTGAAGCTCGGCCGAGGAAGCACAAAGCCCGATCCTAGGGCTTCCCCGGGCGGCGCGGATCCTTGCCCGATCGGCCCGAGACTTGGGGTACACCTTGCAGTCATCGAGAAGAAGAAGATCAACGGTCTTGATCGGAGTTTCAACGACTGCATGACACCCGCGGTCGAGCTCGGTTAAAAACCATCTTCCGGCAAGAAGTTGCTCACGCCGGCGATGGGGTCGACGGCGGCGGCTCAGGCTTCACAGGTAGGATCTCTCGATGTCAGGATATGCATGCAAGGGTCCAAGGGCCAAAAATAATTTAAAATTTTCCAACCTCTTACCTCGTCGGAAAAACAAGGAGGAAGGTGATGGCCGCGGCGGCGCACGGCGGAGCTAGGCGTCGGGTTCACCTCGGCTCGGCGTCAACCTCGCAGAGACACTCCCAGATGATGCTTGGAACCACCCAAGTGCCCTGGGAGCAAACCCTCACCTTCCCAACCGAGATCTAAGGGAAAAACCTTGGTTCTTCTTCCTCTCCGGCGACGAGACGGCGGCGGCCGTGGCGTAACTTCCGTGGAGAGATGCAGAGGGAGGGGGGAGGGTTGGAGCTGGCGGCTAGGGCTGAGGATTACGGGATTAGGGTTGCAAAGGAACCCTAAAGCATGTATATATATATACAAGATGTAAAATCACCCCCCAACCATTGCTATTTCAATCCAAGTCCCTCCCAGCAACTAAATTTCACACTTAGGTCCTCCTCCCTAAAGCCACACGCCATCGGAGCATAAAATATAAGGGTGTTTGTGAAAATTTTGGTGTTTTTCATGCCTTTCGAGGCGTTTTAGTCGCCAATTCAGAAAACGAACTTCGCCACGACGTCCGGCTCGACGAAACCTATCAAGTAGCGGTTTTAGTTTGTCGCATTCGATCCCCCTAAATTTTAAAATCCATCAAACCCGATAAAAAGAACAGTTCTGCACGCTTTACGATGCTCTAGGGTCGTCAAACGTAGATTTCGTCTGCGCCATTGCGCTCGGATCGACAACGCCATTTAAATCGACTACCTGGATCGTCAGATTCGGACTCCAGACAGTCGATCGGCGACGTTGGCCAACGCGGGAGACCAAATCAAGGTGTTAGTATTCAAAACACTATTCACTTAAGTCGCGGGCCCCACTAGTTTTCTTGCTGATTTCCGGACATCCGACCGTCGGATCAGCAAACGGTCTATACCATTTCCACTCGATTCGATGAGACGGTTGCACTGGCGACCTCAGATTTCCGAGATCAGACTCGGATCGAAAAGGCAGAAATTTGTGCATCGAAAACTGTGCAATTCGCGCACCGGTATGCAAATCACTGAGGTTTAGATCTACTTCCTCGCCCGCAAACACACTTGAATTTCTCGAGTGCTACATCACTCACACCTTAAAAGAAGTTTCGTCCCCGAAACTTAAATACACCAGGAATCCCATAAATGGGGAAAGTGCCCAAACATGTCCGACTTGTGCTCCCAAATGGCTTCGCGCCCCTCATGATCCGCTCGTTTCTCTCTGGCACTAGGAGAGATTGCAGTTCCCCGCCGGGCGCTGACGTTCGGCCTTTATTCGATGACCGACCCAGTAGCGAGCCACGCGTTATGCTACATCCCTTGTCAATTTAAGCCACCAACCGTCTGCTGTTGATCCGTCCTGCTACGTAATCGCGGTTACCGATATGTCTCCCGTCTGACTCTTACCGCTCTAGGCATTGACTGCTCCACTCGTCTTTCCGGGGTGATCTTGATTGGACGAATCGTCTCCTTGAGTCGCTTGGTCGTATAGGCCTTAACTCTCCTGACATCTAGCAGTCCCAAAAAGCCTACCTCGCGAGGCCCAAACTCACACCTTTGGAGTTTGGCCTACACTCTCTGGTCCCTGAGAGTCTGCAAGGTCACTCGTAAACGCTCCTCGTCTGTACGCGAGTTGATCCAAGCAGGGTCTGAAAATTTTGTTCATCAAACCCATGGACGCCACTGGGGCGTTCAAATACCCACCCCCCGAGGCAAAGACACGCGAAACGCCCTAAAACTGTTGGCGAAGCTCGGTGGTAACCCTAAATGGAAAACTACCGGACTGAACCGCCCTAAGATTTCGGACAAACGACGGCTCGACCCGCCTGGCAACCCTACCATCCCGTCTCTCTTGATCAAAACTAACCTGAGTAAGCCTGCTCCTCGACTTGGAGTTCCCTGTTATGACGCCACCGGTTCGCAGACCACCTCTGACGGTGCTGAGCAGTCAGCAACCAAAATCTCGCGATGCGTCGAGGTACCCCAGTCCTACCACCAAACCCGGACCGACGGCTCTTAATTGTTCAAAATAACCCGACAATAAAGGGGGGGAGCCACACTAGTCCCCTCACAAACCTCCAGGATGTGCCAATCCAACTAGCCGGGTCACCGCCTACAAGTAATCCTCAACTGAAAACGACGGTCTGCAGCCAACATAACTGTCCCACAGAAATAGGATATGTCGATTCCTCTTCACTCACAGGAATAGTCAAATAAATAAATCACCGACTTTCGCAAAATGTCGCGTCTCTCACGCCCTAACATCCTAGCGTCCGCCAAAAGCCTAGGGTTTCCTAAGTCCCAACTGACCTATCCCTAAGCTCTGATACCACCTAATCTGTCACGCCCCGGGTGTAAACCAGAACCCGGGCCGATCTACAGATCCGCCGTGCACACGGTATTTTTCGCGTATACGAAGGGCCAAAAAACCTGCTCAGATAAAAGAGATAATAAAAAGAGCATAAAACAGACCTAAACTAAAAACTAATACATCTCAGACTGAAGCTGAAAATAAAATACAGTACATCTGTAAAAATAATACATCTGTCTCTCCCAGCTCACCAAATAAAATACAAACAGCTGGCTAAAGCCAGACCCAAAAGTAAAGTACAACCGTCTGAGAAAAAAGAGTACACCAATAGTCCAGCTAACTCGCTCGTCCTGTCTCGAGATCTATCTACTCAGCCGTCCTCTCACCTCGACCCGCCGCTGAAAACCCAGCAGCACCCGCAGAAGACACTGCAAAACAAGGAGAAGACAAAGAGGAAAGGAAAAATGGGGGTGAGAACTACTATAAAAACAGTAGCCTCCCCTAGTGGGTAAAGCCTCAAACTCCGACGCACCCACTAGGTCTACCAGAGACAAAAGGGAGAAGAAGAGTGGTAAACAACAAAACTGCTGAAAAAGAAAACTACCACTACTATGCCTCTAAATGCATCAGTAACCAAACTGTCCCGATAACCCAATCAATCCACCAGTAAAAACTGGTACTGCCTGCTGTCGCCCTCATCATCGGGCAAATAAAGCCGCGCCGATATGATAGCAAAACTCAATCACTGTCTAACCCACACGCTCTAGAGGGGATCTTCCCAATGCTCTAGAGGGAAACTCTATCTGACTCCGACACTCCGGGGGGGAACTCGAGGGGAGCGACCCACACGAGGAAAGCATCACCGGGCATATAAAGCCGCGCCGGTGTGATAACAAACTCAATCACTGTCTGACCCCCACGCTCTAGAGGGGAACTCCCCAACGCTCTAGAGGGGAACTCGATATCTCACTATAGCAGGACTGGATCACGACTCTGATCAAAGTGGGAAAACCCATCCACTAAAGGGAAACCCGATCCCCAATCTGATGCATAAGTAACCATCCGGTTAACCGCCTAATATCCACGGTCGCCGTGATACCCACTGTCAACAATCAAGCCCAACAGCCGTCACTCGGTCAACCGCCCAATATCCGCGGTCACCGAAATAACCCACAATCACAATCATGTCCCATATCCGACATCCGGTCAACCGCCTACTATCCGCGATGGCCACAATAACCTCCAATCCAAAATCGGGTAAAGTAATCCGTATCCGGTCAACGGCCTACTATCCGCGGTAGCCGCAATATCCCACAACCCATAATCAAATACCACCTGTCCCCGACCCCAAGGTCCCGGCTACACTATCCCGTACCCCTGCTCAAACCCGAGCAACAAGAACCACTTGACTAAAGAATAAGGAGAAAGAAGCAAGCATGATTTCTCCTAAGTCAAGTTCCAATATAATAGTGTAGCAACAAATAGTGGCCTATCTAGATGTCCATACAAGCATGCTTATGTCCTCATGAAAGATAAAAAGAAGTGTGACAAATAGTAGTTCCACATGTATATAAATTAATAGCTCTGCATGAATATAACCACCATGCAAAAATCATTACCCAACCACACATGTCTATAATCCACTAATTACCCTCACATGAACCATCCTCCTATGCATGTCCAAAATCCACAAGTAGTGCCCACTAACAGGATAAATCACCTTGTCCCTAAATAATGGTCAATTCCACATGCAAGGTTAAGTGCTAACCTAGGTAACAATATATCCATACAAGCATGCATAAATTTCGACCACAAGTACTAACATGATAGCAATATTCCCACAAGAATAATTCCACATGATAGGCTCACGATTATCCTAACCAAACATAATTTCCAACAGGGTGATGAATCAATTAATGATAATATAGAGATTCCTCTAACAGTCCTAGTGAGCATGTCGAAATAAAGGGTACACAACAACCACCCACCTCGATCGCGAAGCACGGATCCAAATGCACCCACACTCCAGGGAAACCTCGATACACCGCAAAACTGCAACAATAACCCACACGAGGTACAATTAATTCTCAAATCCTCAATTTACCGCTGTCCATAAAACTAACCAGAAAAAGGCTAAATTTCACCTGTGATAAGACCTCAGAAAAATTTCAGAAAAAAAAAATCATTGCGATCCTCGCGGCGAGACGATCGAAACGAGTACTTGCACGTTCAAATCGGACACCTGTTATAATGTACCGAAATTTTGGCACATAAATAAATGTAAATAAAGGTGGTATGAAATACTAGTGTTATGAAAGTTGGGGAAGTAAGGAACATTTGGACGCGAGTTGGGCCCAATTCGGGTTAAAATGGAGAGATCTAAAAATTTATTGAAGAAAGGGGGCCCAGATTTTTAGTAAAAAATTCACAGTGTCAGAAAATTCCGAGAAAATTACGGGAGCCCCGTAAATATGTTTTAAGACCACAGAAAAAGTTTCGCGTTGATCGGATGCCTGATAGTGAGAACGGGCTCCGCCAACAGTGTCGAAAAATTCTGAGAAAATTATGGGAGCTTCGTAATTATGTTTTAAGGCGACAGTAAAAATTTCGCGTGGATCGGATACCCGGTTTGCGAGAACGGGGTCCGCCAATGATTTTGGATACAGCGAGGCTTTTGGGGCCCAAAAATGGCCCAAAGTGAAAATTTAAATTTTTCTGTGATAAATTTAGCTGAAACGAACCCGCCTGTCAAATTTGGACGGAAACGGACAAAAAAACGGACAGAAAACGAAACAAAAAGGGATTTCCAGACGCGCGGCGCGTTGCGCCACGCGCACAGCTGGCGCGCAACAGGGCGTGGGGGCAGGCGCCACGTAGCGTGGGGGCCGCCGCCTGGACCTGGTGCGCGCCCCCTTGTGTGGTGGACCGCCACACGGCGGCTCCCCATTGGTGGCCCCGTGGACCGGGTCTACACCACCCCTCTCCTTTTTTTTTTCCTTCCTTTTTCTCTTCTTCTTCTTCCTTCTCCCCGCAGACTCTCCCCTCCTTCTACCATTTCTTCTCTACCCGAGCACGAACGAGAGAGAGAGAGAGAGAGAGAGAGAGAGAGAAGAAAAAATGGGGGATTTCGTGGGGCGCGAGCGCGCCGTGAACCTCGTGGAGCGCGCGAGGCGTTTCCAAAAGCCGATGGGCAGCGCGACTTACGAGGTAACGTTATTTTTCTGTATTTTTGGGCATAATTTGTAGGGTTCATTTTTAGACATTAAATTTGACCCCATGCCGTTTTGCGTGCGGATTCGGCAAAAATGCGCAGTTTTGGACGCAAACTCGGAAAACATGCACCGTTTAGCGTGCAACGTTGTAAAAGAAAAGTGCACCGTTTTGCGTGCCAAATCGAGGTATGTGCTCCGTTTCGCGTGCAACTTATATATCGCGCACAGTTTTGCGTGTAGTTTATAATATTATACATCGTTTTTCGTACAGGGATAGAAAAATATGCACCGTTTTGCATGCAATCTTACAGTTTAGTGTGCACCGTTTTGCGTGCAGATAATTTTATCGCGCACCGTTTTGCGTGCAGTTTATAATATTATACATCGTTTTTCGTGCAGGGATAGAAAAATATGCACCGATTTGTGTGCAACTTTACAGTTAAGCTTGCACCGTTTTGCGTGCAGATCGTTTTGTCGCGCATCGTTTTGCGTGCAGTTTCTAATATTATATATCGTTTTTCCTGCAGGGATAGAAAAATATGCACCGTTTTGCATGCAACTTTACAGTTAAGTATGCACCGTTTTGCGTGCAGATAATTTTATCGCGCACCGTTTTGCGTGCAGTTTATAATATCATACATCGTTTTTCCTGCAGGGATAGAAAAATATGCACCATTTTGCGTGCAACTTTACAGTTAAGTGTGCACCGTTTTGCGTGCAGATAATTTTATCGCGCACCGTTTTGCGTGCAGTTTATAATATCATACATCGTTTTTCGTGCAGGGATAGAAAAATATGCACCGATTTGCGTGCAACTTTACAGTTAAGCTTGCACCGTTTTGCGTGCAGATCGTTTTGTCGCGCACCGTTTTGCGTGCAGTTTCTAATATTATATATCGTTTTTCCTGCAGGGATAGAAAAATGTGCACTGTTTTGCGTGCAACTTTACAGTTAAGTGTGCATCGTTTTGCGTGCAGATTGTTTTATCGCACACCGTTTTGTGTGCAGTCTCTAATATTATACATCATTTTTCGTGCAGGGCTAGAAAAACGTGCACCGTTTTGCGTGCGACCCTACAGTAAAGCATGCACCGTTTTGCGTGCAGATTTGAGGTAAGTGCACCATTTTGCGTGCAGATTGAGTTCACGCGCACCGTTTTGCGTGCAGGCTGAAATGACGTGCATCGTTTTGCGTGCGAGTTTTATTAACGTGCACCGTTTTGCGTGCAGGTTTGCAGGACGTGCACCGTTTTGCGTGCGGACTCGAGGAATGCGCACCGTTATGCATGCAAGCTCGAGGAAACAAGAAGAATCGCACGGAGACCAATTGCAAGTGTCTACAAGCAATTGGGTACACTACAAGGTGGGGAATTCTGCCGAAATTGGGTGACCTCTCCCCTTGCTCCTTTGCTTTTCGATTCGAAGCATGATAGTAGCCTGTTAAAGGCGTTAGGTAATTATGAATAAGATTGCATGTTTAGAGGAACGCAGATGAAAAGAGCAACTGTTGGTTGCCAATAACAGATGATATATGTGCATGTGTAGAGAAATTTAGAGGAAAAGTGATATTTATGATTTATCCACAATATGGGATAAACTTGTATGTGTAGATGGACACAGATGATAAATGCAACTGTCAGTTGCCAAAAGGAGATAATTCATTTTCATGTGCAAAAAGGACTTAGAGGATAAATATTATTTTTATGATGGATATGAAAATAATTGCATGCGTAGAAATGAGTAATTACTTGATGACTGTGATCATGTTAGGGTACAACCCTAGAAATCATGTGATATAAGTGAACAGAACTTGTTGGTAGTAAGACTAGGAGAAAACCTAGTGTAGGGGTTTGATTGGTAGTAAGACTAGGAGAAAACCTAGTTTAGGGGTTTGACGAGTGACATCAACTTAGGAGTTATCCTAGGAAGATGAGTGGCATGGTCTTAGGTGATAACCAAAGGACACTGGATAGAGTGATCAACATAGAGTCAGAAAACTCTAGAGTGTATATGACACGGAACTTAGGTAAAGAGAACCTAAGGAGAACTAGTGTTCAACATAGAGTTAAGGAACTCTAGGATGAGTATGACATGGAACTTAGGTAAAGGAAACCTAAGGTGAACAAGAGGTCAGCATAGAGTCATGGAACTCTAGGACAGGTATGACATGGGACTTAGGTAAAGGGAACATAAGTTGAGCTAGAAGAGTTTAAACTCACAGACAGGAAAATAGAGTCAAGTTGACTCTAGTATTCAGTAAGGAATCAGGAGGATGGAAAGGGTGGATCAAGTGTGGAGATATGAAAGGGAAAACAGAAAAGCAGAGTCAATGTAATTCTAAAATAACAGCAGTGGCAAAATGGGAGCTATAAGCTCGAATAAGAAAGGAAAGCAAGTGTTCAAAAGCAAAGAGGCTAAGAACTAAAATAAAAGAGAAAGAAAAAGAAAAGAAAAGAAAGAAAAATTAAAGATAAAACGGGCGTACCTCCGGGGCGAACGTACAACGGTCAGGAGTTGGACAGGGTCCCTCTCACGGGCAGTGACCCGTATGACTGGCAGATAGAGTACTCTTGTCAGAGTTGGGCAGTGACCCTATCGGGCAGTGTCCCGTATGACAAGTCCCCCCGGTAGGACGGGGTAACACTTGCGAGTGTTATCGGCAACCTTAGAAATCTTATCTTATGGTAGCAAGACTACCGGGCTCGGGCCCGTTGGATAAGAATTTCTAAGGGTTAACTTGAACTAAAGCACCAGAATCTAAAGAATAAAGAAAAATAGAGTGGCCGGGTGGCCGGGTTAGTTGAACCCAGTATACAGCGGCATAGTGGCCGAGTTGGTGCTTAGCAGCCTAGTGTGGCTAGACAGAGTAGTGCTGGGTCGATGGTTGTACACAGATAGTGTAGTGATATATTATTGCATAGCTGCATATTGATGTTGAGGATTTTAGTTTCCTAGCACACTATTATTATTGCTTCCATTGGACCAAGTGGTGTAGGACACTTTCTCTCGGTGGTTGAACCCACTGGGAACTCGCTCGTAAGTTCTCACACCCCTTGGGTGACTCCCCCCCCACAGGTTCGGGAATGGATGCAGCGGTCGAGACAGATCCGATGCAGACGACAGCGAGGCATACGACAGGGGCAAGGGCCCAGCAGCATAGTGACCTAGAGGGTCTAGCAGAGGTATCCCTTTCTATATATTTCTTGAGTGAACCTTGTATGGTGAGGAATTATGTAAAGGAAATGTAATAATTTATTTGCAAGTTCAGAATTGTAAAGTGTAATAAGTTTAATTTTATGGTTCACTCCTGTATGCTTTCATTTCCGCATTAGTTATTGAATGAAAGTTTTAAATTTATAGTGATTTTTAGTACTCTGATATTGAGCTTTCGCATACACTTGTTGTGTTATTATGGATGTTACCGTTCCTTTCGGGTAGAAAAAGGTTTTACCCGATTGGCGGGTCTGTTGGCGTGCCCGAACCGTACAAATTGGCGGACTCGGGGCGTGACACCTGTAGGCCAAGAAACAAATGAAGCACCGCCGCGAGCAAAAATTCCTCACAACAAATATTATGCGGCAAACAGTCCAGAAGATGCATAAATCTCACCTTTGCACAGTCCTCCAAAAATTCCAGAAAAATCACGGTTGCATTCCTCGCGTCGAGTCGATGAAAATCGAGTATTCATACGTCCAAATTCGATACTCGTAGGCCAAGATATAAATCCGACAAGTCCGTACTGTCCAAAAAGCCACTACAGAAAATGGGATCAAAAGCTGCCTCAGAAACCGTGCTAAAAGTTCGAAACAAAGCAAAGCGATCAACACGAAAATCGAAGGCCTACCTCTCAAGAACATGCTGCCGCGAAAATCATCCAAAAATTCCAACCGGGTGATCAAGGGTGCCTTGCGCACTGAAAAGCGACGATAGGAGCCAAAACCGAAGAAGCGCCGAAGTGCGCCGCGTCGCAGAAAACGCCGATGTCGCGGCCTCCAAAAATTCTGGGAATCCATCAAAAGGTGGAGGAGAGAGAGAGGAAGAACTTCTCTGAAGAAACCCCCGAGAGAAAAGGCCCCCATCAGCCCAAAAACGAAGATCTTCTGGGCCTATTTATAGGCCCAGCAAAACAATTCAAGAAATGACAATTCGGTCCCCACATTCGGGCGCCCAAAACAGTTCGGGCGCAAACAGTGCGCCCGAACCCGCCAGATCCCAGCCGTTCATCAGCGCCCGGATTCACCTCAGGCTGCCACGTGGCCCTGAACAAGCAACAGCCAAGACGGCCAACCGCCATGCGCCGCGTGGCCCGCGCGGAGGCTGACGCGTGGCGCGCCAACGCGCGGGAACCGCGCGTCAAGGCGTCGGCCGCCTCACCCACGTGTGCGCCAGCGCCGCCTGCGCCCCAGTGTCGCGCACGCATCCCGAGGCACCAACCTCCCTGCTTCGTGACCGCGCCCGTGCACCAGCCAATCCAATGATCCCACGTGTCAAAACTCGCCAACCAGAAAATGCCACGTGGCACAATCCCCCGCTGCACCGCTCGCGCTTGCGCGCTGCCCGCGCCTGCTCCGCCGCCTACCAGTGCCTGCTCCGCCGCGCTCCGCCGCTGCCCGCCACCGCCGGCGTTACCCCCGGTGCTGGAACAGTACCCTACTGCCTCGAAATTCGTGCCAGGTCATCCGGGCTCCGAAAAATTCAAGTAAATAATCCACTTTGATCGTTTTCGCGCGCTGAATCCAAATCCGCTGTCCGTTTTGCCAAATTCCATTTTTAAAAATTGCCGAAAGCATCCGAAAAGATGTTCTTACTCTAATTTTCACGCTAAGTCTAATTTTAATATCTGTTTCATGCGGAACCACTTCTAAACATTCGACGGAAACATCCGACTATCCACGTGATCCATTTAACACCCGAAGTCCATCACTTGTGTCCAAATTGGTGCAGAAATACCGCCGACACGCCACATAGGCCTCCAGGAGCTGCGGTCACACTGTAGAAGCCCTGCAGAGATCCGGGTCACCACAAAAATAGCAAATAAAAAAATAACAAGGTCAAGATAGTGCGCACCGCCGCCCGCCGCACTCCAACAAAACTAGTCTATAGCTATACTTTTAAGTATCCCTAAAACAACAAAACTAGTCTATAGCGATACTTTTAAGTATCCCTAATAGTTTATAAAAGTGTTGCTAACAAAAATACCGACACTTATTATAGTGTCGCTATATGTAACGTCGCTGGGGTATATAGTGACGCATTACTAAGTGCCGGTATATTCCAAAATAAGTGCCTCAATTTAGTAACACTTTTTTTTATTTTTAGTGACACACTTATGTGTCCCAAATTAAAAAAAAAAAAAAAAAAAAAAAAAAAAAAAAAAAAAAATTATATTTTTTTAGCATAATGACACTATAAGTATCCCATTATCATTAAAAAAAATAATATTGTATTTAAATATCTAGTGTTAAAACTTTAGTTAAGCTAATCACATTTATATTTAAATCGATAAGACTAAAAAAAACAACCACCAAAGTTTTTTAAATTCTCGTTAAAATGATAAATCGCAAAGTAATATCCATACGTTACAACAATAATATCCGCTTACATGTTATAGTAATTATTACAAACCTAACTCTCTAACTACTATTGTGCTTATAGACGTACTCCTCCAACTTTACTGGGGCTGAACACGTCCTTTATCATCACCTACGATCGTTTTAGATTCGGCTCCGTGGCTTGCACACCTACGGGAATTAAGAAAATGGCACATGCGCCGTTAAGAATTTATATACCTATAAAAATTTATTAAATAATTTGCTAATTCTCCTAAAACTTTTTACTCATTATTTATCTTAACTCGTGGTAAGGGTATAAAGAGAATAATGATCCTATATTTATGTTGGCTAATTTATGGATATATTGTCACGCCCCGGGGTCAAGACTGTACCCCGGGCTCGCCAACAGATCCGCCGTCCCTACAGGAAGCCCTGTAGAGGCGTAGCGTCTAACCTGCAAAAAAGGAGGATACTACACTAAACAGATATCAGAGCAAAATAAACTGCTAGAAATAAAATAAGTACAACTCTCATAATACAATAAGTCCTCACCAGTAATTACAAGTCTCTCAAAGAAAGAAGAAAAGTACAACTCGATACCTCACTACATAATCTCTCAAACATGACACAACCAAAATATAAGGGTACCTCTATAACACAATGAAGCTGAAGAGGGAAGGGATCTATCTCGCGACTCCCTTACCTCGGTCTGGAAGAGCAGGATCAGCAACTGGCACCGCAGGAACTGGAGCTGAAGTCCCTGGGGAAAAGACACCACGACGGGTGTGAGAACTACCTCCCACAGTAGTTCTCAGTGGGTGCCGCCAACAAGCCCGACGGCCTGCCCACTAAGTCTACTAGAGATAAAAAGTAACAAAAGAAATGCAGTATGAAAAGCTGGAAAGTAAACATCTATTGCTACTATGCCCCTATCTACAATGCTCAAGGGAAAGAACAGGAGGACGATAAGCCACTACTGATACTCAACTCAGAACACCCAATCCAAACTGACTGCCACAACGGGTCCAGTCAAACCTGCGCCTACCTACTGCTGTAGGTATGTCCGGTACTCCAACCCGGTATCTAGCTCAATCTCAAGCCGGTACTACAACCCGGTCTCGCCTACTCCGGAGTGGCACTCGAGGGGAGCGACCCGCTCGAGTCAAATAACTGCGCAACACTGTCAAGCACAAATGCGGCACATGCAGGCTATGATCCAATCACTATCTCACTCACTGACTAAAAATCCACACTGTCACTATGACCATGTCCCAAAGATCCCAGATCCACAATCACTATCACTATGCATACTGGTCTACAGACTGCTATAGACGCCACTCGGTCCCCAGACGCGAGTGCAAATGCAATCCCCAGCTAATAAACCTCCCGGCCCACGACTCGGGGAAAAAATCACTATGACCAGAGTGACAAGAGTACTACCACTGTGGAAAAGCTAAGGTGATAAATAAATCTGATGTATGTTCAAGTTACTGTAGTTTAATGGCGCATGCTAATTAAATAACAGGCAATTATGCTAAGTTAAGTTCCCAAGTTGCAGAGTTTATCAAGAGATTGACAGATTTGGCAATTAGCTACAGTGGTTTTCAACATACAGTTTACACATATTATCTGGCTCATATACTATGCATGCTACTATATTTGTAGAATTAGAGTGCAGTCCATAGAATTTGAAAGCAGGATCACCCACCTGATCGCGCTAACTGTCCAGGACGATACAGATAACAAGTTCAGCAACCGACAAATTTCCAAGTCCACAAAGCGAAGAGCACAAGAACGGTGCTTACAGAGTCCTGGGTACATCAACCATTCCCAATTACACACAAATCACACACAAAATCAGCATTCCCAAAATCTGCATACACAGCTACTGTTCACACGAAAATTTCACCTGAAAATAATTTTTCAGAAATTCCAATAAAAATATCACGGCGATCCTCGCGAAGTGTAGATGTCGATAGGCTCTTGAATCGTCGAATTCCGATGTCCGGATGAGGAGATAAAAATCCGTGAAGTGAGTGCTGTCCAGGAATCTCACAGCAAAACAGCGGCTCAGTAATGCCTCGAAAACCGTGTCAAAAACTCAAATCTAGGCAAAACACTCAACACGAAAGTCGAAGATTTACCTCTCGTGAAACCAACGCCGCAAAAATCGCTGAAAACGGCTGTCGGGGTAGCTCTGTGAAAATTTTAGACCGAAATGCGGCGATAACGGGCCATCAACAGAAATCCGTCGCTCCGCACTACGAGGCAGAAAACACAGTCGCCGCGGCTTCCAGAAATTCTGAAATTTCACCAAGAGATGGGCAAGAGCGAGAGGAAGATCTTTGGTTAAGAGCTCAAGGGCCAATTCTCTCGGAAAAGTGCCCAAAATCTCGGTCCAAGGGGCCTTTATATAGGCTCTCCCCAAAAAGCAGCCCAAAAAAGCCAAGTGACCACTTTCGGGCCCAACTTTCGGGCGCCCGAAAGTTTTCGGGCTGATACAGTAACGGGCCGGCCCGTTACTGTATGCGCCCGAATCTTCCTCAGGCCGCCACGTGTCCCCTTATCCGCCTTCTGCACCCGGCGCACGAACCCCGACGAATCCAGCGACGACACGTGTCCCGACCAGGCGTCGTGCACCGCTGCACCCGACCAACCACGGGGCGCCACGTGGCGCCCCCACGCCGACCCGGTCAACGCGCACGTCGCGCGACGTGCGCGGCCGCGCCGCCGCCGGATCCGGGTCGGGCACGCGCCCCGAGGCACCGCCTCAGCCGCCACTGTTGAGTGGACCGAGTGCACCAGAACCCGCCAACCACACAACGCCACGTGTCCACCGGTCTACCGTGCACCAGAGCCAAAAGTTCGTGGACCGCGTGCACAACACCGCACCAACCACGGAATGCCACGTGGCAAGCCCTCGGTCCACCGTGCACCCCGCCAAGGCCCGTGGACCGCGCCCGGTGCACGCGCCCCGCGGTGGACCGCGCGCCTGCGCCGCGCTCCGCCGCCGCCGCCGGCGCCTCTCCGCCGTCCGGCCGCCGGAACAGTAACCTGTGCCTCGATTTCCGTGTTTTCGCGTCCGGGCTCCGAAAAATTCAAGTAAATAGTCCATTTCGCTCGTTTTCGCGCACTGAACCCAAATCCGAAGTCCGTTCGGCCAAATTCCGCTTCTAAAATTTTTCAAAATTTCCCGGAAAAGTAAACTTGATCCAATTTCTGTTCCGGGTCCCATTCTTGGCTCCAATAAGCGCGCAAACACCTCACACACCTAAAATGGACTCCCAGAGAAGAAACAAGCTCCAATTTCACCAGAAACTCAAATCTGGAGCCCGACACGCACACACACACCCCGGAAGCCTCCAAACCCACAGTAAACCTTAAAGTGGGGATTCGGGTCCTCACATCCTCCCCCACTAAAAGAAAGTTTCGTCCTCGAAACAACACGGCTCAAAAGGGAGTCTCCAAGCCCAAAAGTAAGCCTCCAACACACAAACTCCATCTCCCTAGTCGCTACAAACTCTCCACAAAGCGAGTCCAACCGCGGATAAAGCTCAGGAATTCCCAAACACTGGGGACGAGGTAGAACAGCCAACTCTACGCGTCCAAGCTATTCGAATTACGCCGCAAAACTTAACAGGAAAGGAAAGGGCCCCACCAGTAGGAAGGTCATCAACCTCCAACTCTCAAATTTAGAAAACAACTGAAATTAGCGAAAAGTTCCGAGAGACCAGTGCCCTTGCCCTAATCCAACAAGAACAGGTTCGGGCACTGTCCCCATTTCTGGAGTAGTCTTTCGTATCTTTCATCCTGTTCGCGAATTTCAGCACAAGAGTGAGAAAATAAGGGAGAGAAGGGTTGATGCCGTTCCTGCTGCGGCAACAAAACGGAAGCTACGGTCTATCCGTGCCCCTAAAAGAAACACCACTCTAACCCAGACCCCTAGAGACAAACCCTCTAGTCCTAGGCGTCACCTACGCTCGACAAGTCGCACCTAACCCAAAGCCGCTGAAGCCACTGCTGCAGGAAGGATGCCTCGGTAACCAGTAGAAATGTTCTTCTGTCGTCCAACTCGCGAGAAGGCCACTGTTCTCCGTTCGCAATCAAATGTTGCACGATACCGCACCAACAGGTCCATCCCAAGTGCTCAATCTGAGTCGGGGAGCTGCAACTGAACCAACACAACAATCGGCGTGCCTTTCAAAGTTCAGTTGTTCTGATCACGCCCAAAATTCGCCTCTGCTGGAAGATACTAGGATGAATCCAAACGCTAATGCAGGTCACAAGATCCCTACCCCTTAATTATGCCAAGATGCACATGCCCTGATACCATGCAGATAGATGCAAAAACTCTACTGAAGAATAAATGAGATGCACCGGTATCAAAAGAAGCCCGAGCACGGAATGCTAAGATCAGAATAATACCTGCAACGACCTGCTCGGCTGCTGAAGTGTCCTCAACCGGAGCGGCATAAACACGACCGCTCGGTGCCAGGGGACGTCGCTCTGGCTGCCGGGAAGAAGATGAGGCAACCTCTGGCCTGCTGTGGGCTACAAAAAGATCGACTGGCTGGTAAGGAACGGACGGTGCTGATGTTGTTGTAGGAGCTGGATGGCCGGCTCTAGGGCACACGCTCGCAAAGTGACCGGCCTGCCCGCAGCGAAAACAATGGCCCTGTCTCTGCGGGCACTGAGTCGGTAGGTGTGGGCCTCCACAGATAACACACCGATCTGGGCGCTGCTGCTGGGAAGCCTGCTGTGAGAACTGCTGCTGTCGTGGGGGTCGATGCTGCTGCTGTGTCTGGCGGGACGCCCCCGATCTCTGATGTCCCCGGTACCCCTGGCCCTGCGAGTGGGAACTTGGAGGTCTCGGGGGTCCCTGCCTGCTAGACTGCCCCTCCTCCGGAGATGCCGGGCACTTCGCCCCAGAAGTCGCTACAGGGGCCGGAGATACCTCATCCATCACGGCCTCTCCACTCTCCACATACAAAGCCTGCTCCATCGAGGCCTCCAAGGTCTGCAGTCGGCGGGAGCGGACAAACTGGTAAATGTCTCGGCGAAGTCCTCTCTCAAACATATAAACGCGATGGCTCTCATCTCTAGCCACATGAGGCACACATGCCAAAAGCTGGTTGAATTCCGCTATGTACAAGTGCACAGGCCTATCTCCCTGGCGGAGATTCTTCAACTGCTCCTCCAGTCGCTGTCGAACGCTCTCAGGAAAGAATGCTCCCAGCAACATGCTCCGAAACTCAGTCCAGGAAAGAAGCTGCGTCCCGGTGGACCAGCTGGTCGCACACGCCGCCACCACGCCTCGGCGTTGCTTTCCAGAAAATGAGTGGCCAAGATAACCCGAAACCTCTCGTCCACAAATAAGCTCTCGAAGTGGCGCTCCATGGTGGTAATCCACGTCTCGGCTGCCCAAGGCTCAGCACTCATGCCCGAAAAGCGGGGCGGATCGAACTGTCGAAACCTCATCAACAAATCTACAACCTCCCGCTGCTCTGCCGCAGTCAAAGATCCCGTCGCCCCGGCCGGTGGCCTACTCGAAACCGGCTCAGCAGGAACCGCCGGTGCAGGCTGCACCACAGGGGGTGCCACAACAGGGGAAGAAGGCACCGGCGAAGCCTCAGGGGGTGCCACCGTCGGCTGTGCTCTCTGCTCCATCATGAGCATCAGCCGCGCCATCGCCTCCTCCTGGCGTCGGGTTGCCTCCGCCAACTGTGCCATCTGGGCACGGAGCTCCTGAATCTCAGCCTGTGGTCCTCGCCCCGAGTCCTCCTGCTCGGGCTCAGAGGACGAAGGCTGCGAGCGCGTCACCATCGAACGTCGAGGAGGCATCCCCACCTGAGGGACAAAACACACAATCAAAACCAAAAGCAACACTCGACCCAATCTAGCGAAAGTCGAAAGGCATGTCCCCCTTCCCGAAGCACTATGTTGTCTGCAGCCAACATAGTCGCCACAGAAGGAAGGCATGTCTATCACTCGTCCCTATCCACTCGGGAGAGTTGGAAACCCAATCCAGACTTTCGCTAAAAATCTCGGCTCTCACGTGGGTCATCCTAGGGTTTAACCATAAGCCTAGGGTTCCTAAGTCCTCAAGACCTACACCCTAAGCTCTGATACCACTCTAATCTGTCACGCCCCGGGGTCAAGACTGTACCCCGGGCTCGCCAACAGATCCGCCGTCCCTACAGGAAGCCCTGTAGAGGCGTAGCGTCTAACCTGCAAAAAGGAGGATACTACACTAAACAGATATCAGAGCAAAATAAACTGCTAGAAATAAAATAAGTACAACTCTCATAATACAATAAGTCCTCACCAGTAAATACAAAAGTCTCTCAAAGAAAGAAGAAAAGTACAACTCGATACCTCACTACATAATCTCTCAAACATGACACAACCAAAATATAAGGGTACCTCTATAACACACTGAAGCTGAAGGGGGAAGGGATCTATCTCGCGACTCCCTTACCTCGGTCTGGAAGAGCAGGATCAGCAACTGGCACCGCAGGAACTGGAGCTGAAGTCCCTGGGGAAAAGACACCACGACGGGTGTGAGAACTACCTCCCACAGTAGTTCTCAGTGGGTGCCGCCAACAAGCCCGACGGCCTGCCCACTAAGTCTACTAGAGATAAAAAGTAACAAAAGAAATGCAGTATGAAAAGCTGGAAAGTAAACATCTACTGCTACTATGCCCCTATCTACAATGCTCAAGGGAAAGAACAGGAGGACGATAAGCCACTACTGATACTCAACTCAGAACACCCAATCCAAACTGACTGCCACAACGGGTCCAGTCAAACCTGCGCCTACCTACTGCTGTAGGTATGTCCGGTACTCCAACCCGGTATCTAGCTCAATCTCAAGCCGGTACTACAACCCGGTCTCGCCTACTCCGGAGTGGCACTCGAGGGGAGCGACCCGCTCGAGTCAAATAACTGCGCAACACTGTCAAGCACAAATGCGGCACATGCAGGCTATGATCCAATCACTATCTCACTCACTGGCTAAAAATCCACACTGTCACTATGACCATGTCCCAAAGATCCCAGATCCACTATCACTATCACTATGCATACTGGTCTACAGACTGCTATAGACGCCACTCGGTCCCCAGACGCGAGTGCAAATGTAATCCCCAGCTAATAAACCTCCCGGCCCACGACTCGGGAAAAAAATCACTATGACCAGAGTGACAAGAGTACTACCACTGTGGAAAAGCTAAGGTGATAAATAAATCTGATGTATGTTCAAGTTACTGTAGTTTAATGGCGCATGCTAATTAAATAACAGGCAATTATGCTAAGTTAAGTTCCCAAGTTGCAGAGTTTATCAAGAGATCGACAGATTTGGCAATTAGCTACAGTGGTTTTCAACATACAGTTTACACATATTATCTGGCTCATATACTATGCATGCTACTATATTTGTAGAATTAGAGTGCAGTCCATAGAATTTGAAAGCAGGATCACCCACCTGATCGCGCTAACTGTCCAGGACGATACAGATAACAAGTTCAGCAACCGACAAATTTCCAAGTCCACAAAGCGAAGAGCACAAGAACGGTGCTTACAGAGTCCTGGGTACAACAACCATTCCAATTACACACAAATCAACACAAAATCAGCATTCCCAAAATCTGCATACACAGCTACTGTTCACACGAAAATTTCACCTGAAAATAATTTTTCAGAAATTCCAATAAAAATATCACGGCGATCCTCGCGAAGTGTAGATGTCGATAGGCTCTTGAATCGTCGAATTCCGATGTCCGGATGAGGAGATAAAAATCCGCGAAGTGAGTGCTGTCCAGGAATCTCACAGCAAAACAGCGGCTCAGTAATGCCTCGAAAACCGTGTCAAAAACTCAAATCTAGGCAAAACACTCAACACGAAAGTCGAAGATTTACCTCTCGTGAAACCAACGCCGCAAAAATCGCTGAAAACGGCTGTCGGGGTAGCTCTGTGGAAATTTTAGACCGAAATGCGGCGATAACGGGCCATCAACAGAAATCCGTCGCTCCGCACTACGAGGCAGAAAACACAGTCGTCGCGGCTTCCAGAAATTCTGAAATTTCACCAAGAGATGGGCAAGAGGGAGAGGAAGATCTTTGGTTAAGAGCTCAAGGGCCAATTCTCTCGGAAAAGTGCCCAAAATCTCGGTCCAAGGGGCCTTTATATAGGCTCTCCCCAAAAACAGCCCAAAAAAGCCAAGTGACCACTTTCGGGCCCAACTTTCGGTCGCCCGAAAGTTTTCGGGCTGCTACAGTAACGGGCCGGCCCGTTACTGTATGCGCCCGAATCTTCCTCAGGCCGCCACGTGTCCCCTTATCCGCCTTCTGCACCCGGCGCACGAACCCCGACGAATCCAGCGACGCCACGTGTCCCGACCAGGCGTCGTGCACCGCTGCACCCGACCAACCACGGGGCGCCACGTGGCGCCCCCACGCCGACCCGGTCAACGCGCACGTCGCGCGACGTGCGCGGCCGCGCCGCCGCCGGATCCGGGTCGGGCACGCGCCCCGAGGCACCGCCTCAGCCGCCACTGTTGAGTGGACCGAGTGCACCAGAACCCGCCAACCACACAACGCCACGTGTCCACCGGTCTACCGTGCACCAGAGCCAAAAGTTCGTGGACCGCGTGCACAACACCGCACCAACCACGGAATGCCACGTGGCAAGCCCTCGGTCCACCGTGCACCCCGCCAAGGCCCGTGGACCGCGCCTGCTGCGCCGGCCAACCGCAGCCCGCCACGTGGCCCGCGCCCGGTGCACGCGCCCCGCGGTGGACCGCGCGCCTGCGCCGCCCTCCGCCGCGCTCCGCCGCCGCCGGCGCCTCTCCGGCCGCCGGAACAGTAACCTGTGCCTCGTTTCCGTGTTTTCGCGTCCGGGCTCCGAAAAATTCAAGTAAATAGTCCATTTCGCTCGTTTTCGCGCGCTGAACCCAAATCCGAGGTCCGTTCGGCCAAATTCCGCTTCTAAAATTTTCCAAAATTTTCCGGAAAAAGTAAACTTGATTCAATTTCTGTTCCGGGTCCCATTCTTGGCTCCAATAAGCGCGCAAACACCTCACACACCTAAAATAGACTCCCAGAGAAGAAACAAGCTCCAACTTCACCAGAAACTCAAATCTGGAGCCCGACACGCACACACACACACCCGGAAGCCTTCAAACCCACAGTAAACCTTAAAGTGGGGATTCGGGTCCTCACATATATGATAGTGGATGAGCTTATTGGGCTCTCTATTTTTAGAAGAGAATTAAGATTAATTATTATTTACTACTGCTCAATTATGCTAAAGAAATAGAGAAACAATAGTAAATACTAAAGAAGCCTTTATATAAGATTGCTAACACTTAATTGCTTTAGATCAAACAAAAAAATCTTACAACACCCTACTATGTACAATTACGAGGGTAAATATATCTCCCACTACAATACTATCTCTGTTCTTAGTTAGCACTACAGCCATATAACCAACAAATTTGATCCCAATATGAGACATTTGAGAAGGCAGTAGGTTTTAAATGCCAAATGTAAGGTATTATCGAGTCCAACGAGTTAATATATGCCAAGTTGAGTTACTGGATTCGCATGTCTACATCAAAGAAACTAATGGCTTCATTGCAGCCATATAACCAACAAATTTTATCCCAATATGAGACATTTGAGAAGACAGTAGGCTGACTGGAACATGCTTTACATAAGACAAGAGAAGGGTAAGTTGACCCAGAGAACTAGTATATATTATCCTATATGGAAAATTGGAAATTCAATAGTAATGCAGTAGGGAATGAATGAGAAAGTTATAAAACAAATGAATGCAACAACAAGAAAATTTTCAGATGCCTTGAACTTCCTTGATAACTCCCAAGGCTCGCACACCCACCTATAACTAAGTCACATTTTCATAAGATTAGAAGGCAGTATCCATGACCATTCAACAGCTAGAAAAAATGAGAAGAATATCTTATCAACACCCCGTGTTATTTCAATCAATTGCTTCTTCTCCGAAAACAAAGGTTTGATCACCTCAAGATAGAAGCTAGAATCTTAGAAAAAAAATAACTTTATCACTCCATGCCATTCAAAGCACTTGCGCATTGCTGTCCAGGAGCTAGATAACAATAGACAGTAAAGATAAAATTCACAGCACAAAAACCTTGATGCTTTTATTGAGTATCATCTAATTGAGTCTAAATTGTCCGCTCAACTTCTCATGCTAACAAAATGCAAGTATAACGAAGAATACCTGTAATATATCACAATATTCTTCTCCGAGTGTCTGCTGGCTTGAACCTGTCGTCAATAGATAATAAAAGTGTCTGACATTTGCAGTAAGAAAACTAGTATCATATACTGTAGTATAAACATAAAAACTTGATAATTTTTTTATTTAAAAAAAACATTGAGAGTAGATCCTCTTGAAAGAGAAACACATCATCATAAAAGGCCATCACAAGTACGTAACAAAAACCACAATATTAATTTTCATTTAGTCATGCAATTTATAAGCATCAAGATAAGCAAGGTTAGTGATATACCAAATTTTGCAGCTAATTGGGGTTTGCTACATGAGGACATTTAGCTAATGCCCTTCGTTGGTAAAGGGTTGTTAGCTTTCTCACTACGTTGTAACTAAAGACATTCGCTAGTCTTCTGCACCTTCCGAATTTACTTAGTGATTCACTTTAACTAAATTGCATACAAAGTATGAAGCGAAAACCAAAGGCATTCAATCTAGTAGTCAGCAGCCCTTCAACATTCCATACTGTAAGACTTGCGAAATTTAAATTCAAAAAGAGAAATGCAAAAGAAACCTAAGTGGTTGTGTAGCGGTGTGCAAATTGCACAGTTTTCAGGACACGGTTCTCCGACTTATGGATCCGAGTCTGATCTCGATAATCTAAAATCACCAATGCAACCGTCTCGTCGAATTGATTAAAGATGGTGTAAACCGATTTTCGATCTGACGGTCGGATCGTCTCGAAATCAGCGAAGAGAGAAGTGGGGCCCACAACTTAAGTTGTGAATAGTAACCCTGATTTAAATCCCCCGCCGGCCAACGTCGGCCGATCGACCGTCTAGAGTCCGAATCGGACGGTCCAGATACTCGATTTAAATGGCATCGTCGTTCTGAGCGCAGTGACGCTGACGAAATTTACGTTTGACGGCCCTAGAGCCTCAAAAAGCGTGCCGAACTGTAAATATCGCAGTATTTTATGGATCTGTGTTTTATCTGGATTTTTAGTCGACGAACAAAAATCGCTGCCTGATAGATTTCGTCGAGCCGGACATCGTTGCGAAGTCCGTTTTTCCGTTTGGCGACTCGAATGCCTCGAAAAACGCGAAAAACAGAGAAAAATAATGTATTTTACACAGAGACCCCTATATTTTATGCTCCGAAATCCGTGCCACTTCACGGAGAAGGACTTAAGTGCAAAACAGAGATTTTGTGAAGGATTTGGTTCTAAATACCATAACTTGGAGGGGCAGTTAGCATTTTGTTACAACCCTTTTATATACATGTATTAGGGTTGATGATCAACCTAATCCCAGAAGCCCTAGCCACCAGCCGCTTGCTGTGGCCTCTCCTCTCCCCCTGCCTCTTCTCTGGACGTTACGCCGCCGCCTCCCCTCGCTGGAGAAGACAAAGAAGCAAAGGAAAAAGCTTGATCTCGGGTTAAGTTGGAGAGGAGATCAGTGAAGAGGCTAGGATTGCACCAAACCTCTTCTGAAGGCACCTCTGTACTCTGGAGACCCGAGCCGAGGAGCCCCGACGCCAAGCTCCGCCGCGCGGCGCCGGCAAAGATCTCCTCCTTCTTTCTTTGCTCCGGTGAGGTAAGGGTTGCATTTTTCTTGGATTTCATTGGCCCATGAACCATTAAGTCCTCTCCTGACATCGAGGTGATCATCCTTGTGTAGTCCGAGTCGCCGCCGTGCCTCGGGTTGCCGGCAGGAGCAACCCGTCGCCGGAAACCTAATATTTGGCCGGATCTGTTCCCGAGTTCCATCCAACCGTTGGAATCGAGAGCAATCACGTTGGAGATCTTCCTCTGACCGACTGCAACCTCTCCGCAAAATTTGAGGACCATCGGACGAGGATCGGGGCCGTACGTTGATGCCCTAGATCCGGGTTGTCTTCCTCACGGCCGAACTTCACTGCCCGGCACCGCCGCTGCCCCACGCCACCGGCCATCCCCCTGGCAAGCTTCACAGCACCCAGAGGCTCGTTCTTGTGCAAGTTTTTGGATCTAAAGACCATCGGCTGGAGATCCGCCATTAGTGAGCACCAAGCTTGCCCGAGCTTGGTCTCTGGCCGCCGCCGCCGCTTCCAGTCACCGGCCGACCACTCAGGTAAGCTCTAACAGTCCATAGTAAACCTTCCTTGTCATTGCATGGGGTCCTCCTTAGCTGGAACCTAATGTTTCCATGAATGCTCTCAAGGTGACCGCAAGTTGCTTCTCTCCGGCCAGCCGCCGCCTCCGATAGCCGGAGCTGGGTCTGGAGGTGACCGAGCCACCTCTGTGATTGACCTCCTGCTGCTACTCACCTCATTTTGTACCTTGATCCCGAGTTGAGCAAGGTTGGGCCAAACCGAGCTCTAGTCTTATTGGAGGTTGCACCACCTTGCTCCGGCGAGTCTGCGACACACCTGAGGTGAGCCCTAGACTCTAAAGTCCTTCCTGAACAAGATGCTCATGCTTTATATTGAGTTGATCAAGTAGTTAGGTTAGTGTGGTAAACCAAGCTATTATAGACTTAGTACTCATGGACCCGAGTGTGTTTTCGGGCTTCGTGTCCACTCAAACCGGTGAGCACGGGTTAGCTTGCGTCGAGATCTATCTACTGGAATTTACGGCGTAGGTTAAAACCTCCCGGATTGAAAGAACGAGCCGAAACAGTGTTTAATTTGGTGTATTGATGCAATTTTAAAGAACACTAGAGACCTAGTTGCAAATGTGACCTCGTGGCTGTCTTGGGCAGTGTGTATTTGACCTCTAAGCTTTTTGTTAGAGGTCCGTTGGTCTTCGTTGAGCGGGAATCGGATAACGAACCGTAAATCAGCGAAATCGGCGGTTTAACGGCTTTCGGCACGAGTTTCGCGTATTTCGAAATAGTGAAACAGTTAGTAGATGTTATTATCTGTCCCTGGTTATTTCCGACGCTGTCTGGGCTGGTCCAGTGGCTTTCGTTTTGCGTCGGTGACTTTCGGTGCCAAATTGGCCCTTCCGGAAGTGTTGAGATAGTTATAGCCCCGATCGAGCATCGATTCTAGCAAAGTGGCTTTTGGCAGCCTGGACATCTTATATGAGTCGTTTTAGATCAGCATATGAAGTTTCATCGCGATTGGAGACTGGTAGACTCTTTTCTGGCCATAATAGGTTGTTTAGTGGATTTCCGAAAAAATTATGATAAAGCCGAGACTTGACAAGTTCATCGTTTAAATATTCAGTCTACGGTATTGTTGTTATGATTATGTAGTGTCGATGGGACGGGTATGAGTGAGTCTGTTACTGATACGAGTTATTGTTCAAGGCCCAGCAGTTCGGCGCCAGCACCCCAGTAGTTCTGCAGGCTTCGGGACTGCCTACACCGAGGTAGGTTTTCTTTGGTCCGGACTTTATCTCTTCGGCCCTCTGGGGTACCTTAGTTGGTTGGACCCCTGTCTTTCTTGCTAGCCCAGATTATATCCCTGAGCCTTGCTAGTTGATTGTTTATTCCAGCTTATACTTATACTTTAGTATACCTGTTGCATATGGACATTTGCCATGCCTGATTGGACATTAGGTAGCTATCAGTTTATACCTGATCATTTATCATGCTTTGCTTATATCTGGGCATATGTCATGTGTATAAGTAGCCATTCACATATTCAGTTAGCTAGTGCATCCTGCATCCATTATTGTACAGGTTTGAGATACATGCATCCATTTCCGGCTTAGTGCCGATTGTCCGGTCTGTGGATCGTGAGTATGGAGCATCAGCATCATCATCGTCAGGCACCTGCTGTCACTCGCGTACACTGATGGTTTGGCCACCATCATGGTGTTCTTTACTGGTAGAGGGTCCAGTTGACCCGTGAGCATACCCTTTGTCGTACTACTGGGTACGGGGAGCCCTTTCGGCTGTGCTGCGGGATATGGGGTAACTCTCGGCTGTACCTTTGGGTACGAGGAACCCCTCAGCTATATCCATGGCACAGGGTTGCTATCAGTTTTGCTAGGTGATTCCAGTGTGGTTAGGTTCTGCTATGAGATCATCGCCTGAGGTTCAGCGACCAAAATGGCAGCATCGGTTGGGTACATTAGCATTTATTATATATCTGTTTGCATGATGATAGCTCTTTATATTTCAACATGTTTAGCCCTATGTGCTATACCCATATACATGTTTAGCCCTATATTGCTATACCCGTATACATGCCTAGCCCTATGTTGCTATATTCATATACATGTTTAGCCTTGTATTGCTGTACCCATATACGTGCTTAACCATGTTTACAGTTATCTGATTCTATACCTGCCTTGCCTACTGATCTTTTACTATCCGCTAGTTATTGTATGCCAGTAGGTACGATTAGCTATTTCTCGGCCCGTCGTACCCACTGGGATACACTGTCGATGTATCTCACACCCCATGGGTGACCATTTTTCAGGTCGTTCGAGTGCTGGGATGTCGGAACGCGTTGGTGAGGTTGTTGCTATAGTGCTGACCATTCTGTCACCAGTTTACTTTATCTTTCACATTTATGTTTTGAAATATTGTAAAATGATTGATGTTGTATGTGTAGTTTAGACTACTCTGGTATTGATTGTAAGTGCTTAGCCGTGCATGTATAGGAAAGGCTCTGTCCATGTGGACAGAAAAATTTTTATACATATGGCGATCACGCCTGAGATGTTTTAAACTCTGATTTCAAAAAAAAAAAAAAAAAAAAAAAAAAAAAAAAAAAAAAAAAAATGGCCTGCTTTTCGAAACTCGGGGTGTGACACATACCCCAAACTTTTGAACGTATTTCACTCTAATCCTTATCCTCATTTTTTGTTAGAAAAAAAAATATTCTTTTTTTTTTAGAGAAAGGTAGCATACTACCGCTTCGTTCTTTTTTTATAAATATACTTAGCTGAAAATTATTATAGTAGACTTAAAAACAAGATTAAAAAAAAAAAAGATGACTTTTTTTATTTTTAAATGAAAAGAGATTAAAAGAGATTTACCTTTCATCTTGAGCACCACCGAGATCACTATGGGCTACACACCCAATTTGAAAATTAAGTTTATTAAAATAAAAAAAAAAAAAAAAAAATTAAAACATACACACAATTATTAAAATATAAAAAAAGTTAAGCATGACTCGAGCTGAGTTAAAACTGTGTCAAAGAACCAATTTGGCCACAAGCTGAGAAAGGTTACTCCATTTCCTATATGCTTCTTTACACTGGAAGAAAATGGAAAGATGATAGAGGATCTATAGAGAGTTTCATTGAGGAACAACATTAAGGAAGTTTGCACAACGAAGTTGGAAGTCACAACTCAGTTTAGAATTTCATAACTCACAAATGCTTTAAATACAAGTTAAGGATCCTGAATTTCATATAGATAGGCTGTCACGAGGTTGTTTGGTTTTAAGCAGGATTTCAAAGAGAGCTTGAATCGTAAAATAGTGCTGTATATTATATTATTACCGACCTTTGAGGCGAAGGTTTCTTGTGGCCACTTAAGCAGTCCAGCTTCCATCCGTCCTGTTTGGTTGCAGTCATCATCAATTGCCTGTGAAGATCAAGTATGAGAAACAGTCAAAGAAACATGCTTATGAAGAAGAAAATTAGTAATGTACTAAACTATGAAAAATATCATAGAATGATGAATTACAGAGACTGATCAATAGCAAGTAGCATCAGATTTCTCTCACACAAAATAATGGAACCACAATTGAGTTTTAAGTTAAGAAAAAAAAGATACGTCAAAATCTGGAAAAATTAGAATAAGCAAACTATGACGATATATGACATTGATATATTAACTAGCAGAAAAATATAAAAGGCCTATTCTTGAAAAGTAGCCTGAGATGGAGTTTCAGCTTGACCAAGATAACACCTAGCCAAGGAGACAAATTTGGATGAGAAAATACAGCAAAATTACATGGCATAGAAGACGAGAATACAAGAGATGAAATGAATGCACCAAACACAAAGTTTTGGGGAAGTTCTTGCCCAATAGGTTTCAATATGGTCCAAGTCAAAGAGGGCTAGAATTAAACTGGTAACCTCATCCAATTATAGTAATTTAGCATACGCTAGAATTCTTCTAAAAGCATGGATTGTCAATGTAAAGTGTGCCGTGCGAAACGGCCAGCCCATAATAACAACATTAGATATTCTCAATTATAAGCAAAGCTCATCTTAGAAATAGAAGTAAATCATGAAGTAAATCATAAAGTAAATCATGAACATAATAGCCTGAGCATCAAACTTAATCTTTGCAACCAAAGATTTTGGGATGAATTACATATACACTAACAACCGGACAACCAGTTACCAAAAGCACAATTTTACTGCTGAAATATTGTATAACTACTGTCTCCTAGTAAGTATTTCAACATATTAATCTGGATTTGCAAAATGGTTTGCATTGTGCAAAAATAAAGGCATGGTTTAAGTGAATCGACAACAAATTTACGTATCTCTAAAATCCCAGAATCTAGTGTAAGATCGATAGGATCAAAGATCTTACTTCTCTGGTAGCTTGATCGACGGCTTGGGCTTCAACGGGCTCGATCTGCGATCAGATTCCCTTCGCAGCTGAAGCTCTACGGAGGAGAGAGTATCGTCGGATCGGCCAAGATCTACGCCGGCGGCATCAGATCCTGGTTCCTTCTCGGGCCGCCGTAGCCGCAGGGCCGGTTGCTTCACCTCCTTCACCGAGAAGGCCGGGCTGCGGTTGCGGGTCCGCTGCGGGAGCTGGGTAGCTTCTCCGGGGTCCAGATCCGGTCGGCGGCGGCGGCGGCGGCGGCGGCGGCGGCGGCGGCGGCGGCGGCGGCGACGGGGGAGGGCTCGATCGGAGGCTTCTTCGACGACGACGATGGCGATGATCGGGTGGAGGGTTGAGATGGGGCGAGGAGTTCCATTTAGGGGAGGGGTTGTGGTGGTAAATTAGGGATTTGAGCCTCGGGAATGAGAGATCAAGAAGGACGAAGAGGGAGGAAGATGGTGAGAGGCGTAGAAAGGGATGGGTTTTGGGCTTGTGTGGGTAAAAGTAGGGATAATTTTTTTTTTTTCTGGGTTGGGTTTTATATTTCAGTGCTGCTAGGCTACACCCACGTTCGGGGTGTATTCGACTGGGCGACCAGAATTGAATGAAATTTTTAAAACTTCTATTCTCACTCTTTCTTTCTTAGTATCGGTATATTTTTTGGTATTTTTTAAATTTAAATATTTTTTATATTTTATTTATTTTAAAATTTATTATAAAATAAAATAAAAAAATATAATCTGGAATAAAATTAAATATTTTTAAAATTTAAATATTATAAATTAAATTATTTTTTATAATTATTAAATTGTAAAAATATATATTTAATTTCAGATGATGTCTCCCTCTCATGGGACATTCTTGACACTAATATAATTTAAATTTTAACTTTGTAGAAAAATTTTAATTTAATTTTGTACAAATTTAGTTTTTTAATTTAAATTTAATTTTTTAATTTAAATTCTAATTTTTTTTTAATTTTTTATTCATAATTATTAAAAAAAAAAAAACAAATAAATAGAATGACAATATCACATCTTTATTTAATGGGAAAAGGAGTTGTGAATGCATACCATCCATTAAGGAGTGTAGGATCTACACCCCTTAATGGGGTGTACGGGAATGACATTTGTTTATATTTGGGACATGGTGAATTTTTTTTAAAAAAAATTTGAATATAAATAGAATACTTGCATAAAAGTGTTCCTATATCCTAGTTTTAGTGGTCCCAGCACGAATTCGTGCGCGTGTCGTATGCTCGTTTTTTGGAGAAGCCACAACACTCATTTTTTTCTAACGAATACATTCAAGAAAGTACAAGTATATATATAACTACTACATGTGATAAATTTTTAATGTGAGACTAAACATCACAGGTGGTGAGCCAAGGTTTGAGCTCCCAAGTAAAGCCCATTAACATTGGGTCAAGCAGAAAGCCTAAAGATCAAAATCAAGTTTTAAATTATTCAATAACCAAATAAAATTTAACAGATATTACACTGTTCATGTAGCTGCGTGGAGCAGCAGATTTTTATATTTAGAGATTTTGGGTTGTATCTGTATGACATAAGGTATTGATGTATATATGCAGTGTTGTATATCTATATAGTTATTTTATTTACTTTGATGTGACTGTTTTAGTTGTAGCCTACTATAATTATTGTTCTATGTGGACTCTTAGAATTGCTTATCTTGAAACAAATTCTTTTTGAATGCTTTGTATGTACAAGAAAGTCTTATACAGAGCAGACTCTTAGAATTGCTTATCTTGAAACAAATTCTTTTTGAATACTTTGTATGTACAAGAAAGTCTTATACACAGCGGATTTGTTGACACTCCCAAAAACTTTCGCGGTAATTCGGGGCGTAACATTGAGTGTTATTTTGGTCTTATTTCATGGCATAATGACAAGGATGAGCAGCGGCGTGTGGTGGCGTTTGGGGCATTTGGGAATAAGGGATGGTGAGGGAGGAGATGTTGGATGGAAAGGTGGGCTAGGAAGAGGAACCCGAAGGAGGAGAAGGAAGAGGAGTAGGAGGATTGGAGGGGACGAAGGGAAAGAATTTGGAGATTCTCTATAGGAGTTCGATTTGATTTCCATTTCATTCATTTTGTGTAAAATACAAGAGAGTATGGATTATTTCTGGTAGAACTTTGATGGATTGGTCAGAATTCCTTTTGTATGAATGGTGATGTTACTGTTTATCCTTTATGTAAATACCTTATAGGTTGTATTTAGTTGTCTTTTATTGCTACTCATTTTTCGTCAAACCTCGAACTTATAACATGCCTTTTGAGTTTATGAAATTGCAAGCATTCACGCCATGTCTGGTAATTTGATTTCTTTCAGCACTAGTCTGATGATGATAGCAAAACAAGGCCTCTGCTGTTGGTCATTGCCTTAATCGATAAAATGGTTCTAAAGAGGCCACTTCGAGTAGAAAAAAACAAAAATAGTTGGCGCAGTCACGTATGTTGGCTATTCGTTTCGTAGCTCGGTCATCGACAGAAGTATAATATAAGATGGTTGTTGCCACTACAGTTTCAAGAACTTGGTATTAAGATAAACAATCAGCCAACTATATATTGCGATAATATTGGCGCTACTTATCTTTGCGCCAATCTAGCTAGTATTCTACTCTCATACAAATTATATGGCTATAGATTATCATTTTGTTCATTATCATATATATAAAGGATCACTTCAGGCTTCTCATATATTATCATTTGATCAACTAGCCGACGCGCTCACGAAGCCATTCTCCGCCAATCAGTTTTGGCTTCTACGATCCAAGATGGGTGTATTTGACGGATTTGCGATGCATCTTGCAGGGGTGTATAGAAGGAAACAAATCTCAATTATATTCAATGGAGAAATCTATTTCTCATTTTAGGAAAACAAATACAGCAATGTCATAGAAAAAACCTTTTCAAATCGGCCCTCTTTATAAGGAAGTCGATTGGATCAACCCATAGAAGAAAAAGTATCAAGCTAATTCTCTATACAAATGATGTTGACAGTATTAGACATATGTTTTATTATTTTCTTCTGGAAAATAGTAACAATATTCTCTCATATGTATTTATCTATCCGGAAAAATAATAAAAGTGTGCTAATCTTTCAACCGGTAGTTTTATTATACACCTCACAGGATCTCGGCCTTACAATAGACGATAGAGTAGTACCCAATGGCTAGGCTTAATTAGAGCTTCATCATTTATATAATGTGGTACTGTATGTATAAATAATGTATGAGATTCCAAATTAGAGTTTTAATTAGATTCATGATAATCTATATTCCAAATAAAGCCAAATCCCATCTTATCCTAATTCAATTAGTATTTGATTTGATTTAGATAAATACGAATCTAAATCAAAACCTAACATTGATGGATTGAGTCAGATTTGCTCGACATACATGATCCGGAACCGATTTAAAACCAACACTTATTTATGTGGATGATGTAAATTGTTATCATATCAATCAATAACAAATTATTAAAAGAAAGCAATCGTTCTGAGCGAAAGTGGCAAAGAGCTTGGTGGTTGATTTTCGAGATTCGAGTTTGAAGTATAGTTGTTTTACATTTTCAGCTAAGTTTATTTTAAAAATAAACGAAACGGATAGCATGATATATTTCTCTCTTAAAAAAAACAGATAATTAAAAGAAAGAAAATAAGATCATATACAACTGATCAAATCAAGAGAAGCTTATTAACTATAGCAACTCTTTCAAGCTCGTTTGCAGGGTGACGTTAGCCATAAAACGGTTGACCTTCTCCGTAGGGTGGAATGCATCCCAAAATAAGTACTTATCGGCGTCAGGGCAGGTGCAAGGGTTCTTTTCATTGCACAGGTAGCCCATCTCGAACTTTCCCGTCGCACAACATCCCTCCTCCACATTCTCAATACCTGCTTGTTAATAACACATTAATCATAACTGATGTTATTAACGAAACTAATCTTGTTATTAAATTTGATCAGCTTTAATGAACATGACATGCCTTGAATAACTATGGTTAAGTTTTTATGATGGCTTTCTTTCCATCTCTTTCTTGGTAACGTTTTATCAATGGAAACACTAGTTTGAGATCAATTTTTTTTGCTCACATCATTTTGCGCAAGAGTAATGCTCTTTGTATCACTTGTGTTGGCCCCCGTGAATACTTATTCGCAGGCTACATGTTGCGCAAATGAATCACTGCACACAAAGGGTCTCTGCTAACAAATCAGCAGGATTTCAAAAAAAATGTTACCGATACTTATAGAAGCACTTATTTTCTAATTATTGGAAAGTAAAAATCATTATGAAGTCTAGTTGTTGATTAGTGTTCGAGATTCGAAGAAGTAATTGTTAAAGCAGTGCAGTTAGAGGTGTACATAATTGAAAATGTAGTAATTACAATAGCACCTCTTTTGTTACCTTTTGTGTAATTTCAACTGTTGCAACTAAATTTCTTCTATTTGGTAGCCTAAAGATTTCTTTCTTTCTTTCTTTCTTTCTTTCTTTTTTCAATTTGATAATTTAATTCTTAATTGCTATGGCGGTTGTTTGGCTTAGCTTTTAAAAAATGATTTTAAATTCAAAATGATTTTTAGTTCAATAGAGAGTTTGACAACTAAAATTTAAAAATCTGATTCTGAGAATCAGTTTTCTGATTTTCGAAATCCAAAATAAGAAACAGCTAAAACCTGCTTCTTGAAAACTGATTCTGATTTTAGATTCAAATTTTAAAATTTTATTTTTATTTTAGATTTAAAATTTAAAGTTAAATTTAATTTTAAATTTTAAATTTGAT
>CM054949.1:9643172-9708172 GCA_029168755.2 Tillandsia fasciculata | reverse complement strand
TTTTGTGGATCGCAACCCCACTCAACTTAACCGTGTGGGAATCGAACCCGTGCTACTGCCTCTGACACCACTTGTCGGATCGTTGGCGCTAACCATTAATCCCAAAAGCTTGAGCTATTAAAAATATACAATCAATTCATTTAAAGCGTACAGACACAATACCCACGGGTCTCGACCAGACTCAATCCACCTAAACGTTATGTCTATTGTTGCGACTCTTGCCGTTAGATCTATTGTGGACCGTAACTCCACTCAACTTATTAGGCTCACCCAACTCAACTTATTAGTCTTCTGGGTCTTATTGTCACGCAGTAGGAAGTTGAATCTATTTTAACCTATAAATAAATAGCCAACAATATGGACGCTCAAAAGTTTGGGTAAGGGCAACTGAGTTGCAGAGTAAAACGGTGAGTAGGTGAGCCATTGTTAGGTTCAGACGTAGGGGTCTGGGCGCCTGAAAGTGTGAGGGTGTAGCTACCATGGATTTGGACAGTCGAGTACAAGCTGGAGATGCCTGAAACCCTTAGACTATGAGGTTTCGGACGCCTGAAAGTAGTTCCGGGCACTCCAATTGATTCCCAGAGGTGGATCTGTGGATTATTTGAGAGCTTTTTTCGTGATTGTTGCAAGCCTATAAATAGGCAAATTCTTTCAGAGAGCTCCTTCTTATTTGGCTGAGCAGAGCTCGTTTCTTCTCATTTTTTTTCTTCCTCCGTTCAACCTCGGTAGAGTTTAGGGCTCACTGAATAGGGCCTGGAAGTTGATCTTCTTGGTTGTTGATAACTTGAGGAGTGTACGTAGTTAAGTGGCAATGCTGTGGAGTGAGGAGGAGGAGAGTTTGATTTTGTTTTTCCTGCATGTGGTATTGGAGCTAAATAAAGGATATGTTTAAAGATTGAAAATTAGATTTTTATTGAGATTTTGATTTAGCAGTGGAAACTTGAGGATTTTATTGATGATTTAGGAGCTGAATATTGAGTGTGGTTTTGTTGCAGTCCTGTGAAGAGGTGTTGGGAGTACCTTGTTTCCAATTCCTTCCTCTCTTGGAGCTTGTCCAGATGGGTGTATATCTTGTCACTGAAATCCGCGAACTAACCTCTATATATGTCTAAATTTGCATAATTTAGTTTAAGGGAAATGATCTGTTGATTTATGTGATGATAGTATTATTTTGGACATCTACTTAATCCTAATGAGAAGATTCCTGTTGATTTAAGCTATACATAAATATCTAGTATTTTCATTATATTAAACTATTTTTTTGTCCTGATTATATACTATAAACCGTTGAAATATAAAAGATGCATGGAGGCACACAATATGTGAAACATGTAAAAAATGTCAGGAAGCACATGATATGTGAAAAAAAAAAAAAAAAATGCCAAAGGATTGATATGGTGTGATAGATAGTAGATAGTGGCAGAGCATGTGGGCAGTTGATTGTGATCTTTTTGATAATCGCATTTTGATTATAGCCTGTAAAAGCCAAATTCAGCTTGACAGTGATGTGATATGGATATGATACTCGGTTGGGGTTGCACTCTTGAAGTGGCCCTCCGGAGGCTAGCCTAGTGATACAGGTGAGACAGTAGCTTGCATATAGCGGATCACTGTAGGTGGGGGCACATGAGGCGGCGCAGGCTTGATTGGACCTATGAGTCGGTCATTATGATTAGGTGATACAACATTATTTTATTGAGTTGTCCTAGTTGGTGCATATGATATATGATTTATTGTTTTTCAGTATATAGTTGTAGAGGCATGATAGTTGCTTCACTTTCAGTTCAACATATCCTGTTACTCATTCAGCCCATTTTACTATTGATATCTCTAGTAGACCTGGTGGTGTAGGTCGTCATTGTCGTCGACTATACCCACTAGTGACTATTTTTTAGTAGTTTTCATGAATTCTTATTGTTGTTTTTTATTTTATAGCCCTCATTGAAGGCATACGATCTAGATCAGGGGATCATGGGCTAGATAGTATTTCCTACCCAAATTTGCATGTGCTAAATGAGGACCACCAGTTGTTCATATTTTATAGCAGACTATACATGTTGAGCTGGGAAGACTAGTAGATTTGTATTATTATTTTGGATTGTATGGTTGATATATATACTATTAGATGTATATCCTAAAAGTCCATCAGGAGTCAATCAGGCCGACACATGTATTCTTTTGATGGTATAAATTTGCATTTAACTTCATACGTTATGAATGTATTTAGGTTTTCTATTTTCATTTATATTATGTATATGTTCATAAATTGTTCAAGAAATTAATAAAATGATGATGCGTACTCTCAAGAGTTGAAAATTTGATATATGTATCATTAGTGATTAATTCCTAAATACTCCCGATCGATGGATCATCACGGGGACAATGATTGATCGGGTCATATTGGTGCACAAGTCATTTCCTTTTTAGGGTAGACGAGTCTCAAGTCAATAGTGTGGGTACACTAGAGTGAATGTGCAGGTGATTGTTAGAGAACAAAAGTACCGAACGCGGGACCAATACGAGAAGTCACTTGGATGTCTACTAACTCGTCACTAATTTATTCGATGTTGCAGTAGTATGACCGGTCTTTTGACCTACGGTGCCTCGACTATTCACAATGGGGTTACTGTAGTTTGACTGTACATACACTTGATCTCTAACTATTTGGATCCTTGTAATGCATGTTGGTTGTAGTTGGTTCGTTGTAAGAATAGAGTGTGCACCTATATGAAATCTATCGCCCTTGGTAGATAAGAGAGTTAATCCTATATAATTTATGAGAGTTTAGAAAATCTTGGGTAGGCCAGAGTAAAAAATAAAAAGAATTTTCGATAGTAGGCCTCCGTCTAATCAGGACTTATGATAGAAGTATTGTATCACACGCTAATTGCACCTAGAGGTTCAGTATTCCATTATATTGGAATGCCACTATATGATCCTAGGTGTCACATGTGGATTATAGGACCCACGAGAGTTATCTAGATCGATTATTCTTATTGGGTTCAGTTGGAATTGTTCCGACCCACTGAAAGGAGTTTCAGTGATATTATTGATGTTGATCACAATATATCTTACTACCAGATAGAATAAAAACTATGGAGTCACATGTATAAAAGTTTGTGACTAATCGGATGGTTGGATCGTTATTTTTGAATCGCCGGACGACCTAATTGTTAATATGTTGATAATTGGACTAATTTGTAATTATTATAAATTAGTGATATTAAAGTGCAAATGTTGTAAGAAATGACTAACTAATAGTTAGTGAGTTGTGAGAAAACTTATGTGCAAATATTGCATTATTAATTTGATTTGATCAAATTAAGATTGAGTTCGAGTCGAATTAAATTGAGATTTAATCGATCAAATTGATTAGGAATAAGATAAACTTAACCCTAATATTATTCTTATTCGTTGTAAAAAGGAATTTGTTTTTTAAATGTAATAGAGATTTTGGACAACCTGTCTCCTCTTTCCTTCTCTCCATTTTTTTTCTAAATATCCACACGCAAATAAAAACATTCTCTGCAAAATAGCTAGCACCCCAATGAGGATAAGCAACCTAATGTGGATACTTGTAGAGGCCGGATGTGTGTGCGACTTCAAAAAAACCAAATTCAACAATCATCATATTGTGGTATAGATCTCACAGCGCAAAGGTGAAAAATCATATATTTCTTCTCTTTTTTAATCTTAAATATATTAGGGATCATGTTTTGCATGTTTTTGAGATTGGATCCCGAGTTTTTGAAATCGAGTTTTGTTTGATTTTTTTTTCCCGCTTCGTTTTATCATATGCATAATCTAACATGAACAGTAATGGCTATACTAGTATAGATGTACTTAACTGTGATACTTGTTATATATATACACTCCTATTGCATATGTTTTTGGACATATTAGTTGTAGACGCTTCGTATGTGTGGATTGTGTTGTCGTCCGTTCGTCAACCTATTGGCATATCCGATGGCTTCTGCTATGATTTGGAAAGACTATATTTCTCTTAAAAGAAAATTACTTTTTATAAAAAAAAATATTCCAGAGAGATACAGAAGTTCTCATAAAATATATTTCTATTTTAAATAGGTTTATTGAAATAGAGAACCACCCTTTAGCTTGCGTATCTATTATTCTTTGAAAAATAATTACATTAATAGAACGTAAAGGGCCTTTTAAGTAAAGAAAGATTGGAATAAGTGAAGAAAAAAAAAAAGATTTTCGAGGTCCAAATACATAAGATTCAACATTTAGCTTTCAACTAAGCTGATAGAAAATTTGTCGGTAAAAACTTAATACAACACCATTCCATATAGTCACATTTATCAAATAATACTATATCTTATAAATGACTCTTACTTTAATAGAACCATAAACCTATATTTTTGATAGCGTAATAATCTATATAAAGATATTACAATTAAGCTTTTATTGCAAATTTAGAGGTCTTAACTTTTAACAAGAAAAGTTTCAAAATTCAAACTAATGTTATGTCAAGCCTTATTGAATTTTTTTTTTCCAATCCAGCATTTGTTTTTTAAAAAATTTATAATCTAGTTTCATTTGGATAAATTAGAATTAAAAATAATTTAATAATATTTATGTGTTAATTAAGGAGGAATTTTTTTTTCTCTCCTACCTCTATCGCCACCATCTCTCTCTATCTCTCTCCTTCCTACCCACTCACTCACTCTCTATCTCTATCCCCTCCCCACCAGCATCTCTCTCTCTCTTCTCTTTCTCTCTCTCTCTCTCTCCCCAACCCCACCCCCACACCCTACACCCCATTATCTATCGCCACCATATCTCTCTCTATCTCTCTCTTCCCACCCACTCACTTACTCTCTATCTCTCTCCCCTCTCCACCAGCATTCTCTCTTTATTTCTCTCTCTCCCCCCCACCCTCTGTCCACTCCCCCCCCTCGCCTGCACTGTGATGATCCAGACTCCCGCAGGAACTGTGCAACATTAAACAGTGACTGTGGGAAGCTTATTCGGTGAAACAGAGCTTGTAGAATCGAAATTGGATATTTAAAATAGACTTGGCGCGAAAATCGGGGCAAACGGGAATTTCCGGGAGCTTTCGGCAAAATTTCGGATGAGAATTTGGCGAAACGGACGTCGTATTTGGACTCAGCACGCGAAAACGGTCGAAACGGTATATTTACTTTAATTTTTCTGCATCTGGGTACTGTTCACGCCGGAACAGTAACTCCGGCCGCCGGAATTACTGTTCCGGCGAGCGGCGAGCGGCGGCGGGCGGCGGCGCACGGCGGCGGGCAGCGGCGCAGCGGCGGCGCAGCGGCAGCGCAGCGGCGGAGCGCGGGGGAGCGCGGCGCGGGCAGCGCGGGCAGGCGCGGGCAGGCGCGGGCAGGCGCTCGGGTGCGCGGTCCACGGGCCTGGCGTGCACCGGGTGCACCGAATTTTTCCCGTGCCACGTGGCAGCTCCTGAGTGGCTGGCCGGCTTCTAGAAGGCGTGTGGGAGGGTGACACGTGGCACACCCGGATTGGCCGACATCTTCCGGAAAACCCGGAGCGCGGACCGGCCATGTGCACCACGTGGCCACGTGGCGATTTTTCATTGGGCTTGCACAGGCTGTTCCCTGTTTTGTGGACACGTGGCGCAATCTGGTTGGCCAATTTTCGGTGTTTCCTGTTCGAATCCGGATCCCGTGTGAGAATATTCCCTTTGGCCCACTATATAAGAGCCCTCACCCCCTCTCTCATTCCCACCTCGTTTTGCGTGCTGTAGAGAGAGAATCAGAGAAAGTGTCCTCTACGAAAAATTTTCCTCTCTCTCCTCTCTCTCTCTCTAAAAACTCAGAATTTCTGGAGTTACAGATAGTGAGATATCTGCGACGCGGCGCACTGCGACGGTTTTCTTTTTCGGCCCATTTTCCGTCGCAGTTCAGTCGAAAAATCCCTGCGGGCTAACCAGGTGGAATTTTTGGACGATTTTTGCGGCAGCACGACCGTAAGAGGTAGGGCTTCGATTTCCGTGTTGATCATTTTGCTCCGTTTTGTACTTTTGGCACGATTCCCAAGTCCTCTTTGACCCCCCTTTTTGCTGTGGTAATTTCTGGACAGCACCGACTTCTCCGATTTTTATCTTGGCGTAGGAGCATCAGATCGAGGCGTTCAAAGAGTCGATTTTGATCTACTCTTCGCGAGGAACGCAACCGTGATTTTTCTGGGATTTTAGGAGCTCATTTTAGAGGTGAAAAACTCCTCTTTTCCCGTGCTGTCTGAAAAACAGCAAATATTGTACTTTTTGGGATTTGTATTTATACCGGGAGCGTTGATTTGCAGGATTTGAGGACTGTGGACAGCCAGGAGACTACCTGGGGTGTTGTTTGAGCTGCTCGAGGTGGGCGGTTGTTGCTTACCTCATTTTTGACAAGCTCACTGGGATTACTAGAACTCCCCTAAAATTTAATTGATGAGAACAATTGGGACAAAATAATATGATAATTGATGAGAACAATTGGGACAAACTAATATGATAATTGATGAGAACCATTGGGACTACTAACAGGACTACACAACTAACAGGACAAACTAACAGGACAATTGATGAGAACCGCTGGGATGAACTCCCCTAAAATTTGATATAACCCCACGAATTATATGATGACTTATGTTGGGACACTGTGATTGGGACAAAGGCTACAATAACTTTTTCCAGTAAATCAATATTCTTTTAAAATAAATATTGACACTTTTCTACAGCTTTTAAATAACTGCATGCTTTCTTGGACATCCAGTTAGCCACTATTTATTGCTACACTATCATATTGGGACTTGGCATGTTTTATCACTTTCCTTTGCATTCAGATGTTGTTGCTCAAGTATGAGCAGGGGTTTGGGATAGTGTAGCCAGATCATGGATTTGTGGGGTATTGCGGTGACCGCGGACAGTAGGCGGTTGACCAGATGTTTATCCTTGCATCAGATTGGGGTTGAGTCTGGTTTATTGCATCAGCTGGGGATTGGGTTTCTATAGTGGATGGAGTTTCCCACTTTGATCATAGTTATGATCCAGTCCTGCTATATTGAGATATGTGCTACAGAGATACTTGAGATACTGATGACAGAGATGCTTTACTCGTGTGGGTCGCTCCCCTCGAGTGCCACTCCGGAGGTGGGCTTTTTCGGACCCAGCCTTGTGTGCCGGTCTGATACTTATTTTGGGATGCGAGCCGTGCGGGCCGATCCCGCGGTTTCGAGCCTTGTGTGCAGATTCCGCTGAGCAGGCAGTACCAGTTGTTACTGGTATCCAGATTGGGTTTATTTGGACAGATACTATTTCTGATGCATGCATACAGTTTTGACAGCATAGTAGTGGTAGTTTTCCTGTTTCAGCATCTTATGTATCTTACCACTTTCCCTTTTCCCTTTTGCCTCTAGTAGTCCTAGTGGGTGCGTCAGAGTTGAGGTTTTACCCACTAGGGGAGGCTGCTGGTTTATCTGGTAGTTCTCACCCCCATTGTTGTTTTCTGTTTCTTTCTTCTCCCTTATTTTTGCAGAGTCATCTGCGGGAGCTGCTAGGCCATCGGCAGCGGATCGAGGTAAGGGGATCGCCGAATAGATAGATCTCCTGTGAGACTGAGAGCTGTAGATAGATGCTGTACCCTTCACTCAGACTGTGGTATTCTCCTTTTATTTGGGTCTGGCTTCCGCCAGCTGGTTGTACTATTTGGTGAGCTGGGAGATTATTGTACTTATTACAGTTTTATTTGTATTTCCAGTCTGAGGTACTATGTGGTTCTTCTATTTCAGCTCTGTATTATGCTCTGTTATTGTTCATATTATATCTGAGCAGGTTACCAGCGCTTCGTGTACGCGGGAAATCCCGTGTGCACGGCGGATCTGTTGGCGAGCCCGGGTTCCGGTTTACACCCGGGGCGTGACAGATTAAGTTGGTATCAGAGCTTAGGGATAGGTCAGTTGGGACTTAGGAAACCCTAGGCTTTTGGCAGACCCTAGGATATAGGGCGTGAGAGACGTGACATTTTGCGAAAGTCGTTGATTTATTGTTTGACTCTTCCAGTGAAAGAAGAGGGACCGACATACCCAAATTTCTGGTGAACAGTTATGTTGGCTGCAGACAACATAAAGTCACAGAAATAGGGGGATGTCTTTGACTTTCGCTAGATTGGGTCGTGTGGGTTATGTTACTGAGTGTGATTTCTTGTGGTAGGATGCCTCCGCGACGTAGGATGCTGACACGTTCTCAGCCTGATTCCCCTGAACCCGATCAGGAGGAGTCCGGGCAGGGCCAGCAGAGTGAGGTGCAAGAGCTGCAGGCCCAGATGGCCCAGATGTCAGAGGCTGTTCGGCGTCAGGAGGAGGCTATGGGTCGGCTGACGCAAATGTTAGAGCAGAGGGCTCAGCCTGTTGTAGCACCTTCAGAGAATTCTCCCGTACCTTCTTCCCCTGCTGTGAATCCTCCAGTTGTACCAGTAACCCCGGCATCCCCTGTTGCTCGGGGTACTGGTAGACAATCGTCTGGGTTGACGGGATCTCTGACCCCGGCAGAGCAGCGGGAAATGGTTGACTTATTGATGAGGTTTCGCCAGTTTGACCCACCCCATTTCTCGGGGCAGAATACCGAGCCGTGGGAGGCAGAATCTTGGATCACGGCGATGGAGCGACGTTTTGAGACTTTGTTCATCGAGGAGCGATATCAGGTGTTATTAGCAACGAACTTTTTGGAACGCAACGCCGAAGCCTGGTGGCGGCGTGTTCGACCAGCGGGATCGCCTGGGGCTCAGCTCTTGGCCTGGGCGGAGTTCCGCAATCTCCTTCTCGGGGCTTTCTTCCCAGAAAGCGTCCGGCAGAGGTTAGAGGAGCAGTTGAAAAACCTTCGCCAAGGAGATCGGCCCGTACACGAGTACATTGCCAATTTCAATCAATTGTTGGCGTGTGTACCGAACGTGGCCAGGGATGAGGCGCACCGGATCTACATGTTCGAGCGAGGGTTGCACCGAGACCTTTTTCAATTAGTTCGTTCGCGTAGGTTGCAGACCTTGGAAGCCTCGATGGAGCAGGCACTCTACGTTGAGTGCGGGGAGGTAGTGATGGAGGAGGTAGCTCCAGCTCCCGTAGTGATCCCGGGGGCGAAACGACCAGCACCGGAGGTTGGGGGACAATCTAGTTCGTGGAGGCCGCCACGACCGCCGCAGCCCAGTTCCCCGGCCAAGGACGGTCCGAGCGACGAGGGCCTGGTGGATCCCAGAGGCCCCAGCAGCGGCAGCAGCAGCAAAGATCACAGTCGTCGCAGCGTGGGTCGCAGCGGCAGCCTCAGCGACAGCGGCAGTCTCAACAGCAATCACGACAACCACGGGCCCCCGGCAATTGTATTTTCTGTGGAGGTCAGCATTTTTCCAACACCTGCGACCAGCGGTGGGGTCGCTGTTATGGATGCGGACAACCCGGGCACATTCGAGCTTCGTGCCCCTTTTCGGCCCCCACCACCCCTTCTTCAGCATCTGCTCCATCTTCATCGCAGCAGCGGTCGACGGCTCAGCGGCCTTATGCTCCAGCAAGCAGGCCATCTTCTTCCCATCCCACGGATTATCGCCCTCCAGCTCAGAGTGGGCGAGTGTATGCTGCGCAGGTAGAGGACTCTTCGGCAGCAGATCATGTGGTGGCAGGTATCACCTTACTTTCTGGCATTAGGACTCGTACTTTATTTGATACTGGAGCATCGCATTCTTTTATTAGTAGATCATTTGCATCATTACATGGGTTAGAGGTAGGACTTTTACCACGTGCACGAGAGGTTCAGATTCCCGATCACACTTTGCACGTGGAGGAGTGCTGTTGGTCCTGCCCGATGCAAATCGAGTCCTGGATTATGCCAGCAGACCTGTTGGTCTTGAGACAGCTAAGGGACTTTGATGTGGTTCTCGGGATGGACTGGCTGGCTCGGTATTTCGCGACTATTGACTGTGCCGCAAGGACTGTCACTTTTAGAGAGCCAGGCCAGGAGATGTTGGTATATCGGGGATGTCAGAGTGCTTTCTTTGCCTCTATGGTTTCGACTTCCCGAGCGAGGCAAATGATCCATCGAGGATGTGTAGCCTTTTTGGCTAGTGTTGTTGAGGGGCCTACGGCGGCGCCGGGACTCGGGGATATCCCTATTGCCCGCGAGTTTCCGGATGTTTTCCCACCTGAGCTGACTAGCATGCCGCCAGATAGGGAAATTGAGTTCGTGATTGACGTAGTTCCAGGAACTGCGCCAATCTCAAAGGCTCCTTACCGGATGGCACCGGCTGAGCTGCGAGAGCTTAAGGCGCAACTTCAGGATTTGATGGACAAGGGCTTTATTAGGCCGAGTGTGTCGCCTTGGGGAGCGCCGGTGCTATTCGTGAAGAAGAAAGATGGGTCACTTCGACTATGTGTGGACTATAGGGAATTAAATAAAGTGACCATCAAGAACAAGTACCCTTTGCCGCGCATTGATGATCTTTTTGATCAGCTGCAAGGGTCTTGTGTCTTCTCTAAGATAGATCTGCAGTCCGGTTACCACCAGTTGAAGGTGAAGGCCGAGGATATTCCTAAAACGGCATTCAGATCACGGTACGGGCATTATGAGTTTACAGTTATGCCTTTTGGGCTAACTAATGCCCCTGCCGCATTCATGGATTTAATGAACCGGATCTTCCGACCATACTTGGATCGATTCGTGGTAGTGTTCATTGATGATATCTTGATTTACTCCCGAAGCGATATTGAGCATGAGGAGCACTTAAGGATCGTGCTGCAACTTCTACGAGAGAAGAAGTTGTATGCCAAGCTGGCGAAGTGCGAGTTTTGGCTTCGGGAAGTAGTCTTCTTGGGCCATGTGATTTCTGCCGCAGGAGTGGCAGTGGACCCAGCAAAGATTGAGGCAGTCCGTGATTGGCCCCGACCGACGACGGTTTCTGAGGTACGTAGCTTTATGGGTTTAGCTGGGTATTACCGTCGGTTTGTGGAAGGCTTTGCGAAGCTCTCCACACCCCTCACTCGCTTGACGCGTAAGGGAGTAAAGTTCATCTGGAGTGAGGACTGTCAAAAGAGCTTTGAGGAGCTGAAAAATAGACTGATGACCGCTCCTATCCTTTCCCTCCCTGTTATGGGGAAAGGATATGTGATTTACAGTGATGCATCACACAGCGGACTTGGTTGTGTGCTAATGCAGGAAGGGAGGGTAATTGCATACGCATCAAGGCAACTCAAGGATTATGAGAAGAATTACCCTACCCATGACTTAGAGCTTGCTGCTGTAGTGTTTGCACTAAAGCTTTGGCGTCATTATCTGTATGGAGAGCACTGTGAAATCTACACCGACCACAAGAGCCTAAAGTATCTGTTCACGCAGAAGGAGCTAAATTTGAGGCAACGTAGGTGGTTAGAGCTATTAAAGGATTATGATGTAGATATTCTCTACCACCCAGGCAAGGCTAATGTAGTCGCTGACGCCTTGAGTAGGAGGGCGGTGCAAAGTTTGTCTATGTTGATCACAGACCAGGCACCGCTATTAGAGGAGATGAGACGGCTCGAGATAGAGGTTGTGTCCCCTGGGGTCTCTGCTAGACTGACATCTTTAGTCGTGCAGCCCACTCTGCTAGACCGGATCAGGGAAAAACAGAGTAAGGACCCCCACTTGACCAGGATTAGAGATCAAATTCCGAGTGATCAGTCAGGGGACTTTACAGTGGATGCTCGGGAGTACTGAGGTACAGGAACCGAGCATGTGTGCCAGTGGATGCGGAGATCAGAGAGCAGATATTGCGAGAGGCCCATTATACACCTTATACCCTACATCCTGGTGGGACTAAGATGTATAAGGACCTCAAGGCACACTTTTGGTGGAATGGCATGAAAAGGGATATCGGGAGATTTGTGGCTCAGTGTTTAACTTGTCAGCAGGTGAAAGCTGAGCATCGAGTGCCAGCTGGCAAGTTACAAAGTCTCCCAATTCCCGAGTGGAAATGGGACCACATTACGATGGATTTTGTGGTCGGACTACCGAGGGCACAGGGAGGAGCAGATGCTATCTGGGTAGTTGTAGATCGACTTACCAAGTCAGCGCACTTTCTGCCCATGCAGACTACGTGGCCACTCGAGCGACTAGCCCAGTTATATCTAGATGAGATAGTGAGATTACATGGAGTACCCGCCTCCATTGTATCAGATAGAGACCCGAGGTTTGTTTCGCATTTCTGGAAGAGTTTGCAAACAGCCTTGGGGACTGAACTCAGGTTCAGTACAGCTTTTCATCCGCAGACTGATGGGCAGTCTGAGCGGACGATACAAATCCTGGAGGACATGTTGAGGGCTTGCGTCCTGGATTTCGGCGGAGGGTGGATTCGACACTTATCTTTGGCTGAGTTCGCGTACAACAATAGCTTTCAAGCGAGCATTCAGATGGCTCCGTTTGAAGCGTTGTATGGACGCAAGTGTCGATCACCACTTTATTGGAGTGACGTGGGCGAGAGGCGGACCTTGGGACCAGATGTGTTGTTAGAGGCAGAAGAGAAGGTCCGAGTGATTCGGAAGCATCTTCAGACCGCCCAAAGCCGACAAAGGAGCTATGCCGATGTTCGGCGACGAGACTTAGAATTTCAAGTTGGAGATCATGTATTCCTGAAAGTCTCGCCGTCCAAAGGAATCAGGAGATTCGGCATTCGTGGGAAGCTTAGCCCCCGATACATTGGACCCTTTGAGGTATTGGAGCGTATCGGGCCAGTTGCCTACCGACTTGCACTTCCTCCGAGGCTTGCTGGTGTCCATGATGTATTTCATGTCTCTACTCTAAGGAAGTATGTCTTCGACCCATCGCACGTCATCGACTTCACACCGCTTGAGATCAGCGAGGATTTGCGGTATGAGGAGCGCCCACTGCGAATTCTGGATCGAGAGGTGAGAGAATTGCGCAATCGGGCCATTCCCTATGTGAAAATCCAATGGGGCAATCATGACGAGCGCGAGGCTACATGGGAGCTCGAGTCGGAGATGAGGAATGCTCACCCCTACTTATTCGAGACCTCGGACTGAGGATTATTGTTTAGTCTCGTTTCGAGGACGAAACTCTTTTTAGTGGGGGAGGATGTGATGATCCGGACTCCCGCAGGAACTGTGCAACATTAAACAGTGACTGTGGGAAGCTTATTCGGTGAAACAGAGCTTGTAGAATCGAAATTGGATATTTAAAATAGACTTGGCGCGAAAATCGGGGCAAACGGGAATTTCCGGGAGCTTTCGGCAAAATTTCGGATGAGAATTTGGCGAAACGGACGTCGTATTTGGACTCAGCACGCGAAAACGGTCGAAACGGTATATTTACTTTAATTTTTCGGCACTGGGTACTGTTCACCGGAACAGTAACTCCGGCCGCCGGAATTACTGTTCCGGCGACCGGCGAGCGGCGGCGGGCGGCGGCGCACGGCGGCGGGCAGCGGCGCAGCGGCAGCGCAGCGGCGGAGCGCGGGGGAGCGCGGCGCGGGCAGCGCGGGCAGGCGCGGGCAGGCGCTCGGGTACACGGTCCACGGGCCTGGCGTGCACCGAGTGCACCGAATTTTTCCCGTGCCACGTGGCAGCTCCTGAGTGGCTGGCCGGCTTCTAGAAGGCGTGTGGGAGGGTGACACGTGGCACACCCGGATTGGCCGACATCTTCCGGAAAACCCGGAGCGCGGACCGGCCATGTGCACCACGTGGCCACGTGGCGATTTTTCATTGGGCTTGCACAGGCTGTTCCCTGTTTTGTGGACACGTGGCGCAATCTGGTTGGCCAATTTTCGGTGTTTCCTGTTCGGATCCGGATCCCGTGTGGGAATATTCCCTTTGGCCCACTATATAAGAGCCCTCACCCCCTCTCTCATTCCCACCTCGTTTTGCGTGCTGTAGAGAGAGAATCAGAGAAAGTGTCCTCTACGAAAAATTTTCCTCTCTCTCTCCTCTCTCTATCTCTCTAAAAACTCAGAATTTCTGGAGTTACAGATAGTGAGATATCTGCGACGCGGCGCACTGCGACGGTTTTCTTTTTCGGCCCATTTTCCGTCGCAGTTCAGTCGAAAAATCCCTGCGGGCTAACCAGGTGGAATTTTTGGACGATTTTTGCGGCAGCACGACCGTAAGAGGTAGGGCTTCGATTTCCGTGTTGATCATTTTGCTCCGTTTTGTACTTTTGGCACGATTCCCAAGTCCTCTTTGACCCCCCTTTTTGCTGTGGTAATTTCTGGACAGCACCGACTTCTCCGATTTTTATCTTGGCGTAGGAGCATCAGATCGAGGCGTTCAAAGAGTCGATTTTGATCTACTCTTCGCGAGGAACGCAACCGTGATTTTTCTGGGATTTTAGGAGCTCATTTTAGAGGTGAAAAACTCCTCTTTTCCCGTGCTGTCTGAAAAACAGCAAATAATGTACTTTTTGGGATTTGTATTTATACCGGGAGCGTTGATTTGCAGGATTTGAGGACTGTGGACAGCCAGGGGACTACCTGGGGTGTTGTTTGAGCTGCTCGAGGTGGGCGGTTGTTGCTTACCTCATTTTTGACAAGCTCACTGGGATTACTGGAACTCCCCTAAAATTTAATTGATGAGAACAATTGGGACAAAATAATATGATAATTGATGAGAACAATTGGGACAAAATAATATGATAATTGATGAGAACCATTGGGACTACTAACAGGACTACTAACAGGACAAACTAACAGGACAAACTAACAGGACAAACTAACAGGACAATTGATGAGAACCGCTGGGATGAACTCCCCTAAAATTTGATATAACCCCACGGATTATATAATGACTTATGTTGGGACACTGTGATTGGGACAAAGGCTACAATAACTTTTTCCAGTAAATCAATATTCTTTTAAAATAAATATTGACACTTTGCTACAGCTTTTAAATAACTGCATGCTTTCTTGGACATCCAGTTAGCCACTATTTAGTGCTACACTATCATATTGGGACTTGGCATGTTTTATCACTTTCCTTTGCATTCAGATGTTGTCGCTCAAGTATGAGCAGGGATTTGGGATAGTGTAGCCAGATCATGGATTTGTGGGGTATTGCGGTGACCGCGGACAGTAGGCGGTTGACCAGATGTTTATCCTTGCATCAGATTGGGGTTGAGTCTGGTTCATTGCATCAGCTGGGGATTGGGTTTCTATAGTGGATGGAGTTTCCCACTTTGATCATAGTTATGATCCAGTCCTGCTATATTGAGATATGTGCTACAGAGATACTTGAGATACTGATGACAGAGATGCTTTACTCGTGTGGGTCGCTCCCCTCGAGTGCCACTCCGGAGGTGGGCTTTTTCGGACCCAGCCTTGTGTGCCGATCTGATACTTGTTTTGGGATACGAGCCGTGCGGGCCGATCCCGCGGTTTCGAGCCTTGTGTGCAGATTCCGCTGAGCAGGCAGCACCAGTTGTTACTGGTATTCAGATTGGGTTTATTTGGTCAGATACTATTTCTGATGCATGCATACAGTTTTGACAGCATAGTAGTGGTAGTTTTCCTGTTTCAGCATCTTATGTATTTTACCACTTTCCCTTTTCCCTTTTGCCTCTAGTAGTCCTAGTGGGTGCGTCAGAGTTGAGGTTTTACCCACTAAGGGAGGCTGCTGGTTTATCTGGTAGTTCTCACCCCCCATTGTTATTTTCTGTTTCTTTCTTCTCCCTTATTTTTGCAGAGTCATCTGCGGGAGCTGCTAGGCCTTCGGCAGCGGATCGAGGTAAGGGGATCGCCGAATAGATAGATCTCCTGTGAGACTGAGAGCTGTAGATAGATGCTGTACCTTTCACTCAGACTGTGGTATTCTCCTTTTATTTGGGTCTGGCTTCCGCCAGCTGGTTGTATTATTTGATGGGCGTGGGAGATTATTGTACTTATTACAGTTTTATTTGTATTTCCAGTCTGAGGTACTATGTGGTTCTTCTATTTCAGCTCTGTATTATGCTCTGTTATGTTCATATTATATCTGAGCAGGTTACCAGCGCTTCGTGTACGCGGGAAATCCCGTGTGCATGGCGGATCTGTTGGCGAGCCCGGGTTCCGGTTTACACCCGGGGCGTGACATGCACACACACTCTCTCCTCTTTCCACCTATTAATATTTAATAATAAATAATTTTTATAATAATAATAATATTTAACCATTAATATATAATAATTATGAAATTTGGATGTATAATTAAGTTTTAGGGATGAAACTTTTTATGAATGAGTGATGTAATAACTGTGAAATTCAAATCCAAATTATATTAAATTTTAAATTTGAATTTCGAATTCTGAAGGGTGTAGCTCGAAAAATAGCTAACTTCGCAAAATGAGACCCAAATCCGATGAAATAAAATCACTATTTGAACAGTCAGATCATGTTGAATGTTGTGGTGAAGTCCGATTTTTATTTCGGCAAAGCGAAACCACGAAAAAAATTACAAAATAAGGCATTTTTCGATAGTTTTTATGAAAAAGGCTCGGCATTTTATATATCGTTTTGCATGAAACTTGATGGAGAGGTATTACAATGCAAAACACGAATGTTGTAAAGGACTTAGAAGAAAATATCCAAAATTTAGGGACTAAACTGCCTCTTTTACAATATATATATATAGGTGCATTTAGGGTATTTAAACCCTAGCCCCCTCTCCTCTTCTTCTCTCAGCCCCAGCCCCAGGGAAGCCCTTCCCTACCTGCGCCACCACCACCCCAAGCACCGGTGACCTCCTCCGGTTGTTGGAAACCAACTAGCAAGCCACAACAATCCCCTCTCTCCCCCTCTCTCTCTCGGGTTGCATTGGATCCGAGGTAACCATTGATGGCCGCACCACACGAAGACCTTAGCCGCCGCCTATTAGGACTCCGGCGACACTACCCCGACCAGCCCCGGCGCCAGTAAGAAACCCCGAGCCCGGACGGGGCCCCTAAACCCGATTTGGTCGGGTTTGGGTTACACACGTGCCCAACCACCGCCGCGCGCCTCTCCCCGCCTCTATGGTTGACCTCCGGCGACCCTGGGAGCCTTTCTAGCGCTTCTCCGACTTCCCCTAATCGCCACCATGGCTCGGGTCAAGCCGCGCACGAGGATGCCCTAAATGGTCGTACCCTTGGAATCTAGAGCCTCCGCGGCCGTCGCCGCCCCCGGCAGTCGCCGCCGACCTCCTGAGACTAAGGGCCTCCCTCCGGCGCTACCCTGGCGCCCCTAGCCACCGCCATGGCTTGGGCTCAAACTGAGCCCAAGAAAGCCCTAGTTCGGCTGCGGGCTCCCTAGCGCCGCCGCCGTCGCTTTTCGTCGGCGGCGATCACCTCCCTCGGTCTTCTTCGACCGACCTCGACCTCCCCTAGCCGGAGCTCGACGTCGCCGGCCACCAGAACCTGTGGTGTTGAAGGCTCAGCTCCAACAGGCTCGGGCAGGGACTTGTGGTGGTCGAGGTACCTGTTCCGAACATACCCGCCGCCGGCAACCCTCCAGTAATGGAGCACGATCCTCCTGGGCATCCCTACAGTGCCATGCTACCTTTCATTACAGTCGGAATGGCTTACCGATCGCTGGACGTCCGTTGTCGCTCCCGAACACATAAAAACCAACAATATATCTTGCCCCGACGCGCTTCACGATGCTCGGAATCGCTTTAGACAGCGAGCACGGGTTCCAGAGCATTGAGACCCTTAGATTGGCGTTGTTGGTTTGATTCCAAACATGGAATCTGTAGTGCTCCGACTTTCAAAAAAGTGGCAAAGTTCGGATAAGAAACCCTTAACATGCCTAAAATATAGGTAAGATGAGCTGAAGCAATTTTGGTTCGAAGCAAAGGGCATCCGGACCAAAGTTGAATTAGAAAGCGAGCTTGAAAAGATCAAAATTTGCAAAAGTTTAGATTTTAAATGGAGTATCGGTACCCCAATCACATATCGAAACCCCATAGAAAGCAAGAAAATCTAGCTCTCGGATTTTTGAAAAATCGGGGGAAATGTACCGGAACCAGCACTTGCGTACTGGTACCCTAGCCCGCGTACCAGTACCCAGTCTGTGTACTCTAAGCCCCTTACAACACAAACAGGATCGGTTAACCATGGTTAAGTGGAGGGTTTAGTCGGGGTTAGGTGAGCTTAAAGCTCTTTCCCTCACAACCAAACACCCATTTTCGCCCTTCTTTCTCATTTCTCGCTTCTCTTTCTCTCTCTAGAAGTTTGGGAGAGGAACCCTAGCTTGGAAGGTTGAGGGGATTGATCTTTTGGGAGGCAAGAAACTTGAAGGAAGCTTCCAAATGAGAATCTTGGAGCTATAAGAGCCCTCTTCTCCACGTTTTTGGAGCAAGAACAAGAGGTAGGGTTCTAGAATTTAAGTAATTTTGAGTTTTTATGGATTTAAAAGAGATAAAACGATCTCTTATAGACTTCTATCCCATTTTAGGAATTTTTTTGGAGAGAAAGTAGATCAAGCCCAAGCTCTTGCAAGAGGAACTCAAAGGTAGGGAATTTCACCGAAAATGGTGAACTAATTCTCTTTCCCTTTGCTTTTCTATGATCTTGAAATATAGTGTAAGAGTAGAAGCATTTAGTGCATGTATATGTGCTTAAGATTTAGGGTTTTAGCCTTATGTAATAAAAGTGGATTTCAAGGTTTAGCCTTGCTTGTTGTGGACAAGAAAACCTAGATGTAGGTTACGTATGAAAATGGACTTAGGAGAAATCTAGGTCATACTTTGTGTGAAATGGAACTTAGAGAAAACCTAGGTTGAATTGTGTGGCATTGGACTTAGGAAGAATCTAAGTCATGAATTGTGTGGCATTGAACTTAGAAAAGGATAACTTAAGGCAAGCATGTAGAGTATAAACTCTAACTTAGAAACATAGATCAATGAACTCTAGATTAAGGGTGATATGCAACATAGAGTCAATGAACTCTAAGTTAAGTCTGGAATGGACATAGAGTCAAGAAACTCTAGGTTAAATGTGGTATGAAAACATAGAGTTAATAAACTTTATGTTAAATGTGGAATGATAACATATAGTTAATAAACTCTAGGCTAAATGTGATTTGAACAAATGGTGTCCTTGAGACATCGTGGCACCCTAAGGCTATGTTTGGTTGAGGGATAAAGGAGGGATAACTTCTTTATCCCCCCTTTAATCCCAAACACAACAAAAAAATGGGGGGATTTGTTATCCCCCTAACGGGCTATTCTAGAATAGCCCGTTAAGAAGGAGGGATAACAATTCCTCCCATTTGTGGGAACAAGGTCGTTCTCATCCGTCCCATCCGGGAACAACCTTGTTTCCATCTTTTAAAAAAAAAAAAAAATTCAATTAAAATTTATAAAATATTAAATTTATTTTTTTATTTTATAAATTTTAAAATTTTAACTTTAATTTTTTATAAATCTAAAAAATTTTAAAATTTTAAAATTTAAAATTTTAAAATTTTAAATTTTAAATTTTAAAATTTTAAAATTTTAAAATTTTAAAATTTTAAATTTTAAAATTTTAAAATTTATATTTTATACATATTTTGTATATATAAATTTTTAAATTTTATATAGAAATATTTTAATTTATACAAATTTAAAAATTAAAATTTTTGCATAATCTTTTACACATTTTTTGAGATAATTAAAATTTAAATTTTTAAATTTAGAGAAATTTTAAATTTTATAACTTCTTAAATTTGTAACTTTAATTTTTAATAAATTTTAAAATTTTAAAATTTATACAAATTTTAAAATTTTTAACTTCAATTTTTAAAAAATTAAATGGTACTATTTACTAAAATATAAACTTTAATTTATACAAATATTAATTATTATTTAATTAATATTTTATATTAATTAATTAGATAAAATATTATTATTTTAAAATTATAATTATTCTTATTTTTTCACTATTCTCGCTTATTCTCAGAAATGAACCAAACACAATTTCAGCTATTCCTAAGAATAATAATTTTACAAACCAAACACTTTTTGTTTTATCCCTGACCATTCTGGAATAGCAAGCTATTCCAGGGATAAAAAAATTTATCCCTAAGCTCATAATCCCCGAACCAAATGGTACATAAGGTTGTAAACATAGGGTTAATGAATAAGTATAAGTGAGTTGGAGTCTATGGAACATTTTGTAGCCCTAGAGTAAAGAACTTAGGGTCGAATGGGCAAAGTGAATAAATGAAATAACTCCAACTTAAATTGATGTCCTTGGGGTATCCAAGTTATCTTAGAGTAAATAACCTAGGGTAAAAGAGTAATGGAAAATGGCATCTTCGAATTTGAGACTCATAAATTAGGAGCGCAACTCCTTGGGTAGAGGCCCATCGGACGAGATACTTCCGGAAGGATTAAAAGCAACTAAAATGAAAATTGGCACCCAAGTGGCATGATTGAGGCCCTAGAGTAAGAACTTAGGGTTAATTGTGAAATGGTGAGTAAACAAGAAACTCTAACCTAAATTGGTGTCCTAGGGGCAACCAAACTATCCTAGAGTAAATAACCTAGGATAAAAAAGAAAAGGTAAGCTTCCGGAAGCATGAAGGCAAAAGTGCCAACAGGAAGAGCTGAGCATATTTCGACTCCCAGGGGAAGTGTATGAGCAAGACTCAGCTTCCCAAGTGAATGAGTGGCAGGGTGCCTTAAACTCATTCGAGGCAAAGGAGGAAAGTGCGTGAGCAAGACTCAGCTCTCCGTGGAAATGGAAGTGTGTGAGCAAGACTCCTTCCTGAGTGAATGAGAGTGCGTAAGCAAGACTCAACTCTCCGTGAAAAAGACGACTCAAAAAGGGCACAAGCAACCGCCTAGTAGAGAGGGTTCCACGCATATGTCGACTCTCTACGAAGCACAATTATGAAATCTAAATCATAATATGATTAGTGTGACTGGCAGCGGTCGGGTTAGTTGTAACCCTTTAATAACGGCATAGTGGTCGGGATATAGCTTAGTAGAATTGTGGCATCGAGCATGAACTAGTAGTGTAGTGATTTACATATCAACATGCTAGTATAGTATTTACAGCTTTCCATATTATCTTGCTACTAATGCTTCCATTAAACCAAGAGGTGTAGAGCATATTTCTCGCACTACAACAAAACTATATTATAGCGATATTTTTAATTGTCCCTAAAATCTAAAAAAAAAAATACTTCTGGTAAAAATATCGAAACTTTTTATAAGTGTCGCTATATGTGCAGTCGCTAGGGTGTATAGCAACACATTATTATAAAGTATCCCACAAATATGTTCGTATAATCTAATTTTGAATATAGATTGGGAATTTGCATAAAAATGTCTCAAAAATGTGTCTATATAACCTAATTTTATTGTAGTATCGGTGGATAAACCCACTTGGAACTATTCGTAGTTCTCACATCCTATTGGTGACCATCTTTACAGGTCCAGATACATCCAGTAAGACACACGACAGGGGCAAGAGCCCAGTAGTATAGAGGCCTAGAAGGTCTAGCAGTACTATAACATTTTGTATTATGAAGTGAACTTTGTATTTGGTGAGGATATTCAAGAGAAAAATTTATAACAAATTGTTATAGTTCATGCTCATTCCAGTTTTGTATTTCAGCTTTATTCAGTTGTATGTATGTTTAAAGTTGAATGCTCAGTTTAGCAGTAGTTTCGCTCTAATATTGTATCTCGTTATACTCATTGTATTGCTTGAGATGGTTGTTCCGTTCTTTTCGGAAATAGAGAAATCATGCCTGATTGGCAGGTCTGTTGATGTGCCTAAACTGTTCCAAATTGGCGGTCTCGGGGTGTGACAAAATCGTTGGATCTAAAAACCTGTTCTTTTTAGTATATGTTATGCAATTATCGCATGGATAGGGGTCTTTTGGCAATTGTGACTCGTGGGCTGCCTTGGGCGGCTGGGAAACCATGGTTAATGACTTCTGGACTGGTCGTCCAGATCCGATTTGCATTACGGAGCACAAATAGGGCTTCAGTACATTTTTCGGCAAATTGTCGATCCGTAAATCACAGTTTGGCATTGAGAATCATGTTCAAACATCATGGAGGCTCAAGATCTGTCTTTGGATGGGTTTATATTACCTCCAAGATGTTCAAAATAGTGAGTAGGCCTACAGTGGGTTCCAGTGCCAAATCGGCACTTTTCGGGAACCCGCGTGGCTAATTTTGAATTTTTCGCACTCGACTTGCGTCACTTGGCGTGCGGCTGTCCTGGCACTCAAAAGAGCGTGTCTTGAGACAGCAAGGATGATGGGATGATGTTTGGAATGTTTCGAATCACTCTGGGGCAGAACCAGACCCTAAAACGCTATATCGGGCAATATTAGGCGCGAACTCTTGTCGCCCGGGCTGCTGTTCGCAGCAGTTGTTGGACTTTTTTTTTTTTTTGAGAGAAAGGTAGCATGCTACCCGCTTCGTTTATTTTTTAAATAAACTTAGCTAGAAATGTGAAGCAACTAGGCTTCGAACTTGGGTCATGGGTATCAACCACCAAACCCTTTGCCACTTGCACTAGGGACGGTTGATAGTTGTTGGACTTTTTTTGCTAATCGTTTGGTGAGGTTTGACACCTCCAATTGCAAAAAAAGGGCTTTGGGTGGTTCCGGTGCTGAAATGGGCATTTCGAGAGCTAAATCGAGAATCTTGTGTTCCTAATATTTTGTTTTGCCGCGCTTTTTGTGCGGCTGGTCCAACGACATAAATATCGATGTCTTGGTACAGCGGGTTATCTAATGAGACCTATGTTATGTCTTGAGATGTTCGGAGGAACTAGTTGAAGATCACGATGGGTTAGGTGATGCTTTTTGCATGGTTCAGAAAATCGGTTAAAGAAACCAATGTTCCGATTATTATCAGATTATGTTATTGGCGACTTAGGGTCGCGGCTGGTTATCGATTATTGTGAGAGCCCAATGGACTCTTGTAGAGTTGGCTCAGAGGTTGGTCGAGTCTTTGGAGGTTGGTTCGCGAAATTGATACTCCGGGAATATCATGATGCACTTTAGTGCAGTATAGATGTGTTGAATAGTCTAGTGGACACGTGGGAGATTTACTAACACACGATATTTATGTCTAGCTTCTTTTGGTGCCTAGAGGCATTGGCAGTGTCGTGGACTCGAATAGTCGATATACAGGTGGTTATTTTCGATCCGGAGTTTAGAATAGTATAACCGCGCTGGGTACCATATTCAACTGGACCCTTATTGGATATATACTACACACTTGATCTCATATTTATGATTATTCATGATTAGCACCATGATACCTTGATCTCATCTTATGTCGCCACAGTGATACCTTGATTCCACATTTTACTATTTTCATGATACTTTGACTTAGCGCTTATATATCAACTTATATGCCTGCGACTGTGACCATGACTGGTGGTTATTAGTTATTTGATCTCGCACTATATTACCATCATGCTATTTGCCATTGCATATTTGGGATTGTGGTTGATTGATTATTATTTATCAACTCATGTATTTACATCTCATCGTCCTTATCTAATTTCACCTACTCATGATTTCTTGGACTGTTACTATTCGTTCTGGATTCCTTACTTCAGTTATTGCATGACTCGTAGAGTAGGTGACTCTGATTTCTTAGTTGATGTAGACTTGATTTACCAGTCTTAATTGGCTTGAGTTGCCATTGATGATTTATTGTGATCACGATTAGGAGTTCTCGGCTTAGTGCCGGTTGTCGGTCGTTGGACTGTGAGCATTGGATATTTTGCATAGTTAGTGCAATTCTGATTGGGAGTTTCTCGACTTATTGTCGTATGTCGGTCGTTGAACCGCGAGCATTAAGCATATGCATTGTATTCACCATACGCTTGCTGCAAATGTCACGTACACCTGCGGATTGGCTCCCGCCGTGGTGTTTTTTACCGATAGAGTGGTCTGATCGATCTGTGAGCCCCTTTGGCTGTACTAGTGGATACGGGATTGTATGTCAGCTTTGGCTAGGTGCTTAGCTATTGCATTAGCCTGACGTCTCTGTGACCAACAGTGACACGATTGAGTACTTTCGAGATACTAGTATGACACGATTGGGTACTTTCGAGATACTAGTAGATTAACGCATCATTTTATTACAACTGTTCTACTTATTTCTACATTACTACTAGTTCAAAATTTGATATTGCACTACATATCTTGTAGACCGTGATCAGTAGTACTATATTCTTATCTTAGCGTTCCATATGGCCATGTTAATTACTTGTTTACATCTCAGTAGATCGATGTATTATTTGTTTCAGTTGCTTCGTTTTTCTGTTTATTCCTGGATTAGCTTAGTATTGCTTTTCATATCCCATATACTATGATCAGTACTCTGCTCGTATTTCAGTTTCATTGATTTTTCCTACTCATTACTTGATGATATTAGCTGCTCATTACCTACTAATATTTACTGCTCAAACTTGCCGATTTTACCTACTCATTTCCTGTTTATTATATCTGCTTATTTACCGTCGCTTATAGTATACCAGTAGGTACAACTTGCTGGTCGTCGGCTCGTTGTACCCATTGGAATACATTCAGTTATATCTCACGCTTCCTATTTTACACCTTTTTATAGGTTCTTCTGGTTGTGGGATCGATAAGGGGCGATGTCGTGAGGACCAATTGATAGAGCCGTCTTGATATTGAATATGATTAGATAGATCGATGGACCTGTTGATATTTTGTATTTTGTTGTTGTTGACATTTCAGGCTATGACTTGATCCCTTTAGTATACATGTATGGATGAGTTATGTTCAGTTATGCAAATGATTGATTGATGTATATTGATTGTAGTTGTGCGTGTATAGGAAAGACTCTGTCCGTTTGGACATAAAAATTTTATGCACATGGTGGATCTGTGCTCGTCCTGAAAAAATACTTTATATCTTTTAAACTCTGGAAAAAAAAAAAATATTGATCTATTTTTTCAACCCCAGGACGTGACATAATATTTAATAGTAATAATAATAAATACTATTATTACTAAATTATAATTTTTTATTTTTATTTCTACCACTATCTATACCTCTATATGATTTTTCCTATTTTTTGCCACGTGTCACAATTTTCTTTCACTATTCTCTTTTTCAATTCTCAATGAATTAATGATAGACTCTTCACATTTCTAACCCCCAACTCTTCTTATTCCTAACTCTCAACGAATTAATTATAAATTCTTCTCATTCCCAACCTCCAACTCTTCTCACTCCCTACTTTCAATGAATTAATTATATCTCCTCTTTTTTTAGTTCTTTTTATTCTCCTCCTTCCCGTCGTGGAGAACCTCCAAATCTCCTTGCCCTCCTCTTCCTCCTCCTCCTCCAAGATCAAAATCTCCATGGTCCACTTCATGGCCACCTTCGTCCAATGCAACTCTCCGTTTTTGAAAATCTTTCACCCCCGACCTCACCGAAAATCTAAACCCGATCCTCGCCTTCTTTAGCCGCACGGGGGGCATCGCTCATGATCAACTCCTACCTATCGCCGCCACTGCCACCGCGACCGCCATCGCCGATAAGAATCCTCCACTTCTCCGCCTACTCCTTCTTCTCCTCCTCCGCCATCGTTGTCGCCGTCACCGTAGCTCATTAAACGTGAGCTCTCTCTCATTCTCTCTCTAAACTTCATTACATTCCTATATATGTCTGAGATTTTAATCCTGAGTGAATAAATATTCTACTCTGATTGTTGCTGATAAATTCTTATGTTAGGGTTGAGAATGATTATTATTTTTTTTTTTTTTCTGATAGGTTGATACGGGAGTTTTAAAATAAAGTATTTAAAATTTTTCTATATAATTTTTTATTTTTATTTATATTATGAGAAAAAAAATAAAAAAAAAATTATTTTGATAATATTTACCCGCCGCATCGCGCGGGTAACTACACTAGTTACTATTATTTCTACTACTATTACTATTATTACCCACAAACTAATATGATTAAATAATTATAGTTATTTAAAAATTTTAAAAATCAAATGATATTTATTCGAATTTATTAAAATATTTCAAAAAAATATGTGGGTTGAGATGATGTCTAATTATATGTTAAGAAAATCAGCAAGATACGTATTGGTGTAGATTCAACACAATATCATTTGATTTATAAAATTCTCAAATAACTATAATTATTTGATCATATTGGCTTATATAGTTAAATTAAATACTAGTAATAGTAGTAGCAAAATAATAATAATAGTAATAATAATAAAAATGCTAAATTACAGAAAACCTCCTTATCATATCCCGCTTTTCTACTTTATCCCCCTGTCATTTAAAAGTCGACAATCTGCCCCCTCGTAATTACCGAATTGTCTTTAGGGGGCAACGACGTTAACGGAAATAGTAAATTGACGAAAATGCCCTCTTTTTTTTTTTTCTTTTCTATTCCGAAGTTTTTTTTTTTTTTTTTTTTTTTTAAGGGATATTTTTCAAGGGTATTTTGGGTATATAAAATTATATTTTCAAAAAAACTGACGGTCAACTGACGGTCAACTGACGGCGGGGGTTATTGCACAATTCGGTAATTACAAGGGGACAGATGGTCGACTTTTAAATGACATGGGATAAAGTGGAAAAGCGGAATATGACAGGGGAGTTTTCTGTAATTTAACCTAATAAAAACTTATAATTTAGTAATAATAAAATGTATTATTATTATTAAATATTAATTTTTAATAATAATTAATTATTATTAATTATTAGCCTGTGAGAGAGAGAATGTGTAGGAGAGAGAGAGAGAGAGAGAGAGAGAGAGAAGGGACTAGGGACTGAAGAAGAAGAGTTTTTCCTCTCCTAATTAACATACAAATATAATTTATTTTTATTTTTTTTCAAATCTATACAAATAAGACTATATATATATATATATATATATATATATATATATATATATATATATATATTGATAAGAAGACTAAATTGAAATTTTTTGTTTCAGAGAGACTAGACGTGACATTAATTAATTTCCAAATATTGGTAAAATCTAATTTAATGCCTTCCATGCCTTATAAATTGTTCTGAACCAACAATTTTATTTATGGAAGAGAGTGGCACATTCAATTTTATAGATACCATCACCTGCAGCGGGCATTATAGTTGTACTGAGCTCTCAAGCACCGGCCAGAGAGTACAGATTAAGTGTCAATTATTATCACATGCTTGCACCGAAAAAAAGGTTTAACAGGGGCAAAAAGTTTGTTTGATTTGAATCTTGGTACACTTCATCACATGTTATTTTGCACCTTATTTGACAACAAATACAAGAAGTGAACAATAAGCTTTATTTGAAATATTCCATATCAACTTCGACGCTGTTGTGCCATTTGAAAGATAATGCCCGTAACTTAATTTATACTAAAATGATATTTTAAAAACATTTACTTTTGCACTTTTGAGCAACAGGATGTACTTTAATTGATTGTTGTTACTTTCATCAAAAAATATAAGTTTGATAGACAAATACTTCTCCAAAATAGAAGAAAAAAAAAAAAAAAAATCTAGCCACCAGTAGTACTTCTTCCCGGGCAAAATTTATATTAAAGTCTAAATAGAATTTTATCATAATCACCTATTGTTCCGACCGTAAACAATTAAAAATTTTAAAATTGATATTCAAAATTTTATGTTTGATTTTTTTTTTTTTTTTTAATAAAACGAGTAGGATTTTACCTTTTTCTCAAAAAAGTATATTATTATGGTTAGACAGGAAATCTTTCTTTTGATTTAATCAAATTTAAACTTAGTTTTCAAAAAATAAAATAAAAAAAAAAACTTTGAAAAGGTTTTTGTAAGATCTAATATTTTGTCTATTAATTTAGGTTAAAAATGTAATAGATTGTAATGTACATTTATGTAACAAAGGAGCTTTTGCTTATACGACGTTGTTTACTGCTCTTCAAAATTTTAAATTTATCACTTTATTTTTAAAATATCTTTTTAAATTTAAATTTTCATTAGTAAATTCTAAAGCTATGAGCATATTTAATTTTTTTAAAAAAAAATTAATAAAACTATTTTGATCCGTCAAAAACATATTACATACTTTTAAAGTTTTAAAGTAAGATATTATTTCTTAAACAAAACTACTAGAAAAAAAAAAAAAAAATGCTTTCATTTATGAACAAACAGATATAATGATTAAATCAAATCATCATTATTGATTGACTATTCCAATCAAAACAAACATAATTATAATATCACTTTTCCACATTATAAAGGGGCTTTTTGGGATTTTTATTATTTTTAACTGTGTGCGAGATCATGGGCATGGTCATCGTATAGCTGGGCGTGGCAGAGCGCCGGAGCCCATCAAGTTCAGAAGAATTAGTAAATTATTTTCTAGAAGAATAATGCACCTAACATCATAGAAGTGATAAGGTACATTTATAGAAAACTTATTTTAACTATTATTCGGTTCGAATTAACTAACTCATCTTTAAAAATCTTAATTTAACTATCTAAACTTTTAATTAATTTAATTTATGTCATTTAATGACTTTTACATTTCAAATTTTGAAATTTATTTCTCTAGACTTCGTTAGCATATTTTATAGAACTTAGTTAAACTATAGATTATATTGATTAGATTATCTAATTTTTTAAAATTTTAATTTTACTACTTACTCAACATGTCAATTTGTTTAATATATTTAAGTAATTTGATGATACTTGGATAGAAAATTTAAGCTAATTATTTATTTTAATAAATTTTAAAGTTATGTGAATTATATAAAATATACTAACTAAATTTATAAAAATAAATAACATATTTAAAATTTGAAGTTAAAAAAATATTAACTAACTCAAATCAAATGAATTAAAAGATAAGATAATAAAGCCAAAATCTTTAAAAATTAGACAATTATATCAAAATGGATGAAAGCTGAGACAAGTTTTATACATTAAATTTTGCCTATTTTATATAATTCATGTGATTACAATGACTAAAACTCTACTAAGGTAATGACTTTAAATTTTGTACTAAAAATTAAAATTATAGGGAGATTGGATGGTTAAAGCAAAACTGATCAACAATTTTTTTTTCTTTTCCGTATACACGGTTCATTTAATTTCTTTAAAAAAATAAATATTCAGTTAGAGATGTGAAGCAGCTACCCCCCATGTTCCAACTTTCAACACATGAAAGTACTAGATAAAAAAAAAAGGGATAATTGTCTGTGTACCCCTGTAATATGATGAAATATCTGATTTAACATTCTTATTTTTTTTTTTCAAATATACCCCTAATACGTTCCACATTTTTTCTGATATACCCCTATTTTGAGGATATATCAGAAAGAATTTGGATTTTTAGAAGGGTATATTAGAGAGCAGATTTTTTGAGGGGTAGATATGAAAGTTGGGAACTTAATAGAGGTATATAGGCAATTGCCCCCAAAAAAAAAAAAGGGAGATGCAAACAGAAAAGGTAAGGGAGACTAATAGTTGATTATTGCATGCAGTAGTAATTACACTCTTAAGTTTTCTTGTTCTAATTAAAAAAAAATTAATAATTTTGACACAAGATGTGGACCACCCAATCTGAACCGTTACACTCTTAAGTTTTCTTGTTCTAATTAAAAAAATTTAATAATTTTGACACAAGATGTGGACCACCCAATCTGAACCGTTACACTCTTAAGTTTTCTTGTTCTAACTAAAAAAATTTAATAATTTTGACACAAGATGAGGACCACCCAATCTGAATCGTGATCAACCACAAAGTGGCTTGCCAACTACTTCATAGTAGTTGGAGACCTATAAAAATTAATGTCTCTCAACTACGTAAAGCATCTTTACGTGAGAGTTTAGGAGACTGACAAGTATGTTCGGTAATGATAAGAAGCTGAGCTAAGATTCAATACTCTAAAATTTAAAATGCTCCTCACGGGGCCCTCTACATGATCTACAGCAGCAGAGCAGTTATTCTAGAGATTTTTTAATCATTACTTCTCCTAATAGCATTATTTAAATAATATGTGTTTTATTCCGATATAAATTAAAATTATTTATTTCAAAAATAAATATGGATTCAAAAATAAAAAAAAATATATTTATATTTAGATGAAAATTAAATTATTTCTAGAAAAAATAAAATAGTATTTGAATAGTTAGATTAGAATAGTGAGAATAAGAGTGATTATAATTTTAAAATAATAATATTTTATTTAATTAATTAATATAAAAATATTAATTAAATAATAATTTAATTTATTTAATTAATTATTACTAAATAATTTTAAATATTAATTGATAAAATAATTAACAATAATAAATATTGACAATAAATAATTTAATAAATTAATTAGTTAATTATCTTATAGTTAAATAATTAATTAATAAAATAATTAGATTAGTCAAAATATTAAATTAATTCAAAAGTTAATATAATAAATAAAATTATATTTACTTTAATTAAACTTATTCTCAAGTACGAAAAATTTGTTTCCGAAAAAAGACTAGAACAATAATTTCGGTGTTATATTAATTTATTTTAAAAAAATAAAAATTACTGTTCTCATCCAAATCAGATGCATTTGGGGAACAAGACTGAAATATAATCTTATTTCAGGTCTTGTTTTCGAATCAAACGTTACTTATAAGTACCCTACTAAGATAAATTCAAAATAATTATAATACCTTTTGTTGGAGTAATGACCCCATTTCGTGGCTAATATTGACTCCAAAGTGGGTCAAATAAGAATACGATTGTTTCAGTGGCTATATTTTTTATCTCCTTAGCATACAATGACCTATCCAAACTAGAATAAAATTTAGACTAAAATACAAATAAAAAATTATAAATATCTGCTTTTTTATTTTTCTTCCTGATTTCAAAAAATTTATATTTTATTTTTTTAAAATATAAAAAAAAAAATTTCAAGATTACGGTGTTAATGAAGAGAAAAAAATGATCATATTTATCCTTTCTTGTTTATATAAAAAATTATTTTTAATATATTTTTTTTATTTTAATAATATTTTTGATATAATTTATAAAGAATTAATGAAATATTGATAGAATCCTAACGGAGGGAGGGCCGCATCAACTTGATTTTTTAAGAAGATAAAATATAAATTTTTGAATGTCCGAACAAAAAAAACAAAAAAAGTAAACGTAGGATATTTACGGAAAGTAAGGTTTTATATAATTTAGCTTAAAAAAATATAAAACAAAATAATTAGAAAAAATAACCTGCTAACTCCCTTATTATTATTTTTTTTTTTTTTTTTTTTTTCTGGTAAATAGCGGCAACAGCAAACGACGAAAGGTTTTTTAATGAAAATTTTATTGTTGATGTATGTTAAGATAAAAGATTTTATAAGTCAAGAGGAATTGGTGAAATTTCACAAAAGTTGGTTGAGACTTACTTTTGAAGTTAGAGTTAATTATACGGCCGGTTGATATCGCCACAATAAAAATAACATTTTTATGATGAATTTTATAAATAATAAATTGTGTAATTATATTTATAATCAATTGATAAACGATCGTTTGATGATTTACATAGAAAAAAAAAAGTACTTGATGGTATTAGCAATGAGACAATGAGACTATCATTCATCGTTTCTAGAATATGAGAACAATTGTAAAAAAAATACTTTATTTTTTTTATGCTTTATTTATGACTAGTTCATTTCTTTTTAATATATATATATATATATATATATATATATATTATTATTATTATTATTATATATTGATCCTCTCTAGAAAAAAACTTCTAGATACGCCACACTAAATGCTACAAATCAAAAAAGTCAATAATTTGTGCTATTGGGCAGAGCTCATATTACCACTAATATATAGCAGTACTAAAATTGCATAATTTGCAAATATATATATCCTAGTAAATTTTAGTTATCAAAAGTTTTATTTTAAAGTTGAAAAATTTGCAAATATATCTCTCTATGTCAGTTTACCAATTAGTGTTGATAATTGTTCCATAAATAACCATTATACAAAGAAATAAATATTTTTCAAATATATTTAACATAATTTTCTTTGATTTTTCTATTTTAACTTTTACGTCCTTCTATATAAATCGTAAGTCGTAAATACTAGGAAAATTTTTTGTAAAAAAGATCTATCTATATATTCTTTATAAGGGCATACCATTCCTAATAGTAAAAATTTAAGGGTAAGGGTCAAGTAACAATAATCAACTTGTAGAGGTAAATTTGCATTATTTGAAATTTTAGAAAAATATATTTTATAGTTAAAAATTTTCGGAAATAGATATAATTCATTTTCCTTTATTTTTTTTTTTTTTTTTTCCCCTCCCATTAGTGTACCACATAGCAATTCGTGTCTTGTGTTAAAAATAATAGTTATAGCTCTTTGCACAGGGTGATGATTCTCTATATATAGTTACATGCATAGAAAAATCTTCCGCTGTTGGTGAGCAGAAACGAAATGTATCTGATCGCAGGATGATCCACCCATCACAGTGAAAGAGATGACATCAATTCATCTTAGGACTGATGATGGAGAGGAAATCATTCTCTATACAAAATTTTCCCTGCACCCTACTTGCACCCTTAGCGTCATTTGTGGATTGATTTTGAAGGTTAGCTCACTAGCCCAGTCCCTCCCTGACAAGTTTAATGCAAGGAAATCCGTGCCTACTTTACAAGTTGCCGCCAAAAAAACAAATCTAGCAAATTAAAGCAGCAGATCTACAGCAGACCGTAAAAAAAAGGGGACCCAGCTTTTATGTACTGAACCTAACACCAAAAAAACCTAGTTAAATTCTCATTCCCGCCTTCAACCAACTGGAGAAAAAGAATGTTACCGCCCCCCACCCCCCTCTTATGCTTAGGAGCAGCATCCCTGCAATCTCAGATGTGCACCAATTTTTTTTTCATTCCTTACACATAGTGACAATTTGATGGTAACCATTTTATGCAAGTCATTGCTTGCACCGTTTAATTTGCTAAAAATGAACCCAAATAACAAATTAAATTGCCTCCTTTCTTAGTTTGATGTGACTCACAATGAATGTAAAACAACCACTAATTAATATTAGTATCAGGTTCATTGAATATAACCATATATATAGCAATCTTTAAGCAAACTACTTGGATCAAAATGACGCAGTTGGGTTCTAAACTTTCTCTACTGCGACTTTTCTCACTTCCAATATGTGCACGGTACACCGAATGCAACTGACTCACCCTCGTTAAGTAGTTCTGCTGTCACAAAAAGTACGTAGTTTGGATGCATCAAACAAGTTTATTCTCTAAATCAAACAACCTTCAAAACACCACCACACATTCAGAATTCAAAAAATTCGCATGCCGCCATGAATTCACTCCTTATTCTTGTAAGTACACCACCCTTATAAACGCCACTCCTCTTGTTTCCCGTATAGTAACTACCCATTCTCACAAACCACCAAATGAAAAATCCCGCTTTCACAATTTCTCACTATGCGCCCACCAGCCTCCTCCCCTGCTTTACTCGAAGACAATAACATATTCTCGTAACTTAATTTCTTAACTCCAATAAATTCATCCTTCTTATTCCCTCAGTAATGTAGAGATAATTTATGTTACTCTCATTCTGCACCTACCATGTGAGTTACAAGATAATCTGATATCTTCATGCTAGCTTACAAGAATGTCCCTTTCAATCCTGTTCGCTACATTTTTTACCTCTATTATGAAGCCAAGCATTCTATCCAAGAAAACTTGCATATCTATAAAGAGAAACAAACTCTGCCCTGTCCTTTTTATTTCTCTTCGATGATGATGATTATTATTATTATTATTATTATTATTATTATTATTATTATTATTATTATTATTATTACAATTCATCTTATGAAACACCACTTTTGTCAGGGTGCTGATTATCAGGTCCACTTTCGATTCGCAAAGGATCCACACCTTAATCCGATGAACTGATGAAATTACTAATTTAAACTTTAGATTAAACACAAACCCAAAAAAGACACCTTAGGATTGTGAATTAATTATCGTGCCCAAAGTTAAGACCATTCTTTGGCTATATATATATATATATATATATATATATATATATATATATATATATATATATATATATAGTACGAGAGTTGATTCCAAACCTCTTAGTTCTATATGATGTCACGCGCTATGGGCTTTGTGGCGATCGAACGCTATTCATCGTCGTAGATGTTAATAATCCAATTTTATACGGATATGAAATGCAATCACATATATAGGTATGGAAACTAAATTTTATAATGTATTTAACCTTGGAGCTACGTACCAGCACCTCGGAGGTGGCGTTGTCGAGGCCGGTGCCAGCGGAGGCGAAGCAGACGCCGCGGGCGAAGTCGCGGATGCCGTAGGCCGGGTCGAGGTAGGCGGGGACGAACGGCGGGAGGCCTAACGCCTCCGAGATGAAGTCGGTGGGGAGGCGGCCATTGCAGAACCGGCCCGTGGGCCTCCCGCCGATGAAGTCGCGGCCGTAGGGCAGGAAGTTGCTCTTCAGCGTGGTGCCGATGCCGTTGTTGTTGCCGGCGTCGACCGTGGAGTCGCCGAACACGATAATGGCCGGGACCCGAGCGGGGGCGGAGGAGGCGAGAGTAATGAGGGAGAAGAGGAGGAGGAGGAGGAGGAGGAGGAGTTTTTGGTGGTAATTGGCATTGTGGTGATAGTGAGTTGCCATTGGAGTGAGGGAGAGGGATGACGGTATGCTGGAAAGGAGTTTGGGTTTTAGAGATCCTATTAAATAGCTGGGGCAGGCAGGCAGGGAGCTCAAAACCCATCAATTCAAACTAAACCAATTGAAAATAAATAAATAAATAAATATGTCAACATGTGAACTACTCATGTCCTAGTCTGTTTAATTTTCCTTAATCTTTTATTAGACTATATTTCATTCATATATAAATTAAAATTATTTATTTAAAAAATAATTATAAGTTCAGAAATAAAATTAATTTTATGTTTGGATGAAAATTAAATTATTCTTAAAAATAAAAAAATAATGTTTAAATAGTTAGAGTGGAATAGTAAAAATAAAAATAATTATAATTTTAAAATAATAATATTTTATCCAATTAATTAATATAAAAATATTAATTAAATAATAATTTAACTTATTTAATTAATTATTGCTAGATAATCCTAAATATTAATTGATAAAATAATTAATAATAATAAATATTGTTAATAAATAATTTAATTAACTATAAATAATTTAATTAATTAATTAATTAATTATCTAATAGTTTGATAATTAGTTAATAAAATAATTAGATTAGTCATAATATTAGATTAATTAAAAAGTTAATATAATAATTAAAATTATATTTACTTTAATTAAACTTATTTTCAAGTGGGAACAAACTTGTTTAAGAAAAAAGACTAGAACTACTGTCCAGTCTTATACAAGCTTATTTCAGAAAAACGAAAACTATTATTTTCATCCATAACCAAACGGATTTAATGAACAAGACTGGAACAATATTTTATTTCATGTCTTATTCTCCAACTAAACGGTGGCTTAAATTTAGTCACCGTCTAAATACATTTATTTTATAATTAATTTAGTTTTAACATGTTTAACTTTTTAAAACTTTTGTGCTGTCTAGAATGCACCGAAAACTTCCTCGTGCATCAAAATACATCGAAAATTTTTGGGTATTCATTTTTGCGCGTCCGGACTTAGAAAATTACAAGTAAATAGTCATTTTCAAGCATATTTCCGCACTGAATTCAAATCCGGCCTCCAAACAGCCTGAAACCACTTGAATATTCGGCGAAAATAGCCGAAAGACAGGCTTGATCCTGAAATCTCACTGAGTCCGTCCAACACGTCCCTTTGACGCGTTGCGGGCCCGACACACCAATAATAGGTGTTCCACAATCCGGGTCACGGGAGTAAGCCACACGGGGTCTGGGCCACTACCGGATCGACCCCACAGAGGAAGTATCCACGTATTTCTGTCGAGCTCCAAACGGCTCATGCAGGCTATAGTCCAATCCACAATCAAGCAGATCGATAATGACCACAATCAACCACTGACAACATCAGCCGGAAACTCCACGGCTCGGGATCATCGTCTACCCACGGCTCCCTAACTCTAGTACAGATCTGACCTCAGCTACTAGACTCCACTCGGCCCCCCGGCACGAGCGCAACATGCACCCTACACTATCCCGATCACTCGGCCCACTAACCGGGCGAGGAGAAACACTATGACTAGAGAAGCAATAAAAATGTGTAGAGATGTCAAAATATAACAACTAGCCCAAGAAAAGTTTTTCTACAAGTCTGGTCAACATCTTGCAATAAATGACGGGGTGCTAGTCAAGTTCCATAATTCCAACAATAACAAGATACATCAATAATAACACCTATACTAGCATGCTGAGTTCTATCATACTAGAATTAGAAAGAAGTCTACAAATTTGGAGGAAAATCCAACCCACCTGAATACGTATGTCGGTCATGAGTCCAGATAAGCCGAAACTGGACGAGTGCGATCCTCAGGTTCTCACGATTCCAACGCACCGAAAATCACTCAAAAAGTCCACCCGGTCACCGAGATGTTAGCAAAACACTGTGGTAAATCCAAAATCAGTAAAATGACTTCGTTGTCGCACATCAGTCCATGAAATAATGAAATTTCACCTGCGAGATGTCTTCCAAAAATTCCAAAAAAAATACGGTTGTGATCCTCGTGAAGTGTAGATGTCGATCGAGTTTTCACAGACCAAAATCCGATAACCGAGCACCAAAATAAAAATCGAACAATCTCAACTGTCTAGAAAAATTCCACAGCAGGGAAGGGGTTCAGAGATGATCCAGAAAACCCACTAAAAACCCAAAACTGAGAGAAACGATAAATACAAAAATCTAAGATCTACCTCTCGCGGAAATGATGCCGCAAAAATCGGCTAAAATTTTTTTTCGGGTCTATCCAAGGGAGCCCACGGACGAAACTGCAATGGAGAAAACCACCGAAAAAGGAAACGTCGAAGCACGCCGAAACGGGAAAAACGCTGATGTTGCGGACTCCAAAAATTCCCAAAATTCTACAGAAGGTGGAGGACTAGTAGAGAAACAACCCTGTCAAAAGAAGGAGCTCAAAAGACTTCCAAAATTTCAAAACCGGAAAGAGGGAAGTGGCTTAAATAGGCAAGAGGGTCAATTGGGCTAACCCAATTCGACTCCACATGCAATCCGGCTGAACATAGGACAGCGGCGCCCGCCAACCACAGGGCACCGCGTGTCCCGCTCCACGAAACAGCGGGGGAGAACCCGCTCGAGCTACGTCGCATGTCCCGCCCCTGCGTACGGGGCGGCTGGCGCGCGCCCAATTGCGAGGCGCTCGCGTTTGTTGACGCGGGCGGCCGCCCGGGTGCCGCCGTACGCGCCGCCAATCAGCGCCCGACACGGTGCTGATTGGGGAGAATCAGAGCGCGCCACGTGGCTTCGACTGCGTTGGCTGCGCTCGGTGCACGCCCACAGGCCCGTGGACCGGCCCATCCGGAAAATCGGCCCGTTAGGCCTATTTGCCCAAAAATAGTCGATTTTCATCATTTTCGCGTGCTGAGTCCGTTTTTGATGTCCGTTTGACGCACAACGGGCTCGGTACACCAATAATAGGTGTTTTCTCACCGTCGATCACCCAGTCAGGCCGCACGGCCGGTTCGGGACACCACATCCTCCCCCACTAAAAGAAAGTTTCGTCCTCGAAACTGAGAAACAAGAACAAACGTACCTCAACCCTCAGTCTCAAACAAGTGGGGATAGGCATCCATCATCGCCATCTCCAGCTCCCAAGTAGCCTCTCGCTCCTCGTGATTACTCTACAACACTTTCACATAAGGTATAGTCCGGTTGCGCAATTCTCCTACCTCTCGAGCTAGAATCCACAACGGGTGCTCCTCGTACCCTAGATCCTCACTGATCTCAAGTGGAGTGAAGTCAATCACGTGCGAAGGATCAAAGACATATCTCCTCAAAGTCGAGACGTGGAAAACATCGTGTACTCCTGCAAAGCGCGAGGGAAGCGCAACACGGTGCGCAACAGGGCCCACTCTCTCAAGTACCTCAAAGGGTCCGATGAAACGGGGACTAAGCTTCCCACGAATGCCAAATCTCCGTACTCCCTTCGAAGGCGAGACTTTCAAAAAGACATGATTGCCAACCTGAAACTCTAAGTCTCGTCGTCGAGTATCAGCATAACTCCTCTGACAACTCTAAGCGGTCTTAAGATGTCTTCGTACTAGTCTGACCTTTTCCTCTGCCTCTTGCAATATATCAGGTCCCAAAGTCCTCCTCTCACCCAGGTCACTCTAATATAGGGGCGACCGACACCTACGTTAGTACAACACCTCAAACGGAGCCATCTGAATGCTCGCTTGATATTTGTTGTTGTATGCAAACTCAACCAATCCTAGGTGTCGATACCACCCTCCTCCGAAATCTAAGACGCACGCTCTCAACATATCCTGTAGTGTCTGTATCGTGCGCTCAGACTGTCCATCGGTCTGTCGGTGGAATGCTGCGCTAAACCAGAGCTGTGTCCCTAAAGCCGTCTGTAGACTCTTCCAAAAGTGCGAGATGAACCTCGGATCTCTATCTGATACGATCGTGGCGGGTGCACCGTGTAACCTCACCACCTCGTCTAGGTACAACTGAGCAAGTCGCTCCAATGTCTAGGTCATCTGTACTAGTAGGAAGTGAGCGGACTTGGTGAGTCTATCCACGACTACCCATACCGCGTCTACTCCACTCTGTGCCCTCGGTAATCCTACAACGAAATCCATAGTGATATGATCCAATTTCCATTCAGGGATTGGAAGACTCTGTAACTTGCCAGCTGGTACACAATGTTCAGCCTTTACCTGCTGACAAGTTAAGCAGTGAGCCACGAACCTTCCAATGTCTCTCTTTATACCACTCCACCAAAAATGTGCCTTAAGGTTCTTATATATCTTAGTCCCACCAGGATGAATGGTATAAGGTGTATAATGGGCCTCTCTCAAAATCTGCTATCTTATCTCAGAATCCACAGGCACACAAGCTCGATCCCTGTACCGCAGTACTCCCGAAGCATCTACCAAAAAATCTCCTATCTGATCAGTCTATACCTGCTCTCTAATCCTCATCAAATGGGGGTCCCCACTCTGTCCCTCTCTAATCTTGTCCAACAGAGTGGATTGTACAACCAGAGACATAAGTCTAGCAGAGACCCCAATGAATACCACATCAATCTATAGTCGCCTCATCAGCTCAATCAGCGGTGCCTGCCATGTGATCAACAAACCCAGACTCTGTACTGTCTTCCTACTCAAGGCATCTGCCACTACATTGGCCTTACCGGGATGATACAGGATACTCATATCATAATCCTTTAATAACTCCAACCACTGGCGTTGCCTCAGGTTCAGTTCCTTCTGAGTGAACAGATATTTCAAGCTCTTATGGTCGGTATAAATCTCGCAGTGCTCGCCGTAGAGATAGTGCCACCACAACTTCAAAACAAAAATAACAGCGGCAAGCTCCAAATCATGCGTAGGGTAATTCTTCTCGTAATCCTTTAGCTGTCGCGAAGTATAAGCAATTACCCTACCATGCTGCATCAAGATACAACCCAAACCGCTGTGGGAGGCATCACTATAAATCACAAATCCATCTCCCATCACTGGCAATGCCAAGATCGGCGCCGATATTAGTCTCATCTTAAGCTCCTCAAAGCTCTGTTGGCACTCCTCAGTCCAAGTGAATTTAGCAAAGCCCTCCTAGTCAGCCGGGTATGGGGAGTGGAGAGTTTCGCAAAGCCCTCCAAAAATCGACGGTAATAACCTGCTAAGCCCAAGAAACTCCGGACCTCAGTAACCGTCGTCGGTCTAAGCCAATTCCGAACAACATCAATCTTCATCGGGTCCACTACCACTCCTGCGGCTGAAACCACATGGCCTAAGAATGCAACCTCCCAAAGCCAAAATTCGTATTTTTTAATCTTGGCATACAACTTCTTCTCTCTAAGAAGCTGCAGCACTATCCTCAAGTGTTCCTCATGCTCCGCATCACTCCGGGAGTAAATCATAATATCGTTAATAAATACCACGATAAAACGATCCAAATACGGCTGGAATATCCGGTTCATTAAATCCATGAATGCGACAGGGACATTAGTCAATCCAAAAGGCATCACTGTGAACTCTTAATGCCCATACCGAGATCTGAAAGCCACCTTGGATACGTCCTCGGCCCTCACTCTGAACTGGTGGTAACCGGACTGAATATCGATTTTTGAAAAGACTGAAGCTCCCTGTAGCTAGTCAAACAAATCATTTATCCGTGGTAAGGGATACTTGTTTCGGATGGTCACTTTATTCAGCTCTCTATAATCCATACACAATTTAAGGGAACCATCCTTCTTCTTCACGAACAAAACCAACGCTCCCCACGAAGATACACTGGGTCAAACGAAACCCCTATCCATCAGGTCCTGCAGCTGTCCCTTTAGTTCTCTCAACTCGGCAGGTGCCATCCGATAGGGTGCCTTCGAGATTGGCGCCCGGAACCACTTCAATCACAAACTCTATCTCCCTCTCCGGCGGCATAGTCGTCAACTCAGGGGGAAACACATCCGGAAACTCGTGGACGATAGGAATATCCTTAAGTCCCGATGTCACCGTAGGCACCTCAACAATAGTCGCCAGAAAGGTAGTGCAACCTCTGCTCATCATTTGCCTAGCCCTCGCCGAAGAAATGGTCGCTGCGAACAGCATGCTCTAGCAGTCTCTGTAGATGAACTCCTCCTGTCCGGGCTCTCGAAGTGTCACTGTCCTCGCTCTGCAGTCAATGGTAGCAAAATACCGCGACAACCAATCTACACCAAGTACAACATCGAAATCCTGGAGCTGCCGTAAGACAAGCAAGTCTGTTGGCAAGATCCAAGATCCTAACTGCACTGGGCAAGCCCTACAGTACTCCTCGACATGCAAAATATAATCTGGAATCCGAACCTCTGATGCATGCGATAAAGAATCTATCTCTAGATCATGTAGAGATGCAAATGCTCTACTGATAAATGAATGTGAAGCGTCGGTATCAAAAAGAGCTCTGGCGCGAGCAACTGAAATCAAAATAATACCTACGACGACATGGTCGGCCGCTGTAGCATCCTCGACCTGTGCTGCGTAGACTCGCCCACTCGGCGCTGGTGGTTGTCGCTCCGGCTATCTTGAGGAGGAAGCTCGATCTGGCATGCTGTAAGTCGACGGTGGTCTGGCCATCTGAAGTGGTACAGGCTAGGGGGAGCCGAAGCTGTTGACGGTGCCGGAAGTCCTGCTTGGGGGCAAGCGGACTGAAAGTGCCCGGTCTGACCGCAGCGGTAGCATCGGCCCTGTCCCTGACTACACTACCGCGATGAATGCGATCCTCTATAGATGACACATCTGTCCTGACGCCGTTGCTGTTGGGACTGCTGCTATGGTGGCTGTCGCCGTTGCTGCTGGCAGGATCCACCAGATCTCTGGCGCCACTGAAACTCACGACCCTGAGAGTAGAATCGTGGAGGTCTCGGAGGCCCTTGCTGGCTCGTCTGTCCCCCTTCAACAAGGGCTGGGCGCTTCTACCTAGAAGTCACTGCAGGGGCAAGAGTCACATCCTCCATCATTGCCTCCCCGCGCTCAACAAATAGTGCCTGCTCCATCGAGGCATCCAAGGTTTGTAGTCTGAGCGAACGGACAAACTGATAGATATCCCGGCGCAAACCCCGCTCGAACATATAAATCCTATGCGTCTCATCCTTGGCCGCGTGTGATACGCTGCCCATCAGTCGGTTGAAATCCGCAATGTACGCCTGCACCGAACTGTTTCCCTGCTGGAGGTTTTTCAAATCCTCTTCCAGCTTCTGTCTGACACTCTCGAGGAAAAAAGCTCCAAGAAGAAGGCTACGGAACTCCGCCCACGTGAGCAACTGGGCCCCAGGCAAACCGACAGGTCGCACTCGACGCCACCATGCCTCGGCATTGTGCTCCAAAAAGTTGGCCGCCAAAAGCATCTAAAACCGTTCCTTAATAAACAGGCTCTCAAAAAGTCGCTCTATAGCCATGATCCAAGCCTCCGCCTCCCACGGCTCCAAACTCCACCAAGAGAGACGAGGCGGGTCAAGCTGGAGAAACTTCATCAAGCGGTCCACGACCTCTCTTTGCTCCTCCGAGGATAACTATCCTCTCGGTCTCGGTGCCTCTTCACTGACAGTCGGCCCAGATCGGGCCACCGGCACTGCTGGTACAATAGGGGGTATCGCTGCAGGGGAAGAAGGAATTGGTGAACTCTCGGGTGGTGCTACAACTGGCTACGCCCTCTGTTCCAGCATGTGCATCATTCGGTCCATGGCCTCTTCCTAGCGTCGGAAAGCCTCCTCCAAACGTCGAACAGCCTCCGACATCTGCCCTATCTGGGCCCGTAACACTTGGACCTCACTCTACTGGTCCTGCCCTGACTCCTCGCGCTCAGGCTCATCGAAGGATGAAGGCTGAGAACGCGTCAGCATCCTGCGTCGTGGAGGCATCGTGCACACCTTGATCAAAAGAAGAAGGTCAAAACCAAAATAATGCTCGACCCAATCTAGCGAAAGTCTAAGACATGTCCCTTATCCTGTAGCACTATGTTGTCTGCAGCCAACAAAGCCGCTCACTGAGAGAAGACATATCAATCACTCATCCCATCCCTTGGGAGAGTTAAGAAACTCAACCAGGACTCTCGCTAACAATCACGGCTCTCACGTGAGTCATACTAGGGTCCAATCACAAGCCTAAGGTTTCTAAGTCCCCAATGACCTATAACCTAGGCTCCGATACCACTCCAATCTGTCACGCCCCGGAGTCGAAACTGCGACCCGGGCCCGCCAACAGATCCGCCGCCTATACGGGATACCCCGTATAGACGAAGTAACTAACCTGCGAAAGATAATACTAACCACTACACAGATATTAGACCGGAAAGTAACTACGAAATAAAAAAGGGGGGTACAACTCCAAAATAGTACAAATCTGATCCTCACAATACAAGAGTCACTCCAAAATACAACTCTCAGAAGTAATAATAAACAAGTCCAACTCCCAAAATAAAATATACAATAAGACCCAGATTGTCCAATACAATAAATCAGTTTACTGGGGTACCACTAACACTCCAAGTGAGGGGAAGGGAACTACTCGGCCACGCCTTTACATCGATCAGAAGAATCAGCAATAGCAGGTGTAGGAACAGGAGTAGATGCCTCTACAACAACACCGCAGCGGGTGTGAGAACTACATCAAACAGTAGTTCTCAGTGGGTACCATCTCCAAGACTACGGTCTGCCCACTAGGTCTACTAGAGGCATAAGATAACAATGCAGTAAAGGTGGTAATAAACTGAAATAACTCTACAGCTATCATGCCTCTATCTATCATGCTCAAAGAATGATACAGATGATAAAATGCATCTACTTGATATGCTCAATAAACCCAATCATACTGACTGCCACATAGGGTCCAGTCAAACCTGCGCCAACCTACTACCAAACAAACCCACATGGATGGGATTTACGTAGGGGGTCCCACTCGGATCGCGTCGACAAGTCGCGATACCAAAGTAATAGGCCCAGCTCCGGAGCGGCACTCGAGAGGAGCGACCCTACCGAGGAAGTATCCGCGTATCTCTGTCGAGCTCCATACGGCTTATACATGCTATAGTCTAATCCACGATCAATCAGATCGATAATGACCACAATCAACCACTAACTACATCAGCCGGAAACTCCACGGCTCAGGATCACCGTCTACCCACGGCTCCCTAACTCTAGTACAGATCTGACCTCAGCTACCAGACTCCACTCGGCCCCTCGGCACGAGCGCAACATGCACCCTACACTATCCCAACCACTCGGCCCATTGACCGGGCGAGGAGAAACACTATGAATAGAAAAGCAATAAAAGTGTGTAGAGATGTCAAAATACAACAACTAGCCCAAAAACAGTTTTTCTACAAGTCTGGTCAACATCATGCAATAAATGACGGGGTGCTAGTCAAGTTCCATAATTCCAACAATAACAAGATACATCAATAATAGCCCCTATACTAGCATATTGAATTCTATCGTACTAGAATTAGAAAGAAGTCCGCAGACCCACCTGAATGCGCGTGTTAGTCAGGAGTCTAGATAAGCCTAAACTGGACGAGTGCGATCCTCCGGTTTCCACAATTCCAACGCACCGAAAATCACTTAAAAAGTTCACCCGGTCACTGAGATATGAGCAAAACACTGCGGTAAATCCAAAATCAGTAAAACAGCATCATTGTCGCACATCTATCCAAGAAACAGTGAAATTTCACCTGCGAGATGTCTTCCAAAAATTTCAAAAAGAAAATACGACTGCGATCCTGGCAAAGCGTAGATGTTGATCGAGTCCTCACACACCAAAATCCGATAACCGAGCACCGAAATAAAAATCGAACAATCTCAGTTGTCCAGAAAAATTCCACAGCAGGGAAGAGGTTCAGAGATGATTCAGAAAACCCACTAAAAACCCAAAACTGAGAGAAACGATAAATACAGAAATCGAAGATCTACCTCTCGCGGATATATTGCTGTAAAAATCGGTTAAAAATTTATTCAGGTCTGTCCAGGGGAGCCCACGGACGAAACTATGACAGAGAAAACCACCGAAAAAGAAAACGTCGAAGCACGCCGAAACGAAAAAAACGCCGATGTTGCGGACTCCAAAAATTCCCAAAATTCTACAAAAGGTGGAAGACTAGTAGAGGAACAACCCTGTCAAAAGAAAAGGCACAAAAGACTTCCAAAATTTCGAAATCGGAGAGAGGGATGTGGCTTAAATAGGCAAGAGGGTCAATTGGGCTAACCCAATTCGGGCTCCACACCCAATTCGCCCGCCAACCACGGGGCGCCGCGTGTCCCGCTCCACGAAACAGCGAGAGGGAACCCGCTCGGGCCACGCCGCGTGTCCCGCCCCTGCATACGGGGAGGCCGGCGCGTGCCTAATTGCGAGGCGCCGTGTGGCGCCCGCATTTGTTGACGCGGGCGGCCGCCCACGTGCTGCCGTACGCGCCGCCAATCAGCGCCCGACACGGCGCTGATTGGGACGAATCGGCGCGCCACGTGGCTTCGGCTGCGTTGGCTGCGCCCGGTGCACGCCCACGGGCCCGTGGAACGGCCCACCCGGAAAAACGGCCCGTTAGGCCCATTTGCCCAAAAATAGCCGATTTTCACTGTTTCCGCGCACTGGGTCCGTTTTCGACGTCCGTTTGACGCACAACGGGCTTGGTACACCAATAATAGGTTTTTCTCACCGCCGATCACCCAGTCAGGCCGCATGGCCGGTCCGGGACTGTCACGCCCCGGGGTCGAAACTGCGACCCGGGCTCGCCAACAGATCCGCCGCCCATACGGCAAACCCCGTATAGACGAAGCGTCCAACCTGCAAAGAAAACTACTATAGCTAAACAGATATCAGAGCTGTAAAATAAAAAGCTAAAAAGAACTCAATCCAACACTGTACATCTGAAAATAAAGATACAATATCCACCTCCCAAACATGATCAAATACAAAATCCTCAAATACAAAAACTCAGAACTCAACAGGGAGGAAATCCTGAAATAAATAATACATCAGTGTACAGGCTCTCAATACAAGTCATAACCTCACTACAATAATCTCTCATAAGCAGAAATAGACTAATCTACAGACTGTACTATAAATCTCTAACGAGGGGTACAGCAACTCTCCAAAAACAGGTAGGGATCTAGCTCGCGACTCCCTCACCTCGAACAGCAACAGCAGAATCAGCATCTCCCACAGATGACTCTGCAAAATAAAGGAGAGGAAATAAAAAGGAGGGGGAGAACCCCCAACGGGTGTGAGAACTACATCAACACGTAGTTCTCAGTCGGTACCGCCACCAAGCCCGGCAGTCTGCCCACTAAGTCTACTAGAGGCATAAGATAACAATGCAGTAAAATCTGAACAAGAAAAGCTGGAAGTACTCTACAGCTACCATGCCTCTATCTAAATGCTCAATGGGTGGTACGGATGAAAATATATGCAACTACTCGCACCCAAGGTGCTCAATCGACCCAATCGAACTGACTGCCTCATAGGGTCCAGTCAAGCCTGCGCCTACCTACTGCCACACATCCACAAGAGGACAGGACTTACGTAGGGCGTCCGTGACTGCCAAAACTGGCCCAGCCAGAGGGACTACATTCGTGACTGCCTAAAAAAGGCACAGCCAGAGGGACAGCATCGACAAGTCGCGATACAAAAGTAACAGACCCACTCCGGACGGGGCACTCGAGGGGCGCGACCCCACCGAGGAAAAAGGTATCCGTGCACTCTGTCGAGCTCAAAGTGGCTCCTGCAGGCTATAATTAAAATCCACACTCACTCTCAGAACGGAAGGACTCAGCATCCTCAAACATCTCGCACAACGGTCGAAGTACTCTCGACGACTCAGCTAATCAGCTCTCTCGAATCTCGAGACACTAGCAACCTCCACCAACTCGTGGCAGAAAACACACTGGCTGGAGATACTCCACAGCCGGGATCGACCCACAACTCAGGGCTAACAACTGGTCAGACAACACTCAACGACCCGGGATCACCGTCAACCCCAACGGTTCCCAACAACACTGACCGGAAGATACTCGACGGCCCGGGGCCACCGTCTACCCAAACGGCTCCCCACAACTCTAGCACAAGTCTAAACTCAGCTACCAGACTCCACTCAGCCCCCAGGCACAAGTGCAATAATGTCCCACAGAAACCTGACTACTCGGCCTACTACCTGGGCGAGGAAAATCTATGTCTAGGAAAAGATGCAAAGTGTGGGATGTATAGAGCATAAAAGAACCTAGCCCAAGTGAAGGTTCTCTACTGGTATGGTTAAACATGTAGCATATGACGGGGGTGCTAGGTCAAGTTCCAATAATAGCATTAAAATACAATGAACTGTAAGCAGGGAACATTAATGGATATAATCACCCTAAACATGCTCTCAACTAGCATAGATGAAACATAATCAGTGAACATATAATATCTCGAAGGTATCAGATGTGTACCATAAATCATGTAAGCCTCAATTCACAGGAACTATATTATTCTTATGCTCACATCTCGAAGCTCTAGGTTGTACCATGAATTATGCATGCTCTCAATTACTAGACATGAATGCCTTATCTTGCATGTTTCTATTAGGCATATATGAATCTCATATCATACAATTCCTCGAACCAACGTCATTATCAAGCTTGCATCTCAACCAAATATTGGTACACTAACATGCATGCATTCTAACCAATAGAATTAGATAACCGTCCACCAGTTATGGAGACAAAGCACCCACTTGTAACGCTTTCCGCAGGCAAAGCCGAAGTCGGTGAAGTGTGTGGTCGATCACAATCCCAAAATCTACCGAAACTGCACCCTCGGTACTCAGTGGCACAAGGCTCTGCTCAACCAACACCACAGCCAACAATTAGACAACATCACACTCACACACACAACAACCACTTGTTGTTTTTCCAAAATAGCACAAAGAAGACCCTTTTTCACCTGCATTCTGTCCTCAGAAAAATCTAAAAAAAATCACCGTTGCGATCCTCGCGACGAGTAGATACAAATCGAGTATTTATACACCTCATTCCGACACATATAGGCCAAGAAACAATTAGAACAACACTGGAAGTCCACATCCTCAAGAATAAAAGCCTGCAGACATTTAGTCCCAAAGATGCTTAATTCTCACCTTCGAAACTATCTCAAAAAAATCCAATAAAAATACGGATGCGTTTCTCTTGAAGAGTAGATGTCAATCAAGTCCTTAAACACCTCATTCTGATGCTTGTAGGTCAAGATAGAAAATCAACAAGCCTCCGCTGTCCAAAATCTCATAACAGAAAAAGGGGGTCACAAAACACCTCGGGAACCATGCCAAACACCCAAAACGAGGTGAAGTGATCAATACATAAATCGAAGGCATACCTCTCGTGAACGCTCTACAGCAAAAATTGTCTCAAAATTCCATTGGAGTGATCCAGGGTGCCTCACGGACTGAAAAGTGACGGTGGAAGCCAAAATCCTAGAAACATCGCAGTGCACCGCGTCGCAGAAAGCCCGAATGTCGGGGCCTTCAAAAAATCTGAAAATTCTCCACAAGATGCAACACACAAAGAGGAATAACTTTGGTATAGAAGCCTCGGGGAGAAAAATCCCAGAAAAATCGAAAACAGGCCCCCCACCTCGGCCTATTTATAGGCCCAGCTCAACATTTCAAATAATTCTATCTATATCCCCACATTCGGGCGCCCGAATCTTTCGGGCTGCTACAGTACCACCAAAATGTACCCCAAACCATCAACCCCCGAATCAACCACAGCACGCCACGTGTCACCCGAACAGCATACAGCCAGCGCAGCCAATCGGCTGCTGACACGTGGCCATCGCACAGCGCACAGCTAGCCTGGCCATCCCGCTTGCGACATGTGGCCGAACCCCCACGCCAGTGCCGGCGCCTCGGTCGGTGCGCCCACGTGCGCGCACCCGCACTGCCGCCGACCACGCCGTGCACGCCGCCTGAGACACCTGCTCCACTGGTCCGTGGACCGCGCCGATGAACCCACCAATGCCAAAATGCCACATGTCCACACCACGCCAACCAGAAAACGCCACGTGGCACGCACCCCCGCTGCACCGTGAGTGGCTGCCCGCGCGCCTGCCCGCGCCGCGTGCCTTCCTGCGCCTACTCCGCCGCCTGCTCGCCGTTGCTCCGCCGCTGCCCGCCGCCGCCGGCGATGCCCAGCCGGCCGGAACAGTAACCTAAGCCTCGAAAAATGTGTTTTTATCCGGACTCCGAAAAATACAAGTAAATAGTGCATTTCGATCGTTTTCGCGCCCTGAATCCAAATCCGTTGTCCGTTTTGTCAAATTCCACTTCTAAAATTTGTCAAAAATTTTCAGAAAAGTGAACTTGATCTATTTTTTGTGCCGGGTCAAATCCTTGGTTCCAATACGCGCGCAAACACCTCTATCACCCAACATGGGCCTCTAGAAGCTGCTGATCAACCAGTAACCTCCTTGCGGGAATCTGGGTCCTCACAGGTACACCACAAACCGTCTCTCTTCCCTTCGATCTCTCGACGCCACCCTTTTCCCGCCAGCTGCGAAGTCCTTCTCCCCTAGCGAGTGTGGTGACTCCCTCATTTTATTAATGAGGTATTTCTTTTTATCTCTTTTACCTTGATTACTAAGAATATCTTTATGCAACATAAGAATTAGGTAAAATTACAATATTGTATTATCTTTGATACTTGAAGTGAAAATCCAACTTTCTATTTAAGCAAAAGAAAATAGAATTTTCTTCAATTTATTTGTATATTTGAATCTTCAAATTCTCTTTTCGAAAGTGTTCGGATAAATTATTTTTACAATAAGTTTTGTCTGCTTTCATGCAATGACCTAGTATAGCAAAGATTAGTGAGCATTAAGAGGGTAATCAACTTTTTCTTTAGAAAAAAACTATGAAAGAATGAAAGAAACACTTTATACCTAAAATATCTTTTGATTTCAACTATTATCATCATTATTATTATTATTATTATTATTGTTATTATTATTATATCTAATTATATCTAAATGTCTTATTCTCGTATTCCTCATCCTTAAAATTTCATATCTGCTTCTACCATTGATGATATTGTTACTGATGATCCGCCGATCATAGTCGATAAGGAGTGCGAAAATGAAGGAAATAAGGACCAATTGTTGAAGGACACGGTAACCGCCACCACTAGCCTATCTAAGAAAAATGAAAGACAAAAAACATTATGAATGAAAAAGTTTTAATGATACTTGTTACTTATTATACTTATCGATATTATCACTTAATATCTTTTCCATATATATATATATAGGAAAAAGCTAAGTATACACCTCATTTGAGGTGTACATTTTACACCCCATCCATTCTAGGGTGGGGTGAATTCCACTCGTCACTTCGAACTGACGAGTGGATGAATGCCCACTTTAGGATGGGCTAGGTGTAGGATGTACACCCCAAATGGGATGTACTTGTAGCATACCTCATATATATATATATATATATATATATATATATATATATATATATATATATATATATATATATATATATATATATATATATATTGTGATGTCCCGGAAAACCGCGTAGGGTTTGCGGGTTGTTGGGGCAGCTTTTAGTGGCTGATGGGAGTGTTTGTGCGTTTGTCAGGCCTGAGGTTGGGATCTGTGATGCAATTTAGAATTTAGCTGCATCACTGAAGGTCTGCGTCGGTGTGTCGGAAGCCTCAGTTCGTCAAATGGACAAGAAAAATGGACTCAGGACGAAAAACTGTGCAAAATAGGCTTTTCTGGACATTTTGGGGCCTTAAATAGGAGTTTGGTGTTGCTGGGAGTGGTGGACCGGGTTCACGGCGGCCGGCTCACGGCCCATGCACCGGTGGGTGTACGCGCGGTGCATGGGAGGAAGCGTGCACCCGGTGCAGGGGCGACGCGGACGGATGGTGCACGGGGGTAGACCGGCCGGTGCAGCGCGGTCCACGGCCGCGCTGCACCCGGTCCACGATCTCGGGCGGGCGCCCGGTGCACGCGCAGTGCACCGGGCACCGCACCGCGCATGGACGCGCGCGCGTGGCGCGCGCGCGCGCGCGCGCGCGTGGCCCGGCTGTGCGGCGTGTCGTCAGCCCGGGTCGGTCGGACGGATGCGGTCCGACCCGCCTCGCACAGGATCGGGTGCGAGGATCTGGTGTGAAGAGGAGTTGTTTTGGGTTATTTTTGATGGTTTTGGCCTGGTTCTTGATCAAATGAAGGGCTTTTTGAGAGCTGTAAAATGGGAATTTTTGCATCAAAAATTCTCCTAAGGGGTTATCTTCTTCTCCAGCAATTATCAAGGGAAAATACCATCTTTTAGCATATTTGAAGGGAGATTGAAGTTGCTGGTTTTGGATTCAACTTCGTCGCATTTTCTTCCAGGAGGTCCCCAGAAATGTAGAAGTGGAATTTTGGGATGATTCTTGCGTGGTTCTCTTCACAACTTCAAGATCTACAACTTTGGTATTGAAGAGGAGACCTAATTGAAGCTCTAAACCAGGTAATTATAGCAATCTTTGAGACACTTAATTTCTGTTTGAGGTTTCGAGCAGAGGTTAGTGTTTTTACTCCCCTGGGATGTATAAATGGAATTTTAAGTTGATTTTTATTGGTAAATTCCCAGGACTTACAGAGCTTCAACTTTCGTATTTTGGGGAATTTCCAATTTGGACTCTATGTTAGGTTAATTGAGCCATCTTTGGGATTGTTGTGTACAGCTGAGATTTTGGGTGTGGTTTTGAGCAATGCTCAGTGTTTTTGCTCCCTAGGATTGAAGAAGTAGAATTTTGAGCCGATTTTTGCGAGGAATTCACCAGGACTCGGAGACCTACATTTTTCGGAAAGGCTAATTCTTGCTACAATCAGGTGAAATTCATCATCTTTGGAGCCCTTGGTTCAGTTGCATGTTTGGACAGCGCCGCGGTGTTTCGGCCATAACTTCGCGTACCGATATCGGATCGGGGTGATTCAAGAGCCTAAATTCATCTACTCTTCACGAGGAATCTGCTGGATTTTTCTCGGGACTTTAGGAGATTATCTCGAAGGTGAGAACCTTCCCTCTTCCCGAATGTTTATCTGGGGAAATTTCTACAGTCGGGTTGGAGGTTATTTTCTTGCCGGATTTATTTCTCAGCGTAGAAAACTCGGATTTGGACGTGCAGGTAGTCGTTTCGAAGCTATCGATGCGTAGATCGCGGGGATATTTTATTCGGATTTTTCTGAGAACTGTCGGCAGGTGATTTTTGCCCATCTTCGCAGCTGAACTAATGTAATTTAAATCCGACAATTTTGGGAGGAATATTGTGTAATGACAGTTCGGTTTTTGTACCCAGGAGCAGTGTGGACTGTGCTGGACCCAGTGGATTCGGTGTAGCTGCTATTTCTGGTATCATCAGCTGTAGGGCTTTTGACAGTTCGACTTTCCAGGTGGGTGGTCTTGCTTTCAGAATTTACGATCTGCACACTAATTCTAGCTGATTAGGGATGTGTTTGGATTATTGTTACCTCCAGTACAGCATGATAGCAAGCATGAGTTGGGATTGCTTATTTGTTCAGTTTAGCATGTGTTTCATATCAGCATTCTCCACATCCTTAGTTATTGCTATCTTTGGACTTGACCTAGCACCCCTGTCATATACAGCATGTTCAACCAGACTAGTAGAAACCTTCAACTTGGGCTAGGTTACTTTATTGCTTTAGACACTCACACCATCATGATTATTTCATTCGAGACATATATTCTGCCTCGCCCAGATAGAGGGGCCGAGGGGTCGGGTTGTTGTGGGGTGCATATACACTCGTGTCGGGGGACCGAGTGGTGTTTGATTGTCAGTTCATTGATCAGAGTGTCTTTGGGAGTTGTCTGAGCGACAGTGGGTCTCGGCTGTGTGGTGTTCCAGCCAGTGAGTGAGACAGGGTTTGTTGGTTACAGTCGATCTTGTTGATCGGATTTGGACTATAGCCTGCATGGGCCACATTGAGCTCGACATAGATGCGCAGATACTTTGCTCGGTGGGGTCGCGCCCCTCGAGTGCCACTCCGGAGCTAGGCGGGTTACTTGCTATTGCGGCTTTGTCGATGCAGTCCTTCTGGCTGGGCCTGTTGGCAGCCACGGACACCCTACGTAAGGCCGCTCCTTCGGGACGTAACGGCAGTAGGTTGGCGCAGGTTTGACTGGACCCGATGTGGCAGTCATTGTAGATTGGGTGATTTGAGTTGAGAGTCAGTCGTGGTACCAGTCTTCTTCTGTTTCACCCCTTGAGCATCTAGTTAGAGGCATAGTAGCTGTAGAGTTAGTTCCTCAGCATTTCTTTCCAGTATTGCATTTGTTACTTTATGCCTCTAGTGGACTTAGTGGGCAGACCGTCGGTCTTGTTGGCGGCACCCACTGAGAACTACTTGGGGATGTAGTTCTCACACCCGTCGTGGTGTATTTTTCCCCAGGGACCTCTACTTCTGTTCCGATTGCACAGGTTGCTGATCCAGCTGATCGAGGTAAGGGAGTCGCGAGTTAGATCCCTACTAGTGGTCCTCCTGAGAGTAGCTGTACCCTTCATATTTTGAGAGTTCATGTTGAGTGATCTTGTAGTGAGGATCGAGTTGTACTTTTCCTTATTTTTGAGAGACTGATGTAGTGAGGATATTTGGGTATTGAGAGCCGATATACTGATGTATTTATTGGAGATATCTCCCTTTTGGGTTTTATATATTAGAGGACTTGGTATATGATGATATTTGGGAGATGGATATTGTATTATCTTCATTTGTTCAGTTTTTGGATTCCAGCTTTTCAGTAGTTTTACTTTCAGCTCTGATATCTGTTTAGCTGTAGTTGATTCTTTTTGCAGGTTAGACGCTTCGTCTGTACGGCAGTTTCCGTACAGATGGCGGATCTGTTAGCGAGCCGGGTCGCAGTTTCGATCCGGGGCGTGACAGATTAGAGTGGTATCAGAGCCTAGGTAGTAGGTCATGGTGGACTTAGAAACCCTAGGCTTGTGGCTGGACCCTAGGATGACTTACGTGAGAGTCGTGACTTTTAGCGAGAGTCCTGATTGAGTTTTATACCCCTCCCAAGGGACGGGAGGAGTGATTGGCATGTTTATTCTCCTAAGTGATTATGTTGGCTGCAGACAACATAATGCTGTGGAATGGGTGACATGCTTTAGACTTTCGCTGGATTGGGTCGAGCGCTTTTGTGTGCTGTTTTGTGGTTTCGGCGTGGCGAGCCGTGTCTCCCCGACGCTGGGTGTTGACCCGTGTGCTTCCGATCGTAGCAGTTGAGCTTGAGCGGTTGGTTTTGGGGCGGATGCTTGGAGTGAGGTTAGAGAATTTCAGACCCAGATGACAGGATTGTCAAAGGCTTATCAGCGGCAGAGTGAGCAGCGGGTCTTGGTGACACAGTTGTCGGAGCACTGAGTGACCCCCTCCGTGCCAACGTTTAGTGCCGAGGCACCGAGGCAGGGTGGATAGTGGACAGCAGAGGAGCTGTGGGACATGTTTGATCTATGGAGCCAGATTGGGCGGATGAACTACCCTAACTCGTAAGATTAAGTTTGGAGTCCTTGGAGGCAGAGTCGTGGTTGGTGGTGATGGAGTGACCAATTAAGAGCCTCCCGGTGCTAGAGAGTTTTTGGGCAGTTGTTGAACTGAGCGCTCCAGGTCTCGAGGGACGAGGCGCATAGGATGTGTGAGACTGAGAGTGGTTTGCGCCAGGATACCTTTCTGTTAACTGGTCCCTCTGTTTTGGATTTGACGCCTCGATGGAGTAGGCGTTGTGTTTGGAGCGTGGCGTTGCAGTTCCTTTGGATTGGGTTTTGCCGCTAGAGGCGAGTTTTGGATTTTGGCGCTTGGCGTCGGGTGATGGAGGACAGATCGACCGGCAGGGGCATTTCTGATTTCTTTTCTAGGATAACGAGTCCCTGAGATATTAGAGATCGGGTGGACCCCGAGGGCAGTATCTGCGTCCTTATCAGAGTGGCGCCGTGGTAGCATGGGTTTATTATCTGTGGAGGACCTTATTCGTCGCCTCCGCGTGAGCAGAGACAGAGGTCATGCTCCCGTTTGGATAGTCCCGACTTTCAGGCAGATTGAGCGACAACCACTTGCACCGAGCGGATGAGTCTGTGCCGCCTGGTTGGAGGGCGCCACGGTATTGGATTGAGTGGTCACTGGTGTGAATTCACCACAGCAGTCGGAATTAGAGCAGGTTGCATTCCTGCAGGAACTAGAGGAAGATTCATTACCATGCGCACCTGAGGTACAGGTTTCCGTTGGTGTCGCGCATGTGGAGAAGACCTGTGGAGGTTGCCCAATGTAGTTGAGGCCGTGAGTGGCATCAGTAGACTTGTTGGAAGCTGTGGCAGTTCGGTGTGTTGACCCAGCACTTGGGGTTTGGTTGGCGTAGAACACCCAGGTTTAGCGACAGTGAGAAAGGTGCTTGCGGTGGCACTGGGACTCAGGGATATCTTGGTTGCCCATGAGATTCCGGGTGTGATTTCATTGAGCTGTTGATAATGCCGCCGGTAAGGGTGATAGAGATTGCGTTTGACGTGGTTCGGGGAACCGCGCCACCCTCGACAGCACCTCAATGGATATCACCCGTGGAGTTGAGAGAACTGATGGTGCAGTAGCAGGATCTGATGGATTGAGGGGTCTAATTGACCTAGTGCCATGCCATTGGTACACGGTGGTGATGCCATGTTGTAGATACTCGACTGTGAGGGTCCTTTTATGGTTCGAGCGTAGGCAGGTCCGGGTGGTATCTAGGACTTTCTGAGGGAGTTATATCCCGGCAGTTGGGGTATGATGTGAGCCCCTACTTGGAATTTGACAGCCGAGGACTTCGCCCAGATAGCGTTCGGAACACGGCAAGGGCATTAGAAGAGCTTAGTGAGGCCAATGGAATAATTAATGCCCTGTTGTCTTTGTGATTTGGGAGGTGTGTGTTCCGGTTGTACCTGGACGGTTGGGAGTGGCATTCTCCAGGGATATTTGATTTATTCCTTGAGCGAATTGGAGCACTTGTGGATAGGCTACCATACCTGTGTGGATGAAGCTGTAGGCCAAGTTTTGAGGTACGAGTTTTGGCTCCAAGTGCGTGACTCCTTGGATCACCTTATTGTAGCCGTTGGAGCGGCGAGGGAACCCGACCAAATGGACGCGACTTAAGGTTGGCGGAGACCAACATTCTTTCAGGAGGTGAGGAGCTTCTTAGACCCGGCAGTGCCGGAAGAGCATGGCCAATGGATAATGAGACTAACACCAGCGTCAATGTTAGTATTCTGGTGTTAGGAGTTGGATTTGCGAATTATAGTGATGCCTTCCTTTGTGGCTGTGGAGTACCGTGGGTTGATTTTCGGTTAGCACTGCATCAGTCCCACCCCATGAGTTGAGGTAGGACGGACCGCTGTTATGTAGGTAGCTTGGATCCCACAGTTGAGCCTTTCAGTATGCTCATGATTTCCAGCTTTGGTTGATATACCTGGGCGTAGGCCATGCCTGCGGGGCTATCAGTTCTGATTTCTCAGCATTTCTGTGCTCCACTATGATAGGGTAAGATTCAGCTTCAGTTTACAGTTTCTGCTTTGTAGCACCAGTGGAGACTACACAGCTTTCGGCATTTTGAGTGGGATTTACGTGGATTGTCGTTGATGGTTCGGACTTTTGACCGCGAGATTGGGACGGCTTTTAGAACCCGGTACGGGCATTATGAGTTTACGGTTATGCCTTTCGGTTTAACTAATGCCCTGCTGTATTTATGGACATGATGAACCGGGTGTTTCAGCCGTACTTGGATCGGTTTGTCGTCGTATTCATTGACGACATTTTGTTTTACTCCCGAAGTGATATGGAGCTTGAGGAGTAGTTAAGGTTAGTGCTACAACTTCTGCGAGAGAAGAAGCTGTATGTCAAGCTCAAAAAGTGTGACTTTTGGCTTCGGGAGGTTGCTTTTCTAGGCCACGTTATATCAGCCGCCGGAGTGGCAGTGGACCCGACGAAGATTGATTTTGGCACCAGTTCTAGCACTACCAGTTGGGCGTTGGATTCGTGATTTATAGTGACGCCTCTCACAGTGGCTTGGGTTGTGTCCTGTTGCTGTATGGTAGGATAATTGCTTATGCTTCACGGCAATTAAAGGATTATGAGAAGAATTACCCTACTTATGATTTGGGGCTTACAGCTGTGGTGTTGGCACTGAAGTTATGGCGGCATTATCTCTACGGGGAGCACGGTGAGCTTTACACGGACCATCAGAGCTTAAAGTATTTGTTTATCCAAAAGAAGCTGAACTTGAGGCTACGCCGGTGGTTGGAGCTATTAAAGGACTAGGATGTGAGCATCCTTTATCATCCCGGCAAAGTCAATGATGTAGCAGACGCTTGGAATAGGAGGTCAGCGCAGAGCGTGAGCATGTTGCTCACTCAACAGGCATCGCTTGTGGAGCAGTTGAGGCGTCCACAATTTGAGGTGGTATCCCCTGAGGTATCTGCTAGACTCATGCCCTTGGTCTTGCAGCCCACTCTGTTGGATAGGATTTGTGAGACACAGAGTGAGGACCCCTACTTGTTGTGGTCTGGTGCGTGTTGCACTGGGGTTATTTCAGTTTCCCCCAGCCTTGTATTGGAGTTTTGGCATTTCACGTCGCAGCTCAGGAGTGATGTGTTTTCCTCGCCCGTGATTGACTTGCCCCTTCGAGATCTGTGATTGTTGGAGTACGAGGGACGCCCGTTGCAATTTCTGGCTCGAGAAACGAAAGAATTGCACATCGGGCCATACCGTACTTGTTGTTGTTCTAGTTGTCGCGGAGTAATCACGGGGAGTGTGTGGTGTTTTGGGAGCTGGAGGCGTATTGATGGATTACCTACCCGTGGTATTTGTGACTCCTGATGGTCTTGACCTAGTTTCGAGGACGAAACTTTCTTTTAGTGGGGGAGGATGTGATGTCCCGGAAAACCGCGTAGGGTTTGCGGGTTGTTGGGGCAGCTTTTAGTGGCTGATGGGAGTGTTTGTGCGTTTGTCAGGCCTGAGGTTGGGATCTGTGATGCAATTTAGAATTTAGCTGCATCACTGAAGGTCTGCGTCGGTGTGTCGGAAGCCTCAGTTCGTCAAATGGACAAGAAAAATGGACTCAGGACGAAAAACTGTGCAAAATAGGCTTTTCTGGACATTTTGGGGCCTTAAATAGGAGTTTGGTGTTTGCTGGGAGTGGTGGACCGGGTTCACGGCGGCCGGCTCACGGCCCATGCACCGGTGGGTGTACGCGCGGTGCATGGGAGGAAGCGTGCACCCGGTGCAGGGGCGACGCGGACGGATGGTGCACGGGGGTAGACCGGCCGGTGCAGCGCGGTCCACGGCCGCGCTGCACCCGGTCCACGATCTCGGGCGGGCGCCCGGTGCACGCGCGGTGCACCGGGCACCGCACCGCGCATGGACGCGCGCGCGTGGCGCGCGCGCGCGCGCGCGCGTGGCCCGGCTGTGCGGCGTGTCGTCAGCCCGGGTCGGTCGGACGGATGCGGTCCGACCCGCCTCGCACAGGATCGGGTGCGAGGATCTGGTGTGAAGAGGAGTTGTTTTGGGTTATTTTGATGGTTTTGGCCTGGTTCTTGATCAAATGGAGGGCTTTTTGAGAGCTGTAAAATGGGAATTTTTGCATCAAAAATTCTCCTAAGGGGTTATCTTCTTCTCCAGCAATTATCAAGGGAAAATACCATCTTTTAGCATATTTGAAGGGAGATTGAAGTTGCTGGTTTTGGATTCAACTTCGTCGCATTTTCTTCCAGGAGGTCCCCAGAAGTGTAGAAATGGAATTTTGGGATGATTCTTGCGTGGTTCTCTTCACAACTTCAAGATCTACAACTTTGGTATTGAAGAGGAGACCTAATTGAAGCTCTAAACCAGGTAATTATAGCAATCTTTGAGACACTTAATTTCTGTTTGAGGTTTCGAGCAGAGGTTAGTGTTTTTACTCCCCTGGGATGTATAAATGGAATTTTAAGTTGATTTTTGTTGGTAAATTCCCAGGACTTACAGAGCTTCAACTTTCGTATTTTGGGGAATTTCCAATTTGGACTCTATGTTAGGTTAATTGAGCCATCTTTGGGATTGTTGTGTACAGCTGAGATTTTGGATGTGGTTTTGAGCAATGCTCAGTGTTTTTGCTCCCTAGGATTGAAGAAGTAGAATTTTGAGCCGATTTTTGCGAGGAATTCACCAGGACTCGGAGACCTACATTTTTCATATTAAAGGGAAAGGCTAATTCTTGCTACAATCAGGTGAAATTCATCATCTTTGGAGCCCTTGGTTCAGTTGCATGTTTGGACAGCGCCGCGGTGTTTCGGCCATAACTTCGCGTACCGATATCGGATCGGGGTGATTCAAGAGCCTAAATTCATCTACTCTTCACGAGGAATCTGCTGGATTTTTCTCGGGACTTTAGGAGATTATCTCGAAGGTGAGAACCTTCCCTCTTCCCGAATGTTTATCTGGGGAAATTTCTACAGTCGGGTTGGAGGTTATTTTCTTGCCGGATTTATTTCTCAGCGTAGAAAACTCGGATTTGGACGTGCAGGTAGTCGTTTCGAAGCTATCGATGCGTAGATCGCGGGGATATTTTATTCGGATTTTTCTGAGAACTGTCGGCAGGTGATTTTTGCCCATCTTCGCAGCTGAACTAATGTAATTTAAATCCGACAATTTTGGGAGGAATATTGTGTAATGACAGTTCGGTTTTTGTACCCAGGAGCAGTGTGGACTGTGCTGGACCCAGTGGATTCGGTGTAGCTGCTATTTCTGGTATCATCAGCTGTAGGGCTTTTGACAGTTCGACTTTCCAGGTGGGTGGTCTTGCTTTCAGAATTTACGATCTGCACACTAATTCTAGCTGATTAGGGATGTGTTTGGATTATTGTTACCTCCAGTACAGCATGATAGCAAGCATGAGTTGGGATTGCTTATTTGTTCAGTTTAGCATGTGTTTCATATCAGCATTCTCCACATCCTTAGTTATTGCTATCTTTGGACTTGACCTAGCACCCCTGTCATATACAGCATGTTCAACCAGACTAGTAGAAACCTTCAACTTGGGCTAGGTTACTTTATTGCTTTAGACACTCACACTATCATGATTATTTCATTCGAGATATATATTCTGCCTCGCCCAGATAGAGGGGCCGAGGGGTCGGGTTGTTGTGGGGTGCATATACACTCGTGTCGGGGGACCGAGTGGTGTTTGATTGTCAGTTCATTGATCAGAGTGTCTTTGGGAGTTGTCTGAGTGACAGTGGGTCTCGGCTGTGTGGTGTTCCAGCCAGTGAGTGAGACAGGGTTTGTTGGTTACAGTCGATCTTGTTGATCGGATTTGGACTATAGCCTGCATGGGCCACATTGAGCTCGACATAGATGCGCAGATACTTTGCTCGGTGGGGTCGCGCCCCTCGAGTGCCACTCCGGAGCTAGGCGGGTTACTTGCTATTGCGGCTTTGTCGATGCAGTCCTTCTGGCTGGGCCTGTTGGCAGCCACGGACACCCTACGTAAGGCCGCTCCTTCGGGACGTAACGGCAGTAGGTTGGCGCAGGTTTGACTGGACCCGATGTGGCAGTCATTGTAGATTGGGTGATTTGAGTTGAGAGTCAGTCGTGGTACCAGTCTTCTTCTGTTTCACCCCTTGAGCATCTAGTTAGAGGCATAGTAGCTGTAGAGTTAGTTCCTCAGCATTTCTTTCCAGTATTGCATTTGTTACTTTATGCCTCTAGTGGACTTAGTGGGCAGACCGTCGGTCTTGTTGGCGGCACCCACTGAGAACTACTTGGGGATGTAGTTCTCACACCCGTCGTGGTGTATTTTTCCCCAGGGACCTCTACTTCTGTTCCGATTGCACAGGTTGCTGATCCAGCTGATCGAGGTAAGGGAGTCGCGAGTTAGATCCCTACTAGTGGTCCTCCTGAGAGTAGCTGTACCCTTCATATTTTGAGAGTTCATGTTGAGTGATCTTGTAGTGAGGATCGAGTTGTACTTTTCCTTATTTTTGAGAGACTGATGTAGTGAGGATATTTGGGTATTGAGAGCCGATATACTGATGTATTTATTGGAGATATCTCCCTTTTGGGTTTATATATTAGAGGACTTGGTATATGATGATATTTGGGAGATGGATATTGTATTATCTTCATTTGTTCAGTTTTTGGATTCCAGCTTTTCAGTAGTTTTACTTTCAGCTCTGATATCTGTTTAGCTGTAGTTGATTCTTTTTGCAGGTTAGACGCTTCGTCTGTACGGCAGTTTCCGTACAGATGGCGGATCTGTTAGCGAGCCGGGTCGCAGTTTTCGGGGCCTGACATATATATATATATATATATATATATATATATATATATATATATATATATAGGGTCCCGCTACTATACTCTTATGAATAAAATCTTTTTGTACTCATAAGTTTTCATCCTTTGGATGAAGGAATGTGCGGTTAGGATTATAGTAGCCCCCAGGATTTATACTACTTTTCCAACAATCTAGAAAATCCTAGGGGGACTACTATCATCCTAACCGCACATTCCTTCATCAAAGGATGAAAACTTATTGAGTACAAAAAGATTTTATTCATAAGAGTATAGTAGCCGGACCCTATATATATAATATATATATATATATATATATATAGTCCGGCTAGTATGTTATTGATAGCACTGATCACTTGGTGCTATCAAATTTTTCGCCGTAAGATATACACTTTTGATCATTTTAACCCATTAGATCATTCTATTCCACCAACTACCGACTAAATTCTAGAGGACCACTATCATTCTAATCACACATTTTTTAATCCAATAGCTAAAATCCTAACAGCACTAATGCTTTGGTGCTATCGATCGTATAGTAGCCTATATATATATATATATATATATATATAGTAGGGCTACTACACTCTTATGAGTATAAATTTCTTCGTGCTCATAAGTTGTTTTCGATAATGGAGCTTTCAAATCGATGATTCATATCGTTAAATATGATCTAGAGCATTTTAAACTTGTAGAAATTAAATTTTATAACTTTTTAAAATTATAGTAATGTCCATCAAATGAGCATAAAATGAATAGTCAAAATCGATCGACCTCATAAAAATAGAGAATCAAAATTTTCAATTTAGGATAGAGGTTATAGATCTCTATCTAAGTAGTGAATAGAATTTTCAATTAAAAATTCAATCTATTTCGATTCTTTTACACTGCTAAACTAGCAACTATCCTATACCAGCCATTAAAATTTTTTAATTTTGGAATTTTTTGATCGTAAGGTAAATGATGCCGAAAAATTATGAAATTTAATTTTTGAAGTTTCAAATGCTCTAAATCATGTTTAGTGGTATGGATCGTCGATTCGGAAACTCTATCATCGAAAATAACTTAATAGTATGAAGTCGATCGTACTCATTAAAATATAGTAACTGAACTATATATATATATATAAGTTCGGCTAGAATACTATCGATAGCACCAAACAAACAATTGGTGCTATCAAGTTTCAGCTGTTGGATGAAAAGATATGCGGTTGGGATTATAGTGGTCCCTAAGATTTTTACTATTCAACCAACCACCTAGTAAACCCTAGGGGCCCACTATAATCCCAACCGCATATTTTATCATCCAACGGCTAAAAACTTGATAGCACCAATGAATTGGTGCTATCGATAGTATTCTAGCCTAATTCTATATATAATATATATATATATATATATATATATATATATATATATATATATATATATATATATATCAAATGCTCTAAATCATGTTTAACGGTATAGATCGGTAGCAAACCGACTTGTTTGCCATCCATTTGTTTTTGATGATGGAGCTTTTAAATTGACGATCGATACCATTGAAAATGATTTAGACCATTTAAACTATTTAGAAATTAAATTTTATACATTTTCGATATTCTTTTCTAGTCCATCAAGTGGGCAAAAAAATGAACGTCTAAAAATAAATATCTTTCAAAAAGTGATGATAGGAGTCTTATAATCAAGATCAAGAGTATGAATCTTGTTTTAAATAGTTTAAAGAATTTTCGAACAAAAAATTAATTAATTTAAATCTCTTTATATTGTTAAACGAGTAAAATTAAGGCTTATATCTACCATTAAAATTATAAATTTTATATTTTTTTGATCATAAGGTAAATGATGTCGAAAAGATTTAAAATTTAATTTTTAGATTTTTCTACATCATGTACAACGGTACTGATCATCGATTTGAAAGTTTCATCATAAAAATTAAATGGGTGGCAACCGAGCCGGTTTGCTATTAATAACATTCGAGCTCAACTATAGTGCTTTTGGAAGCACGGAGCCCTTCATGTTCCCAAATTATTTTTAATGTAGGGACATCCGAATGGACAATCGACTCCGTTAGATTTGATCTAGAATATTTAAAATATCTAGAAACAAAATTTTGTAATTTTTCGATATCATTTACCTGGTGATCGAAAGTGCTCAAAATCGACGATTGAAAATAAATATCTCACAAAATTTGATAAAATGATACTAAAATTTTATATCAAAGATATTGACTTGTTCTATATAGTTTAAAGAATTTTTTATCAAAATTTTATGTGATTTGGATATTTCTACACCGTTAAACTTGCTAGCGGCTTACCACGATCATTAAAATTATTAATTTTAAGTCACTTTGATCATTAGGCAAATGATATCGAAAATTTGCAAATTTTAATTTCTAGTTTTCTTAAATACTCTAGGTCAAGTTTAATGGAGCCCATCGTCTATTCGGAAGTTCCAACATCGAAAACAACTTGGGAGCATGGGGGCCTTCGTGTTCTTAAAAGCACACAAGCCTAGCTTTCTCTCTCTCTCTCTCCATCTCGATCTCTCATCCGTTCCTTCTCGTCTCAATCTCATATAGCATATTGGACAATCTTAGCTCTGTCTCTCCTCTTCCATCTCCTCTCTCTCTCTCTCTTCATCTTTTTCTTTCTATATCTCATATCTCTCTCTCTCTCTATATATATCTATAGATATACCTCCCCTGTCTCTCTCTCTCTGATATATATATATAGAGAGAGAGAGAGAGAGAGAAGAGAGAGAAGAGAGAGAGAGAAGAGAGAGAGAGAGAGAGAGAGAGAGAGAGAGTTGTGCTGGAATACTATCGGTAGCAAATGGGCTCCGTTGCCATCCATTTGTTTGCGATGGTAGAACTTCTAAATCGACGATCGGTACTGTTGATGATCTATGCCACTAGAAGTACCTAGAAATTAAATTTCAAATATTTTCGCTATCATTAAATTAATGATCAAAGGGTTGCAAATTTTATAATTTTAATAGTAGATATGAGGCATTTCCTCATTTAATGGTATAAAGAAATTTAAATCAATTGAATTTTAGTTAGAAATTCTTTTAAAATATTTAAAATAAGATCTATCCTTTCTATCTTGATTACAAAATTCTCATCATCACTTTTTGAATGATATTCATTTTCAGCCGTTCATTTTTGTGTCCACTTGATGGACAAGAAAAAAATATCGAAAAAGTATGAAATTTATTTTTTAGATAGTTAAATGGTTTAGATCATATTTAATGGTGTTGATCGTTAATTTGGAAGCTCCATCATCGAAAACAAATGGGTGGCAACAAAGCCCGTTTGCTACTAATAGCATTCCAGCTCAACTAGGCTACTATACTATAACATAGAGTTGTGCTAGAATACTATCGATAGCAAACAGGCTCAGTTGCTATCGATTTATTTTCAATGATGAAGTTTTCAAATCAACAATCGGTATCGTTGAACATGATCTATACGTTTTGAAGTATTTAGAAGCCAAATTTCAAATCTTTTCGACTTTATTAACCTAATGATCAAAGTATTGAAAAATTTGTAATTTTAATGGTCGATATGAGGTATTTTTTCGTTTAACAGTATAAAAAAATCTAAATCAATTAAATTTTGATTAGAAATTTTTTTACACTATTTAAAATAAGATTTATACTCTTGATATTGATTATAAGTCTTTTATCATCGCTTTTTTAAGAATATTCATTTTCAGTCGTTTATTTTTGTGCCTACTTGATGAACAAAAGAACAATATCGGAAAAGTTTGTAAATTAGATTTGTAGATTGTTTAAATGATTTAGATCATGTTTAACGGTGCCGATCGTTGATTTGAAAATTCCATCATCGAATACAAATCGGTAGAAGCTGAGCACGTTTGCTATCGATAGTATTTTAGCACAACTCTCTCTGCTTCTCTAACCATATATATATATATATATATATATATATATATATATATATATATATATATATATATATATATATTATATATATATATATATATATATATATATATATATATATA
>CM054949.1:9600672-9638172 GCA_029168755.2 Tillandsia fasciculata | reverse complement strand
GTTTCCGGCGCGATTATCTGCCAAATCGGTCATCTGAACGCGGTTTTGTTCCGGAATTCAGTTCTGTCAACTTGAACGCTTTCCGTTTGTTATCGAGCCTGGTTGGCTCGTCATCCTTACTTCCCCGTGTGTCCATAGGCAGTGGATGGGTTGTGGTGGGTTTCGGAGCCGAAATTGGCATATTTGGGAACCAGGTATTATTCGGTTTTTGTTAGTCGCACCTATTCGCGTCGTTTGTGTGTCTTGCTACCCGAACACCCAAATCGGTGTGTCCGGGGGCAGCGAGTGGTCTTTGGTAAGTGTTGGATTTCTTTGGGACACTGTGTGGGTTCAATTGTGTTCCGGTGAGTTGCCGGGGATCTCCGGCAGGTTCCGGAAATCGGTAAAAGGTACCAATGGCCCGAATGGTTCTCGGAGTGTGGGTCGATGTGTGGGTTACAGTGGTATTTAGTATCGAGTGGTTTATGATTTTATAATACCTTTCGTAGGTACAGGTGACTAGTTGCATCACTTTTGGGCGTTAGGTGCTTCATCGAACTTCAGGTGGGTACTTCGATCTGACGTTGGTTCAGTGGTGCATGCTCGGTGACATTCCTTCCCCCGTGTTTTCTTTCTTGATTACACACTTTGCATGTTGAGCACTTGAGCACCACTCACTTCGTTTATGTTTGCTCTACTTTCCTATTTGCATCATGACCTAGAAGTAGAGCGGTATTCTATGATTGCTAGAGTTCATATGACATGATTATAGCACATGATCTTGAGACATAGTATGATTTGGTGACTTCGTGATTTATGACATCTCGTGCCTATTGCATGATGTTCGAGTTATATAGACCTGATAGGTCGGTGACACTATGGCATTCATTCGGAAATAGTGGACTTCATTGGTCGGTGACATATTGAGACTTGTGATATGACTCGTTGGATTCGGTCAGTGATTCCTTGTTGATTCTATCCGGGCTATTTGCCGAAAGTTGGCCATTGAGCATGTTGTATTGTTCGTCACAGCGTGTTTTGTGCATTTCGCGTACACCAGCGGTCTGATCCACTGCAAGAGGGTGTTCTTTTCAGGAGAAGTGGTCGTACTTCCGACCCGTGAGCCCGATGCGGTCACTGCTAGGATTATATGCCAGGTTGAGCATAGCGTGACATTAGCCTGAGGTCTCTTGACCAACATGGTGGTTTGCCTGAGGTCTCTTGACCAATATGGTGGTTTGCCTGAGGTCTCTTGACCAACATGGTAGTTGATTGGGTTTATATTTTTGGACTGCTTATCCGGTTGATGCATCCCTATTGTTACGGTAGTGACAGTTGTTTATGTTACCTTCTTTCATTTTCTGTTAGATCATGCTACTGTAGTATTACTGTTTATCCCTTATTAGTATCTGTCCAGTTTACCGTAGCGGTTATTATGATATTACTGTTTGATATATTCTCTTGCTACTGTATTCGGTTTACCTGTTCATTATTATGCTTTCTTTCTTTGATACTATATCTGACATTGCGGTACCTTGTAGTCGTTTGTTCTCTTTCGTTTGCCAGTGAGTACAGCTTGCTTTTGTCTGCTTGCGGTACCCACTAGAAGACCTTTGCTGGTTTCTCACTACCCCCCAGTTGTAGGTACTACGGGAGGTGACGGTCGGGACGGTAGGTGAGGCGAGACATAGCTAGAGAGCTTAGCAGTCTCGAGATTTTGTTCAGTATTCCTTTTTACCCTACTTTTACTTGTCGATAGGTTTAGGGTTGTGGTGGTTCAGTTTATGTCTGGTTGTGTGATTGGTTTAACAATTGGATAGACTAACAGTGGATTCTTGTTACTATGATCTCGTGGTTTTATGCAAAATATTTTCTACCCCTCGTAGTAGCCGGTTTTTAAAGGATTATGTTTCCGTGTGGGAAACCGTTTTAAAAAGATTTTGGATTTTTATTTCACTCGTAGATTTCAAATAAGGTTTCTGTGTGGGAAACACTTTCAAAAGGATCGGAATGCTTGATAATCTGTGCATATGCATCATCTGCGGTAAGGACATTGTAGAGCATTAAAGCATCATGTTTAAGGATCATTTAGCTGTATGTGCATCCTGTGTGTGTGTGAGTTGAAATTGGTGGTTGCGAAACTATACTGTGTGTGACGCCGTACAAATACAGGGGAGGTTCTGTCCATGTGAATAGAGGATTATCTGTATTTGTAGTGGGTCTGTACGCGCTTCGGGGTGTATCCCAAAAAAAAAAAAAAAAAAAAAATTTCTACGGTTTTTCGTTGTTTTCTTTAAAAGGTATTTACAAAAAGAACCCCGGAGCATGACATGGGCCTTGTTGGTCGGTCACACAGCGAGGTTTGACCCCTTTGGTCTCAGTAAGAAGGCTGTGGGTGGTTCCGATGCCGAAATAGGGATTCCAGGAACCAAATCGGCAATTTTTGGCATTCTAATTCTCTATTTTGGCGCACTTTTTGTGCGGCTATCCCAATGGCATAAGATTGGTATATTGGGACAGCGGGCGAGGTAGAATAAAAGTTTGGCACATTTTGGGATACCACATAGGCTAGGGTGGTGTTCTGATGAGCTGGTGAAATAATTGGGTGAGTTTTCGGCGACCGATAATCAAAATTTGAAAATCTGATCTATTTTCTACTTTGGATTCATGACTTTAGTCTTGATTTTATATAATTAGTCAGTTTTGGGCTAATTATAGGTTATTGGAGTTTATTTAGGTTCGGGTGGAAGCTAGAAACACCAACGGGGGTCAACGACCTGGGATATAATACAGTAGAGGTGGGTTTTTCAAGATGGTAGCTAGTGAGGTAGTATTTACTCGTTTCGTTTTTCCTTTTACTTCATGAGTTGACAACACTACGGTGAGGCTGTAGTGATGTAATACTCGAGAAATTCGAGTTTTGAAAATTAATAAATGTAATACACCGAACTTTAGCAAATTGCGAAGTTCTAGTGTGTGAAGGGTTGAATGATATCCTTCGGATGCTTTAGTAAGCTTTCGAAAAGTTTTAGAAGGTCTCTAGAGAGTTGGAGCCCTAGTTCCCATTCATTGTAGTTCCAAGGTGGAATTTGAGCTTAAAAGAGGTTGGGAATACTCCTTTTCATTTTCTCTCTCTTATGGATTTTTGTGTGAATGGAATAGTGTTTGGCACGTTGATAGGACATTGATGGTATATTGACAGGACATTGATACGATCTTGATGGGACATTAATGGGACATCAAAAGGACATGGATGTAAGAACAACTTATTATGAGAGAAAATTTTCTTTTCTTCTCCACACACATACATCTCTCTCTTTCTTTTTCTCTCTCGTGGGAACCCTTCTCCAACAATAGGAGCCTTAGAGAAAAGCTTGTGTGGAGGAGATCAAGCTTGGAAGGAGGTTGGAGAGGGGGGAAATACAAGCTATTGTTCGAGTAGAGCTTGGAGTGCTTGGAGGCTAAGGTAAGGAATTTCGTGATTAGGTTTTTATGATGTTTTGCCCTTTTGGAAACTTCTCTTAAAGCATAAGAGAAAATGTGGGCAACTTGGATGGGATCCTTTGCAAGGGTTTGGCCACTATCCGGTGGGTTGGACCTCACCAAAATGGGTGAACTTCCCCTACGTCTCCTATAGACTTCTAGGGCATCATTGTTATTTCAAATATGCATCGTTTTATTTATCATGATTTATGATCATGCATTTGAACCCCTTCACGAGTAGAAAACTTCATACTCTATGTAGTAGAGGTAAACATTGTATGTGCATGGGCACTTTAAGAGGGGTTTGAATAGGAATTTTCGAGAACTTAAGCTTTTGGATATGAATAGATAATAACTATACATGTTATAGAATTATTAGGACATGTTATGCATATGATCATATATAAATGGATATTATGATATTAGTGCCATCTAGTTTAGTGAGATACAAGTAGAAAACTTCTAAACTTGTACAATCAAGATGAAATAGTGAGATTCTATGTTTGAGACATGATGACAACTTGTAAATGCTTTACTCTTTCATTATGCAAGATAATGCTAATATTGTATATGAAACATTGACACTTAAGATACCGTACCCCGACCTAATGGTCAATGATGTTGTTCCGTGTTTTAGACATGATGATTGCTATTTTTTGTTTTAGACACGATGATCGAGACTTGCTTGCTTGTCGTTTGTACTCATTCGCACATGCTTGGTAGGGTCGCTCCCTTCAAGCCAGCACTCTGGAGTTGGCCATTTGTGACGTCATGATTGCCGTGCCGGATTGGGTGCCGATTGGGACGCCGATGGATAGGCATAGCTTCGTTGGGCGGTGCCATCACGGGACCATGAGGCGGAGCTCAAGCTTAGACTCAAAGAAAATCTTCAAAAGAAAATGATTAAAGTTAACTAAACTTGACAACGAATATCACATAGATGATACATTCATGGTAGTTGGACATTGACAATGAATATCACATTGATGATACATTCATGATAGTTGGAAATACATGATAGTAAATTTGACATTGAACATCACATAGATGCTACTACTTATTGTAGTTGGACATTATGATAGTATGGTAGATTCATATCTTATCACATTGTACTTGAGCATAGAGGTATGTAGTAATAGAGAACTTTACTTTACTTCAGTTATTTATTATCTGCATTTCATTTCAGCAGTTATACTATCTTTTGTCTCAGTTGATCTAGTGGTGTAACTCGCTTCTCTCAGCGACTTACCTACTGGAAACTATTAATTAATAGTTCTCAACCCCATTTGGGTGGTTGTTTTTCAGAGCCATCCGTTAGTATTCTCTTACTACTAATGCTTTCTTTGGATCAAGTGACTATAAAGCATATTTTTTGGTGGTTGCACCCACTGAAAATTATTCGTGATTCTCACTCCCTGTGGTTTATCCCTTTTTAAGATCCAGGTGTCAACGATGAGATGAGGGACCGCAGTAAGGTCATCACAGAGTAGTGAACTTAGCAGGGTCTTGTGGTATTCCATTTTGTACTAAAGTGAACTTGTAATATTTTGAGAGAGAAAATTTGATGTAATTGTAATTGAAGTTCATTCTAGTATCATCTTTATATATTCTTGAGATGATTAAAGTTGAATATTTTAATTTAGTAATTGTACTCTGATATTACATATATTTTTTTGTGCATCTTGTACTGTTGAGATGTATTACCGTTTCGGCGGATGTGGAAAGGTGATGTCCATCAGTTAGTCCATGTATGTGTTTTAACCGACTAAATTGGCGATATCGAGGCATGAGAGGGGCTCTAGGGGTGAAAGTGATTCGGATGAACTCTAATCGAATTTGACACTAGACGATGCGAATACACACGTAAAAAATAAATATCCAGTCGAAATCAAATTCAAATATTATATTTACTATATTTTTTCAATTCAAATTCAGATATGATTACATTAGAATATTTAAAATTCAAATTTGAATTCAGATTCGGATTCGAATTCAAACTTGAATTTGAATTTAGATTCAGATATCCGAAAATTAATACAAGTTATTAATTCATATATTATGAAAAAATAAAAAAGTGGGTGGAGATGGTGGAGAACATTTTTACATATGGAAGGCGTCTAATTCAATTTCCCATACCTCAAATTATTTTTTAAATTTAATAATAATTATTTAAATTTAAATATTTTAGTTCATATTCATATTTGTATATTAGGATATATTACCATCTGGCTAATATGTAAATTCGAAAGAAAAATCCGATCTTATTCTAATCTATTTTTAGCATATATGATAACGGAAAATTACCATCCAACACATTTGTATTCCGTATTCCGAAAAAAAAAAAAGGATGTGAATATGATTTCGTCAAATATCGAACAGTTTTCGACAGTTTTCACCCCTAAGCTTCCCCATGTGGCTCCGACCCCAAATGGGTGCCTTCCGCTAGGGAGGCGGCAACCCTAAAAAGGAAGAGCACATATTTGACATATTAATTAAAAATATAGTTAAATTGCAATTATAAACTACCAAGAACACACAACTAAAATTTACAAACCAGTAATCACAATTTACATTACAACATTAACAGCAGAAGCAAAATATTAGGATCATAATATAACTCCTCCAGCTCAGTAATTACAAATTTTCATGAGATGTGTACAAAACTGTCATGGCCCCAAATTTTAGTCAACTTTACAACAACATAAAAAGGAATGAATGTTTGATTGAGACAAGAAGCTAAAACTCTGAATGCCCACAAGATGCGACACATCTCCCCATGGAACCCTTTTTCGATAATTTCTTGGTGAAAAAGAAGAAAGAAAATACACGTCTAGGCGTTTGCGATGCTTTTTCATTCATAAGGATTTCTGAATTTTCTGAGGAGTTCTGGGATGTCATATGCTAGCATATTATCCACAGCCTGTACCATCTTTGGCTTTAGCTTTTCAAACTTGTCAATGTTGTAGCCGCTTAAAACCTCTCTGAAGTGCTCGACATTGGGAAAATCCCCTGGTGGTAGATGGAACTCCTTTTGAACCTGTTCAAACATGACTGTTCAATTTTAGTGGGAAGTGATAGTCAAGTCACTTGTTCCTCTTAATTTTGAATGTGAACAAATTGATCAGATTTCGTTGTAAATGGATGCAGTACTGCAACATAAATTATTCGAACAAAATTAGCAAGTGAAATTCGTCAAGATAGATAAATGAAGTGCCAGCAACTGTGATCTTCTGATAAATGATTGAACATAAAACAGCCTATCAAAAGAAATACTGCCGGTTGTATAATTTGTAGCATGTATCTGATACATAAAATTCTAAGCAATCAATAAAACAAAAGGCACCAAAACTTTTTCTTGTTGATCCCGAGAAAAGCGGAAACACACCCTTTAGATGTGATGCTTTAAAAGTTCTCGATATAATTCTTGTATAGCACCAAAAAGAATGTAAAATGAGTTTGCCAGATGTTCAGTCTTTTATCAAAAAAACTATGATTAATTGCATTATATAAAAAGCCTCAATCTACAAGAACTTATTACCTACCTCAAACCAAGCAATCTTTTCCTTAATCTACACAATCCTCTAGGATGACCTTATTCACAAAATCTTTGGATTATCACATGCATATTTCCTCATCAAAATCAAATTGGAAGACAGTTCGGATGTCAAACTATTCAATTATCAAATTAAAATTAGAAACCATGACAGAATCACTCTACTACAGCCATATACAACAACAGGAACAAAATTTCCATATATAGATTCAGTGCCTTTTCTATAAATGTGGTCAATGACCACAAACTTTCTTTATACCTCTTGGATACAGTAGACTCATGATTGAGCAGATATGTCAATTAGTACTTTATTGTATTCTTACCAATTAAAAAAAGACTTAGTAATGTGCTGCTGATGTAATGAATCAATTTCTTCTTTATTTCTGTTTGCGTTTTTGCTTCATGAGAACTGTTCATCAAAGCACTCAGGTTGTTCTCCTCAGACAACAAAACATAATATGAGGATGACGAATACCTTTAAATAGGCTCTGAATTGGACAATCTCTTTAATACTTGTGAAAAAGCACTTAAGGTTTTTCTTAGTTTGCATATTGAGAATGTTGACCAACCAAATGCTCTCTTCGTTGGCTGTTAAAATCTTATAAGATCTTTTCTAATATAGTTAAACTCCTAATGATGCAACAATATAATTTAGTTGGACCTTGTTCGCACAGTATTTCCCACCATAGTGATAATGACATCAAGATAAAACCAAAAGAACCTAATAGCAAGCATAACATCTTTAAATCAAGCTTTACTTCTCAAGACTTGGTTGTGCTATTATACAAGTGGATTTTTAATATGCATTTGAACTCCGTGCTTTCCATCTTCACTAAAAGCAAATCCTTCATAGCATGCATTTTGTTACACTTGAAAATTACAAAAAACGCCCGCTTCAAAATATCTAAAGCTCCAAGGCACTCTTGTATTAGCACATATCCATTTAAAGTGATGGTGAAATACATCGCTTAATTGGTGCCAAACATTTTAGGTCAAGTAGAAGCTATTAATCTTCATGCATCCAAACGGTTTATTGCACATTTCTCTAGTGGGCGTACAAAAGAAAGCAGCGTGCAGATAGTGAACTAGTAAAGCTCAAGGCACATTTGGTGGCCAAAGGCTATGCACGGGACAAAGGGAGTGGATTTCAATGAAATTTTCTCAGGGATAGTGAAACACATGTCTAGCAGAATACTCCTAGCTATGGTAGCCATTTTGACTTGGAGCTGCAGCAGCTTGATGTCAGAGTCCTATTTCTTCATGTGGATCTCAAAGAAGAAATTTATAGCCTAAAAGCTTTATTAAGTCTGGAAAGAGAAGCTCATTTGTAGGCTTAAAAATTATTTGTATAGGCTGAAAAAGTATCAAGACAAAGATTCGATGGGTTAATGATCGAACTAGAATATAGGAGTATCTATGACAATTGTGTTATTATAAGAGACTTGTAGATAGTTCTTTTATCCTGCTAATGCTTTATTTAGATGGAATGCTGATTGCAACTAAGGATCCATCAAAAGAGCAGAATTTCACGGATCAGTTGAGCCGAGAATTCGACGTTTATGACCTAGAAAATTCCAAGAAGATATTAAGAATGGAGATCAAGAGAGACTCTGAATAAAGGAAGCTTTGACTGTCCTAAAAGGCATTTATAAGGAAAATTATAAAGCAATTTAATATGTCAAAGACAAAAGCTGTCAAACGCATTAATCTAAAAATATTCATGTAAAATTTGCAGTAATCCTGGCAGGATAGTGCGAACCAAACGTGCCCTGAAAACTAATTATAAGGGAAAAATATATGATAAAGGTACTATATACTAGTTTAGTTGGTTGCCAAATATACGCATGATTTGCAATAGACCTGGCATTTCACAGACAATTAGTGTTGTTAGTTGGTATATGTTGAATCTAGAAAACAACATCGGAAAGCAGTGAAGTTGATCTTAATGTATTTGAAGGGTACGGCTGATACAAGGATTCTCTACATGAGGAAATCTGGAACTGCTGAATTGTCTACAATGGAGATTTAGTCAAAAAAAGTTTTATTATATGCTACATTTTTCTGCTAGATGGCAAACCTATCAGTTGGAAGTCCATATTACAAAACACTGTAGCATCATCACCACTATAGAAGCAAAGTATATGGTAGCTATTGAAGCAGCCAAGAAAGCAATCTAGCTTGAAGGCTTAATTAGTGACCTCGGGATGAAGGAGGATAAATTAAAGATTTCTTCTAATAGTTGATTGCAATGTGTGTTGCTAGAAATCAGATTTACCATATAAAGACCATATATGTTGATATAAAATATCACAAATTGAGGGAGTTCACTTAATAAGGATGATGGAAAATTTTCCACAGAGGACAATACAGATGATGTCATATCAAAACCTGTAACAGGATAAAGAACTTTCAATTTCATTAAGCACTATTATTTATTTGTGTATTTGTTTCTTATTATTTTTGTTATTTCAATCTATAAATAGCAAATGTAGGATGATCCTAAATCCCAACAATAGCAAACTCACATTTGGTACGCAATATTACTATCCACCAACTATATATTTCTAATAGGTGGAAAATGCAAGAGCAGAAGAAAAGAAAACCACTAAGGTATTGTTTGGATTGGGGATAAGAGAGAATGAGTTATACCAGGGATAAGTATAAAGTTAGGTATAAGTTAGGTATAATGTGAAATTGTGTTTGGTTGGGAATGAGGTTTAAACCAGGTATAAGAAAAAAAGTGTTTGGTAGTGATTGAAGAATAAGAAGGAATAGAGAGTTGACTTTTATGTTAAATGACGATTTTACCCTTGCTTTTATGTATGTATTAAATTTTAATATTTATTAATTTTAATTTTTATAAAAATTTTAAGTGGGAAAAAAAAAGTAATTTTTAAATTTTAAATAGGAGTAAAAATTTTAATTTTTAAATTTATATAAATTTTAAAATAATTATAAAAAAATTATATAAATTTAACAATTTTAAAATTAATATTATTTTTTAAAAAATAAAAATAAAAATTTATACTTATGATTTATTAAAATATAAAATATAAAAAATTAAAATTTATAAAATTATAAATTTATAATTTAAATATTTTTTAAAATTTAAACATTCTAATTAAAAAAAAAAAAAAAAAATCAAAAGAAGCATAAAAGAAAGGAAAAAAAAAAAAAAAAAGCAAATGCCCCTTCCCAGAGCCTTGGGAAGGGGCCAGAAAGTAGTTCGGTGGGGGTGGGGTGGGGTGGGGTGGGGTGGGGGGGGATGGGATATCCCTCCCCCAAACCGGGTTTAACCCCGTTTGGGGGGGATATCCCATTCCCCCCAAATCCTGTTTTTGTTTGGGTACAAAGGGTCCCCCCTTTGTACCCAATCCAAACAAGGCCTAAAGGGACAAAAAGACACATTCTTCGGCTCTATTGTACCTTCTAAACTCTTACCTATTCCAACTAATACTAAAGAAAGAAAGAAACATGAGCCTAGGATGAAAGACACAATCTAACAATTAAACTAATGGTAAACTCAAAAATATGCGTAGGGCCACATTTAAAAATACGAGATTTGAATTCACCAGCGATTCGAAGACTAGAAGCTAGCTAACTGTACAATTTCCAATATGTGATGTCTTCCTGACATTGAGGATTTAAAGATCAGCATGAATAGTTCTGTTATCAAACAAGCAACTTTTCCCACACGTCTAATGAAAATCATATTTATTTTCATCTTTGCATGTTCACAGTAGCTTTCATCTACTTCAACTAAAATCTAAATATCTCTTTTCTTGTTACAGAATTTATGTGAAAACAAATAATATATAGTGAAGTAAATTTGGACCTTTTTTCCCTTGATACACTAAATATTTTGGAGGCTTTCTAGAAGGAATTTTGCCCAGTTTCTTTATGAAATAGAAAGTTCGAAAGTTCATAAGCATGCTGAGAGTACGATTACAACTTACAAAGTACCTATGTGGTCCTTCCACATTGTTGCAATCAATGGTAGAAACGGATGAGGCTGGAAGTATGGGGTGAGACCTAATTGAGCTTGCTAATTTGTAATTTTGTTCAAGTTATATTTAACTGAAAATTTCTGGTTTTGATTGGAAACAAAAGATGATTGTTAAATAGTAATATTACTAAATTAACAATCAATCTACTACTATAACTACATGCCGGTAATTCAGGAAATTACTGGCACAAACCTGAAAGTAGGAACTTGTGAAATCAAAGAAAATGATGCAATATGAATAGCAGAATTGTTGAAAATAAAGTACTTAAGCACCTTTGCAAACTCATCCTCGATATTATCTATGAGTCTCTGCTGAGTCTTGGCCTTGCCCATCATTGCAGGCATTTCTTTCTTCAAGTGGCTTATTATATAAGCATGAATTTTGGCTGCTCTTGCACGCTTAACAAATTCATTGATCTGTATTTGACAAAAAGGTTATGATGATAAAAGAGCAACTAAAATGAGACTTAGTCAAAAGAATGATAAAAGTGAATTACACGGCTGTCACAAGCCTTCTTAGGAATATCTTTCAGATCAGAAAGCAGGTCTTCTTGTTCTCTCTCAAACAGCTCCTTCCCAATTGGACCAATGGCAGCTTCATTTACTGGTTTGTCATTAAAGGAACTGTAGAAGTTCACTAAGATGAGTTCCATTATTGTAATGTCATATGACGGTTTACAACGAACTTAGCTAGAATTTTTACTTGGAGAAACATATTAGCCTATTAGGGTATTTCAGATTAAGAAATTGAAAGTAACTTTCCAAAGAAACACAAAAGGCAACGATTATGAAAGCCAAAAGTTAACACTCATATAAACTTTTACAAACCACAAAATGCAATAGCAAAGGAAAGGTAATGTACCCAATATAAACGCGCATGACTTCAGGGGTGTTAAGTACTTTTCCAAGCGACCACAATAATGCTCCATAGACTCTCATTAGCTGGGATATCATTAAGATCTCATTTAGCTGCAGTACTACTTGCATTTACAAATTTACCAGAAGTAGAATGATTCAATCAAACCAATAAATTGTTGTATATTGAGCATTCAAAGATGGCTAAATATCTTCTCCCTGAATCTTACCCTACTTATACACTAATGTCGTGAACCTAAATCTTAATAACTTTAAATGTTAGCTATAGAGAACTCTTTACAAGTCACATGTTTCAACATAAAGGCACACTTCAATTTCATGACACTTCAATTTCATGCTGTCTGAATCCAAGCATAAAAAATAATTGTTTCCACATCTACTACTTTTCAATGCCTGTTTGTATGGTAAAACAATTTATTCCCCTGCATTATCCACCAAGCCTGTCACAAAATTGATTCCCTATATCTTCTCAACATATTACTACTATCTATAGTTTAGTTTTTTTTGTGTATCCCAAACACGTGCAGTTGTAATTAGATACGAAGAACAACATCTTATTTGGTTATAAGCCATTTACATATCTAGTACATAGTTAAAATGTCTGCAAACCAATCTATACTTGTTTCTGTTTATTTTCATCATAATGCTTATATTGATGTTTAATTACCCAAAAAGATACAAGAACATTCCTTTAATCTTGACATGTCCGACATCCATCAGGGAAAATCTTAATTTTTTTATGCCTTTGGACTCACTCTATCGCAATTACTGATCCATGCATTGTAGATTAAGGATTAAGGAGTCAACAATGAGCACAACGATGGACCAGAATATAGTTTTCCTTGTTCAATAGATAGAAAGAGGCAAAAACGCATTCAGTAAAAAAATGTATTTACCTGTTGGGTGTCAACTTGGTCTGCCTTATTAAGAACAACACGAATTTTGTCATCATGCCCACGCAAAGATCCAATTACCCGTTTGAACTCATCACTGATGTCAAGCTTGTGAGGATCAAACAAAAGAAGCACGAGGTCACATTTTGCTGCAAACCATGAAGTGACACCAGTAAAATCGTAGCTACGTTGTGTCCTTTGTTTTTCGCCAGATAGAACACCAGGAGTATCCACAAATGTTATGTGCTCCAACAGCTTTAAGAGAAATATCTGATACTGTTACTTTCTATGCAAAAAATTAAAACATGAACATTACATTCGGATATGAAAGATAATGAAATTATACAGGATGTGGCATCTGTGAGCACTCAAATTTTGATAAGAATGCACTTCCAAATGCCGTAAGGCCACCATATGGCATGTCGGCTTGCACAGCAATTGTGTTCCCAGGAATGCTTCTTTCGTCCGGCCCCGACTATACAGTAAAAATGTAGAAGTAAAATGGAAAGATTGTATCTAATTAACTGCACAATGACAGTTCAATTATGACAGATTTGTTAATAAACCAGAGAGCATTTGGGTAAGAGAGATGATAGAAAAGGGGATCTACTTTAGCCACCAAGTAAGAGAACATAGGAACCCTAAATCAACAAAACACATCCCTAATTTTCATTCCCAGTGAATTTAACTTTTATGAACTGAGATAGTGACCAGGAAAAAGGACAATTAAAATACACATCTCATTTTTAATTCCATCTGCATCTCATTAGATATAGTATGGTTTTGTAATACAAGACAAGATTTAAGTTACCTTGTAATTTAGCGACACAATATTGAATGTTTCATGTAAATATTGTAGTGACATTATTTCTTTTGATCCTTATCACGATTTGAAAGATTTCTTAAATTATCGAAGATATGCTTCTTTTCTTTCACCCTTGAGAGAAGGACAGCCACACAGTGGTGCTCCTTGTCTATTGTTATGATCGACATTCTTTTGTGGAACAGAAGCCAATCATGTTTTCCTAGCCCGTATTGACAACCTTCTAGGCACAATCCAACTAAAGATTATAGCACAAGGTTTAGACAAAATAAAAATAGCATTCCAACTATTGATCAGATAGCATCCAAATACTATAAGAAAGATTTCCATTTGATCACGTGCAGTTACAATAATCTTGAAGCATACAAAACATGTTAAAAGGTTACATGAAATTAAGAAATGGCCCAATTAAATACTAATAAGCAAATATTTGAATTCAAGCTATACATCAAGCTCCTAAAGGTGCATTTTTTTGGTAGTACAGAGTGTTTTATAATCCACTATTAAACCCTTTAAAAACCTAGCTCTTCGCGAAGGACGCAAAGTTGCCGCTGCCTCCCCTTCTCCCTCCATCCCTCTCTCTGAGACACCCCACTTTCCAGGAGGGTCACCCATCCTAGAACTACTCTAGCTCTAGATTCGCTTAACTCTCTTAAGCTCTAGCGCTTAGCCATCGAACAAAATGCTATTGCCGAGTTAAGAGATTTAGTCCTATTATACCTTATATGTAGGACTATTTCAAATCCTGAGGGTGCTATATTCCCTCCCCTTTAAGCTCTGGAGTTCACGACGGTCTCGAGCACACTCACAAGCATCAGGCGATGTGAAACTCGTCTCGCAAATCTTGTCATTCAGGCCTTGGCTTAACATGTGATTCCCAGACCCTAGTTTTAGCTTGCCATTCTGACCTTAGTTCAACAGAGACTTATCTCACACATCTAGCTGGTGATTATCTCTGATACCAATTGTGACGCCGCAGTTCTCAAGGAGATCACCTATCCTAGAATTACTCTAGCCTTAGGCTCGCCGAACCCTCTTAACCTCTTGGGCCTAGCCACCGCCTCAAATACTATAGCCAATTTAAGAGGTTAGTCCTATTATACCTTATATGTAGGACTATTCCAAATCTTGAGGGTGCTATTCTCTCTCTCTCTCTCTCTCTCTCCCTCTCTCTTTCTCTCTCTCTCTCTTTAGCAAATCAAAAGAGGTGTGGTCGATAGGAGTAAAGAACCCATTTCTCCATAGAGAGGTCAAACGATACATATACATGGGGCAACCAAGAAATTTTGAAAGAAAGACTCATTTTCTATATGTGTGCAAGTTACAAAAAGCTCTCTATGGATTGACACAGGCACCAAGGGCATAGTATGGTAAAATAGCTGAGTTCTTAGTGCAAAGTAGATATAAAGTTGCGCCTACAAACTCCCTATTCATCAAGAAGCAAGGTAAGAAGATGTCAATCATGCTATTCTACGTGGATAACTTAATCATAACTAGAGATGACTAACAGGAAGCTAATAGCACAAGAGTGAATCTATTCGTATGGTTCAAGACGAAAGAGCTTGGATAGTTAAGACAATTTCTTGGGCTAGAGGTGGCACAAAGGAAAAACGACATAATCTTATGTAAATAAAAGTATAGTTAACATCATCTCCAAAGGAATAATATTTTAGGCTACAAACCTATTGTACGTGTGAAGACCCGAATCCCCGCGGAAGGATTACTGTTTGATTAGCGGTTTCTGGAGGCCTATGTTGTGTGTTGGAGGCGTTTGTGTGCGAATCGGACCCAAGAAATGGACTCAGTGCGCAAAATGGATTAAGAATGTCTATTCGGATGCCATCGTCGAAAATTAGAAATAGTTCCGCGCGAAACGGACATCGGATTAGGATTCAGCGCGGAAAAACGATGGAAAACGGCTATTTGGATGTATTTTTCTGAGTTCGGACGCCCAAAAACGAACAACCGAAAGTTTACCGCGCATTTTTGTGCACGGTGGTGTCCTGGACCGGGGGGGGCCACATGGCGGCCCCGGATTGGTAGGTGCAGCGGGCGCGGTCCACGGGAGCCACGCGGGGGAGCCGCGCAGGGGAGCTGTGGACCAAGGAGGCGCGACGTGGCGGCCCCAGGTTGGCCGGCGCACGCGGCGCGGTCCACGCGACGTGCGCGGGGCAGGCGGGGCAGGTGCGGCGACGTGCGCGAGGCAGGTGGGCAGGTGGGCGCCTGTACGCGGGGGGCCACGTGGTACCCCGCGGTTGGCGGGCGCCACTCGCTCCGCACGGCCGGTCGGGCCACGCGGCGTGGCCCGGTTGGCTCGCTCCCCGCTGTCTCGTGTTTGGGACACACGGCGCTCCCGGAGAGATCCGCGCGCTGCGCGGATGGGGTGCCGTGTCCCCTATTTGGGGGCCCAAAAGTTTCGGGCGCCCGAAACTTCACCCAAACCCGGATTTTGGTCTTTTTTGAGATTCGCCTATAAATAGGCCATTCTACCCTCTATTTCGAGTTTTTGGAGGTTGCTCCCGGGATTTCTTTTGGCAGAGGGTCTTCTTCATCAAGTCCCCCATATTTCTCAGGATTTGGGAAATTTTTGGAGGCCGCGACATCGGCGATTTCAGCGACTCGGCGCACTTCGACGTTTCTCTTTCGGTGCCTTTTTCCGTCGCAGTTCCGTCCGCGGGCTCCCCTGGGCTGACCCGAAGGAGTTTTTAGCTGATTTTTGCGACAGCGTGTTCACAAGAGGTAGGCTTTCGATTTCCGTGTTGATTACTTTGCTCTGTTTCGAGTTTTTGGTGGGGTTTTCGAGGCATCTTTTGACCTCTTTTACTGCGGCAATATTTTGGACAGCGGTGGAGTATTCTTACTTTTTCTCGGCCTACAGATATCGGATTTGGGAGTTTAAGGACTCGATTGACATCTACACTTCGCGAGGATCACAGAAGTATTTTTCTTGGAATTTTTGGAGATCATCTCAAAGGTCATATTTTGACTTCTTCTGGACTGATTTTTTCGCAGAATTGTAATTTTGGAGATTTTTGCTTACCGCGGTGTTTAGTCTGTATTTCAGCGGCCGAGAGGAGTTTTCTGGTGTTTTTGGGCTCGTTGGGATCGTGGGAACCTGAGGAGTACCCCCGTTTAGTGTTGGCTTATTTGGACTTCGGATCGTCGCGTGCATTTCAGGTGGGTTGCTTTCGTCTCCAAAACGGATGGACGGTTCTCTAATTCTATATGATTGCAAGCATGCATGTTAATGTACCACGTATATGTCTGAGGTGTAAGCATGAGAATTACTCTAAGTTTTGGAAAAATTAATGCTTACTGGAATTATGGAGTATTTTAGTGAATTCGAGAACTTGCATGTTATTTGATTATTAGAGGAGGTTGTGAACTATCTGGCGGTTATGGTCACCTATACTAGTTGAGAGCATGTTTAAGAAGATGATGTTCATTTTGGTTGATATTGAGATCATGTCTGATAGTTTTTCCTATTTATGTTTCAATCTAACTAAACACTATTATTGGAACTTTGACCTAGCACCCTGTCATATGTTGCATGTTTCAACCAGACTAGTAGAAAATTCCAACTTGGGCTAGTTTATTTATGCTGTAGATACTCCCACACTTTTATTCGCTTCTCCTGGACTTAGAGCGTTCCTCGTCCGGGTAGTGGGCCGAGTAGTCAGGTTGTTGTGGGATGCATGTTACACTCGTGCCTGGGGACCGAGTGGAGTCTGGTAGCTGTGATTAGATCAGTGCTAGTCTTGGGAGCCGTCTGAGTCGACGGTGGGTCCTAGCTGTCGAGTATTTTCCAGCCAGTGAGTTAGAGATGTGATTTGGGTATTGTCGATCTTGTTGATCGTGGATTTGAATTATAGCCTGCATGAGCCATATTGAGCTCGACAGAGATACGCGGATATTTTCCTCGGTGGGGTCGCGCCCCTCGAGTGCCGCTCCAGAGCTAGGCCTGTTACTTTGCTATCGCGACTTGTCGACGCAGTCCTTCTGGCTGGGCCTTTTTTAGGCAGTCACGGACGCCCTACGTAAGTCTGTGACTGTAATGGCAGTAGGTGGGCGCAGGTTTGACTGGACCCTTTGTGGCAGTCAGTGTAGATTGGGTGATTATTTTATCGAGAGGTAGTAGATGCATCATGTTTTATCTGTATCACCCTTTGAGCATTTAGATAGAGGCATAGTAGTTGTAGAGTTATTTCCAGCCTTTCCTTTATAGTACTGCATCTGTTACTTTATGCCTCCAGTGGACTTAGTGGGCAGACCGTCGGGCCTGGTGGCGGTACCTACTGAGAACTACGTGACAGTGTAGTTCTCACACCCTCTGTCGGTGACAGTTTTGCAGAGGCATCTTCGCCAGTTCCTACCTCTGCTGTTGCTGCTTCTTCTGTTCGAGGCGAGGGAGTCGCGAGCTAGATCCCTACCTGTCCATAGAAAGTAGCTGTACCCCCTTGTTGGAGATTTATAGTATAGTCTGTTAGATTAGTATATTTACTCTTTTGAGAGTTTTCTTTATTTTGAGAGACTGGTGTATTGTGAGGATCTGACTTGTACTGTGAGCCTGTACACTGATGTATTATTGTTTTAGTTTACCTCCCCGTTTGGGTTCTTAGATGTTGTATCGGTAGATGATGTATGATGATTATTTTTGGGAGGTGGATACTGTATTTTTATTTTCAGTTGTACAATGATTGAATTTTAGTTTTACAACAGTTTGCTTTCCAGCTCTGATATCTGTTTAGCTGTAGTTTTATCCTTACAGGTTGGACGCTTCGCCTATGCGGGATTTTTTCGTATAGGTGGCGGATCTGTTGGCGAGCCCGGGTAGCAGTTTCGACCCTGGGGCGTGACAGTACGCCTATGGATCCAAATGTAAAATTATGCGCATAAGATGGTAAGGAATTGGCCGACACAATCATGTACCGATAGCTAGTCAGTAATCTAATGTATGATCCGATCATATATAGCATATACATTTGGAGTAGTTAATTGATATATATTTAGAAGCTAAAAAAGCCTCATCTAGAAGCAATTTGGCAAATCCTAAAGTATATCAGAGAGACTATCGACTTCGGCCTTCTATATATAGAGGAAGAAATATATGAGCTTAAAGGCTATTGTGATACTAACTACTCTAGAGAGCATGACACAAGGCAATCGATTACGAGATGCGTGTTTGGTCATGGTTTTGCAACATTTTCTTCATGCAACAAAAGGCAACCATGTCACTTTCGGCAAACGAAACGAATTATAGGTCGTCAGGTCAACAGCAAGCCGGCACAAGAAAGCAATTGGCCGATGCAGTTGATGAGCAATCTATATCAAGAAGCAGATTATACGATGCCTCTCGATTGTGACAACCAATCAGCTATATGCCTAGCAGAGAATCCAGTCTTCAATGCAAGAACGAAGCATGTAGAGGTCCACTACTACTTTATAAGGGAGAAAGTGCTACAAGAAGAGAGATAAAAAGACGATCAAGATAGAAGAACAAATAGCACGCATATTCACTAATGGACCGAGCACCACAAAGTTTGTGAAGTTTCTGACACATTTGTGAATGGTCAGTGGAACAACAATACCAAGAGGGAGTCAGTATTGAGGATCCATTTCTTCTCTACCCTCCTCCATTTTTGCTCCAAAACAAAGCAAACTTTAGAAATATCTAGAGATGTTGCGTCGGTGCAACCAACTTAGCCAAGGCTGTTGAACCAACATTGAGCTCTATAAATATGGGTGTAAGGATACAATACCAACTATGAGTGTGAAGAGTTAGCATAAAGAGTGAGAGGAATGGAAGAATGAGAATGTAGATGTAATAGAGGTATAGTGCGGAGCTTAGGACTTTGATTAGTGTGTGAGTCCGCCACATACTAAAAGTGTGTGTGAGTCTACTACAAATGTTTTGTTTGGAGAGTTGTCTGCGAGAGCTTGTATCTTTGGCATTAATAAAATAATTTTCTATAGTATTCTAATTAGTTTTGACACGCTAGTATTCTACACCTCAATATTCCTAATAAAACTTCATCATGTTGCAGTGATACTTATAAATTTATCCAAGTTGACCAGCTGTTACAAAATTTTGAATGTAGACAAAGATCTTACAAGTCTATTACATACTCATTGCATATGATTTATTTTATTCGTTGTTGTTATTCTGATGCAACAAAAAAAAATTGAGAATAAATATTAAGTATAACCAAATTCCCTCACCAGTAAAATTTATTTGACAAGGTGCAGATAAACTTACAGTAATTACAACAAATCTATCAGTTGTCGGTTCAGGTCCAATATGAGCACCTGCAAAAATAGTAAGTAAATAAATAAACCAAGGATTTAAATATCCATAGGCACGGGCTGTATCTACCGTGTCGTATTGTGCCAACAAAATACCGACACGATACAGCCCCCGTGCTGATGGCACAGCTCAAAACCGTTTTTTCTTTAAATTACTTAATAATTTTTTCAATAAAGTTCAAAATATTTGATAAAGATACATAATAAGCAATTAGAAAATTTTGTTACTAAAGATAATAAATATTTCATGTCATTATGTGTCGGTACACATGTATTTTTTGTGACCGACACTCATCCGCACGGCTCGGTACGCACCGTACCTTACCATGCCGGCAAGTTTTAAGCACGACCCTGTGCCACGACACTTAAATCCTTGAAATAAACACATAAAAATGAAAACATGTATTTCTTCTGGAAGTTTGTATGAAAAGTAAGGAAAGGAGTACAACATGCTACTTGACTAACCTGGGTAGCTAGATTTCAGCAAATGCTTTATAAATGTTGTTTTTCCAGTAGAATATTGACCCAACAGCATGACCATTGGCCTGGCATCAAAATCACTATTCGTCTACAAAAAGAACAAGTATAGAATGTTACTCAAAAAAAAAAGAGGTAATACTTAGTGTGTAGAATTATGAATAATTGCTAAGATAAAGTACTCAAACCATGTGGAAAGTTGTGGCACACACCAAAAAAAAAAAAAAAAAAAAAAAAAAAAAAAAAAAAAAAAGAGGATGATGTTGGTTTAAAGGGGCCAACATCCTGCCCTACGGTAGGAGGCTATGTTGGGCTGAGTCACGTTCGAAATGGCAGGAGGCTGGGTTGGGCCAAGTCATGTTCAAAGCGGCAAGACGCTAGTTGGGCCAAGTCACAATCGAAACCCGTAGGTGCTGTGTCTGTACACTTTAAGTGAATTGATTGTATATTTTTAACAACTCAAGCTTTTGGGATTAATGGTTAGCACCAACGATCCAACAGATGAAGGTTACTCCTTTCATCATCAGAAAATTAGTTGAAGAACAAGAAATGATGATATATTTAACAACATGATTTCAATACAGGCATATATCGTATCATTGACTAGCATTTTGATAAGACCTTTCTTTGCTATTTTAATAATGCTGCTTTGTTATATTACATATGGGAAAAAAAAAAAAAAAAAACTTCCATTGTTACTTTCATTTACACCATATGAACAATGCTAGTCAAGGAGGCTTATCTTATTAGTAGCCTCAAGGCAATATGCCTGGTCAATGACAAGAAGTAATTCTAGCAACAAAATTTTATTTCACTTGCTATAATAAAATGACATCCAAGCAAGTTGATAAAATCTTTTTAGAACAGAAAAAGAAGGAAATAAAGAAAATAACTCATCAGATACAAAGAAAGAGGTTTGTACTTACCAATAAAGGAGAAACGAAATCATTGAATTGATAGGTCACTTCCAAAGGCTTCAGTTTTTCGATGTATAATTTCTTTAACCCATCAACAATTGAAGTTACTGATTTTAGAGGTATCTAAACAGAGCAAACACAAAAATATTAGAAAAAAAAATTATAGCAAAGTTAAAAGGGATAAAAAATCAACAGAAGCATCATGTCTAAATAATAAATGCTAAAAGATTTAATTAGTATATTTTTGGAGATTTAACATAAAGTCAATATAACCAATATGAGATAGCTATTACAGCTTTAGATTATTAGAGGTACAAATCACATAAAAATCACCTACCAATGGAGCTACTTCGATCCCACGTGCTATTGTTTGCTCTTATTATAGGTAAAGAGAGAAATTAATTTTAAAATATTAGCCTTTCATAACCAATACTTCCACAAAAGGTGACACTATCTATGGGGACAGGAATGCTAGACAGGACAAAGTTAGTTATAGCAAAATGCTATATGTACACCCCAAAGGGGTGTACATCCTACACCCCCACCATCTAAGGATTTTGCTATATGTACACTCCAAAGGGGTGTACATCCTACACCCCCACCATCTAAGGGCGGGGGTATGGTGAAGTTTATCTTATGTTTATCTTAATGATTATAACAGGGATTATATCCCTCTTTATACACATGAGTTTTCTTTAAGAGAAAGAAAAGAAAAGAGAGAACCCAAGTCGTCATCTTTTTACTTGTCTTCCTCTTTTCTAAATATCTACATTCAAAGAAAAACGTTCTCTGCAAGGGAGCTAGCACTCCGGTGAGAATTTCGGTCAGATCAACAATCTCATGTGGATAACCGTAGAAGCCGGACGCATGTGCGGCTTCAAAAGAACCAAATTCCACGATCATCACATTGTGGTGTAAATCTCCCCGCGCAAAGGTGAAGATTAGATCTTCCTCTTTCTTTTTAATCTTAAATACATGAGGGATCCTTTTTGCGTGGTTTTTGAGATCGGATCTCAAGTTTTTCAAATATTTGTTTATTTGATTTTTTTTTCCGCTGCGTTTATTTTGTGCAAATCCTAACACTAAGACCTTAGAGCACTTCTAGAAACCAAAATTTAAGTGTTGTGGCATGGGATCATGTTGAGCACTTGGCAGCAACAGTAAGGTACAAAGCCTGTTGTGTCGTGTCGTGCTGATTCGTGCTATTGACAAAATATGTGTGTTGATACACTTTGGCAAGAAATATTTGTTTTCTTGGACAACTGTAATTGATCTTGCTAATGTGAAAAAAGAGAGTTTTCAGCCATGCCATCAGCACGAGGTTTATATCATGCCGATACCTTATCAACACATGATGACACGTTGGGCACGATTTGTGCCGATGAACACTAAAATCCATGGTTATACTTATAGTCTAAAAGCAAATGCAATAGTTTGTTCTTGGCAATTATTACAGTTATTCTTATAACAGCCCCCCACCACCCCAGCAATGTGCTACATACACAACAAGTTCATGTCCGTGAATTTTATTTCATGAAAACTGTAAATATTGTAATATATACCATTAGTAGGAAGTACATTGAACAACTTTTCTAGAATTTGCAGAAGTATATAGTATGTGGGTGCATGACTACGTGAAAATTCATATTGTAGCTCGAATTACAAGCAATACAATATGCCATTTTATACAAGCGCATCAATACTCACGTGCACCACATATAAAGACAAGCAAAACCTTCAAACTAGGCTTCAGAAAGGGAAACATGATGCAGTTAGCCCGCATACTATCTGGGCCAACAAATATCAGCATAGCACAAATCGTACCTTTTTTGATGATTTTGAGCTAAACCAACGGGCTGAAGGTGGTGTATCGGCCAGACGAGGTACTGCACATCGACAGTTTTACAGTAAGAACCTTTCTTTTAACTTACAGTTCACATAATGCTAGAAAATTAGAAACCTCCATACCATCGAGATTCGGATCTGACTTCTTTTCTGAACGTTTCTTTTTCTAGAAAATGGTGAATTCAAAATAAATTTAAAAAAATTTCCATTCAACAAATTTTCTCATAAAGTAAAAGAAATTGAATACAAGACATACAGCTATTAAAATATCCAAACCTTCCATTGCTGGAGGTTTCAAGCTCTCCAGATCTGCCAAAACAAAGTTGAAATAACAATATAACATTAGAGCTAATTTATCTCTTATAAATCCAAACAATCCTATTGGCATCAGCTTTTACCTGCATTACTAAGAATATCTTGATTAATTTCGTGCCCTTCCTGTGCTAGAGAAACAAGCTGCACGTTCCACAATGTAATCAGAGAGTCAGCAAAAATATTTGCTTAGAACAGAGAGAATTGCAGGAAAAAAAATTTCGGTAATGCAAGAGAAACCTGCATTGCACTAATAAACTCTTGGAAACCCAGAAATCCTTGTCTTTTGGAATCAGCAATAGCCCACACCTTTAATGCAAAATTTTGAGCAATATCAGTACAGCTTCATATGATACATAACAACAGGCCAAAATAATTAGAAGGATATCAAACAGAAAGGAATACAATTTGCCAGACAAAAGAAAGCAGTTTAATTTAAAAGCATAATAATAGCCATATTAGAATATAGAATCGATAAATGGGAAAGAACCTCTAAATGGTTATATACAATAGGTGCTTCTTTTTTTTTTTTTTTTTTTAGTACAAGAAATTATCTGGTTACACATGGTTATCACAATATAAAGGCAAATTACCAGTTTCATCTATTCTGTTGTTGGACAAGATCAAAGTAACCTCACCAAATAATGTGGTTAATAAGAATTCTCTTTTGCAGCCAACAGATATGAAGAATCACAAAGTTTGGAGGCCAGCTCTGCCCAGACGCACTACGCCCCAGCCATGTCTACTCACCTATACAGGGTCTTCTCTCAAGAATCCTCCCCTTCCGGCACAGCAAGAGAGGTTGCATTGGAGAAGTAAAGATGCTGAGGAACACATCGTGATAGCTCACAGCAAACGAGATGAAAATGCATCTTGGAGGGACCTGAACCCAATGCTTGAAAGGAGGTTTCTGAAGCTGAAAAGGAAGTTGCAAGGAGGAGTAGGGTACCTTGTGGCTCACGCACAACACAAGGAATCCAAGCCAACCTCTTCTGGTAGTGAGATCATAGGGAAGAAGACTAATCGTAAGATTTCTTCGGCAAACCACCTTGGAGATTCCTTAACCTCATGCTACCTTTTTTAAAAAGAGCTAGCTCCTTCGTCTATCAAACTCTTCGATCATCACCCTATCAGCTCGAATAGGAGATGCAAGGAGAAGGTAGAGGCCCAAAGGGTTTTGCAAAACCCCCTGGTTACTACTGGGGCCCCTCCCAAGAGGACCTATAAAAAGGCCTTCTCACCTCCACCCACTTCCGGCGGAGCATCCATTCACTCCCCACTTTGTGACCCCGACCTCAACACAAGGCCCCCTCAGGGAATAGGTGTTTCAGGTGCCTGGCGAGGGATCATCGGATTCGCGATTGCAGGGACCCCTTCCGGTGCGCTGCGTGCTTTGGAATCGGCCACCGTGCACGACACTATCATACACGTAAATCCCTGCGACCTCCTATGATGCACAGAGCGCTGGGATTCCGCCCCCCCTATTGCGAAGATTTTCATCCCTCTCACAAAAGGATTCCACGCCCGACAGCAGCAACGACAGAACGTTGTGCTAGCAAATGTCATCGGACCTGCCAATCTCGGGCATTTTCCGCAAGGTATGATAGCGTCCGATCTCGCTAACTGCTATGGCGGCTTCCCCAACGACTTTCATGTTGCACGACACAACAAACGAGACTTCGTTATCTTCCTGCCACAGTGGGTTCGACCAGTTGATCTAATCGGCAGGGAGATCCTCAGGTTTGCGCACTGTCGTCTCCATTGCTACGCCTGGAATCCCTTCAAGGGCGCTGTCGGCTCTCTGATCTCCTATAAAGCGTGGGTTAAACTAGTTAATCTACCTTTTGAATGCTGGTCGGAGGGACGAGTCTCTGCGATTGTTAACAGCTTTGGGCGTTACATTCGTGTGGATGATGCCAGTCTCAATTCCCTTGATCTCTCAGGTTTCAGATGCCAAATTGTTGTTGACGAAATCGCCGATATCCCGGAGAATCTATCAATCACGCTGGGAGATATCATCATTACCGTCGCTGTCCAAATAGAAAGAACGGCGCCCTTCAGAGGCGATGACCGGGGTATTCCCTTTGTTGGAGAGGACGCCAATGAAGGTGGGGACCAAACTGATCCACCTGGTCGACAGATAGCAAGGCGGACCTCCAACATCGGTAGCGAGGTGAGCGACATTGACACTGGTGTTGGAGATGCCTCAGATCAAGACAACTCCTGGAACTCGTCTGAAATCAGAGATAGAAGACGTGCCACTTCCGCAGGGCCGCAGAAGCACTGGTGCCTCACCCCAGCCACTGGCGAGAAGCTCCGTGCGGCTCGCCTGAAGCCTGAAATCCCCCTTAACCCAACGGATATTGCTCTGAGTCCACACTGTCTTAGCCACCTGGATCATTGTCAATTATCACTCAACGACCCTTTGCTATTCTCGAGGACAAGCAGGTTGACATACTAGATGACTATCTTGGAAATTTTTCAAACGATGCTATTGCTGGAGGAACTTCGAGAGAAGATAGAAGAGGGAATGAGGGTACTGACATGCTGATGGGACTTCGAGTGGCTCCCGAGGCTCGGGCTTGGCCATCGCTGATTCGTCGCAAGGCTCCCGAGGCGGCCCTTCCGCCGACAGTGTTGACCGATCTTCTGAAGGGCTCTCTGTCACTGGAGTCGGGGCGCCTCGAGGCTCGAGCAAGGCCGAAGAATGGTCGCACCTTTTCCCTTCCTCGGTTGCCTCGTCGGATGGAATTTTGGGAGGGGATCTCTGCCCGCCTGCCCTTTCTGGAGAAAACCGGACCGGGCCTAGGCACTCGTTGGCCCATTTCCCCAACCACTCCTTAGCCAGCTGGGCCCTTACTCTCTCTGGACCAACCCGGGCCAATCCCAATCTTTCTCTTTCACTAATTCTGAGGCCCAAGCCCAACTTCTTGGGTATTTTTGGACTTTTCCCAAGAGACCTTTTCCATCTCCCCGCTTGCCGTGGTTCTCCCCGCTTCCTTATCTCTACCAAGTAGGACCAAACCTTCCCCCCTTTCTAATGTGGTTGCCCTACCGCGCATTTCGTCCGATCATACTCCGCTCCTACTCTCCTCTAGCAACAAACTAGTAAGGCGAATGTTTAGATTTGAAGAGGTATGGCTCAAACAGTCAAACGAGATGACTTCGTTAAGCTAATGCTTGTGTAGTGGGCTGAAACACCTAGACAGTGTACTAGCGCCCTTACGATGGTGGCCAAATTAAGACACTGCTGCAATAGAATAAAAGAATAGTGCTCGTGGAACTTCTACAGCATCTCTAAATCTAAGAAAATGATCTCTGAAGAAATCCAACAATTAGATCTACTAGAGGAACTTCAATGTCTGGCACATCAACAATATGAGCAGCGAAAGAAGGTTAAGATAGAACTAGCTAATATCGTGGCAGATGAGGAGATTCTGTGGAAGACCAGAGCCAAACAGCACTGGTTAAAGGAAGGGGATGGCATTACAAAAAATTTTCACGCGATGGCCAACGGCAGAAGACGCGAGAATACTATATGTTACGGAATTTGAGTTGGCGTATTTCGTGAAATTTGTTTAAGTCTTGAAGATTGAAGATGAGAAGCTTGGATCATATACCTCAATCTCAAGAAAGAAGAATTCAAAAGGATCAGGTACGTTTAACTAAAGATTTTTGGTGATCCGAATACTTGTTATAGTGTAGAAACACTTGGATGAATTTGTAATTGCATAAAAATCAAAAACTGGACATGGGACATGTTCAGGATCCGGACCGGGCTTTACAGTCCGGACCCCGAACAGAGGTTTGTTCATGAGCAATTCCAGTCCGGACCGTGGAATTTCAGTCCGGACCCCGAACGTGTAATTTGAAGGAATTGCATGAACAGTCCGGACCGTGGAATTTTAGTCCAGACCCCGAACGTCCTCTTTTCTGGAAGTAGTCTGTTTCGCTGAGACAGTCCGGACCGCCAATTCCAGTCCGGACTGTTGTCCTGTAAATTTCCAGAAATGGTTAGTTTTTGATGCTTATCTTCTTCCAATGGTTTCTAACCTATAAATAGACCCTATAATCTATTCTTAGGGCAGGGAGAGATCAATATACGACCGAAAAAGAAAAATCCACATATAGAGAAGAAAGGAAATCAATAGATTTAATTCTATGTTTCTTCATCTATATTGATTAATTTGATTCTAGGTTTTCCAAACTCAGATTTTGAGTAGAATCAAATTAATGAATACTTAGATGGTATTTCCGATCTATTTCTAATCTAAGTATTCGGCGGATCATCACCACCCAAAAACAACGATTTTTCCAAAATCGGCGCGTGGACTCGCGTGGCCTTGTGGATTCAAGGTGCAACCGCTCTCGTGGATTCGGAGCGAGGTACGTTCGTGGATTCGAGACGTGCTGCTGGGTGAAGACCGTGGATTCGGTCGGACGTCGTGGACTCGACGTTGGACGCCGTGGATTCGGCGTTGGGCGCTGATCGTGGATTCGAGAAGCGTTGTGGAGCGAGCGGAGAAGATCTACTAGGAGCGTATGGAAAAGGTTGAGTCGTCTGTGAGTACGGTATATCACCTTGTACGTGTTTAATTCTAGTGGATTTCGCCGTGTTATCGGTCCCGTGGTTTTTTACTCCGGTTTGGAGTTTTTCCACGTAAAAATCTTGCGTGTTTATTTTTATTTCCGCATTGGGTTTTATTGCGCAATGATTTTTTGAGTGTTTATTGTTTACACCTATTCACCCCCCTCTAGGTGTTTTTTCCCCTATTTAGATCCATTATATAACCCAACAAGTGGTATCAGAGAGGGAATAGGGTTGTAAACAATGGTTGAAGGTGGAAACATCAACAGACCCCTTTCTTCGATAGAACAAATTATGCCTACTGGAAAGTACGGATGAAAGCCTTTTTAATTTCCATCGACGAACGGGTGTGGCAATCAATTGAATTAGGATGGTCTAATCCAACTGAAATTATTGCTGATGTTCGCACCATCAAACCTAGGTCGAAATGGACCAAGGAAGAGATTGATTTATCTTCTTACAATGGCAAAGGAATTAATGCTTTATTTAATGCTTTGTCACAAACTGAGTTCTCTCGCGTCTCGGCATGTGAGACTGCGAAAGAAATCTGGGATGTTCTACAAGTTACGCATGAGGGAACTAACCTTGTGAAGATTCAAAAACTGCAAATGCTTACGAGCAAGTTTGACTCTATTTTCTATGGCAGAAAATGAATCTTTCACAGACTATTACACACGATTGCAAGACATCGTGAACTCATGTGCTAACTTGGGAGAGAAGATTCCAGAATCTAAAGTTGTAAGAAAGATTTTAAGAACTCTTCCTGAACGATTTCGCCCAAGGTTACAGCCATTGAAACAATTAAACACCCGGACGAAATGCGTGTAGAAGAATTAGTTGGTGCACTTACAAACTTATGAAATGACATTTCCTACTAACTATTCTTCTGGAAAAGCATCCTCTTCTAAGTCTTCAGGTTTTGCATTGAAATCAACTAAAGAAGAAGACGCGGATTCATCCTCCTCAGACGATGACGAGAACCTATCTATGGAGGACTTTGAGAAGCAGCTCGCTCTCTTGACAAGGAAGTTTCGCCGCAACTTTCGAAGGGGTAATTCAAGCAAAACTCCATCCTTCGGAAAGTCGAAGAAAGGCAAAGGTTCTTCAAGCTACAAGTCAAGAAAGCAAGAGACTTCTCAAAGGATAAGAAAAGTTCAGAGGGACAAGTACAATGCTTCAAATGTCGAGGCTACGGCCACATTGCAACGGAGTGTCCCAACAAGAATCCGGCAAAGAAGAAGGCGATGCAAGTCGTCACTTGGGATGACAACTCAACGTCAAATGAGTCATCTTCAAGTGATGAAGAAGACAACGCAACGGCATTCCACGCGTCCACATCTTCACCCTTCATGTGCTTAATGGCAAGTACATCCGATTCATTGTCCAACTCCTCCCATGTTGAAAAGAATGCAACGGACGACGAATCGAGTAATTCTGAAGGTGAAGATTTTGCTCTTGCCTACCATAAACTTTTGAGGGATTCAAAGAAACTGGCAAAGCAAAATAGGAGTTTGAGAGGGAGATTGCAGGATCTCGAAGAAGAAGTAAAAAGGGCAACTTCTCTCTCAACGCTCTTGAAGTGGAAAGGGATAATCTGATCAAGACAAATGTTTCCCTTCAAGAGAAAAATGAGCATTTCGAGAAGGAACATGTAAAAATGGTGGATAAAGCGAATTACTTCTTGAAGCTCTACAACGAGGCTCGACAGGAAAAAATGGAAATGACGAAGACCATTTTCCAACTCAAGGATGATTTAAAGAGATTTTCTTCTGGAAGGAGTAAGTTGGATAAGCTTCTTGGTCTTGGTCAAACAAACGGTTCGGCCTCGGATACACTCAAACTGGAGACAGTCCAAGTTCGAGTGGGACAGTTTTTGTGCCTCAGTCGGTATCTCCTCTTCCGACACCGGAATTCACGACAAGCAACGACAACAAGCCTACTTCATCCTCTTCGGGATCGTCAAGATCTAAGGTATGTTTTCGTTGTGGTTTTTCAGGGCACATAAGGAGAAATTGCAAGATGGGAGCCAAACGCTCAACTCAAGCACTTCTTGCAACGACTACCAAAAAGGTGATTCCTCGGAAATCAAATGCAAATCATTCAAAGGAAAAGAGCCTTGGTAGTTCACCGCGCAAGACGACATCATCAAGGAGCAGCAATCAATCAAACAAGACGCTTTCACCTAGGAGAATAACTTCACGATCATTACCAACGCAGTCCAAAAAGGTTTGGGTGCGCAAAGGTGAAATTTTTCCTTGTCTTGTTACTAATATTTCCTTGCATGCATATGATAATTCGTCTTGGTATCTGGATAGCGGATGTTCCCGTCACATGACCGGTGACAAAAATTGTTTTCAAAATTTTGAGAAAATCTCCGGAGGACTTGTAGTTTTCGGAGACGGTCGGTCTTCCAAAATTGTTGGAAAAGGAACAGTAGCTATTCCAGATGGCCCGGTTTTGAATAATGTGTTATTTGTTGAAGGCCTTAAGACTAACCTCATAAGTATTAGTCAACTTTGTGACAATGGTTTTCAGTTAATTTTTCATCTGTTGAATGTACTGTAACTGATAAGGACCATGTTTTCTTTTTAAAGGGGGTTAGATCTGAAAATAACTGTTATGTTGTTCCTAATAAAATTTCTGAAAAATGTAACCTAGCCTCTTTGAATAATGAAACACTTTGGCATGAAAGGCTAGGTCACATAAATTTTAAGGAACTTGCTAGAATTTCAAACAAAGATGTGGTCAAGGGGGTTCCAAAACTTTCACTTAAACAAAACATTGTGTGTGGCGGTTGCCAAAAGGGAAAACAATCTAGGACTGCACACAAGAACTTGAACCACATTGGTACAAAACGGCCTTTGGAACTTTTGCACATGGATTTAATGGGGCCAACTCGTCAACCATCTTTGGGAGGTAAATGGTATATTTTTTATGGTTGATGATTTCTCTAGATATTCTTGGGTAGCATTTTTAAAAGAGAAAGCTGATACTTTTGATTCTTTTCACGAGATTTGCCATCGTATTATGATTGAAAAGAATGAAAAGATTACTCGTGTTAGAAGTGATAGAGGTGGAGAATTCATAAATTCTAAATTCATTGATTTTTGCACTTCCAACGGCATTAAACATGAATTCTCAGCACCCTATACACCTCAACAGAATGGTGTAGTCGAGCGCAAAAACAGGGTTGTACAGGAGATGGCACGTGTTATGCTTCATAGCCGGAATTTACCGTTATATTTTTGGGCTGAAGCTGTGAACACTGCTGTCTATGTTATTAATCGAGTGTATTTGCGCCCGGGAACTTTAAATACACCATATGAACTATGGTTTTGTAGAAAACCAAATATCAAATATTTTCGTATCTTTGGGAGTCGGTGTTACATTTTACGTGACCGCGAAAATCTTGGAAAATTTGACTCTCGAAGTGACGAAGGGATTTTCTTGGGTTATTCTACAAACAGTAGAGCATATCGAGTATTTAACTTGGAATCTAAGACGATCGTAGAATCGATAAATGTTAAAGTAGATGAAGCTTTTCACTTTGCATCTGAAAAATCTACCCTCGATATCTCTCTTGATGATGATACACCTGCTAATGCATCTTCTCATAACAATTCTTCCGATAATGATGATGCATCTAATGGTTCTTCAAGTTTATCTGATGTGCAGGAATCATCTCATGTACCTCCGAGTACTCCGTTACCTCAAACGTTACGCATCTCCAAGGATCATCCTGAATCGAACATTATTGGAGACCCACAAGAAGGAGTCAGAACTCGGAGACAATTGGTTTGCGGATTCGCTTGCTACGTATCCTTAATCGAACCAAAGAATGTCGATGAAGCTCTTCAGGATGACTACTGGATTGAAGCAATGCAGGAAGAGCTCCATCAATTTGAGCGAAACAAAGTCTGGGAATTAACGAAGCCTCCGAAGCAACACAATGTGATAGGTACCAAATGGATTTTCAAGAAACAAGAAAAATGAGGATGGTACTATCATCAGGAACAAAGCACGTTAGTTGCTCAAGGCTACTCTCAAGTAGAAGGTATAGACTTTGATGAAACTTTCGCCCCTGTAGCTAGACTCGAGTCCATTCGTATCCTATTTGCGATTGCTTGTCATTTTAAAATAAAATTATTTCAAATGGACGTTAAGAGCGCGTTTTTAAATGGGTTTTTAAATGAGGAAGTTTATGTGGCTCAACCGAAAGGTTTTGTAGACCATAAACTACCTAACCATGTTTTTCGTTTGAAAAAGGCTCTTTACGGTCTGAAACAAGCACCGCGAGCATGGTACGAAAGGTTGACAAAGCACCTTTTGGAAAAGGGCTATACTCGAGGGGGAGCTGACAGGACTCTCTTTGTGAAGCATTATCAAAATAATTTCATTGTAGCACAAATCTATGTCGATGACATTGTATTTGGTGCAACAAGAGATAATGATGCTTCTAAATTCGCTGAAACCATGGAAAGCGAATTTGAGATGTCCATGATGGGCGAATTGACATATTTTCTTGGATTACAAGTGAAACAAAGTGATGAAGGCATCCATTGTGTCAATCCAAGTATGCAATGGAGTTGGTCAAAAAGTTTGATTTAGAAAATTCTAAAGATTTTCCGACTCCAATGGGAACTAGCCATAAGGGACTTGGAAGTGAATCACTTAGTGAGAATGTAGACGAGAAACTTTATCGCAGTATGATTGGAAGTCTACTTTACCTCACGGCTAGTCGCCCGGACATATCCTTTAGTGTTGGGATTTGCGCGAGATATCAATCAGCACCAAAGGAGGTTCACCTGAAAGCGGTGAAACGGATCATCCGGTACATCAAAGGAACAATAAATTTCGGAATTTGGTATCCTATGGGAACAAGTCTGGATATTGTTGGATACTCAGATGCCGATTGGGCAGGATCTGTGGATGATCGGAAAAGCACGAGTGGTGCATGTTTTTATCTTGGCCATTGCCTTGTTGCATGGCATAGTAAAAAGCAAAACTGCATAGCACTCTCGACTGCCGAAGCGGAATATATTTCAGCGGGAAGTTGTTCAACCCAACTCATTTGGATGAAAAGCGTGTTGAGCGACTTCCGGATTTCAGCATCTTCGGTAACCATTCTATGTGACAACACTAGTGCTATAAACATTTCCAAAAACCCTGTGTTGCACTCTAGAACAAAACACATTGAACTTAGATATCATTTTCTTAGAGAGCTAGTTGAATCAAATATTCTTCAACTTTCATATATTTCAACTGAGGATCAATTAGCTGACATTTTAACAAAACCTTTGGATCAAAAACGATTTATTCATTTGCGTAAAGCAATTGGAATGCTTTCCTTGAAATAATCTCTTTTTGAAACCAATGCTTAGGTTAGGTTTTGTTTTTGTGTTTTTGTTCTTTATCTATGTTTGTACATAGAACATTAATTGAGCATTAGTTATATTGACTTTAATTGCATCCTTTCATGCATTTAGAAATTTATTATGCTTTTGATATCATAATATTTCAATGTTGCAATGATCATTTATGTCAATTAAGTCATCTTTTAAGTGATCAAAGTCAATTTCTCTCTCAATGATCTCTTGGTATAGTCATTATCTTATTTGACTATTTAGTCGAGTATGAATGCGAGATCAATTTTTGGTTGAATACCTTATATATTAAATAATTGATAGCCAATTGAGGGGGAGTCAAAGAAATGTAATATGCTCAAAAGATGTGGAAAGAGTTACATCCCAATGAGGAGTGTGAAAACTACCACCACATGGAGGAAAGAGCTACCACCTCGGTCGTCCGAGTACTGTGTGCAGCTACCACATGTATACCAAGCAAAGTTTTTCAAGTTTGATTAAATAAAATGCATATTGAAATACTTGACTCTGTCAAATTTCAAGGTTGGTATAAGGTGGGAATTTTAATGAAAGATGCTCAAAGAGCCACTCTCTTCAACAGATTGTCTAGATATATTATCTAACTTATTGGGATTTCAAACATCTATTGATCTTGGTATTTCATTTTCTTTACCAAATTGATGATTTGATAAAGGCATTACGCATAAGATCATGTTAGATGTGATTGAAGTTGTTCAACTTTAAGGGATTTAATTTTTATAAATTTTCGTTTCATTTTTGGATATTTTTGATAGATTTTGCATAATCTATTTCTTGTTGTATGAAACGATGATTTTGTTTAAAGTTGATACACAAAGTGCTTACAATCTTTTTCTGGATTTTCTGGAATTTTTCTGAATTTTTCTGAAGAAAAAGTTTGGAGCCGATCCGGACTGGACAAGCCGATCCGGACCCCGAACGCAGGAAAGTCCTGCGGGTAGCCGATCCGGACTGGAGTCTTCAGGCAGTCCGGACCGCGGCTAGGGTTTATATGAAACAAAGAGGTTTTTGATTTTCTTTTACCCAATCTTTTGTTTCTAAGTCTCCTAGAGTTTCTCTCTCTAGAAAGCAAAGATCTTGGAGCCTTCCCAACTCAAGTTCTTCGAATCAAAGTAAGTTTTTATGATCAAAATCTCGTTTTTTCACAGTTTTTTCTTTTTGCTCAAAACGTGAGTAGAAATCATGGAATTTTTCGTTTGTGGATGGTTTTTGATCAAACTTCTTTTGAAATAAGAACTCTGGGTAGATTAGTTTTGATTATATGCTAGGTTTTCTCATGATAAACGAATTTTTGGGCTTTGATTTCAAAGATTTCGGTTTTAGGGCATATTTTCAGAATTTTTGAAAATCATGGAATTGATCTATTTTTAAAATTCTTTTTGCAAAACTAATTTGATCCCTAGTCTCTCTACATGATTATGATTGTTTGGGTTCAATTTTTCAGATTTTTGAAAATTAACAATTTTTCGTGTTCTTGAGGTGTGCTCACAGGACTTTTCTTTCTTAAGCACGAACAGCAATGGATTTCTCATGGATAATCTTTTTCCTGGCTGCCATGGTTCACACAAAAGATTCTACCAAGCCGAAAAGGGCTAAGAAGGCAAAGAAAACTAGAAATGATTCCGAGACGGAATCTGAGACAGAATCAATTGATTGGGATGAGCTGATGGTAGAAGCAACTGCTCCTACTGCGTCCAAAGGGAAAGCCACTGCTGAAGCTTCAAAGGCAAAGCCTCAGCCTACTGCAGCTGAAAAAGGAAAAGCTCCAATGGAAGATACTCCTCTCAGATCGAAAAGGAAGAGCGTTGCACGAAAAAGAGGAAGTTCTCGAGGAATCTCATTTGAAGAACCTCTAGCCAGTCAACCTCCCCCACAAGACTTTATCAGCTCAGAAAGGATCAAGGATTTTGAAAAGAGAGAATGCATCGGTGAGAGACATGTGAATCTCAAAGCTCTAAGGGAGCGATCTGCACTATTCGGTACTATTGTTGACATGGCGGGACTTGCACCAATCTGTCATTTTCCTGACCCCACGGGATATTACCTTCACTCTGTCAGGATGTTCTATCAAAATGGAACAAATTTGGTTGACCTTGATAACGGACAGAGAGAATTCCATACAAAAGTAAGAAACATTAAGATCAAAATTACTCCACAGTTGATCGGAGAGGTCTTAGGAATGAAGGCACAAGCTGAAGGAAAACACTATCTCAAAGGCCATAGTTTCTCCGCCAGAGTGGTCGTAGATGGAATCTGTCTTCCAGACACTCAATCAACAGGAAATTCTGTCTATTCAAGAGAGCTTCGACCGGAATATCGATCCCTGAATTTTATTGTTTGCTACAATATTCTTCCGAATATGCAAACAAAAGTTCTTCGGTGGGACAGGATGCTATTTCTTTATCTTCTGGGAAATCCCACAGCAGCCTTGGGATCAAACTTCAACATTCCGTTCCTCATCTGGTCAAGGATGGCAAGATATGTAGAACATTCCCATCCCACGGAGAGACTTCCCTTCCCGATGATTATCATGCGAATTCTGAAGAAATTCAAGGTCGATACTTCTTCATCGACGTACATGCATAGTTTGGGAACAATTAACGAGACAACGGTTATAAAGTCTCTACCAACGAAACCAGATGATCCTCCTTCACCTCCTCCCAGACGGAGACCTTCAACTTCGGTAGCAACAACTTCAGTTCCACCGGCACCTGCAGCTCAACATCACCTTCTCACTTCAGACGATGATGCCTCAGTAACTTCTATTTATAAAGAACAGCAGCGCCTCTCCAACGAGCAAGAACGCATGTCAAACGAGTTCGTCGAGATGAAAGAAGAAATTAGAGATGTTAAGAAAGAACAAGTTTCAATGAACAAGCGCATCAAGAAAATCTTTCAAGAGCTAGGATGCATCAGTTCAGAAGATTCGGAGTAATCTTCTTTATTCTCTCTATCTATTAGTTTTTTTCTCTAACATGTTTTTGTGCAGGTTTTCAGTCTTTTGCAGGTTTTTACTTTTTTAGTTTTAGTTTTAGTTCTCAGGTTTTTCTCGTTATTTGAACTTTTTAACTCTCCTTACATTTTGTAATTTTGGCTAAGTTTTGTGACAAAAAGGGGGAGAGAAGCTTTGAACAATGCTTGAACAATGCTTGTGTGAGAACTGTGTGAAAACTTGAAACTAAGGTAAGTATAACTTCAACTTTGGGTTTATTTTGTAGTTTGAATGCATGTCCCTACTAACTATTCGACTAACTATTTGGGCATGTAATATGACTAACAAGTTGATGTTGACTAACAATTTGTGACATTTGGATTTTGAATGCATAGAAGATATGTTGGTTTTTTATTATGATCCTCTTACATATCTGAACTCTTAAATGTCATTGTGAGTATAAACTCTCTCTCTGTGTTTGGTTTTGATTGTTGAAAATTCTTGAGGTATCTAACGATTTTTTTTGTCAAAAATGATTTCTTTTGCAGAGAGTACAGATGTCTAAGTCTAGAGTCTGTCTTAGGAGTTTAACTCATGTATTCATCGTTTTTTGGATCTCCAATGTAAATTTTTGTTGTATGGTGATATCAACAAAAATATCTTTTTGAATTTTCTTGAGTGGATTTGTGTTTTGTCACGAAACCGCCAAAGGGGGAGATTGTTACGGAATTTGAGTTGGCGTATTTCGTGAAATTTGTTTAAGTCTTGAAGATTGAAGATGAGAAGCTTGGATTATATACCTCAATCTCAAGAAAGAAGAATTCAAAAGGATCAGGTACGTTTAACTAAAGATTTTTGGTGATCCGAATACTTGTTATAATGTAGAAACACTTGGATGAATTTGTAATTGCATAAAAATCAAAAACTGGACATGGGACATGTTCAGGATCCGGATCGGGCTTACAATCCGGATCCCGAAAGAGGTTGTTCATACAATTCCAATCCGGATCGTGGCATTCAGTCCGGATCCCGAACGTGTTTTGAAGGAATTGCATGAACGATCCGGATCGTGGAATTTCAGTCCGGATCCCGAACGTCCTGTTTTCTGGAA
>CM054949.1:9560156-9600572 GCA_029168755.2 Tillandsia fasciculata | reverse complement strand
GAAGCGGCAGCATGCTGCCTTCCCCCCCAAAAAAATAAAATAAGAATTCTCTTTTTTGCTCCTCAACAACTATCAAGAATAGTCTTTTCATCTGTCGAGTAGATAAATATCTCACATCCATACCATTTAAAGATTAAAGAAGCAAACTCCACTTAATATCCGCTGAAACAAAATCAACTCATTACAAGAACAAAAATAGAGCAATATTAATTGAAGAAAATTGGCTCTTGCTGCTAGAGCTTGACAAAGGTATCCAGAATTTTGTTAAGCATGCTTGTGAGTTTTTGACTGTTTATTACTCTGCTTAGAGAGTAGATTAGTGTTCTGTGAAGAGCAAGTTGCTCCAGGCGTGCTTGTTTTATTTATTTTCATTTCTTTGTTAGATTTGGTTGCCTCGTCACTCCCAACTTGAGTAGTGATTGCATTTGGTTGCGTGTCAACATTTATGTCTATTATCTTTCCCATTTAATGAATTACAATAGAAGTAACATTGTGTCCTTTTTTCTGAAAGGTAAATAATGTTGTACCTTACGGTGAAAAAAAAAAATGAAGAAAATATGCTAAAACAGAAAAGAATAAAACGAGCTACATGAAGTAATAAAATTACAATTGCGCTGGATGTGTAATTGTAATACAAAGATTTCAAATTAAGAAGCCACACCTGTTTGAGCTCGGGCCGGGAAAGCTTGGACATGGCAAAGAACTTGAGGGCATCCTTCCCCGTGACACGTCCATCTCCGTCTTTAATCACCAAAACAGAAACCAGCAATGGGTTTTATTCAAAATCAAGATGTGATGCACAATTAAGGAGAAATTATTGCCTGTACATGGTGTATCGTCTTCTAAAACCCAACCATAAATGTCTCAAAATCAAAATATAGTTAACTAGATGTGTTTTATGATTTAGCATCTGTCTCTTATCGGACGAACAATAACTCTTCATACACAAATGACCTTCTAATCACTATATAATACAGTAGTAGATTTTCAAAACTAATAGAACTGGTCTAGATGTTAGAATAGGTTAAACCACCTAGAGATAGCTTATAACCTATGTAGATTTGCCTTTTATGTTGCAACCTAAGAATTCACTTTTCATCCATAGCAATGTCCTAAGTATCATGAGTTTTAAGAATAATGTGTTCTACCTCCAAAGTAATTTACCTTGTTCCAAAAAAATGATTTAATGACAGCATATGATACACCGTCGTAGACTCAAATTATACTCAACATTTACAGATCGTTGTAAGGCTTTTGAATCAATAAAAAAGACGAAGAAAACAAGATATTCGGGAATCCAAACATGCCTATAATTTGTTGGAAAACATAAATTTTAGGCATTGCAGATCACATATATGTGATTTTTTTGTAATTTGAGACACCTATAATTGAATATAGCCAGTACAAGTAATCTGGTGTACCGGTTGCAGGTAATAGTTTTCTCACAAAGAATGGGGAAAGACTAAGGAAAACAAAAATAAATTTAATGGGAACAGTCCAACGGCGAGGCTACCAATTAACTCTACTGCTTGCTCTGCTTTGAAATTCGTGCGTGTCACTTGATTAATGAATAATGATAGGTTTGGCCATGCCTCGTTTACCTCCTCGCATTAAAAGTGCATCAATTATCTTTCTATTCTTTATCATTTGTTTCAAATAGACAGGGACTAAAATGCAAGGAAGTATATCAAATTCGCTGTTCACTTCTGCTCTAAGACAGTAGTACATTTTGAATGGAAACTGCGCCCGTTAAAGTTTTGTTCGCGAGAAAAGAATGAGAAATTGGGGCGGAAGAGGATTAATTACCAGAATCGGCAACCGAGAACCACTGCTGGTAGGTCTTTTGAAGCTCCCTCGAGCAGGATTTGGGAGAGGAGACCAAATCCATTCACAGGAGTTCAGAACGTTGTGAATTGTGATGGAGGAGAGGATAAAAAAAACAAAAAAAAAAAAAAAAACACACACACACACACACACAAAACAAAAAAAAACAAAAAGGTACGGGTGCAGGACGGAAAGAAGGGTAAATTAAGAGAGTTTTAGGAGCATGCATTCGGTGGCTCGTGTTCGTAGTATTAAATTTGGATGGTTTCCTTACGCACGCTCGGAGAAGCTTGTAGGACGCCACATACGGCGGGGCGGGGAACGGGAAATGCTTAATTTGGCAGGGATACTAACTCTAAATAGAAGGATTAGGCAAATATGAGGAGGAAACACCAGCGGAAAAATGTACAAAGACCTCCCTAAATCTCACCACTTCTTTTCTCCCAGATGATTTTTATTATTATTATTATTAAGGGTAAATTGCACATTTTATTCTCAAATTATGTGTCGCGTCCCATTTTAGTCTAAAACTTTAATTTATAATAATTTCTAATTCAAACATTTACAAGATAGTACAAGTTTGTATTTAGAAGTATATAAGCTCTACTCTCCTCTCTCTCTCTCTCTCTTCTCTCTCTCTCTCTCTCGCTCTATATATATATATATATATATATATATATATATATATATATATATATATAAGCTCATATGTTATTGTAATGACATTTAAAAAGAGAGAGAAAGAAAGTGCAACGGTACAAATCCAAATACAAATTTTATAGAAAAAAATTTATAATTATGTATGAGTTTGTATTTTTAAAAGTATATAAACTCTACTCTTTCTCTCTCCCTATATATATAGAGAGAGAGAAATGAGCTCTTATATTTTAAAAGTACAAGTCATTGGTGCCGGTAGGATTTTAGCCCTTGGATGAAAAGATGTGTGGTTTGGATGATATTGGGCCCTTTGGGTTAAGCGAGTAGTTGGTGGAATAGAATAATCTAATAAATAAAATTAGTCAAAGGGGTAGATCTAACGGTTGAAAACTTACAAGTACCAATTATTTGGTGCTTGTACAAACATAGTAGCTAGACTCTCTCTCTCTCTCTCTCTCTCTATATAATATGAGAGAGAGAGAGAGAGTAGGGCTACTATACTCTTATGAGTATAGAACACTTCGTACTCATAAGTTATTTTCGATGATGAACCTTCTCAATCGATTATTCAAATCGTTAAATATGATCTAGAATATTTTAAACTAGTAGAAAATAAATTTTGTAATTTTTTAAAATTATAATAAAATCAATCAAGTGAGCATAAAATGAACGATTAAAATTGAACGATCTCGTAAAACTAGATGATTGGATTATTCAATTTAAGATCGAAATTATAGATCTCTATCTAGATAATGAATAGATTTTTCTATCAAAAATTCAACCTATTATAATTCTTTTACACCGTTAAACTAGCAAATATCTTATACCGACCATTCAAATTATCAATTTTGAGATCTTTTGATCGTAAGATAAATGATGTCGAAAAAATATGAAATTTAGTTTCTAAAAATTTCAAATGCTCTAAATCATATTGTTGAGACCAAAATTTTCGCCACTTGAGGGAGCGACATGTGCATTTACCATCGGCTAAAGACATCAGCCGACGGGAGAACGAGTCAACAAAGAGGGGCTCACGTCTCGGTTAAGATCGGTCTCAGTCATGTAAGAGTGCAGCACGCGACAAAGAAATTAGCTGACAGGAAAAGCAGCCGAAATAAGGAGATCATCGATTCATCCGGAATCGACTTTGACCGAAGACGATAGCCAAGCCACCTAGTCGAGTGACGAGGAAGGCGAAGTCACAGTCAATTTTTGGCTACTCGAGCCGAAAAAGGAAAGACTCTGAAAGGAAAGAGTGCGAGATTTGGGCGCGAATCTCGTAACTGACTCCGGAAACGGCAAGCGACGTCCAGTATTAGAAAGCACCGAAGATCATGTTTTGGCGCGTCAATAAGGGAATGAATCTGGACGGAAAAAAGGCTGCCATCCTTTTTGAGGAAGGTCGAGTCAAAAGGAAGTAGTTGAGGATTTTTCGATAACTCCCCTCAAATCATGCCGATTATTCAAATTGGCGACTATACGCATGGTTCGAGGGTGTATAAATACCCGAATCATCGAAGAAAAAAAAGTTATTCAACCTCATACGCTAATGACCACCCCTGATTTTTCATATCTTTCGTATATGCATTTACTGTTTTTCTAGATAACTTTACCGCATTTTCTATGAGTAGATTAACTTGTAATCGACTACCTGTTACCTTTGTAACCCTATTTCAATCAATACAAATTCCTAATCGACTCCTTAGCCGTGTCAAATCTCTATCTCCATACTCCGGTTTCGCTATTCTAGGCCGAACTCTCTCTCTCTCTCTCTCTCTCTCTCTCTCTCTCTATTTTTATATCTCGATTCGGCTAATCTAAGTCGGACAGTTGTCAGAGTTTGATTGAGAAGAACTCGACCGAGCGGATCCCTCCTTAGCCTGATCACTTGATCCATTGGCACAAGGCGCATCACATCTAGAGGGTCAACCAACTCGGGGCCGATGGACGACCAAGCTCGGTCAACGGTCAGCGCGACATTTTTGGCCCCAACAACTTTCTTGGCATGCTCGGTGACTCAGGTAACTCTTACCTTCTCCTATCGTAAATATGTCAAAAGACAACGGTCCGAACCTCAGGAGTAAAGTCGTTCCCGGACATCCAGGGAACGACCATTCCACCAACGTCGGACATGCGGATGACCCGCCACCGACGCTAGTAGAGGTTCCGGAGACCACTGAGAGGTCGGCGCCACTGGCGCCGACCCTGTTGCAACTATTTGAAAAAAATGGTCCGAATAATGAGATCTTTCGAGAGAACACAGCTGTCTCTCGAAAGGAGCGCCTAAGCCTATGGCGCTTTCTCGTACACGCCCTGCCGACATCATGGCCTCAAATGAGAGTATTTCTCAGCTCAGGGAGTTTTTTGCCCGAAATGAATCATACTACGGAGGTCTACCGGGATCTCCATCCATCTTGCCATCGCCAGTGCCGACACAATCGGTTCTGATGACATCGACAATAATGGAGGCACAGCAGGTCGCGCCCCTCCCGACAGCACCACCGCTGGGGGCAGTACAGCCACAAGCGGCTCATCTTCCAACAGAGTGTAGGCCATTGAGCTCGAACATCGGCTACCAGTAGGAAGCCGCTGGGGTCTTACCTACTCTACCCCTTCTGTTGTTCCATCAACCCTAAGCTGAGGGCAGGAGAGCTAGGGGGCAGGCCCCGAATTCGGGACCTACCTAAGAGCAAGCTGGTCAAGGCACACCGCCGCCTGTAAACGCGAGTACGGTACAGCCAGCGACACTGATTCTCCCACATGCTCGGAGAAAAGAAATAAAATATATGTTCGGCATAAAGTCCAGGCTGGCTATACAACCAGTCCTCGGGTCCCCATATCCCGCGAACGCGGATGTGGTGCACCCGTATTTTGCCAATTAGAAAACGTCGATGTTTGAGAAATTTTCAGGGGAAGTGACCGAAGATATGGTTGGGCATATTGACTGAGGATAATTTGGTCATTAGCGTTGAAGGTACAAGTTCGGCCGATACTAAGACGGCTGAAGGAGTTGGCTCGCAAAGCCACGATCGAAATAAAAGGAGACCGGCTAAAAAGAGATGACCTGAAAAAATCTTCTCGGCTACCACATTCGAAGCCAAAGATAGATAAAGGCCGCGATCGGCCAGAAAGGTTGAAAGTAGGCAGGATGGCCGAAGTGGTTCGGCCAAAAAGGTTTGATGAAAAGACGCCGTAAAATGGTGAAAAGGCTTTGTATTAACGGCTGAGAATCAAAGCCGATTGTTATTCGAATCAAAGCAAAGACACGATATAATTCAGTCCAACCAATTAATAATATTACAATCATGATCAAATGTTTTAATACAAAAGTAGATGGAGAAAGGAAAGGCCGAGTGATCAGAGTCTCAGGCTGTAGAGCTATTTCCATTCGAAATCAATCAGCGCCTGCGTGCGTTGGGCCGTTTTCCTCCGTCGCTTCATCTCTGGATGTTTGCTTAGAAGATCATTGAGCTTGTGACGAAGGGAGACACTGAGATCTGCCTCCGACTGCAAACGAGCTTCAGCCGCGTTAATTACCGCTTGATCTACAAGAAGATGCTGTCTCAGGCTAGCAAAGCGGCGCTCAATTTCGATAATCTCCTTCTCAATCTCGGCTGAATGTCGGTGGAGTTGAGATAACTGCGTTGCGTATTCGTCTATTGGAGTCTCTTGAGATACGGTCGATGACCGGTAGCTCTCGACCGTACAGAATGTAGGGTTTAGGTTAATAAGGATCTAATAGGGGAAAAAACACCTAGAGGGGGGTGAATAGGTGTAAACAATAAACACTCAAAAATCTTTGTGCGATAAAACCCAATGCGGAAAAATAAAAGAACACACAAGATTTTTACGTGGAAAACTCCAAACCGGAGTAAAAAACCACGGGACCGATAACACGGCGAAATCCACTAGAGTTAACACACGTACAAGGTGATATAACGTACTCACAGACGACTCAACCTTTTACCATACGCCCCTAGTCGATCTTCTCCGCTCGCTCCGCGACGCTTCTCGAATCCACGATCCGCGCCCAACGCTGAATCCACAGCGTCCAACGTCGAGTCCACGACGTCCGACCGAATCCACGGTCTTCACCCAATGGTACGCTTCGAATCCACGAACGCACCTCGCTCCGAATCCACGAAAGCGATAACACCTTGAATCCACAAGGCCACGCGAGTCCACGCGCCGATTTTGGGGTAAATCGTTGTTTGTTTGGGTGGTGATGATCCGCCGAATACTTAGATCAAGAGTAGATCGGAAATACCATCTAAGTATTCATTAGTTTGATTCAACTCAAGATGTGAGTATGAAAACCTAGAATCAAACTAATCAATATAGATGAAGAACCATTAAATAGATCTAATGATTTCCGTTCTTCTCTATATGTGGATCTAAGGCCGTATAAAATGATATTTGAAAATGACGGCTCTTTTTCCGATGTGTGGATGCCCTAGAAATGAAAAGGAAGGGCTATTTATAGGTTAGAAACCCTAGGAAGAATATTCGGATCAAAAACAAACTTTTCTGGAAAGTTTTACCGACGGCGATCCGGATTGCGCAGTCACGATCCGGATCGCAGACGCAGAGAGCAATTTCCAGAAAACCGCCTGTTCGGGATCCGGATCATAATCCACGATCCGGATCGTTCATACAGTTTTACCAGAACAATGTGTTCGGGATCCGGATTGAATTCCTGATCCGGATCGTTCAAGCCAACAGGTAAAACTCATGTTCGGGATCCGGATCATCAAATGCTGCGATCCGGATTGAACCAGTGTATGAACGAACACCCTTCGGGATCCGGATTGAAAGCCACGATCCGGATCCTGAACATGTCCCATGTCCAGTTTTTGATGAATATGCAATTAAAACCTCTTCCAGGTGTTTCTACACTATAAGAAGTATTCGGATCATCAAAATTATTTAGTTAAACGTACCTGATCCTTTTGAATTCTTCTTTCTTGAGATTGAGGTATATGATCCAAAGTTTCTTCATCTTCAATCTTCAAGACTTAAACTATTCACGAAATACGCCAACTCAAATTCCGTAACAATCTCCCCCTTTGGCGGTTTCGTGACAAAACACAAATCCACAAAGAAAATTCAAAAAGATATTTTTGTTGCTATCACCATACAACAAAAATTTACAAAAGAGTTCCAGAAATTAAAAACATGAGATAAACTCCTAGAACAGACTCTAGACTTAGACATCTGTAACTTCTGCACACAGAAAACATTCTTGACAAACAAAATCGTTAGATACCTCAAGAATTGAAACATTGAAAACCAAATACAGAGATAGAGTTTGATCTCATCATGACATTTGAAAGAATCAGATATGTGAAAGAACATAGTTAAAACCAACATATCTTCTAAGCAGTTGAAAACCAAATGTCAAAGTATGTTAGTCCAACATCAACTTGTTAGTCATATTACATGCCCAAATAGTTAGTCAATAGTTAGTATAGAAGCATGTCACAATCACAAAAGAAAACCCAAGTTGAGTTGAGTTGAGATTCATACTTACCTTGATTCATTCCTTGATTCATTCACAGTCATTGTTCAGAGTTCATTGTTTTTCATTGTTCAGAGTTTATAACTCTTCAACTCTCACTCTCATTCTCTCCCCCTTTTTGTCACAAACAACGCCAAAAATGTAGCATGAGCTACAATATGTAAGGAGAGTAAACAAAAAGTTCATAAGTTTCTAACAATATGCACAAAAAGAGAATTAACCTAAGAATATGCACAAACTGAGAGATGAGTAAAGAAAAGTAATGTCCTGAAATCTAAAAACCCAAACAAAAGTGTCCAACTCTGTTTTTCAGTCTGACGAGCCAGAGCTAGAAGAGCTCAGCTTGCTTAAAAATCCTTTAATCAAGCTCTTAAGATTTGAGTATTTCCTCTTGAGTTTCTTGTGTTCAGCAGAGATTTCTTGAAGTTCTCTCAATATCCTTTCATGTGTAACCGAGACCCTCTGTTGTTCTCGACGAATCGATTCCAAAGTTTCTGTCTCTGTTGTTTGCGTCCTTGGAAAAGATGAACGCTGTCTAGATGCAGATGGTGCATCAGGTCCAGCAGTCCATGGTGATCCAGTTTGCAAGGATCCTGAAAGTGAGCGTGCTCTAGTTAGAGGCCCACTCCGTTGGTTCGTGCTTCTTTGACACTTTTCTTTTGTGTATTGTTTGGTTGTGGAGGCAGATTTCATAAGCTTTTTCCCTTTCCTGAACTTCTCTTTCTTCTTCATCAATCTTTTTCTGAACATCTTTGAAGAATTCATCCCATTCTTCACTATCGTAGTCTGAGCTGTCTTCATTTGCTCCTTCGGGCTTGTCTCCAGTTGAGACGCCTGGTTCTTCTTTAACAGATGAACCCCCGGGTAGCATTGCAACCAGCAGGATGAGCAACCAGGAGAATGCCATTGACTCTAGTGCTTTGAGTTTAAAGAAATGTCCTGTGAAAACCAACTCAAGAACATATGAAAAATTGTCAATTTTGAAAAATTTGAAAACATTGTACCTAGACAATCATAATCATATAGAGAAGCCAAGAATCAAATTAGTTTTCCAAAAAGAATTTTAAAAATAGATCAATTCCATGATTTACAAAAATTCCTCTTTTATGCCCTAAAACCGAATTTTTAGAAATCGAAGCCTAAAAACTCGTTAATCATGCAAAAACCCAGCATAAAAGCAAAACTAATTGATCCAGAGTTCTTATTTCAAAAGAAATTTGATCAAAAACCATTCACAAACGAAAAAAATCCATCTTTTCAACTCACGTTTGATGAAAAAACCTAAAAACTGTGAAAAACCGAGTTTTGATCATGAAAACTTACTTGAATCCGAAGAACTTTGAGTTTTGAAGCACCAAGAAGCAAGAAATCTAGAGAGAGAAACTCTAGAAGCTTGGAAATCAGAAATTAGGGTAAAGAAATCTTGAATCTGAATGTTTCTATAAGAACCCTAGCCGCGATCCGGATCGGTCGAGAATGTGATCCGGATCGGCCACCCGCAGGGAAGATCCTGCGTTCGGGATCCGGATCACTTGCCCGATCCGGATCGGCTACACCTTTTTCTCCAGAAAAATTAAGAAAAATACATAAAATCCAGAAAAAGTATGTAAGCACTTTACCATGTCAACTTTAAACAAATGACATCGTTTCATACAACAAGAAATAGATTATGCAAAATCTATCAAAAATATCCAAAAATGAAACGAAGATTTACGAAAGTTAAAACACTTAAAGTTGAACAACTTCAATTACATCTATCCTGATCTTATGTGTAATGCCTTTATCAAATCATCAATTTCAGTAAAGAAAATGAAGTACCAAGATCAATAGATGTTTGAAATCCCAGATAAGTTAGATAATATATCTAGACAATCTGTTGAAGGAGTGGCTCTTTGAGCATCTTTTACTAAAAATCCCACCTTATACCAACCATGAAATACGACTGAGTCAAGTATTTCAATATGAGTTTCATCAACAATTTTCAAAACAAAAATTTGCTTTTCATTCATGGAGTATCTTTTTCTTTCATTTTCTCCATGTGGTGGTAGTTTTCACACTCCTCACTGGGATGTAACTCTTTCCACATCTTTTGAGCATTTTACATTTCATTGACTCCCCCTCAATTGGCTATCAATTATTTAATATATAAGGTATTCAACCAAACCATTGATCTCGAATTCATACTCGACTAAGCAATCAAATATGATAATGACTATACCAAGAGATCATTGAGAGAGAAATTGACTTTGATCACTTAAAAGATGGTTTAATTAACGTAAATGATCATTGCAACATTGAAATATTATGACATCAAAACATAATAAATTTCTAAATGCATAAAAGGATGCAATTAAAGTCAATTATGATTTATGCTCAATTAGTGTGCTATGTACAAAACATAGATAAAGAACAAAACAAAACAAAGAACAAAAACAAAACCTAATCTAAGCAAAGGTTTCAAAAGAGTTTATTTCAAGGAAAGCATGCCAATTGCTTTACGCAAGTGAATAAAACGTTTTTGATCCAAAGGTTTTGTTAAGATGTCAGCTAATTGATCCTCAGTTGAAATATATGACAGTTGAAGAATGTTTGATTCAACTAGCTCTCTAAGAAAATGATATCTAAGTTCAATATGTTTTGTTCTAGAGTGCAACACAGGGTTTTTAGAAATGTTAATAGCACTAGTGTTGTCACATAAAATGGTTACCGAAGATGTTGAAATTCGGAAATCGCTCAACACGCTTCTTCATCCAAATCAATTGGGTTGAACAACTTCCTGCAGAAATGTACTCCGCTTCGGCAGTCGAGAGTGCTATGCAGTTCTGTTTTTACTGTGCCATGCAACAAGGCAGTGGCCTAGATAGAAGCATGCACCACTCGTGCTTTTCCGGTCATCCACCGATCCAGCCCAATCGGCATCTGAGTATCCAACAATATCCAAAGTCGTTCCCATAGGATACCAAATTCCGAAACTGATTGTACCTTTGATATACCGGATGATCCGTTTCACCGCTTTCAGGTGAACCTCCTTCGGTGCTGATTGATATCTCGCACAAATCCCAACACTGAAGGATATATCCGGGCGACTAGCCGTGAGATATAGTAGACTTCCAATCATACTGCGGTACAGTTTCTTGTCTACATTCTCACTTTGTGATTCACTTCCAAGTCCCTTATGGCTAGTTCCCATTGGAGTTGGAAAATCTTTAGAATTTTCAAGATCAAACTTTTTGACCAACTCCAGTGCATACTTGGATTGACACAAGTGAATTCCTTCATCGTTTTGCTTAACTTGTAATCCAAGAAAATAATTCAACTCGCCCATCATGGACATCTCAAATTCGCTTTCCATGGTCTCCGCGAATTTAGAAGCATCATTATCTCTCGTTGCTCCAAAAACAATGTCATCGACATAGATTTGAGCAACTATGAAATTGTTTTGATAATGCTTCACAAAGAGAGTCCTGTCAGCTCCCCCTCGAGTGTAGCCCTTTTCCAAAAGGTGCTTTGTCAACCTTTCGTACCATGCTCGCGGTGCTTGTTTCAGACCGTAAAGAGCCTTTTTCAGTCGAAAAACATGGTTAGGTAGTTTATGATCCACAAAACCTTTCGGTTGAGCTACATAAACTTCCTCATTTAAAAATCCATTTAAAAAGGCGCTCTTAACGTCCATTTGAAATAATTTGATTTTAAAATGACAAGCAATCGCAAACAATATACGAATGGACTCGAGTCTAGCTACAGGGGCGAAGGTTTCATCAAAGTCTATACCTTCTACTTGAGAATAGCCTTGAGCAACTAACCTTGCTTTGTTCCTGATGATAGTACCTTCTTCGTTTTTCTTGTTCTTGAAGATCCATTTGGTACCTATCACATTGTGTTGCTTCGGAGGCTTCGTCAGTTCCCAGACTTTGTTTCGCTCGAATTGATGGAGCTCTTCCTGCATTGCTTTAATCCAATAATCATCTTGGAGAGCTTCATCAACATTCTTTGGTTCGATTTGAGATACATAGCATGCAAATCCGCAAACCAATTGTCTCCGTGTTCTAACTCCTTCTTGTGGATCTCCAATTATGTTCGATTCAGGGTGATCCTTGGAGATGCGTAACGTTTGAGGTAGAGGAGTAGGCGGAGGTACACGAGATGATTCCTGCACATCAGATAAGCTTGAAGAACCGTTAGATGCATCAACATTATTATCGAAAGAATTGTTAGAAGAAGATGCATTAGCAGGTGTATCATCATCAAGAGAGATATCGAGGGTAGATTTTTCAGATTCAAAGTGAAAAGCTTCATCTACCTTAACATTTATCGATTCTACGATCGTCTTAGATTCTAAGTTAAAAACTCGATATGCTCTGCTGTTTGTAGAATAACCTAAGAAAATCCCTTCGTCACTTCGAGAGTCAAATTTTCCAAGATTTTCACGATCACGTAAAATAAAACACCGACTCCCAAAATGCGAAAATATTTGATGTTAGGTTTTCTACAAAACCAAAGTTCATATGGTGTATTAAAAGTCCCCGGGCGCAAATACACTCGATTGATAACATAGACAGCAGTGTTCACCGCTTCAGCCCAAAAATATAAAGGAAGTTCCGGCTGTGAAGCATAACACGTGCCATTTCCTGTACGACCCTGTTTTTGCGCTCGACTACACCATTTTGTTGAGGTGTGTAAGGTGCGGAGAATTCATGTTTAATGCCATTAGAAACACAAAAATCAATGAATTTGGAATTTATGAATTCACCACCTCTATCACTCCTAACTCGAGTAATCCTTTCATTCTTTTCTATCATAATACGATTGCAGATTTCGAGAAAAGAATCAAAGGTATCAGCTTTTTCTTTTAGAAAGGCTACCCAAGTATATCTAGAAAAGTCATCAACCAACAAAAAAATATACCATTTACCTCCCAGAGATGGTTGACGAGTTGGCCCCATTAAGTCCATATGCAAAAGTTCCAAAGGCCGTTTTGTACCTATGTGGTTCAAATTCTTGTGTGCAGTCCTAGACTGTTTTCCCTTTTGGCAACCGCCACACACAAGGTTTTGTTCAAAAGAAAGTTTCGGAACCCCCTTGACCACATCTTTATTTGAAATTCTAGCAAGTTCCTTAAAGTTTATGTGACCTAGCCTTTCATGCCAAAGTGTTTCATTTTTCAAAGATGCTAGGTTACATTTTTCAGAAATTTTAGAAGGAACTACATAACAATTGTTTTCTGATCTAACCCCCTTTAAAAAGAAAGCATGGTTCAAGTCAGTTACAGTGCATTTATCAGATGAAAAATTAACTGAATAACCACTATCACACAGTTGACTTATGCTTATGAGGTTAGTCTTTAGGCCATGAACAAATAATACATTATCTAGAACCGGGCCATCTGGAATAGCTACCGTTCCCTTTCCAACAATTTTGGAAGACCGACCATCTCCGAAAACAACAAGTCCTCCGGAGTTTTTCTCAAAAGTTTGAAAACAGTTTTTATCGCCGGTCATATGACGGGAACACCCGCTATCCAGGTACCAAGACGAACTATCATATGCATGCAAGGAAACATTGGTAGCAAGACAGGGAAAGATCTCACCTTTGCGCACCCAAACCTTTTTGGTATGCGACTGTAATGCTCGTGGAGTTGATTTCCTAGGTGAGGGCGTCTTGCTTGAAGAATTGCTGCTCCTTGATGATGTCGTCTTGAGCGATGTACTACCAAGGCTCTTTTCCGTCAATTTGGTTGGAGTGGTTTTCCGAGGAATAGCCCTTTTGGTAGTTGCTGCAAGATGTTCTTGAGGTGTGCGTTTGGCTCCAGTCTTGCAGTTTCTTCTGATGTGCCCTGAAATGCCACAACGAAAACATACCTTGGTTCTTGTCGATTCCGAAGATGATGTAGTAGGTTCGTTGTCGTTGCTTGGCGTGAACACCGGTGTCGGAGGAGGAGATACCGACGAAGGCACAAATACCGTACCACTCGAACTTGGAATGTCTCCAGTTTGAGTGTATCCGAGGCCGAACTTGTTTCTTTGACCGAGACCAAGGAGTCTGTCCAACTTACTCCTTCCAGAAGTAAATCTCTGTAAGTCATCCTTTAGTTGGCGTATGGTCTCTGTCATTTCCAATTTTTCCTGTCGGGCCTCGCCGTAGAGCTTCAAGAAGTAATTCGCTTTGTTCACCATGTCTACATAACTCTTCTCGAAATGCTCATTGGACTCTTGAAGGGAAACATTTGTCTTAACCAGATTGTCCCTTTCCACTTCAAGATCGGTTGAGATAGAGGTTACTCTTTTTAATTCATCTTCAAGATCCAGTAATCTCTCTTTCAACCCCTTGTTTTGTTTAGCCAGTTTCTTTGAATCCCTCAAAAGTTGATGGTAGGCTAAAACAAAATCTTCACCTTCCGAATTATCTGACTCATCGTCCGTTGCAATCTTTTCCACAGTGGAGTTGGACAGTGAGTCGGATGTACTTGCCATTAAGCACATGAAGGATGAAGGTTTGGTGGACGCGTGGAAAGCTGTCGCGTTGTCTTCTTCATCACTTGACGATGACTCATTTGACGTGGAGTTGTCATCCCAAGTGACTGCTTGCATCGCTTTCTTCTTAGCCGGATTCTTGTTGGGACATTCCGTTGCTATGTGGCCGTAGCCTCGACATTTGAAACACTGAACTTGTCCCTCAGAACTTTTCTTATCCTTTGAGAAGTTCTCTTGGCTTCTTGACTTGTAGCTTGAGAATCCCTTGCCTTTCTTCGACTTTCCGAAGGATGGAGTTTTGCTTGAATTTCCCCTTCGAAAGTTGCGGCGAAACTTCCTTGTCAAGAGAGCGAGCTGCTTCTCAAAGTCCTCCATAGAAATGTTCTCGTCGTCGTCCGAGGAGGATGAATCCGCGTCTTCTTCTTTAGTTGATTTCAATGCGTAACCTGAAGACTTAGAAGAGGATGCCTTTCCAGAAGAATAGTTAGTAGGAAAAGTCATTTCATAAGTTTGTAAAGCACCTACTAATTCTTCTACACGCATTTCGTCCGGGTGTTTAATTGTTTCAATGGCTGCAACCTTCGGGCGAAATCGTTCAGGAAGAGTTCTTAGAATTTTTCTTACAACTTTAAATTCTGGAATCTTCTCTCCCAAGTTAGCACATGAGTTCACGATGTCTTGCAATCGTGTGTAATAGTCAGTGAAGGATTCATTCTCTGCCATAGAGATAGAGTCAAACTTGCTCGTAAGCATTTGCAGTTTCTGAATCTTCACTAGGTTAGTTCCCTCATGCGTAACTTGAAGAACATCCCAGATTTCTTTCGCAGTCTCACATGCCGAGACGCGAGAGAACTCAGTTTGTGACAAAGCATTAAATAGAGCATTAATCCCTTTGCCATTGTAAGAAGATAAGTCTATCTCTTCCTTGGTCCATTTCGACCTAGGTTTTAAGGTGCGAACATCATCTAAAATTTCAGTTGGATTAGACCATCCTAATTCAATTGATTGCCACACCCTTTCGTCGATGGAAATTAAGAAAGCTTTCATCCGTACTTTCCAGTACGCATAATTAGTTCCATCAAAGAAAGGGGGTCGATTGATGTTTCCACCTTCAACCATTGTTTACAACCCTATTCCCGCTCTGATACCACTTGTTGGGTTTAGGTTAATAAGGATCTAATAGGGGAAAAAACACCTAGAGGGGGGTGAATAGGTGTAAACAATAAACACTCAAAAAATCATTGTGCGATAAAACCCAATGCGGAAAAATAAAAGAACACACAAGATTTTTACGTGGAAAACTCCAAACCGGAGTAAAAAACCACGGGACCGATAACACGGCGAAATCCACTAGAGTTAACACACGTACAAGGTGATATAACGTACTCACAGACGACTCAACCTTTTACCATACGCCCCTAGTCGATCTTCTCCGCTCGCTCCACGACGCTTCTCGAATCCACGATCCGCGCCCCAACGCTGAATCCACAGCGTCCAACGTCGAGTCCACGACGTCCGACCGAATCCACGGTCTTCACCCAATGGTACGCTTCGAATCCACGAACGCACCTCGCTCCGAATCCACGAGAGCGATAACACCTTGAATCCACAAGGCCACGCGAGTCCACGCGCCGATTTTGGGGTAAATCGTTGTTTGTTTGGGTGGTGATGATCCGCCGAATACTTAGATCAAGAGTAGATCGGAAATACCATCTAAGTATTCATTAGTTTGATTCAACTCAAGATATGAGTATGAAAATCCTAGAATCAAACTAATCAATATAGATGAAGAACCATTAAATAGATCTAATGATTTCCGTTCTTCTCTATATGTGGATCTAAGGCCGTATAAAATGATATTTGAAAATGACGGCTCTTTTTCCGATGTGTGGATTGCCCTAGAAATGAAAAGGAAGGGCTATTTATAGGTTAGAAACCCTAGGAAGAATATTCGGATCAAAAACAAACTTTTCTGGAAAGTTTTACGGACGGCGATCCGGATTGCGCAAGTCACGATCCGGATCGCTTACGCGTAGAGAGCAATTTCCAGAAAACCGCCTGTTCGGGATCCGGATCATAATCTACGATCCGGATCGTTCATACAGTTTTACCAGAACAATGTTCGGGATCCGGATTGAGATTCCACGATCCGGATCGTTCAAGCCAACAGGTAAAACTCATGTTCGGGATCCGGATCATCAAATGCCATGATCCGGATTGAACTAGTGTATGAACGAACACCCTTCGGGATCCGGATTGAAACGACATGATCCGGATCCTGAACATGTCCCATGTCCAGTTTTTGATGAATATGCAATTAAAACCTCTTCCAGGTGTTTCTACACTATAAGAAGTATTCGGATCATCACAAATTATTTAGTTAAACGTACCTGATCCTTTTGAATTCTTCTTTCTTGAGATTGAGGTATATGATCCACAGTTTCTTCATCTTCAATCCTCAAGACTTAAACTATTCACGAAATACGCCAACTCAAATTCCGTAACACAGAAGAGGACTCCCACGGCCCCGAGCTCCTTGAGGTTGTCTGATTGGAGAGAGAGAATAGAGGACAGCTGAGAGGACAAGAAAAATATGAGGCGTTGTTCTGCTAAGGGAGAATAGAACAATAAGAAGACTTGAGAAAGGCGAGGATTTCCTGGAGTCGTTAAAGCTTCTCAGGAGTTTGGAGAAGCATTTGCGGGCCATCAGAATAGAGATTAAGGACCTCGTGGACTAGTTGAAGGGGGTCCTTGGCTTTGAGAGGCGCCACTCCAGTGTCGTCATCTGAAGAAGGACTGAGGGCAAGAAGCTCCGATAGAGGGGGTGGCAGGTTTTCCCCATCCTGAAAAGTCGAGCTTGAAGGCAGGTCGGAGATGGCCAATAAGCCGGTTTCGGAGCCAGCCACCGAAATTTCGGTGACAGGATCGGACGCCGAAGTCCCAACGGCGGTTTCCCCCGCTTCTTCTTCAAAGTTGTGTCCTTCTACCCTTGCTCCTCCATGTTCTTCTTCTCTCCTGTATTTTTTTTTCTCTCCTCCTCCTCCTCCTTCTTCTTCTTCTTCTTCTTCTTCTTCTTCTTCTTCTTCTTCGATCCTCTCGTCTCCTCCTGTAATAACCTTGAATTTAAAAGCCTAATATCTATCTTAAAGAATTTTGTGAAATTATTTATTAGCAAAAATAGGTAATTGCTAGTGCAGTTGGACCCCAAAAATATCGACTTTTGATTGGGATTTGATCTCGAAAATCCGAGATCACTATTGCGACCGTCTCGTCGAAAAATAGAAGATTGATATTCAAAAGTTTTTGATCTGGCGGTCGGATCTTCCGCAAATCAGCGACAAAGAATTGGGCCCCACAGCTTAAGTGAATAGTAACATGAATAGTAACCCTGATGTTTGGTCCTCTCTCGATCGGTCAACGGCCGATCCACTGTCTATGATCCGAGCATAGCAGTATGAGTAGTTGTTTCTAGCTATTTTCGATGTTCTGAGCGCAATGGCACTGACAGAATTCGCGTTTGGCGATTCTGGTGCATCAAAATGCGTGCATTACACTACAGTATATTATGGCTCGAGATTTTATTCGAGCACCAAATCAAACAAACAAGGGCACTATTTGATAGGTCTCGACGAGCCGGATGTCGTGGCGAAATTCGTTTCACAATTCGACAAACTATTTGTCTCGAAATACGCGAAAAGTGTCGAAAAACCAATCTTTTCTATTAAAACCTATACTTTTCTTGGACCAAATGATATGAGACTTATTGGGTAAGGTCCTAGCGGCGATTGTGACCTACAGTAGGGGTCTTAGTGCATCATGTTGGCTGTAGAAGGACTAATCCGAGATTTTGCAAAATATTGCATTAAAGCCAAATTTGGCTTTTGGTCTTCTTGGAGGAAGCACGAGGGGTCATGTTGGATTTCTAAGCATCACAACCCCTCTCTGCTTCTTCCTAACCAAAGCCTGGGTGCTCTGGAGGCCAAAGAGTCACCACCCCAAAAAGCCAACCCGAGAGAGAGTGTGAGGAGGAAGGAGTGAACCAAGGTGTCCCCAACTTGGTTTTTGATTTTCTTGAGGTCTTCTGGCTTCGTGGAAGTGAGCCGAGGAAGTTGGGACGCGGTGCGATGGGTGGAGAGGAACTGGCCACTACCCTTCTTCTCCAACTCCGGCAAAGGTGAGTTTCCCTCTCCTTTAGTTTGTAGCCTTAAAGACCTTAGGAAGTAGTTTCTGTAGGTCACGTAGATGCTCTATGTTATTTCCCAGCCCTTGGGAAGGCCCCGGTTGCCGGCGGGAGAAGATTCTCGCCGGAAACCTAACTTTGCTCCGCCTCGGTCTTGTGTCACAATCACTCGACCAAATGGAAAAATAAAATGGTGGGTAGAAACTGTAGGAGGAGAGGATCAACTACACCAAATTTGGTGGAGTTTGGTCAAGCGGTTGAGCCAAAAACCTAAGCCCTAGTTTTCGGGTTTTTTGCACCATGGCTGAGCTTTTTGCTCCGGCGCCGGTGAGGTTCTTCGCCGCCAGGCACATGGCCGGGAAGCTTCCTGGGAGTGAGTTGAACGCATCCATGCCTTTGCATGGCATCCATGCAGCCCGAAACCTTGGGTGCCATAGATGACCCGAGATCGGGTTCAAGCCGCGGTGGCCGGCTTTCCAGTGGTCGCAGACGGGTAAGGAAAGGTCGGGAAGTTTTCTGGGACCAAGAATAACTTAGCCATGAACTTGCATGGGCTCCATGCTGTCCAGGTGAAAATTCACCATTAATGGTGGAAGCTCCAAACCGAGCTTTGCCCCGCCGCCGCCGCCGATGTGTCCTGTCGCCGGGCACTGGTTCAGGTAGGTTCGTGGTGATGAAAGGCACCTTATGGTGTAGTTGCTTGAAGCCCAGAGACCAGAAATAGCAAGTTGCCATTTTTGGTCTACTTGAGCTCATCTTCTTCCTCATGCCCACGGCCAACCCGAGTGTGCAAAGATGGCCCAGACTTGATGGAATTGCTCCTGCTTTCTTGTAGCAACTTTCCATCCAAATTAGAAGTCCCCAGATCCCATCCTTGCTCTGCTTGCAGCCTTGGTTGGGTTGTTTGCATGTAAAGAAAATGCGCCCATCACCTGTTTGATGAAATGCCCCAATGAACTCTAGAGCAGAATTTGGCATCCAGCAAAATATGAACTTTTCTCCACACTGTCCCCTAAGCTTAATGCTCACTTCAGACCAAAAGCTGTCTGTGTGGATTTGTGTGTGGAGCAATGTTGTAAAGTTAGAGAGCAAGGTGTTACGGAATTTGAGTTGGCGCATTTCGTGAATAGTTCAAGTCTTGAAGATTGAAGATGAAGAAACTCTGGATCAACTACCTCAATCTCAAGAAAGAAGAATTCAAAAGGATCAGGTACGTTTAACTAAATAATTTTGATGATCCGAATACTTCTTATAGTGTAGAAACACCTGGAAGAGGTTTTAATTGCATATTCATCAAAAACTGGACATGGGACATGTTCAGGATCCGGATCGTGTCGTTCAATCCGGATCCCGAAGGGTGTTCGTTCATACACTAGTTCAATCCGGATCATGGCATTTGATGATCCGGATCCCGAACATGAGTTTTACCTGTTGGCTTGAACGATCCGGATCGTGGAATCTCAATCCGGATCCCGAACACATTGTTCTGGTAAAACTGTATGAACGATCCGGATCGTAGATTATGATCCGGATCCCGAACAGGCGGTTTTCTGGAAATTGCTCTCTACGCGTCTGCGATCCGGATCGTGACTTGCGCATCCGGATCGCCGTCCGTAAAACTTTCCAGAAAAGTTTGTTTTTGATCCGAATATTCTTCCTAGGGTTTCTAACCTATAAATAGCCCTTCCTTTTCATTTCTAGGGCAATCCACATATCGGAAAAAGAGCCGTCATTTTCAAATATCATTTTATACGGCCTTAGATCCACATATAGAGAAGAACGGAAATCATTAGATCTATTTAATGGTTCTTCATCTATATTGATTAGTTTGATTCTAGGTTTTCATACTCATATCTTGAGTTGAATCAAACTAATGAATACTTAGATGGTATTTCCGATCTACTCTTGATCTAAGTATTCGGCGGATCATCACCACCCAAACAAACAACGATTTATCCCAAAATCGGCGCGTGGACTCGCGTGGCCTTGTGGATTCAAGGTGTTATCGCTCTCGTGGATTCGGAGCGAGGTGCGTTCGTGGATTCGAAGCGTGCCATTGGGTGAAGACCGTGGATTCGGTCGGACGTCGTGGACTCGACGTTGGACGCTGTGGATTCAGCGTTGGGCGCGGATCGTGGATTCGAGAAGCGTCGTGGAGCGAGCGGAGAAGATCGACTAGGGGCGTATGGTAAAAGGTTGAGTCGTCTGTGAGTACGTTATATCACCTTGTACGTGTGTTAATTCTAGTGGATTTCGCCGTGTTATCGGTCCCGTGGTTTTTTACTCCGGTTTGGAGTTTTTCCACGTAAAAATCTTGTGTGTTCTTTTATTTTTCCGCATTGGGTTTTATCGCACAATGATTTTTTGAGTGTTTATTGTTTACACCTATTCACCCCCCTCTAGGTGTTTTTTCCCCTATTAGATCCTTATTAACCTAAACCCAACAAGTGGTATCAGAGCGGGAATAGGGTTGTAAACAATGGTTGAAGGTGGAAACATCAATCGACCCCCTTTCTTTGATGGAACTAATTATGCGTACTGGAAAGTACGGATGAAAGCTTTCTTAATTTCCATCGACGAAAGGGTGTGGCAATCAATTGAATTAGGATGGTCTAATCCAACTGAAATTTTAGATGATGTTCGCACCTTAAAACCTAGGTCGAAATGGACCAAGGAAGAGATAGACTTATCTTCTTACAATGGCAAAGGGATTAATGCTCTATTTAATGCTTTGTCACAAACTGAGTTCTCTCGCGTCTCGGCATGTGAGACTGCGAAAGAAATCTGGGATGTTCTTCAAGTTACGCATGAGGGAACTAACCTAGTGAAGATTCAGAAACTGCAAATGCTTACGAGCAAGTTTGACTCTATCTCTATGGCAGAGAATGAATCCTTCACTGACTATTACACACGATTGCAAGACATCGTGAACTCATGTGCTAACTTGGGAGAGAAGATTCCAGAATTTAAAGTTGTAAGAAAAATTCTAAGAACTCTTCCTGAACGATTTCGCCCGAAGGTTGCAGCCATTGAAACAATTAAACACCCGGACGAAATGCGTGTAGAAGAATTAGTAGGTGCTTTACAAACTTATGAAATGACTTTTCCTACTAACTATTCTTCTGGAAAGGCATCCTCTTCTAAGTCTTCAGGTTACGCATTGAAATCAACTAAAGAAGAAGACGCGGATTCATCCTCCTCGGACGACGACGAGAACATTTCTATGGAGGACTTTGAGAAGCAGCTCGCTCTCTTGACAAGGAAGTTTCGCCGCAACTTTCGAAGGGGAAATTCAAGCAAAACTCCATCCTTCGGAAAGTCGAAGAAAGGCAAGGGATTCTCAAGCTACAAGTCAAGAAGCCAAGAGAACTTCTCAAAGGATAAGAAAAGTTCTGAGGGACAAGTTCAGTGTTTCAAATGTCGAGGCTACGGCCACATAGCAACGGAATGTCCCAACAAGAATCCGGCTAAGAAGAAAGCGATGCAAGCAGTCACTTGGGATGACAACTCCACGTCAAATGAGTCATCGTCAAGTGATGAAGAAGACAACGCGACAGCTTTCCACGCGTCCACCAAACCTTCATCCTTCATGTGCTTAATGGCAAGTACATCCGACTCACTGTCCAACTCCACTGTGGAAAAGATTGCAACGGACGATGAGTCAGATAATTCGGAAGGTGAAGATTTTGTTTTAGCCTACCATCAACTTTTGAGGGATTCAAAGAAACTGGCTAAACAAAACAAGGGGTTGAAAGAGAGATTACTGGATCTTGAAGATGAAGTAAAAAGAGTAACCTCTATCTCAACCGATCTTGAAGTGGAAAGGGACAATCTGGTTAAGACAAATGTTTCCCTTCAAGAGTCCAATGAGCATTTCGAGAAGAGTTATGTAGACATGGTGAACAAAGCGAATTACTTCTTGAAGCTCTACGGCGAGGCCCAACAGGAAAAATTGGAAATGACAGAGACCATACGCCAACTAAAGGATGACTTACAGAGATTTTCTTCTGGAAGGAGTAAGTTGGACAGACTCCTTGGTCTCGGTCAAAGAAACAAGTTCGGCCTCGGATACACTCAAACTGGAGACATTCCAAGTTCGAGTGGTACGGTATTTGTGCCTCGTCGGTATCTCCTCCTCCGACACCGGTGTTCACGCCAAGCAACGACAACGAACCTACTACATCATCTTCGGAATCGACAAGAACCAAGGTATGTTTTCGTTGTGGCATTTCAGGGCACATCAGAAGAAACTGCAAGACTGGAGCCAAACGCACACCTCAAGAACATCTTGCAGCAACTACCAAAAGGGCTATTCCTCGAAAAACCACTCCAACCAAATTGACGGAAAAGAGCCTTGGTAGTACATCGCTCAAGACGACATCATCAAGGAGCAGCAATTCTTCAAGCAAGACGCCCTCACCTAGGAAATCAACTCCACGACCATTACCGACGCATACCAAAAAGGTTTGGGTGCGCAAAGGTGAGATCTTTCCCTGTCTTGCTACCAATGTTTCTTTGCATGCATATGATAGTTCGTCTTGGTACCTGGATAGCGGGTGTTCCCGACATATGACCGGCGATAAAAACTGTTTTCAAACTTTTGAGAAAAACTCCGGAGGACTTGTTGTTTTCGGAGATGGTCGGTCTTCCAAAATTGTTGGAAAGGGAACGGTAGCTATTCCAGATGGCCCGGTTCTAGATAATGTATTATTTGTTCATGGCCTAAAGACTAACCTCATAAGCATAAGTCAACTGTGTGATAGTGGTTATTCAGTTAATTTTTCATCTGATAAATGCACTGTAACTGACTTGAACCATGCTTTCTTTTTAAAGGGGGTTAGATCAGAAAACAACTGTTATGTAGTTCCTTCTAAAATTTCTGAAAAATGTAACCTAGCATCTTTGAAAAACGAAACACTTTGGCATGAAAGGCTAGGTCACATAAACTTTAAGGAACTTTCTAGAATTTCAAATAAAGATGTGGTCAAAGGGGTTCCGAAACTTTCTTTTGAACAAAACCTTGTGTGTGGCGGTTGTCAAAAGGGAAAACAGTCTAGGACTGCACACAAGAATTTGAACCACATAGGTACCAAACGGCCTTTGGAACTTTTGCATATGGACTTAATGGGGCCAACTCGTCAACCATCACTTGGAGGAATCATCTCGTGTACCTCCGCCTACTCCTCTACCTCAGACATTACGCATCTCCAAGGATCACCCTGAGTCGAACATAATTGGAGATCCGCAAGAAGGAGTTAGAACACGGAGACAATTGGTTTGTGGATTTGCATGCTATGTATCTCAAATCGAACCAAGGAATGTTGATGAAGCTCTCCAAGATGATTATTGGATTAAAGCAATGCAGGAAGAGCTTCATCAATTCGAGCGAAACAAAGTCTGGGAACTGACAAAGCCTCCGAAGCAACACAATGTGATAGGTACCAAGTGGATCTTCAAGAACAAGAAAAACGAAGAAGGTACTATCATCCGGAACAAAGCAAGGTTAGTTGCTCAAGGCTATTCTCAAGTAGAAGGTATAGACTTTGATGAAACCTTCGCCCCAGTAGCTAGACTCGAGTCCATTCGTATACTGTTTGCGATCGCTTGTCATTTTAAAATCAAGTTATTTCAAATGGACGTCAAGAGCGCCTTTTTAAACGGATTTTTAAATGAGGAAGTTTATGTAGCTCAACCGAAAGGTTTTGTGGATCATAAACTACCTAACCATGTTTTTCGACTGAAAAAGGCTCTTTACGGTCTGAAACAAGCACCGCGAGCATGGTACGAAAGGTTGACAAAGCACCTTTTGGAAAAGGGCTACACTCGAGGGGGAGCTGACAGGACTCTCTTTGTGAAGCATTATCAAAACAATTTCATAGTTGCTCAAATCTATGTCGATGACATTGTTTTTGGAGCAACGAGAGATAATGATGCTTCTAAATTCGCGGAGACCATGGAAAGCGAATTTGAGATGTCCATGATGGGCGAGTTGAATTATTTTCTTGGATTACAAGTTAAGCAGAACGATGAAGGAATTCACTTGTGTCAATCCAAGTATGCACTGGAGTTGGTCAAAAAGTTTGATCTTGAAAATTCTAAAGATTTTCCAACTCCAATGGGAACTAGCCATAAGGGACTTGGAAGTGAATCACAATGTGAGAATGTAGACGAGAAACTGTACCGCAGTATGATTGGAAGTCTACTATATCTCACGGCTAGTCGCCCGGATATATCCTTCAGTGTTGGGATTTGTGCGAGATATCAATCAGCACCGAAGGAGGTTCACCTGAAAGCGGTGAAACGGATCATCCGGTATATCAAAGGTACAATCAATTTCGGAATTTGGTATCCTATGGGAACGACTTTGGATATTGTTGGATACTCAGATGCCGATTGGGCTGGATCAGTGGATGACCGGAAAAGCACGAGTGGTGCATGCTTCTATCTTGGCCACTGCCTTGTTGCATGGCACAGTAAAAACAGAACTGCATAGCACTCTCGACTGCCGAAGCGGAGTACATTTCTGCAGGAAGTTGTTCAACCCAATTGATTTGGATGAAGAAGCGTGTTGAGCGATTTCCGAATTTCAACATCTTCGGTAACCATTTTATGTGACAACACTAGTGCCATTAACATTTCTAAAAACCCTGTGTTGCACTCTAGAACAAAACATATTGAACTTAGATATCATTTTCTTAGAGAGCTAGTTGAATCAAACATTCTTCAACTGTCATATATTTCAACTGAGGATCAATTAGCTGACATCTTAACAAAACCTTTGGATCAAAAACGTTTTATTCACTTGCGTAAAGCAATTGGCATGCTTTCCTTGAAATAACCTCTTTTGAAACCTTTGCTTAGATTAGGTTTTGTTTTTGTTCTTTGTTTTGTTTTGTTCTTTATCTATGTTTTGTACATAGCACACTAATTGAGCATATTTCATAATTGACTTTAATTGCATCCTTTTATGCATTTAGAAATTTATTATGTCTTTGATGTCATAATATTTCAATGTTGCAATGATCATTTACGTTAATTAAACCATCTTCTAAGTGATCAAAGTCAATTTCTCTCTCAATGATCTCTTGGTATAGTCATTATCATATTTGATTGCTTAGTCGAGTATGAATTCGAGATCAATGGTTTGGTTGAATACCTTATATATTAAATAATTGATAGCCAATTGAGGGGGAGTCAATGAAATGTGAAATGCTCAAAAGATGTGGAAAGAGTTACATCCCAGTGAGGAGTGTGAAAACTACCACCACATGGAGAAAATGAAAGAAAAAGAAACTCCATGAATGAAAAGCAAACTTTTTGTTTTGAAAATTGTTGATGAAACTCATATTGAAATACTTGACTCAGTCGTATTTCATGGTTGGTATAAGGTGGGATTTTTAGTAAAAGATGCTCAAAGAGCCACTCCTTCAACAGATTGTCTAGATATATTATCTAACTTATCTGGGATTTCAAACATCTATTGATCTTGGTATTTCATTTTCTTTACTGAAATTGATGATTTGATAAAGGCATTACACATAAGATCAGGATAGATGTAATTGAAGTTGTTCAACTTTAAGTGTTTTAACTTTCGTAAATCTTCGTTTCATTTTTGGATATTTTTGATAGATTTTGCATAATCTATTTCTTGTTGTATGAAACGATGCTATTTGTTTAAAGTTGACATGATAAAGTGCTTACATACTTTTTCTGGATTTTATTGTATTTTTTTTAATTTTTCTGGAGAAAAAGGTGTAGCCGATCCGGATCGTGGCAAGTGATCCGGATCCCGAACGCAGGATTTTCCCTGCGTGTGGCCGATCCGGATCACATTCTCGACCGATCCGGATCGCGGCTAGGGTTCTATATAGAAACTTTCAGATTCAAGATTTCTTTACCCTAATTTCTGATTTCCAAGCTTCTAGAGTTTCTCTCTCTAGATCTCTTGCTTCCTAGTGCTTCAAAACTCAAAGTTCTTCGGATTCAAGTAAGTTTTCATGATCAAAACTCGGTTTTTCACAGTTTTTAGGTTTTTTCATCAAACGTGAGCAGAAAAGATGGATTTTCTTCGTTTGTGAATGGTTTTTGATCAAATTTCTTTTGAAATAAGAACTCTGGATCTATTAGTTTTGCTTTTATGCTGGGTTTTTGCATGATTAACGAGTTTTTAGGCTTCGATTTCTAAAAATTCGGTTTTAGGGCATAAAAGAGGAATTTGTGTAAAACATGAAATTGATCTATTTTTAAAATTCTTTTTGGAAAACTAATTTGATTCTTAGCTTCTCTATATGATTATGATTGTCTAGGTACAATGTTTAAATTTTTCAAAATTGACAATTTTTCATATGTTCTTGAGTTGGTTTTCACAGGACACTTTCGTTTAATCTCAAAGCACTGACAGAAATGGTGATCACCTGGATGATTTTCCTGCTCACTGCCATGGTCCATGTGAAGGACTCTGCAAAGCCGAAGAGAAGCAAAAGAACAAAGAGAGCTAAGGCCGACTCCGATACTGAATCGGAAACGGAGTCGATTGACTGGGACAACCTTGACATTGAAGGGGCTGCCCCAACTGCTGTAAAAGGGAAAGCTCCTGCTGAAGCTCCCAAGTCTAAACCTCCTCCTACTGCAGCTGAAAAAGGAAAGGCGCCAATGGAGTCTACCGGAAAAAGAATGAAAACCTTGGCAAGGAAAAGAAGTGGTGCACAAGGGATTTCAATTAATGAACCTTCAGCCGACCTACCACCATCTCAGGGATTCGTTAGCTCCACACGAATCAAAGAGTTTGAAAAGAGGGAATGCATAGGAGAGCGCCACGTCAATGTACAACAAATGAGGGATAGATCTGCAGAGTTTGGAGCTCTGTTTGATCAAGTTGGTCTTGGTCCGATCTGCAACTTTCCTGAGAAGACTGGATTTTGTCCACACTCAGTTCGGATCTTCTATCAGAATGCAGCGAGTCTTATCGATGAAGTTTCTGGACGCCGAGAATTTCATACCTTTGTAAAAGGTATCAAAATTAAAGTCACTCCCCAACTGATTGGAGAGGTGCTCAACATGAAGCCATCTCAGATGGACTACACTACTTGAAGACTCAGGTCTTCACACACAAATCGTGGAGGATAGTTGTCGATGGAACCTGCTCTTCGGAGACTCCGTCTGCCGGAAATTCAGTTTACTCCAGGGAACTCAAGAAGGAGTACAAGTACTTGAACTTCATTGTCTGCTACAACATTCTTCCCAACATGAACACGAAAATCGTCCGATGGGAAAGATTACTTTTTCTTTTTCTTCTTGGAAATCCAACTGCAGCAATGGGAGCAAATCTGAACATTCCTTACCTCATTTGGAATAGGATGACGCGGTATGTCGAACATCACATCCTTCTGAGCGACTACCGTATCCATGATCATCATGCGCATCCTTCGGAAATTTAAGGTGGATACGAGAGCGAGTTCGTACATGTACAGTCTGGGGACGATCAATGAGACAACAATTGTCAAGTCACTGACAACAAAGCAGGATGATCCTCAAATTGGTCAACGAGTTCGACCTCAAGCACCTTCTTCCAGTGCCCCCATTCCACCGACACATAAGGCACCTCCATCCACTTCTGACGATGATGCCTCAGTCACTTCCATCTTCAAAGAACAAAGCGGCTCTCGGATGAACAAGAACGCATATCCGCTGAATTTTCTGAGATGAAAGGCGACCTTCATGTCATGAAGAATGAGATGGAGATCATCACAGCCTCGCAAGTCACCCTGACTAAATCAGTATCCTCGGTGAAAAGACTTGTGAAGAAGTTGTTTGCAAAATGGGTTGCACAACTTCCGATGACTCCGACTCTCAGGAGTGACTCTATGATCTAATCATTTTCCTTTGTTTTCTTTATTTTTCTCTGTTTGTTTGATGTGTGTTTTGTTTTGCAGGCTTATGGTTTGTATTTATGTTGCTAACTCTCCCTGTGATGTAATTATTTGGCTTTGTTTGTGACAAAAAGGGGGAGAGAATGAGAGTGAGAGTTGAAGAGTTATAAACTCTGAACAATGAAAAACAATGAACTCTGAACAATGACTGTGAATGAATCAAGGAATGAATCAAGGTAAGTATGAATCTCAACTCAACTTTGGTTTTCTTTTGTGGATTGTGACATGCTTCTATACTAACTATTTGACTAACTATTTGGGCATGTAATATGACTAACAAGTTGATGTTGTTGGACTAACATACTTTGACATTTGGTTTTCAACTGCTTAGAAGATATGTTGGTTTTAACTATGTTCTTTCACATATCTGATTCTTTCAAATGTCATGATGAGATCAAACTCTATCTCTGCATTTGGTTTTCAATGTTTCAATTCTTGAGGTATCTAACGATTTTGTTTGTCAAGAATGTTTTCTGTGTGCAGAAGTTACAGATGTCTAAGTCTAGAGTCTGTTCTAGGAGTTTATCTCATGTTTTTAATTTCTGGAACTCTTTTGTAAATTTTTGTTGTATGGTGATAGCAACAAAAATATCTTTTTGAATTTTCTTTGTGGATCTGTGTTTTGTCACGAAACCGCCAAAGGGGGAGATTGTTACGGAATTTGAGTTGGCGTATTTCGTGAATAGTTTAAGTCTTGAAGATTGAAGATGAAGAAACTCTGGATCATATACCTCAATCTCAAGAAAGAAGAATTCAAAAGGATCAGGTACGTTTAACTAAATAATTTTGATGATCCGAATACTTCTTATAGTGTAGAAACACCTGGAAGAGGTTTTAATTGCATATTCATCAAAAACTGGACATGGGACATGTTCAGGATCCGGATCGTGTCTTTCAATCCGGATCCCGAAGGGTGTTCGTTCATACACTAGTTCAATCCGGATCATGGCATTTGATGATCCGGATCCCGAACATGAGTTTTACCTGTTGGCTTGAACGATCCGGATCGTGGAATCTCAATCCGGATCCCGAACACATTGTTCTGGTAAAACTGTATGAACGATCCGGATCGTAGATTATGATCCGGATCCCGAACAGGCGGTTTTCTGGAAATTGCTCTCTACGCGTAAGCGATCCGGATCGTGACTTGCGCAGTCCGGATCGTCGTCGGTAAAACTTTCCAGAAAAGTTTGTTTTTGATCCGAATATTCTTCCTAGGGTTTCTAACCTATAAATAGCCCTTCCTTTTCATTTCTAGGGCATCCACATATCGGAAAAAGAGCCGTCATTTTCAAATATCATTTTATACGGCCTTAGATCCACATATAGAGAAGAACGGAAATCATTAGATCTATTTAATGGTTCTTCATCTATATTGATTAGTTTGATTCTAGGATTTTCATACTCATATCTTGAGTTGAATCAAACTAATGAATACTTAGATGGTATTTCCGATCTACTCTTGATCTAAGTATTCGGCGGATCATCACCACCCAAACAAACAACGATTTATCCCAAAATCGGCGCGTGGACTCGCGTGGCCTTGTGGATTCAAGGTGTTATCGCTCTCGTGGATTCGGAGCGAGGTGCGTTCGTGGATTCGAAGCGTGCCATTGGGTGAAGACCGTGGATTCGGTCGGACGTCGTGGATTCGACGTTGGACGCTGTGGATTCAGCGTTGGCGGCGCAAATCGTGGATTCGAGAAGCGTTGCGGAGCGAGCGGAGAAGATCGACTAGGGGCGTATGGTAAAAGGTTGAGTCGTCTGTGAGTACGTTATATCACCTTGTACGTGTGTTAACTCTAGTGGATTTCGCCGTGTTATCGGTCCCGTGGTTTTTTACTCCGGTTTGGAGTTTTCCACGTAAAAATCTTGTGTGTTCTTTTATTTTTCCGCATTGGGTTTTATCGCACAAAGATTTTTGAGTGTTTATTGTTTACACCTATTCACCCCCCTCTAGGTGTTTTTTCCCCTATTAGATCCTTATTAACCTAAACCCAACACAAGGGGTTTGGATCTCTTGATCCAGCAATTTCTGGACTGCTAAATAGCAAGCCTCTGAGTCCCTGTGCTGTCCAGAGATGAATGAACAAGTTAGTTTAAAATTTTGCACAATTAGATTTCAAGTTGGAGCAAGTTGAAGCTCTAGGATGGTTAGTTGGCCTTGGGGCTGTTTTGAGCAGTGCGCAACTTCGCAACAGTGAGCCGTAGACTAATTTGTGGTCACTGAATGCGATGCTCACCTTAGATGCCCTACGATGCGATTAACAGTTTGGCATGCACTACGATGCCCTAGGCTCGTCAAACACAAATTTTGTCGGCGCCACTGCACTCAGAACGACAATGCCATTTAAATTGACTGCTCAGACCGTCAGATTTGAACTCCAGATGGTCGATCGGCCGACGTTGACCGGTGAGGGAATTAAATCAGGGGGTTACTATTCATTTCACTATTCACTTAAGTCGCGGACCCCACTAACTTCTTCGTTGATTTCTAGATGATCCGACTGTCAGATAGAAAATCGGTCTATACTATTTTCAATCGATTTGACGAGACGGTCGCACTGGCGATTTCAGATTTTTGAGATCAGACTCGAATCTGAAAGGCGAAAATAGTGCTCCAAAAACTGTGCAATTTGCACACCGGTATACGACCACTTAGGTTTATTTTTGTATTTTCTCATTCACATTCATATTTGAATTCTTCAAATTCAAATTTGAATTTCTCGGGTACTACACCAATATTGAAGGTATCGAGGAAACATAAAAAAAGAATAGTGGACGTACCTTCGGATTTGGATAGAGGGCCGGTGTCGAAGTCAAACCGGCCGACCATCTCGTCGAAAGCAATGTCAAATAAGGCATCGCTGGTGTCCCTCCACGATCGCCGGAAGAGCTCGTCGGAAAGGCCTCCGAAAATATTTTCAAACGACACGGGGATGAAGTGTCGTTTTAGGCGGTTCCCGGCAACGGTGATCCGGTCTACCTCGGTTACTTCCTTTATTGGATAATGATTGCGATGGGAGTTGTCGGTAAAGTAAGAGGCTGGGGTCGGAAGTGCTTGGATTAGCCTAAACTGTCGGGCTGCAAAGTAGGGCGAATAAACCTCGGTGCCTGGCACCAATTTGGATTGGCTTTTAAGGGCCGATGTGCAGGTCTCGGGGAGCGAGGAAAGAGTACCATACAGCGGTATGCTCGGCAAGTTCCACTGACTCCGCCCGGTTACAAATGTATTCAAATCTCTCCCGAAATCAGGAAGGCCGGTTGGTGTGGGTGGCAAAAAGGCGCCCAGCTGCCCGACGACCATTCCTCTTTGGTATAAAACACCTGAAAGTAATGTGGGAAGTTGAGGGAACTACCTGAAGAAAAGGGTGCGAGATAATCGAAAGATCGGCCGAAAGAGACAGAGAGCTGAGGTGGAACTGGAGCGAACTCAGCGCGACGAAGAAGCGAAGGAAAGTAGCACTGGAGACACAGTTGCAAGAAGCACAAGACGTCGCAGCTTGAGCTGATTGCCAGCTAATTATCATTGTGAGGAGCCGGCTTTATTACCTCAAATATCTATTGATACAAGAAGGCGAGAAAGTAAGGGTCGAGGGCGAGCTTCTGACCATTAAATAGCGTCACGGTTATCGGCAGAGAATCCCGGTTCATTTTTTGAGACCGGATGCAAAATACCAAAGGAAGGCGATGTGCTCATCCCTTGATACTGGCTCGTCCCCACGGTCGGTGAAGATCTTCGCGAATTTTTCATATAAGAGATCTATCTTCGAATCTAGACTGGGAGCAAAATCGTCCACGCCATCGGCTGAGAAGGCCGAGGACAGAATAACACCATGAGGATGAAGGATGGTGATGGCGGCCACGTCCATCAGCGTCGAGGTGAATGACCCTGAAAGAAAGAAGAATGTGTTGGAACGCGGCGACCAGAAGCACAAGGCCGATGCTAAGAGTAGCATATCGGCCTGATAACTATTCCGAGAGAGTTGAATGGCGTCAAAGATGTCAAGTTCTCTCCACAGTTCCCCATAAGCGGCCTGTATCCGATCAAGTCACCGCACGTAAGAAACGGAAGCGGCGGGCCAAGTGTGGAGACTCCTCCCGAAGGCCTTATTAGAAGCCCAGGTGCCGAAATAGACTTTGGCCGCTAGCAACGGAATGCTAGTGGTTGTGAACGGAAAGGTTTCTCGGAGGGATTCGTCACGAAGGAAGGCCCATGGAAGAAGCATAAGGGATTCTCCGTCGTCGGACGAAGAAGCCGAAAATCAATGACAGAGTCAGACGACAATGGAGCAGCACGAGAAGCCTTGAAAAAAGAGAAAGCCAAAAAGTGGAGAGGAAGATAATGCAAGGAGGAGGAAAAGGCGGTAAAAGATCACAAGAGTAAGGTATATTTAAACTTCGAAAAATAGCGTGCACCTCAAGATTAGGGTTTCGAAACTGATGAAATAGGAATCGCCGCCTCTCGAAAATCGGCAACATTTATGGCGAAACGATTTACGAACGGGCACAAACCGTCGGATGGATCGGTGATGTTAGATCATCTTAGTCATGATCAATTGCGAAAATCGAGGAGCGAAATGTTAATGAGGAAGCAATCAAAGTAAAATCGTTAAAAGATTTGATCAACAGGCGTGGAAGAAGGATATGTCGTTGATGGCAAATATCTCGATTGAAGAGCCAGGATAATGGAAAAATCACATTATGACAAATACGAGGAGAATGATCAGAGATCCCACGGCTCGCGTTGGTCATCTCTGAGATTTCGACAACTGCCCAAACAGCACATCAGGCGATTGCCGAGCGGGTATTGTTGAGACCAGAATTTTCGCCATTTAAGGGAGCGACACATGGCATCTACCATCGGCTAAAGACATCGTTGACGGGAGAATGAGTCAACAAAGCAGGGCTCGTATCTCAGTTAAGACCGATCTCAGTCGCGTAAGAGTGCAGCACGCAACAAAGACATCAGCCGACAGGAAAAGCAGCCGAAATAAAGAGATCATCGCTTCTGTCACGCCCCGGGTGTAAACCAGAACCCGGGCCCGTTTACAGATCCGCCGTGCATGCGGTATTTCCCGCATACACGAAGCGTCGGTAACCTGCTCAGATATAAGAAATAATAATAAAAGAGCATAATAATCAGAGCTAAACTAAAACTACTGTATCTCAGACAGAAGCTGGAAGTGAAAAGTACAACTGTAAAATAAATACAATGTCTCTCCCAGCTCACCACAAATATACAAAAAGCTGGGAAAAGCCAGACCCAAAAGAAAAAGTAAAAGCTGTCTGAGAAAACCGGGTACACCAAAAACTCCAGCTACATCCCTCAGGTGGCTCGCTATCTAGTCCGCAATCCGCTTACCTCGATCAGTTGCTGACGGTCCAGCAACTCCCGCAGAGGACTCTGCAAAACAAGGGGAAAGAAGGAAACAAGAAAAGACAATGGGGGTAAGTACTACTATAAACAGTAGCCTCCCCTAGTGGGTAAAGCCTCAGCTCAGACATGCCCACCAGGTGATCAGAGGCAAAAAGGGAAAGGAAAAGAAAGGGGGGGGGGGGGTGAAGACAAATATGACAACTGATAAAATGCTATCCCTGATATGCCTCTACATGATAACCCAACAACGATGGGAAAAGGATGCATCAGTATCAAGAAGCCTGTCAAAAACGACCCAATCTGACCGCAAGTGGACACTGGCACTGCCTGCTCTGCCGCACGGGTATGCCAGCCTACGCATAACACCGAAGCAAAGGAGTCCCCAGGACTCAAAGTCTGTCTGCCGCGCACTCCGGAGTGGCACTCGTGGGGAGCGACCCACACGAGGAAAGTAAGTAACCACAAGTAACCTGATATAGCAGGACTGGATCAAGACTCAATGAAGTGGGAAAAACCCTCCACAAAAGAAAGCCCGATCCCCATCACCCAATCTGATGCAATAGTACAACCCGGTCAACCACCCAAGATCCGTGGTTGCCGCAATACCCTGTCAAAAGCCCAACCTGTCCCAAATCCCCAGCACCTGACTACACTATCCAACTCCCGCTCGAACCCGAGCAACTATGCCTCAAGTCTAGATAATAGGAGAAAGAAAAGAATAAAAGCATGGTTTCTCCTAAGTCAAGTCCCAAAAATAGTGTAGCAGTAAAAAGATGACTAAGCCAAGTGACCAGTTTAAACATGCATTGTCCCAATATTTTGTCCATTTTTCAAGAATAATCAGTTTAGAGTGACATAAGCTAAGGTGACAGTCTTATGAATAATCATCAATTTTGCAGTCCTCAATTACTATTCAGCCCCTAAACATGCAGTCCAGAATAAATGAGCGACTAAATAAATAATCATGCTGTCAGCAATTTCAACAAGGATCATCTAACATTAACTAGTTTCCTAGAGCATGCAAGGCTACCAACAATTAGTTAACATCAATAACATGGGAACACTCTGATGTTCCTAGTGGGCATATCAAAGGAGAGGAGTACAACAACCACCCACCTGAAGTGCGAACTGTCCGGATCCGTACAGCTAAAAATACCAAAACTCTAATCCCTTGCTCCACAAGTTCAGCACACCCGTAACACTCCTGGCACAATACAAAGTCCACTAAATACACTTAGGCTCCCAAATATTGCTCTTATAACCACATACAACAACAGTCCCAAAACTGCTAAATTTTTACCTGCAGAAAATCCCCAGAAAATTCCTAGAAAAATATCATGGCGATTCTCGCGTCGATAGCTTCGCAACGGTAGCTTGCAAGCCCAAATATGAGTTTGGTAAGTCAAGATACAAATTCGGCAAGGGGGTACACTCATACAAAAATCTGTGCTAAAAACTGTACACTGTTCACAGAGAAAACAAGGATTTTCACCTCGAAATAAATCTCAGGAAATTCCAAGAAAAATACGAGCGCGTTCCTTGCGATCTGTAGATGAAAAAGTTGTATAAGCACGTTTCCGTCTGACGCTCGTGCGCGAAGATACGGCCAAAACACTCTGCTGCTGTCACAGAAATCCACACAGAAAAAGGGGTCACTGTGTTGCCTCGGGATCCGTGCCAAAACCTCGAAACGGGAAAGCGCAATCAAAAGAAAGATGAAGCCCTACCTCTTAGGAGTCTGTCGGCGCAAGAATCACAGAAAAAGGATCTCGGGGTAGCCCAGGGGAGCTAAAACACTGCTGCTGCGCCGAAGAAGAACACAGGAAACCACAACGTCGCGCCGCGCCGTAAAATAGAGAACCTCGGGATTCGAGCCTCCAAAAATTCTGAAACTCCGCAGGAAGATCAAGGATTAAGAGAGGAAAAATTCATCAAAGGAAGCTCGGGGAGATCTTGCACAGACTGAGAGAAAAAGGGCTACAAAGAGGGCTCGGGCTGCCTATTTATAGGCTGAAGAAAACATTTGGGGAAATTCCCATTTTGTCTCGAGATTCGGGCGCCCGAAATCTTTCGGGCGCGCACAGTGCGGCCCGGCCCATGACTTTCGGGCGCACACAGTGCGGCCCAGCCCAACCCGTGCGGTCGGACGGGATCCAGGCTTCGTCCGACCCGCCCCGGCGCCCGCCACGTGTGTTACGGAATTTGAGTTGGCGTATTTCGTGAAAAGTGTTAAGTCTTGAAGATTGAAGATGAAAGAATTTTGGATCATATACCTCAATCTCAAGAAAGAAGAATTCAAAAGGATCAGGTATGTTTAACTAAAGATTTCTGGTGATCCGAATACTTCTTGTAGTGTAGAAACACCTGGAAGAATGTTTAATTGCATAAAAATCAAAAACTGGACATGGGACATGTTCAGGATCCGGATCGGGCCTTGCAATCCGGATCCCGAAGGGTGTTCGTTCATACACTGGTTCAATCCGGATCGCAGCATCTCATGATCCGGATCCCGAACACTTGTTTTACCTTGGTACTTGCACAATCCGGATTAGGATTTGCAATCCGGATCCCGAATGATGATGTTTGGTAAAACTGTATGAACGATCCGGATCGGGGACTACGATCCGGATCCCGAACGAGTGTTTTTCTGGAAACCGTCTTTCTTGCTACTGCAATCCGGATCGCCCAATTCTGATCCGGATCGCCGTCCGTAAAATTTCCAGAAAAGGCTGTTTTTGATCCTTATCTTCTTCCAATGGTTTCTAACCTATAAATAGGCCCTGTATTCACTTTCTAGGGCATCCACACTGAACGGGACTTAATAGAAAAATATAGCCGAAAGGAAAAATCCACATATAGAGAAGAAAGGAAATCAATAGATTAATTCTATGTTTCTTCATCTATATTGATTGATTTGATTCTAGGTTTTCCAAACTCAGATTTTGAGTAGAATCAAATCAATGAATACTTAGATGGTATTTCCGATCTATTTCTAATCTAAGTATTCGGCGGATCATCACCACCCAAAAACAACGATTTACCCCAAATCGGCGCGTGGACTCGCGTGGCCTTGTGGATTCAAGGTGCAACCGCTCTCGTGGATTCGGAGCGAGGTACGTTCGTGGATTCGAAGCGTGCTACTGGGTGAAGACCGTGGATTCGGTCGGACGTCGTGGACTCGACGTTGGACGCTGTGGATTCAGCGTTGGACGCAGATCGTGGATTCGAGACGCGTTGTGGAGCGAGCGGAGAAGATCGACTAGGAGCGTATGGTAAAAGGTTGAGTCGTCTGTGAGTACGTTATATCACCTTGTACGTGTGTTAATTCTAGTGGATTTCGCCGTGTTATCGGTCCCGTGGTTTTTTACTCCGGTTTGGAGTTTTTCCACGTAAAAATCTTGCGTGTTATTTTTATTTCCGCATTGGGTTTTATTGCGCAATGATTTTTTGAGTGTTTATTGTTTACACCTATTCACCCCCCTCTAGGTGTTTTTTCCCCTATTTAGATCCATATTAGTATAACCCAACAAGTGGTATCAGAGCGGGAATAGGGTTGTAAACAATGGTTGAAGGTGGAAACATCAATAGACCCCCTTTCTTTGATGGAACAAATTATGCGTACTGGAAAGTACGGATGAAAGCCTTTTTAATTTCCATCGACGAAAGGGTGTGGCAATCAATTGAATTAGGATGGTCTAATCCAACTGAAATTATTTCTGATGTTCGCACCTTAAAACCTAGGTCGAAATGGACCAAGGAAGAGATAGATTCATCTTCTTACAATGGCAAAGGAATTAATGCTTTATTTAATGCTTTGTCACAAACAGAGTTCTCTCGCGTCTCGGCATGTGAGACTGCGAAAGAAATCTGGGATGTTCTTCAAGTTACGCATGAGGGAACTAACCTTGTGAAGATTCAGAAACTGCAAATGCTTACGAGCAAGTTTGACTCTATTTCTATGGCAGAAAATGAATCTTTCACAGACTATTACACACGATTGCAAGACATCGTAAACTCATGTGCTAACTTGGGAGAGAAGATTCCAGAATTTAAAGTTGTAAGAAAGATATTAAGAACTCTTCCTGAACGATTTCGCCCGAAGGTCGCAGCCATTGAAACAATTAAACACCCGGACGAAATGCGTGTAGAAGAATTAGTTGGTGCATTACAAACTTATGAAATGATATTTCCTACTAACTATTCTTCGGGAAAGGCATCCTCTTCTAAGTCTTCAGGTTATGCATTGAAAACTACAAAGGAAGAAGACGCGGATTCATCCTCCTCAGACGATGACGAGAACCTATCTATGGAGGACTTTGAGAAGCAGCTCGCTCTCTTGACAAGGAAGTTTCGCCGCAACTTTCGAAGGGGTAATTCAAGCAAAACTCCATCCTTCGGAAAGTCCAAGAAAGGCAAAGGTTCTTCAAGCTACAAGTCAAGAAAGCAAGAGAACTTCTCAAAGGATAAGAAAAGTTCAGAGGGACAAGTACAGTGTTTCAAATGTCGAGGCTACGACCATATTGCAACGGAGTGTCCCAATAAGAATCCGGCAAAGAAGAAAGCGATGCAAGTCGTTACTTGGGATGACAACTCCACGTCAAATGAGTCATCCTCAAGTGATGAAGAAGACAACGCGACAGCATTCCACGCGTGTCACGCCCCGGGGTCGAAACTGCGACCTGGGCTCGCTAACAGATCCGCCGTCTGTACGGAAACTGCCGTACAGACGAAGCATCTAACCTGCAAAAGATAGAACTACAGCTATACAGATATCAGAGCGGGTAATAAAAGCTGTGATATAAAATCTCACTACTGAAAGCTGAAAATAAAATACAAGTCTATCTCCCGAATACAAGATGATACAAATAGAAATCAGCCTATACAACATCTACAAATCCACAGGGGAGATAGCTAAAACTGGAAATAACAATACATGAACAACTCCCACAGCCGGGATGGTACATCTACCTCACTCTAAAGTACAATGCTGGTAGGGAACTATCACGCGACTCCCTGTCCTCGGTCCGTCAAGCCAGCTCGGGCAGGAACGGAAGAAAGCCTCAGCAACCTGTCACCGACAGAGGGTGTGAGAACTACATCCTACAGTAGTTCTCAGTGGGTACCGTCTCCAAGAACCACGGTCTGCCCACTAAGTCTACTAGAGGCATAAGATAACAGAATGAAAACTGAATAATGAAAGAACAAGCTGGAAAATATCTACAGCTATCATGCCTCTATCTACTATGCTCAACAAGAAAGAACACAGATGATGGTATGCATCCACTCAAAACTGACAGTAGGTCATAAGTACTATGCTCAAAGTATAACCGACTATGACACATGATATGCATACTCTCTCACATAACACCCAATCTCAATGACTGTCCCACTTTGGACCAGTCAAGCAGCCTGCGCTCACCTACTGCCACTACGCCCAAACAGGACTTGGTCTTACGTAGGGTGTCCCTCAAGGACTATCTCAATCTCAAGCGAACTCTAGTGTATCAACTAGTCGCATCATCGCAGCCTCGTCAGGCTCGGTATCATCATCGCACCCGGGGCGTAGCTCGAGGGGAGCGACCCCACGAACTCAAGTATCACAAGTATCTCATAACTGGCATGAAATGCCAGGCTCAGCAGGCTATAGTCCACGATCAAACAGATCGGTATCTCGATGCTCAAAGCACAACTCAGTCGGAAACCCTCCACGACTCAACCTCACAACACAACTCACTCAAGAAAGTGCTACACAGCTGGGACCCCGCCGTCACTCCATACGGCTCCCACAACGACACCCCACTCATAGACGAGCAGAGCCGACTGACGCGGCAAGGTCCGAGAATCCCGATAGACCGGTGCCTAGAACCCCAATCAAACAAGAACAGACTCTAGGCTCAGCCTATCGAAGTTCTCGATCCTTTACCGTTCAGGGATTCGGCCCTCTCGGTTAAAGTGGGCAACTATCTCAACTCAAACTCATAACTCACGGTTGGAGATGCTCCACAGCTAGAACTGCACAGAGTCCGAAAACCCCGGGAGTCTACTACCTACGACCCCAAACAAACAAGAACCGGCTATAGGTGTCGCCTCCCGTTGTTTTCGGCCCAAGACGAAATCAGCCCTTAGAACCCAGATCCCCCGCCCTGGCGGGTGAGGGAATTTAGTAAAAGATGACCTTTATAAAGAAATATCATTTCTCCTCAACCCCCTTGGGGTGAGGGTAAAATTTACCCTTTTGAAAACTATCTTAAATTGAGAAAACCAGCTTTTATGGATTTTAGTTCTTGAGAAAATCAGTTGAAAACGAGTTTGTTTCCCGAACTCCCAAGGGTGACACCTTCGCCCAATCAAACAAGAACAAGCTCCGGCGACCCTTAGGAATACGGAAGGAAAACACTAGTATACCAAAATCATGAGAGTTCAAAAGCATTCTGGGTTCAAGGTCCTGATAACATAAG
>CM054949.1:9500024-9560056 GCA_029168755.2 Tillandsia fasciculata | reverse complement strand
AGGATGAAACTTTCTTAATTTCTATCGACGAAAGGAGTGTGGCAATCAATTGAATTAGGATGGTCTAATCCAACTGAATTTAGATGATGTTCGCACCTTAAAACCTAGGTCGAAATGGACCAAGGAAGAGATAGACTTATCTTCTTACAATGGCAAAGGGATTAATGCTCTATTTAATGCTTTGTCACAAACTGAGTTCTCTCGCGTCTCGGCATGTGAGACTGCGAAAGAAATCTGGGATGTTCTTCAAGTTACGCATGAGGGAACTAACTTAGTGAAGATTCAGAAACTGCAAATGCTCACGAGCAAGTTTGACTCTATCTCTATGGCAGAGAATGAATCCTTCACTGACTATTACACACGATTGCAAGACATCGTGAACTCATGTGCTAACTTGGGAGAGAAGATTCCAGAATTTAAAGTTGTAAGAAAAATTCTAAGAACTCTTCCTGAACGATTTCGCCCGAAGGTTGCAGCCATTGAAACAATTAAACACCCGGACGAAATGCGTGTAGAAGAATTAGTAGGTGCTTTACAAACTTATGAAATGACTTTTCCTACTAACTATTCTTCTGGAAAGGCATCCTCTTCTAAGTCTTCAGGGTACGCATTGAAATCAACTAAAGAAGAAGACGCGGATTCATCCTCCTCTGACGACGACGAGAACATTTCTATGGAGGACTTTGAGAAGCAGCTCGCTCTCTTGACAAGAAGTTTCGCCGCAAACTTTCGAAGGGGAAATTCAAGCAAAACTCAATCCTTCGGAAAGTCAAGAAAGGCAAGTCCATTCTCAAGCACAAGTCAAGAAGCCAAGGAGAACATTCTCAAAGGATAAGAAAAGTTCTGAGGGACAAGTGTGTCGGAATTTAGAGTTACGGCAGTTTTCGTTGATTGTTATTAAGTCTTGAGATTTAGGAGGATGAAGAAACTTGCGATCGAATACCTCAATCTCAAGAAAGAAGAATTCAAAAGGATCAGGTACGTTTAACTAATAATTTTGATGATCCGAATACTTCTTATAGTGTAGAAACCTTGGAAGAGGTTTTAATTGCATATTCATCAAAAACTGGACATGGGACATGTTCAGGATCCGGATCGTGGACTTTCAATCCGGATCCCGAAAGGTGTTCGTTCATACATTGCTGCAATCCGGATCACAGCTTGGGCAGTCGGATCCCGAATGGGGTGTTGTTGGCAATGAGGAATGTATGAAACGATCCGGATCGTGGATTATGATCCGGATCCCGAACAGGTGATTTTCTGGAAACTGCATTCTGTGCGTCTGCGATCCGGATCGTGGCTTATACAATCCGGATCGCCGTCGGTAAAACTTTCCAGAAAAGTTTGTTTTTGATCCGAATATTCTTCCTAGGGTTTCTAACCTATAAATAAACCCTTGGTCATTTTTCTAGGGTGAATCCAAATAGAGCCGTCATTTTCACATATCATTTTATACGGCCTTAGATCCACATATAGAGAAGAAAGGAAATCAATAGAAATGATTCTATGTTTTCTTCATCTATATTGATTAGTTTGATTCTAGGTTTTCATACTCACATCTTGAGTTGAATCAAACTAATGAATACTTAGATGGTATTTCCGATCTACTCTTGATCTAAGTATTCGGCGGATCATCACCACCCAAACAAACAACGATTCACGCCCCGAGTCGGCCAATTTGACTTCGGGCACGCCAACAGACCCGCCAATCGGTGTAAAACCTTTTTCTACCCGAAAGGAACGGTGCATCCATAATAACACAACAAGTGTATGCGGAAGTCAATATCGAGTACTAAAAATCACTATAAATTTAAATTTTTGAACAACTAAAGCGGAAATGAAAGCATACAAGAGTGAATCATAATTAAATTAACACTTCATTCTGAACTTGCAAATAAATTATTACATTTCCTTTACATATTCCTCACCAAAAGGTTCACTCAAGAAATATATAGAAGGGATACCTCCTAGACCCTCTAGGTCACTATGCTGCTGGGCCCTTGCCCCTGTCGTATGCCTCCCTGTCGTCTGCATCTGATCTGTCTCGACCGCTGCATCCATTCCCGAACCTGTGGGGGGGGTCACCCAAGGGGTGTGAGAACTTCGACGAGTTCCCAGTGGGTTCAACCACCGAGAAAGAATGTCCTACACCACTTGGTCCAATGGAAGCAATAATAATAGTGCTAGGGAACTAAATCCTCAATATCAAAATGCAGCTATGCATTATAACATATCACTACACTATCTGTGTACAACCATCGACCCAGCACTACTCTGTCTAGCCACACTAGGCTGCTAAGCACCAACCCGGCCACTATGCCGCTATATACAGGGTCAACTAACCCGGCCACCTTGGCCACTCTATCTTTCTTTATTCTTTAGATTCTGGTGCTTTAGTTTAAGTTAACCCCCAGAAATTCTTATCCAACGGGCCCGAGCCCGGTAGTCCTGCTACCATAAGATAAGATTTCTAAGGTTGCCGATAACACCCGCAAGTGTTACCCCGTCCTGCCGGGGGACTTGTCATACGGGACACTGCCCGATAGGGTCACTGCCCAACTCTGACAAGAGTACTCTATCTACCAGTCATACGGGTCGCTGCCCGGGAGAGGGACCCTGTCCAACTCCTGACCGTTGTACGTTCGCCCCCGGAGGTACGCCCGTTTTATCTTTAATTTTCTTTCTTTTCTTTTCTTTTCTTTCTCTTTTACTTTAGTTCATAGCCTCTTTGCTTTTGAACACTGGCTTTCCTTTCTTATTCGAGCTTATAGTTCCCATTTTGCCACTTGCAATTTACATTCTCTTTTCTTCGAGCATTTAGCTCCTTGCTTTCACTTTTAGCCCTTCGAAAGTACCTCGTCCGACGGGTCACTGCCCAGGGAGTCCTGCTCCACTTGACGAGTCTCAAATTCGAAGGCGCCCTTTACATTCTCTTTATACTTTTTAGCCACTTTTAGCTTGCTTTTAAACTTTGCCTTTTCACAACAATTTATCTCTTATCCTAGGTCTCGCCATAAGGATAACTAGAGAGAGTCCTGGACTCTTTACATTTCACTTTCACTTATTTAACTCAAATTGAAGTTAAAGTTATTGTCTATTTGCCCAGACACCCTATGACTTTCTAGGGTTATATTTATTTAATTCTTTAACCTTGGGATCTTATCCCACTTTCCTGATTCCTCACTGAATCCTAGAGTTAACTTAACTCTATTTTTTTTTTTCTGTTTGTGAGTTTAAACTCCTCTAACTTAACTTAGGTTCCCTTTACCTAAGTCCCATGTCATACTTGTCCTAGAGTTCCATGACTCTATGCTGACCTCTAGTTCACCTTAGGTTTCCTTAACCTAAGTTCCATGTCATACTCATCCTAGAGTTCCTTGACTCTATGAACACTAGTTCCCTTAGTTCTCTTTACCTAAGTTCCATGTCATATACACCCTAGAGTTTTCTGACTCTATGTTGATCACTCTATCCAGTGTCCTTAGGTTATCACCTAAGACCATGCCACTCGTCCAATCCTAGGATAACTCCTAGTTCAATGTCACTCGTCAAACCCCTAAACTAGGTTTTCTCCTAGTCTTACTACCAACATGTCCTTTTCCTTAATGCACATGATTCCTAGAGTTATACCCTAACATGATCATACTCATAATCAACAAATCTTTCTTATACATGTAATTGTTTCATTTCATTCATCAATTAGTAATTACTTCTACGCATGCATATTCATCAAGAATCTTTGGCAACCAACAGTTGCACTTTATCTCTGTGTCAGATTGCACACACACCTCTATTCCTCTATCTCTGGCAACCAACAGTTGCCCTTATTCTATCTGAATTTATCTACACAAGCATTCATAGTCATGATCAACCTAACACCTCTAACAGGCTACTATCATGCTTCGAATCGAAAAGCAAAGGAGCAAGGGGAGAGGTCACCCAATTTCGGCAGAATTCCCCACCTTGTAGTGTACCCAATTGCTTGTAGACACTTGCAATTGGTCTCCGCGCGATCACACTTGTTTCCTCGAGCTTGCACGCAATTCGGCGCACTTTCCTCGGGTCCGCACGCGAAACGGTGCACGTCCATCAAACCTGCACAGAAAACGGTGCGCGTCAGTAAAAACTCAGACGCGAATTTCGGGAGAAAAATCCTCGGAAGCTCTAATAAAACCACCAGAGTCTTACAACACACAACAGCTCCAATTGCTCACAGCACACTAAAAGCTCTCCAACAATCACATATACACAGCACAACACTCATCAATTTGTCCACTAATTTCTTCACAAAAACCATCCCAAATTAAACACACACACTCAATCAACCCCAATAGCACACCACTAATTAAAGTCCACATATACACAATCCCTTAATTCCACCCTTACACACTACCAATGTGTATAATTTAATTCCATCTTAATTGAACAAATAAATTCTTATGCACCAACGAAGCCCAAAATTCACATAATCATCCAACTCCAAAACACACATACTACAACACCTCAGCTCCAACACATCTGCACACTCCAAGGCTCCAGCATAGTAATAAATAAATGCTCTTTTATCAAATTTACATAATCCACAATCAATCACTAATAAAACCCATAAACTCATTAAGCTCCTACTATCCACAGTACATTAAATAATTAATGATCACATAACCATAATTTTAGACATCCAAGTCCATCACAGATAGATAATTCACAGCACACATGCATAGTACTCTCGAACCCATCAGTATACTAACACTCACAAAACATAAATTACCAAAATTCATTTATACCCTCAACCTGCTCCAATTCCACACACACAACATCCCACAATAAAATTACTTATAGCTCTAATGCACACTATTAATTCATTTCCCCATATACATAATTCCTTAATTCCATTTTTACACACTACCATCAATAAATGTTCATCCAACCACAATTACACATTCACCAATCTTCAGGTTCATCTCTCATATACACTCCATACACTCACAACACTCAAGTTCCAACACCAACACTTAAGTTCCCTTAACAATTAAAACTAAAGTGTAACTAATCACAAATGCTCTCACATAACTCTAAAGCTCCAAGAAAAACCCACACATTCACCACCAGCACAATCACACCTTACTCCACATACTTATTACACTTACAAAAATCCACAGCATATTCACTTACCATAACATCCTTAATCCTCAGCACTTCACACAAAAAAAGAACCACAATTAAACACCGCGTGCCGCGCACTCGATCCGGGCTCCGCACGGCTCCTCGCCGAAAAACAAATACTGCGATGTCGGCGTCCTGTGAGAGAAAAGAGAAAAACCGCAAGATTTTAGTCAACCCACACGATTGCCGGCGCAAAACAAGACCAAACGCAAAAACCCCCGCGTGCCGACGCGAGTCGCAAGCCGCCGCCGACCAACGGCGCACTGCACGGCTGCAGCCCGCGCTGCAGGCGCACCCGACGCTTGCCGCCTGCCGCGCGACAGCCGCGAGCCTCCATGCGCAGTCCTGGCTCGAGACACCCGCGCGGCGCGAGGGCCTGCTGCGCGGAGCAAGGGCCTGCCGCGCACTGCTCAGCGCACAAGCGTGCGCTGCGCGACGCCCAGCCGCGCACTGCGCAGCGCACAAGCACGCGCTGCGCGGCGCCCAACCGCGCACTGCGCGGTCCTGCTGCGCACTGTAGCGCAGCCGCCAGTGCCAGCCGCGCGTGTGCCCTTGTGCGCACGCGCGGCTCCCACGCCGCAGCCACCATAGCTCACGGAACCATGGACAAGCAGTCCCGAGCTGCACCCAAGACACCAAAAACACAAACAAAACCCCAAAAGAGAAGCAGCTACCAACCTCTTGAGGCCCGTCGCGCGCGCTCCGCTCGGCCCACACGGCTTCTAGGAGGAAGTCCACCATCAACCTCTTACCCAAGTCTTCTTTTCTCCATCTTCCTCCTTCCTCTATCATCTTCTACTTCTTCTTTTCTTCTTCTTTCTCCCATTCCTCCATTCTCTCTTTTCCTCTGTTTTCTACTAACTCCTCTATTTTGCAGAGAGAGGAAGAAGGTGAGGTGGCCTCTCTAATTAGCTACGGCTAATTAAGGGGAGGGTGGGGGGTGGTTGGGTGCATTAAATGCACCCAAGGAAAATATCCCAACACCCACACTTAAAGTTAAAATCCGTTTTCGTCCCGTTTTCTGTCCATTTTTCGTCCGTTTCCGTCCAAATTTGACAGGCAGCTTCGTTTCAGCCTAATTAACCACAGAAAATTTTAAATTTCCAGTTTGGGCCATTTCTGGGCCACCAAAGCCCCACTGTGTCCAGAATCGCTGGCGGACCCCGTTCTCGCAATCCGGATATCCTATCAACCCGAAATTTTTACTGTGATCTTAAAACATAATTACGAAGCTCCCCAAATTTTCTCAGAATTTTTCGACACTGTTGGCGGAGCCCATTTTCACTATCGGGTATCCGATCAACGCGAAACTTTTTCTGTGGTCTTAAAACACATTTACGGAGCTCCCGTAATTTTCTCGGAATTTTCCGAGACTGTGAATTTTCCACTAAAAATCTGGGCCCCCCTTTCTCAAATAAATTTTTAATGTCTCCATTTTAACCCGATTTGGGCCCAACTCGCGTCCAAATGTTCCTTATTTCCCCAACTTTCATAACACTAGTATTTCATACCACCTTTATTTACATTTATTTATGTGCCGAAAATTCGGTACATTACATTCTACCCCCCTTAAAATAAGTTTCGTCCTCGAAACTTGAATCACATCTCGACTCCTACTTGATCGAGAGGGAGGAATCTTGCCCTCACTACTGGGCTCACTGTATATCGTGACCGGCATCAAATTTCCTGCTCGCCGAGGACTACACGAGCAACTCATTCATGAATCCCTATCGCAATTTAGGGACAAACACAGACCTGGTGTCTGGCCACTTTCACCAAGTAGGTGAAAGACACAGTTGAGCACTTGCTCTCTCAATTGCCACGAATGATCCAGTCTTTACTTGCGAAATTTTCACTTTAATTCCGCCATCATTTTTTCACAACAAGGTTGCATCTGCAACTAATTACATTTACCGCATTTCCGGTCACTCCGCTGCCTAATGTGGAGGGCAAAGGCCAATCCACCAGTCCTCAACTATCTCACACGCTACTAGCGCTCTAAGTCCACGGGTTATCAGCTAACCCGATATCTCGGACTACTAATAGGTCCACAGACCACGGTCCAATAGGGGCCTATAGCCCAACTAGTCCAACTCTGTACAATGGCTCTCACTAGCACACAGACCCAATCGTCAAACGGGTAGATCCTCACTTAGGATTACTACACCAACACTCCCACTAGGAGCTACAGCACCTCAATCACCACTAGCTCTACTGCCTGGTCACATCACACTCTCAGTGTACTAACAGCCTCAATGCTCACACGTGGCATTCCACGTCCCCGGGTCATCGCTCGGACTACCGTCCCGACCAAATCTCTATCATGCCCCGCCATCAGGTCTCGGGCCGCTGTCTCTCACAGCTGACTGCGCCTGCCCACTGGGCTACAGGCCCACAGTCCACAAACATGGTCCAGGCACGGTTCGTCCCCAAGCGAACCCGCTAATCGTCGCCACGCGACCACTATGCTCACTGGGCAAATCTAACCAACCAGTCGCCAATCCACGATCCAAACTCTCTATCGACTCTGGCCACACTGGGCAAAGGCTAATACGCCACCTAATCAGCTCTCTCTGGCTAAACGATACTTGTGCTCCATGAGCACCCAAACAGTTGGGCGTCCTACGCCCCTACGCTAACTCGCAAAATCCAGTGTTAAGCAACCTGCTTAAACACGCGCATGACTCCTGTACACCTCTCCCAACTGGGTTGAGGCACCTCAACAACTGTTCACCAACTCTGGTGATTAACACGCGAATCCTACGGTGGCAATCCTTGCCGTTACACCGATCCATCAGATCGGCGCCACAAAACTCTCGCTCACTTGCGAGGTTTTCGAATCTCGAAACCTGTCCCGGGTCTTACCAACCCCACAATGCGGCAATTTAGCCACAATGATACGCCACACGGTCACTACCGTCATCAGGGCGAACTTTCGCCACTAGGCCCATAAATCTTTCTTGCCCTAACCCTTAGGACATAGCAACTTGGCTCTCGCAACATAGCGATCACCATTTTTCGAGTCGGTCTCTCACTGGACCTTACTAACCATACTTTGCCAGCAACCAGCTGACACAAGCTTAAAACACCCCCTGCTGAAGGTGCGGGGTGCGCTGACAAAAGTTCGGCGGCCACTGCCACCCTCTCTACTGTCGCCCCAACATGCGGCGACGCCGTATACTCATGCGTCATTTATGCAGCCTCAGCTGCTGCGCTATCAGCCACTGGAGCCTATCTATCTGCTCCAACTGTCATGCTGACGCCACTCTTAGGCGTCGGAATCTGTCTTCCTGTCGGCGGAAAATTTCCGCCGACGGCAAGAAGCTGACCTACTGTTGGACCACTCCAACAAGTGCGGTCACCTGCTATCGCAGCTCGTATACCTCGTTTGACCCCGAGCCCTCTCGGGACTCGAGTCAAACAGGTGCGTTTCCCTATGTGGTGTCATCGCTAATATGCACACCACAACGAAACAACCAGCCCAAACTTAGCCATTTGAGCAACGCGCAGTCTATATACCGACAAAAAGGCTCGTCGACCCAATCATGCGAAAGTATAAGAGGGTACTCCTTTTCATCTCCAACATTACGTTGTCGGCCGCCAACGTAATATCCGAAGAATGAAAGCTCGTCGCCCTCGATCAGTCCCAACATCCTTTTTGGGAACAACAATACCCAATCAAGTACTTTCGCCCAATAATCCACACACTCTCTCGTGCTAATCCCTAGGGTCTCCCTAAGGTTGCTAACCACCTAGGACTATTCCTAGGCTCTGATACCACTCTAATCTGTCACGCCCCGAGTCCGCCAATTTGTACGGTTCGGGCACGCCAACAGACCCGCCAATCGGGTAAAACCTTTTTCTACCCGAAAGGAACGGTAACATCCATAATAACACAACAAGTGTATGCGGAAGCTCAATATCAGAGTACTAAAAATCACTATAAATTTAAATTTCATTCAACAACTAATGCGGAAATGAAAGCATACAGAGTGAACCATAAATTAAACTTATTACACTTTACATTTCTGAACTTGCAAATAAAATTATTACATTTCCTTTACATAATTCCTCACCATACAAGGTTCACTCAAGAAATATATAAAAGGGATACCTCTGCTAGACCCTCTAGGTCACTATGCTGCTGGGCCCTTGCCCCTGTCGTATGCCTCGCTGTCGTCTGCATCTGATCTGTCTCGACCGCTGCATCCATTCCCGAACCTGTGGGGGGGGTCACCCAAGGGGTGTGAGAACTACGACGAGTTCCCAGTGGGTTCAACCACCGAGAAAAGTGTCCTACACCACTTGGTCCAATGGAAGCAATAATAATAGTGCTAGGAAACTAAAATCCTCAATATCAAAATGCAGCTATGCAATATAATATATCACTACACTATCTGTGTATAACCATCGACCCAGCACTACTCTGTCTAGCCACACTAGGCTGCTAAGCACCAACTCGGCCACTATGCCGCTGTATACAGGGTCAAACTAACCCGGCCACCTTGGCCACTCTATTTTTCTTTATTCTTTAGATTCTGGTGCTTTAGTTCAAGTTAACCCTCAGAAATTCTTATCCAACGGGCCCGAGCCCGGTAGTCCTGCTACCATAAGATAAGATTTCTAAGGTTGCCGATAACACCCGCAAGTGTTACCCCGTCCTGCCGGGGGGACTTGTCATACGGGACACTGCCCGACAGGGTCACTGCCCAACTCTGACAAGAGTACTCTATCTACCAGTCATACGGGTCGCTGCCCGGGAGAGGGACCCTGTCCAACTCCTGACCGTTGTACGTTCGCCCCCGGAGGTACGCCCGTTTTATCTTTAATTTTCTTTCTTTTCTTTTCTTTTCTTTCTCTTTTATTTTAGTTCTTAGCCTCTATGCTTTTGAACACTTGCTTTCCTTTCTTATTCGAGCTTAAAGCTCCCATTTTGCCACTGACAATTTACTTTCTCTTTTCTTCGAGCATTTAGCTCCTTGCTTTCACTTTTAGCCCTTCGAAAGTACCTCGTCCGACGGGTCACTGCCCAGGGAGTCCTGCTCCACTTGACGAGTCTCAAATTCGAAGGCGCCATTTACATTCTCTTTATACTTTTTAGCCACTTTTAGCTTGCTTTTAAACTTTGCCTTTTCACAACAATTTATCTCTTATCCTAGGTCTCGCCATAAGGATAACTAGAGAGTCTCCTGGACTCTTAACATTTCTCTTTCATTTATTTAACTCAAATTGAAGTTAAAGTTATTGTCCATTTGCCCAGACACCCTATGACTTTCTAGGGTTATATTTATTTAATTCTTTAACCTTGGGATCTTATCCCACTTTCCTGATTCCTCACTGAATCCTAGAGTTAACTTAACTCTATTTTTTTTTTTCTCTTTGTGAGTTTTTAAACTCCTCTAACTTAACTTAGGTTCCCTTTACCTAAGTCCCATGTCATACTTGTCCTAGAGTTCCATGACTCTATGCTGACCTCTAGTTCACCTTAGGTTTCCTTTACCTAAGTTCCATGTCATACTCATCCTAGAGTTCCTTGACTCTATGTTGAACACTAGTTCTCCTTAGGTTCTCTTTACCTAAGTTCCATGTCATATACACCCTAGAGTTTCTGACTCTATGTTGATCACTCTATCCAGTGTCCTTAGGTTATCACCTAAGACCATGCCACTCGTCCAATCCTAGGATAACTCCTAGTTCAATGTCACTCGTCAAACCCCTAAACTAGGTTTTCTCCTAGTCTTACTACCAACATGTCCTTTTCCTTAATGCACATGATTCCTAGGGTTATACCCTAACATGATCACAATCATAATAACTAATCTTTTTCATGCATGCAATTATTTTCATCTCATTCATAATTAATAATTACTCTACGCATGCATATTCATCAATATCTTTGGCAACCAACAGTTGCACTTTTCTCTGTGTCCATTGCACACACATATATTCCTCTATCTCTGGCAACCAACAGTTGCACTTTTCATCTGAATCCATCTACACATGCAATCATAATCATAATTACCTAACGCCTCTAACAGGCTACTATCATGCTTCGAATCAAAAAGCAAAGGAGCAAGGGGAGAGGTCACCCAATTTCGGCAGAATTCCCCACCTTGTAGTGTACCCAATTGCTTGTAGACACTTGCAATTGGTCTCCGCGCGATCACACTTGTTTCCTCGAGCTTGCACGCAATTCGGCGCACTTTCCTCGGGTCCGCACGCGAAACGGTGCACGTCCATCAAACCTGCACAGAAAACGGTGCGCGTCAGTAAAAACTCAGACGCGAATTTCGGGAGAAAAATCCTCGGAAGCTCTAATAAAACCACCAGAGTCTTACAACACACAACAGCTCCAATTGCTCACAGCACACTAAAAGCTCTCCAACAATCACATATACACAGCACAACACTCATCAATTTGTCCACTAATTTCTTCACAAAAACCATCCCAAATTAAACACACACACTCAATCAACCCCAATAGCACACCACTAATTAAAGTCCACATATACACAATCCCTTAATTCCACCCTTACACACTACCAATGTGTATAATTTAATTCCATCTTAATTGAACAAATAAATTCTTATGCACCAACGAAGCCCAAAATTCACATAATCATCCAACTCCAAAACACACATACTACAACACCTCAGCTCCAACACATCTGCACACTCCAAGGCTCCAGCATAGTAATAAATAAATGCTCTTTTATCAAATTTACATAATCCACAATCAATCACTAATAAAACCCATAAACTCATTAAGCTCCTACTATCCACAGTACATTAAATAATTAATGATCACATAACCATAATTTTAGACATCCAAGTCCATCACAGATAGATAATTCACAGCACACATGCATAGTACTCTCGAACCCATCAGTATACTAACACTCACAAAACATAAATTACCAAAATTCATTTATACCCTCAACCTGCTCCAATTCCACACACACAACATCCCACAATAAAATTACTTATAGCTCTAATGCACACTATTAATTCATTTCCCCATATACATAATTCCTTAATTCCATTTTTACACACTACCATCAATAAATGTTCATCCAACCACAATTACACATTCACCAATCTTCAGGTTCATCTCTCATATACACTCCATACACTCACAACACTCAAGTTCCAACACCAACACTTAAGTTCCCTTAACAATTAAAACTAAAGTGTAACTAATCACAAATGCTCTCACATAACTCTAAAGCTCCAAGAAAAACCCACACATTCACCACCAGCACAATCACACCTTACTCCACATACTTATTACACTTACAAAAATCCACAGCATATTCACTTACCATAACATCCTTATATACATACTTACAAAAAAAAAGAACCACAATTAAACACCGCGTGCCGCGCACTCGATCCGGGCTCCGCACGGCTCCTCGCCGAAAAACAAATACTGCGATGTCGGCGTCCTGTGAGAGAAAAGAGAAAAACCGCAAGATTTTAGTCAACCCACACGATTGCCGGCGCAAAACAAGACCAAACGCAAAAACCCCCGCGTGCCGACGCGAGTCGCAAGCCGCCGCCGACCAACGGCGCACTGCACGGCTGCAGCCCGCGCTGCAGGCGCACCCGACGCTTGCCGCCTGCCGCGCGACAGCCGCGAGCCTCCATGCGCAGTCCAGGCTCGAGACACCCGCGCGGCGCGAGGGCCTGCTGCGCGGAGCAAGGGCCTGCCGCGCACTGCTCAGCGCACAAGCGTGCGCTGCGCGACGCCCAGCCGCGCACTGCGCAGCGCACAAGCACGCGCTGCGCGGCGCCCAACCGCGCACTGCGCGGTCCTGCTGCGCACTGTAGCGCAGCCGCCAGTGCCAGCCGCGCGTGTGCCCTTGTGCGCACGCGCGGCTCCCACGCCGCAGCCACCATAGCTCACGGAACCATGGACAAGCAGTCCCGAGCTGCACCCAAGACACCAAAAACACAAACAAAACCCCCAAAAGAGAAGCAGCTACCAACCTCTTGAGGCCCGTCGCGCGCGCTCCGCTCGGCCCACACGGCTTCTAGGAGGAAGTCCACCATCAACCTCTTACCCAAGTCTTCTTTTCTCCATCTTCCTCCTTCCTCTATCATCTTCTACTTCTTCTTTTCTTCTTCTTTCTCCCATTCCTCCATTCTCTCTTTTCCTCTGTTTTCTACTAACTCCTCTATTTTGCAGAGAGAGGAAGAAGGTGAGGTGGCCTCTTTAATTAGCTACGGCTAATTAAGGGGAGGGTGGGGGGTGGTTGGGTGCATTAAATGCACCCAAGGAAAATATCCCAACACCCACACTTAAAGTTAAAATCCGTTTTCGTCCCGTTTTCTGTCCATTTTTCGTCCGTTTCCGTCCAAATTTGACAGGCAGCTTCGTTTCAGCCTCATTAACCACAGAAAATTTTAAATTTCCAGTTTGGGCCATTTCTGGGCCACCAAAGCCCCACTGTGTACAGAATCGCTGACGGTCCCCGTTCTCGCAATCCGGATATCCTATCAACCCGAAATTTTTACTGTGATCTTAAAACATAATTACGAAGCTCCCCAAATTTTCTCAAAATTTTTCGACACTGTTGGCGGAGCCCATTTTCACTATCGGGTATCCGATCAACGCGAAACTTTTTCTGTGGTCTTAAAACACATTTACGGAGCTCCCGTAATTTTCTCGGAATTTTCCGAGACTGTGAATTTTCCACTAAAAATCTGGGCCCCCCTTTCTCAAATAAATTTTTAAATGTCTCCATTTTAACCCGAAATTGGGCCCAACTCGCGTCCAAATGTTCCTTATTTCCCCAACTTTTATAACACTAGTATTCCATACCACCTTTATTTACATTTATTTATTAACCTAAACCCGGTACAAGTGGTATCAGAGCGGGAATAGGGTTGTAAACAATGGTTGAAGGTGGAAACATCAATCGACCCCCTTTCTTTGATGGAACTAATTATGCGTACTGGAAAGTACGGATGAAAGCTTTCTTAATTTCCATCGACGAAAGGGTGTGGCAATCAATTGAATTAGGATGGTCTAATCCAACTGAAATTTTAGATGATGTTCGCACCTTAAAACCTAGGTCGAAATGGACCAAGGAAGAGATAGACTTATCTTCTTACAATGGCAAAGGGATTAATGCTCTATTTAATGCTTTGTCACAAACTGAGTTCTCTCGCGTCTCGGCATGTGAGACTGCGAAAGAAATCTGGGATGTTCTTCAAGTTACGCATGAGGGAACTAACTTAGTGAAGATTCAGAAACTGCAAATGCTCACGAGCAAGTTTGACTCTATCTCTATGGCAGAGAATGAATCCTTCACTGACTATTACACACGATTGCAAGACATCGTGAACTCATGTGCTAACTTGGGAGAGAAGATTCCAGAATTTAAAGTTGTAAGAAAAATTCTAAGAACTCTTCCTGAACGATTTCGCCCGAAGGTTGCAGCCATTGAAACAATTAAACACCCGGACGAAATGCGTGTAGAAGAATTAGTAGGTGCTTTACAAACTTATGAAATGACTTTTCCTACTAACTATTCTTCTGGAAAGGCATCCTCTTCTAAGTCTTCAGGTTACGCATTGAAATCAACTAAAGAAGAAGACGCGGATTCATCCTCCTCGGACGACGACGAGAACATTTCTATGGAGGACTTTGAGAAGCAGCTCGCTCTCTTGACAAGGAAGTTTCGCCGCAACTTTCGAAGGGGAAATTCAAGCAAAACTCAATCCTTCGGAAAGTCGAAGAAAGGCAAGGGTCCTTCAAGTTACAAGTCAAGAAGCCAGAGAACTTCTCAAAGGATAAGAAAAGTTCTGAGGGACAAGTTCAGTGTTTCAAATGTCGAGGCTACGGCCACATAGCAACGGAATGTCCCAACAAGAATCCGGCAAAGAAGAAGGCGATGCAAGTAGTTACTTGGGATGACAACTCCACGTCAAATGAGTCATCGTCAAGTGATGAAGAAGACAACGCGACAGCTTTCCACGCGTCCACTACATCTTCTCCCTTCATGTGCTTAATGGCAAGTACATCCGACTCACTGTCCAACTCCACTGTGGAAAAGATTGCAACGGACGATGAGTCAGATAATTCGGAAGGTGAAGATTTTGTTTTAGCCTACCATAAGCTTTTGAGGGATTCAAAGAAACTGGCTAAACAAAACAAGGGGTTGAAAGAGAGATTACTGGATCTTGAAGATGAAGTAAAAAGAGTAACCTCTATCTCAACCGATCTTGAAGTGGAAAGGGACAATCTGATTAAGACAAATGTTTCCCTTCAAGAGTCCAATGAGCATTTCGAGAAGAGTTATGTAGACATGGTGAACAAAGCGAATTACTTCTTGAAGCTCAACGGCGAGGCCCGACAGGAAAAATTGGAAATGACGGAGACCATACGCCAACTAAAGGATGACTTACAGAGATTTTCTTCTGGAAGGAGTAAGTTGGACAGACTTCTTGGTCTCGGTCAAAGAAACAAGTTCGGCCTCGGATACACTCAAACTGGAGACATTCCAAGTTCGAGTGGTACGGTATTTGTGCCTCGTCGGTATCTCCTCCTCCGACACCGGTGTTCACGCCAAGCAACGACAACGAACCTACTACATCTTCTTCGGAATCGACAAGATCCAAGGTATGTTTTCGTTGTGGCATTTCAGGGCACATCAGAAGAAACTGCAAGACTGGAGCCAAACGCACACCTCAAGAACATCTTGCAACAACTACCAAAAGGGCTATTCCTCGGAAACAACTCCAATCAAATTGACGGAAAAGAGCCTTGGTAGTACACCGCTCAAGACGACATCATCAAGGAGCAGCAATTCTTCAAGCAAGACGCTCTCACCTAGGAAATCAACTTCACGACCATTACCGACGCACTCCAAAAAGGTTTGGGTGCGCAAAGGTGAAATCTTTCCCTGTCTTGCTACCAATGTTTCTTTGCATGCATATGATAGTTCGTCTTGGTACCTGGATAGCGGGTGTTCCCGTCATATGACCGGCGATAAAAACTGTTTTCAAACATTTGAGAAAAACTCCGGAGGACTTGTTGTTTTCGGAGATGGTCGGTCTTCCAAAATTGTTGGAAAGGGAACGGTAGCTATTCCAGATGGCCCGGTTCTAGATAATGTATTATTTGTTCATGGCCTAAAGACTAACCTCATAAGCATAAGTCAACTGTGTGATAGTGGTTATTCAGTTAATTTTTCATCTGATAAATGCACTGTAACTGACTTGAACCATGCTTTCTTTTTAAAGGGGGTTAGATCAGAAAACAACTGTTATGTAGTTCCTTCTAAGATTTCTGAAAAATGTAACCTAGCATCTTTAAAAAACGAAACACTTTGGCATGAAAGGCTAGGTCACATAAACTTTAAGGAACTTGCTAGAATTTCAAATAAAGATGTGGTCAAAGGGGTTCCGAAACTTTCTTTTGAACAAAACCTTGTGTGTGGCGGTTGCCAAAAGGGAAAACAGTCTAGGACTGCACACAAGAATTTGAACCACATAGGTACAAAACGGCCTTTGGAACTTTTGCATATGGACTTAATGGGGCCAACTCGTCAACCATCTCTGGCAGGAATCATCTCGTGTACCTCCGCCTACTCCTTTACCTCAAACGTTACGCATCTCCAAGGATCACCCTGAATCGAACATAATTGGAGATCCACAAGAAGGAGTTAGAACACGGAGACAATTGGTTTGCGGATTTGCATGCTATGTATCACAAATCGAACCAAGGAATATTGATGAAGCTCTCCAAGATGATTATTGGATTAAAGCAATGCAGGAAGAGCTCCATCAATTCGAGCGAAACAAAGTCTGGGAACTGACGAAGCCTCCGAAGCAACACAATGTGATAGGCACCAAATGGATCTTCAAGAACAAGAAAAACGAAGAAGGTACTATCATCCGGAACAAAGCAAGGTTAGTTGCTCAAGGCTATTCTCAAGTAGAAGGTATAGACTTTGATGAAACCTTCGCCCCTGTAGCTAGACTCGAGTCCATTCGTATATTGTTTGCGATCGCTTGTCATTTTAAAATCAGATTATTTCAAATGGACGTTAAGAGCGCCTTTTTAAATGGATTTTTAAATGAGGAAGTTTATGTAGCTCAACCGAAAGGTTTTGTGGATCATAAACTACCTAACCATGTTTTTCGACTGAAAAAGGCTCTTTACGGTCTGAAACAAGCACCGCGAGCATGGTACGAAAGGTTGACAAAGCACCTTTTGGAAAAGGGCTACACTCGAGGGGGAGCTGACAGGACTCTCTTTGTGAAGCATTATCAAAACAATTTCATAGTTGCTCAAATCTATGTTGATGACATTGTTTTTGGAGCAACGAGAGATAATGATGCTTCTAAATTCGCGGAGACCATGGAAAGCGAATTTGAGATGTCCATGATGGGCGAATTGAATTATTTTCTTGGATTACAAGTTAAGCAGAACGATGAAGGAATTCACTTGTGTCAATCCAAGTATGCACTGGAGTTGGTCAAAAAGTTTGATCTTGAAAATTCTAAAGATTTTCCGACTCCAATGGGAACTAGCCATAAGGGACTTGGAAGTGAATCACAAAGTGAGAATGTAGACGAGAAACTGTACCGCAGTATGATTGGAAGTCTACTATATCTCACGGCTAGTCGCCCGGATATATCCTTCAGTGTTGGGATTTGTGCGAGATATCAATCAGCACCGAAGGAGGTTCACCTGAAAGCGGTGAAACGGATCATCCGGTATATCAAAGGTACAATCAATTTCGGAATTTGGTATCCTATGGGAACGACTTTGGATATTGTTGGATACTCAGATGCCGATTGGGCTGGATCGGTGGATGACCGGAAAAGCACGAGTGGTGCATGCTTCTATCTTGGCCACTGCCTTGTTGCATGGCACAGTAAAAACAGAACTGCATAGCACTCTCGACTGCCGAAGCGGAGTACATTTCTGCAGGAAGTTGTTCAACCCAATTGATTTGGATGAAGAGCGTGTTGAGCGATTTCCGAATTTCAACATCTTCGGTAACCATTTTATGTGACAACACTAGTGCTATTAACATTTCTAAAAACCCTGTGTTGCACTCTAGAACAAAACATATTGAACTTAGATATCATTTTCTTAGAGAGCTAGTTGAATCAAACATTCTTCAACTGTCATATATTTCAACTGAGGATCAATTAGCCGACATCTTAACAAAACCTTTGGATCAAAAACGTTTTATTCACTTGCGTAAAGCAATTGGCATGCTTTCCTTGAAATAAACTCTTTTGAAACCTTTGCTTAGATTAGGTTTTGTTTTTGTTCTTGTTTTTGTTTTGTTCTTTATCTATGTTTGTACATAGCACACTAATTGAGCATAAATCATAATTGACTTTAATTGCATCCTTTTATGCATTTAGAAATTTATTATGTTTTTGATGTCATAATATTTCAATGTTGCAATGATCATTTACGTTAATTAAACCATCTTTCTAAGTGATCAAAGTCAATTTCTCTCTCAATGATCTCTTGGTATAGTCATTATCATATTTGATTGCTTAGTCGAGTATGAATTCGAGATCAATGGTTTGGTTGAATACCTTATATATTAAATAATTGATAGCCAATTGAGGGGGAGTCAATGAAATGTGAAATGCTCAAAAGATGTGGAAAGAGTTACATCCCAATGAGGAGTGTGAAAACTACCACCACATGGAGAAAATGAAAGAAAAAGATACTCCATGAATGAAAAGCAAACTTTTTGTTTGAAAATTGTTGATGAAACTCATATTGAAATACTTGACTCAGTCGTATTTCATGGTTGGTATAAGGTGGGATTTTTATTAAAAGATGCTCAAAGAGCCACTCCTTCAACAGATTGTCTAGATATATTATCTAACTTATCTGGGATTTCAAACATCTATTGATCTTGGTACTTCATTTTCTTTACTGAAATTGATGATTTGATAAAGACATTACACATAGGATCAGGATAGATGTAATTGAAGTTGTTCAACTTTAAGTGTTTTAACTTTCGTAAATCTTCGTTTCATTTTTGGATATTTTGATAGATTTTGCATAATCTATTTCTTGTTGTATGAAACGATGTCATTTGTTTAAAGTTGACATGATAAAGTGCTTACATACTTTTTCTGGATTTTATTGTATTTTTCTTAATTTTTCTGAAGAAAAAGGTGTAGCCGATCCGGATCGTGGCAAGTGATCCGGATCCCGAACGCAGGATTTTTCCCTGCGTGTGGCCGATCCGGATCACATTCTCGGCCGATCCGGATCGCGGCTAGGGTTCTATATAGAAACTTTCAGATTCGAGATTTCTTTACCCTAATTTCTGGTTTTCAAGCTTCTAGAGTTTCTCTCTCTAGATTTCTTGCTTCCTGGTGCTTCAAAACTCAAAGTTCTTCGGATTCAAGTAAGTTTTCATGATCAAAACTCGGTTTTTCACAGTTTTTAGGTTTTTTCATCAAACGTGAGTTGAAAAGTTGGATTTTTTCGTTTGTGAATGGTTTTTGATCAAATTTCTTTTGAAATAAGAACTCTGGATCAATTAGTTTTGCTTTTATGCTGGGATTTCACTTGATTAACGAGTTTTTAGGCTTCGATTTCTAAAAATTCGGTTTTAGGGCATAAAAGAGGAATTTTTGTAAATCATGGATTTGATCTATTTTTAAAATTCTTTTTGGAAAACTAATTTGATTCTTGGCTTCTCTATATGATTATGATTGTCTAGGTACAATGTTTTCAAATTTTTCAAAATTGACAATTTTTCATATGTTCTTGAGTTGGTTTTCACAGGACACTTTCTAAAAACTCAAAGCACTGACAAAATGGTGATCACCTGGATCATTTTCCTGCTCACTGCCATGGTTCATGTGAAGGACTCTGCAAAGCCGAAGAGAAGCAAGAGGACAAAGAGAGCAAAAGCTGACTCCGATACTGAATCGGAAACTGAATCGATTGACTGGGACACATTGAAGTTGAAGGGGCTGTCCCAACTGCTGCAAAGGGGAAGGCTCCTGCTGAAGCTCCCAAATCTAAACCTCCTCCTACTGCAGCTGAGAAAGGAAAGGCGCCAATGGAGCCTACCGGAAAAAGAGTGAAAACCTCGGCAAGGAAAAGAAGTGGTGCCCAAGGCATTTCAATCAATGAACCTATGGACAACCTGCCACCATTTCAGGGATTCGTCAGCTCCACACGAATCAAAGATTTTGAAAAGAGGGAATGCATAGGAGAACGACATGTCAATGTACAACAGATGAGGGATAGATCTGCAGAGTTTGGAGCTCTGTTTGATCAAGTTGGTCTTGGTCCGATCTGCAACTTTCCTGAGAAAACTGGGTACTGTCCACACTCAGTTCGGATCTTCTATCAGAATGCAGCAGGTCTTATTGATGAAGTTGATGGACGCCGAGAATTTCATACCTTTGTAAAAGGTATCAAGATCAAAGTCACTCCCCAACTGATTGGAGAGGTGCTCGGTATGACAGCCATCTCAGATGGAGTACATTATTTGAAGACTCAGGTCTTCACAGCCAAATCTTGGAGAATAGTAGTCAATGGAACCTGCTCTCCGGATACTACGTCTGCCGGAAATTCAGTTTACTCCAGGGAACTCAAGAAGGAGTACAAGTACTTAAACTTCATTGTTTGCTACAACATTCTTCCCAACATGAACACGAAAATCGTCCGATGGGATAGGTTGCTATTTCTTTATCTTCTTGGAAACCCAACTGCAGCAATGGGAGCAAACCTGAACATCCCTTACCTCATTTGGAATAGGATGACGCGGTATGTCGAACACTCACATCCCTCTGAGCGACTACCATATCCAATGATTATAATGCGCATCCTTAGGAGATTTAAGGTGGATACGAGCGCGAGTTCGTACATGTATAGTTTGGGGACAATAAATGAGACAACCATTGTCAAGTCTTTGACAACAAAGCAGGATGATCCCCCTTCTCCTCCAATTGGCCAACGAGTTCGAACTCATGCAACTTCTTCCACTGCCCCCGTTCCTCCGAAACAGAAGGCACCTCCATCCACTTCTGACGATGATGCCTCAGTCACATCCATCTTCAAAGAACAACAGCGGCTTTCAAATGAACAAGAACGTATATCCGCTGAATTTTCTGAAATGAAAGGCGATCTTCATGTCATGAAGAATGAGATGGAAATTATCACAGCTTCTCAAGTCACTTTGACCAAGTCAGTCTCTTCAGTGAAAAACTTGTGAAGAAGTTGTTTGCAAAATGGGTTGCACAACTTCTGATGACTCCGACTCTCAGGAGTAAATCTATGTTATAATCATTTTCCTTTGTTTTCTTTATTTTCTCTTTTGTTTTGTTGTTTTGTTTTGCAGGTTTATGATTTGTTTTATGTTGTTAACTCTCCTGTGTTGTAATTATTTGGCTTTGTTTGTGACAAAAAGGGGGAGAGAGTGAGAGTTGAAGAATAAACTCTGAACAATGAACAATGAACTCTGAACAATGATTGTGAATATCAAGGATGAATCAAGGTAAGTATGAATCTCAACTCAACTTTGGTTTTCTTTTGTGGATTTGTGACATGCTTCTATACTAACTATTTGACTAACTATTTGGGCATGTAATATGACTAACAAGTTGATGTTGGACTAACATACTTTGACATTTGGTTTTCAACTGCTTAGAAGATATGTTGGTTTTAACTATGTTCTTTCACATATCTGATTCTTTCAAATGTCATGATGAGATCAAACTCTATCTCTGCATTTGGTTTTCAATGTTTCAATTCTTGAGGTATCTAACGATTTTGTTTGTCAAGAATGTTTTCTGTGTGCAGAAGTTACAGATGTCTAAGTCTAGAGTCTGTTCTAGGAGTTTATCTCATGTTTTTAATTTCTGGAACTCTTTTGTAAATTTTTGTTGTATGGTGATAGCAACAAAAATATCTTTTTGAATTTTCTTTGTGGATCTGTGTTTTGTCACGAAACCGCCAAAGGGGGAGATTGTTACGGAATTTGAGTTGGCGTATTTCGTGAATAGTTTAAGTCTTGAAGATTGAAGATGAAGAAACTCTGGATCATATACCTCAATCTCAAGAAAGAAGAATTCAAAAGGATCAGGTACGTTTAACTAAATAATTTGTGATGATCCGAATACTTCTTATAGTGTAGAAACACCTGGAAGAGGTTTTAACTGCATATTCATCAAAAACTGGACATGGGACATGTTCAGGATCCGGATCGTGTCTTTCAATCCGGATCCCGAAGGGTGTTCGTTCATACACTAGTTCAATCCGGATCATGCATTTGATGATCCGGATCCCGAACATGAGTTTTACCTGTTGGCTTGAACGATCCGGATCGTGGAATCTCAATCCGGATCCCGAACACATTGTTCTGGTAAAACTGTATGAACGATCCGGATCGTAGATTATGATCCGGATCCCGAACAGGCGGTTTTCTGGAAATTGCTCTCTACGCGTAAGCGATCCGGATCGTGACTTGCGCAATCCGGATCGCCGTCGGTAAAACTTTCCAGAAAAGTTTGTTTTTGATCCGAATATTCTTCCTAGGGTTTCTAACCTATAAATAGCCCTTCCTTTTCATTTCTAGGGCAATCCACAATCGGAAAAGAGCCGTCATTTTCAAATATCATTTTATACGGCCTTAGATCCACATATAGAGAAGAACGGAAATCATTAGATCTATTTAATGGTTCTTCATCTATATTGATTAGTTTGATTCTAGGATTTTCATACTCATATCTTGAGTTGAATCAAACTAATGAATACTTAGATGGTATTTCCGATCTACTCTTGATCTAAGTATTCGGCGGATCATCACCACCCAAACAAACAACGATTTACCCCAAAATCGGCGCGTGGACTCGCGTGGCCTTGTGGATTCAAGGTGTTATCGCTCTCGTGGATTCGGAGCGAGGTGCGTTCGTGGATTCGAAGCGTACCATTGGGTGAAGACCGTGGATTCGGTCGGACGTCGTGGACTCGACGTTGGACGCTGTGGATTCAGCGTTGGCGGCGCAAATCGTGGATTCGAGAAGCGTTGCGGAGCGAGCGGAGAAGATCGACTAGGGGCGTATGGTAAAAGGTTGAGTCGTCTGTGAGTACGTTATATCACCTTGTACGTGTGTTAACTCTAGTGGATTTCGCCGTGTTATCGGTCCCGTGGTTTTTTACTCCGGTTTGGAGTTTTCCACGTAAAAATCTTGTGTGTTCTTTTATTTTTCCGCATTGGGTTTTATCGCACAATGATTTTTGAGTGTTTATTGTTTACACCTATTCACCCCCCTCTAGGTGTTTTTTCCCCTATTAGATCCTTATTAACCTAAACCCAACAAAGGGGTTTGGATCTCTTGATCCAGCAATTTCTGGACTGCTAAATAGCAAGCCTCTGAGTCCCTGTGCTGTCCAGAGATGAATGAACAAGTTAGTTTTAAAATTTTGCACAATTAGATTTCAAGTTGGAGCAAGTTGAAGCTCTAGGATGGTTAGTTGGCCTTGGGGCTGTTTTGAGCAGTGCGCAACTTCGCAACAGTGAGCCGTAGACTAATTTGTGGTCACTGAATGCGATGCTCACCTTAGATGCCCTACGATGCGATTAACAGTTGGCATGCACTACGATGCCCTAGGCTCGTCAAACACAAATTTTTGTCGGCGCCACTGCACTCAGAACGACAATGCCATTTAAATTGACTGCTCAGACCGTCAGATTTGAACTCCAGATGGTCGATCGGCCGACGTTGACCGGTGAGGGAATTAAATCAGGGGGTTACTATTCATTTCACTATTCACTTAAGTCGCGGGCCCCACTAACTTCTTCGTTGATTTCTAGATGATCCGACTGTCAGATAGAAAATCGGTCTATACTATTTTCAATCGATTCGACGAGACGGTCGCACTGGCGATTTCAGATTTTTGAGATCAGACTCGAATCTGAAAGGCGAAAATAGTGCTCCAAAAACTGTGCAATTTGCACACCGGTATACGACCACTTAGGTTTATTTTTGTATTTTCTCATTCACATTCATATTTGAATTCTTCAAATTCAAATTTGAATTTCTCGGGTACTACACCAATATTGAAGGTATCGAGGAAACATAAAAAAAGAATAGTGGACGTACCTTCGGATTTGGATAGAGGGCCGGTGTCGAAGTCAAACCGGCCGACCATCTCGTCGAAAGCAATGTCAAATAAGGCATCGCTGGTGTCCTCCACGATCGCCGGAAGAGCTCGTCGGAAAGGCCTCCGAAAATATTTTCAAACGACACGGGGATGAAGTGTCGTTTTAGGCGGTTCCCGGCAACGGTGATCCGGTCTACCTCGGTTACTTCCTTTATTGGATAATGATTGCGATGGGAGTTGTCGGTAAAGTAAGAGGCTGGGGTCGGAAGTGCTTGGATTAGCCTAAACTGTCGGGCTGCAAAGTAGGGCGAATAAACCTCGGTGCCTGGCACCAATTTGGATTGGCTTTTAAGGCCGATGTGCAGGTCTCGGGGAGCGAGGAAAGAGTACCATACAGCGGTATGCTCGGCAAGTTCCACTGACTCCGCCCGGTTACAAATGTATTCAAATCTCTCCCGAAATCAGGAAGGCCGGTTGGTGTGGGTGGCAAAAGGCGCCCAGCTGCCCGACGACCATTCCTCTTTGGTATAAAACACCTGAAAGTAATGTGGGAAGTTGAGGGAACTACCTGAAGAAAAGGGTGCGAGATAATCGAAAGATCGGCCGAAAGAGACAGAGAGCTGAGGTGGAACTGGAGCGAACTCAGCGCGACGAAGAAGCGAAGGAAAGTAGCACTGGAGACACAGTTGCAAGAAGCACAAGACGTCGCAGCTTGAGCTGATTGCCAGCTAATTATCATTGTGAGGAGCCGGCTTTATTACCTCAAATATCTATTGATACAAGAAGGCGAGAAAGTAAGGGTCGAGGGCGAGCTTCTGACCATTAAATAGCGTCACGGTTATCGGCAGAGAATCCCGGTTCATTTTTGAGACCGGATGCAAAATACCAAAGGAAGGCGATGTGCTCATCCCTTGATACTGGCTCGTCCCCACGGTCGGTGAAGATCTTCGCGAATTTTTCATATAAGAGATCTATCTTCGAATCTAGACTGGGAGCAAAATCGTCCACGCCATCGGCTGAGAAGGCCGAGGACAGAATAACACCATGAGGATGAAGGATGGTGATGGCGGCCACGTCCATCAGCGTCGAGGTGAATGACCCTGAAAGAAAGAAGAATGTGTTGGAACGCGGCGACCAGAAGCACAAGGCCGATGCTAAGAGTAGCATATCGGCCTGATAACTATTCCGAGAGAGTTGAATGGCGTCAAAGATGTCAAGTTCTCTCCACAGTTCCCCATAAGCGGCCTGTATCCGATCAAGTCACCGCACGTAAGAAACGGAAGCGGCGGGCCAAGTGTGGAGACTCCTCCCGAAGGCCTTATTAGAAGCCCAGGTGCCGAAATAGACTTTGGCCGCTAGCAACGGAATGCTAGTGGTTGTGAACGGAAAGGTTTCCTCGGAGGGATTCGTCACGAAGGAAGGCCCATGGAAGAAGCATAAGGGATTCTCCGTCGTCGGACGAAGAAGCCGAAAATCAATGACAGAGTCAGACGACAATGGAGCAGCACGAGAAGCCTTGAAAAAAGAGAAAGCCAAAAAGTGGAGAGGAAGATAATGCAAGGAGGAGGAAAAGGCGGTAAAAGATCACAAGAGTAAGGTATATTTAAACTTCGAAAAATAGCGTGCACCTCAAGATTAGGGTTTCGAACTGATGAAATAGGAATCGCCGCCTCTCGAAAATCGGCAACATTTATGGCGAAACGATTTACGAACGGGCACAAACCGTCGGATGGATCGGTGATGTTAGATCATCTTAAGTCATGATCAATTGCGAAAATCGAGGAGCGAAATGTTAATGAGGAAGCAATCAAAGTAAAATCGTTAAAAGATTTGATCAACAGGCGTGGAAGAAGGATATGTCGTTGATGGCAAATATCTCGATTGAAGAGCCAGGATAATGGAAAAATCACATTATGACAAATACGAGGAGAATGATCAGAGATCCCACGGCTCGCGTTGGTCATCTCTGAGATTTCGACAACTGCCCAAACAGCACATCAGGCGATTGCCGAGCGGGTATTGTTGAGACCAGAATTTTCGCCATTTAAGGGAGCGACACATGGCATCTACCATCGGCTAAAGACATCCGTTGACGGGAGAATGAGTCAACAAAGCAGGGCTCGTATCTCAGTTAAGACCGATCTCAGTCGCGTAAGAGTGCAGCACGCAACAAAGACATCAGCCGACAGGAAAAGCAGCCGAAATAAAGAGATCATCGCTTCTGTCACGCCCCGGGTGTAAACCAGAACCCGGGCCCGTTTACAGATCCGCCGTGCATGCGGTATTTCCCGCATACACGAAGCGTCGGTAACCTGCTCAGATATAAGAAATAATAATAAAAGAGCATAATAATCAGAGCTAAACTAAAACTACTGTATCTCAGACAGAAGCTGGAAGTGAAAAGTACAACTGTAAAATAAATACAACATCTCTCCCAGCTCACCACAAATATACAAAAAGCTGGGAAAAGCCAGACCCAAAAGAAAAAGTAAAAGCTGTCTGAGAAAACCGGGTACACCAAAAACTCCAGCTACATCCCTCAGGTGGCTCGCTATCTAGTCCGCAATCCGCTTACCTCGATCAGTTGCTGATGGTCCAGCAACTCCCGCAGAGGACTCTGCAAAACAAGGGGAAAGAAGGAAATAAGAAAAGACAATGGGGGTAAGTACTACTATAAACAGTAGCCTCCCCTAGTGGGTAAAGCCTCAGCTCAGACATGCCCACCAGGTGATCAGAGGCAAAAAGGGAAAGGAAAAGAAAGGGGGGGGGGGTGAAGACAAATATGACAACTGATAAAATGCTATCCCTGGTATGCCTCTACATGATAACCCAACAACGATGGGAAAAGGATGCATCAGTATCAAGAAGCCTGTCAAAAACGACCCAATCTGACCGCAAGTGGACACTGGCACTGCCTGCTCTGCCGCACGGGTATGCCAGCCTACGCATAACACCGAAGCAAAAGGAGTCCCCAGGACTCAAAGTCTGTCTGCCGCGCACTCCGGAGTGGCACTCGTGGGGAGCGACCCACACGAGGAAAGTAAGTAACCACAAGTAACCTGATATAGCAGGACTGGATCAAGACTCAATGAAGTGGGAAAAACCCTCCACAAAAGAAAGCCCGATCCCCATCACCCAATCTGATGCAATAGTACAACCCGGTCAACCACCCAAGATCCGTGGTTGCCGCAATACCCTGTCAAAAGCCCAACCTGTCCCAAATCCCCAGCACCGGACTACACTATCCAACTCCCGCTCGAACCCGAGCAACTATGCCTCAAGTCTAGATAATAGGAGAAAGAAAGGAATAAAACATGGTTTCTCCTAAGTCAAGTCCCAAAAATAGTGTAGCAGTAAAAAGATGACTAAGCCAAGTGACCAGTTTAAACATGCATTGTCCCAATATTTTGTCCATTTTTCAAGAATAATCAGTTTAGAGTGACATAATCTAAGGTGACAGTCTTATGAATAATCATCAATTTTGCAGTCCTCAATTACTATTCAGCCCCTAATACATGCAGTCCAGAATAAATGAGTGACTAAATAAATAATCATGCTGTCAGCAATTTCAACAAGGATCATCTAACAATTAACTAGTTTCCTAGAGCATGCAAGGCTACCAACAATTAGTTTAACATCAATAACATGGGAACACTCTGATGTTCCTAGTGGGCATATCAAAGGAGAGGAGTACAACAACCACCCACCTGAAGTGCGAACTGTCCGGATCCGTACAGCTAAAAATACCCAAAAACTCTAATCCCTTGCTCCAACAAGTTCAGCACACCCGTAACACTCCTGGCACAATACAAAGTCCACTAAATACACTTAGGCTCCCAAATATTGCTCTTATAACCACATACAACAACAGTCCCAAAACTGCTAAATTTTCACCAGCAGAAAGTGCCCAGAAAATTCCCAGAAAAATATCACAGCGATCCTTGCGTCGATAGCTCCGCAACGGTAGCTTGCAAGCCCAAATCTGAGTTCGGTAAGTCAAGATATAAATTCGGCAAGGGGGTACACTCATACAAAAATCTTTGCTAAAAACTGTACACTGTTCACAGAGAAAACAGGGATTTTCACCTCGAAATAAATCTCAGGAAATTCCAAGAAAAATACGAGCGCGTTCCTTGCGATCTGTAGATGAAAAAGTTGTATAAGCACGTTTCCGTCTGACGCTCGCGCGCGAAGATACGGCCAAAACACTCTGCTGCTGTCACAGAAATCCACACAGAAAAAGGGGTCACTGTGTTGCCTCGGGATCCGTGCCAAAACCTCGAAACGGGAAAGTGCAATCAATATGAAAGATGAAGCCCTACCTCTTAGGAGTCTGTCGGCGCAAGAATCACAGAAAAAGGATCTCGGGGTAGCCCAGGGGAGCTAAAACACTGCTGCTGCGCCGAAGAAGAACACAGGAACCACAACGTCGCGCCGCGCCGTAAAATAGAGAACCTCGGGATTCGAGCCTCCAAAAATTCTGAAACTCCGCAGGAAGATCAAGGATTAAGAGAGGAAAAATTCATCAAAGGAAGCTCGGGGAGATCTTGCACAGACTGAGAGAAAAAGGGCTACAAAGAGGGCTCGGGCTGCCTATTTATAGGCTGAAGAAAACATTTGGGGAAATTCCCATTTTGTCTCGAGATTCGGGCGCCCGAAATCTTTCGGGCGCGCACAGTGCGGCCCGGCCCATGACTTTCGGGCGCACACAGTGCGGCCCAGCCCAACCCGTGCGGTCGGACGGGATCCAGGCTTCGTCCGACCCGCCCCGGCGCCCGCCACGTGTGTTACGGAATTTGAGTTGGCGTATTTCGTGAAAAGTGTTAAGTCTTGAAGATTGAAGATGAAGAAGTTTGGATCATATACCTCAATCTCAAGAAAGAAGAATTCAAAAGGATCAGGTATGTTTAACTAAAGATTTTTGGTGATCCGAATACTTCTTGTAGTGTAGAAACACCTGGAAGAATGTTTAATTGCATAAAAATCAAAAACTGGACATGGGACATGTTCAGGATCCGGATCGGGCCTTGCAATCCGGATCCCGAAGGGTGTTCGTTCATACACTGGTTCAATCCGGATCGCAGCATCTCATGATCCGGATCCCGAACACTTGTTTTACCTTGGTACTTGCACAATCCGGATCAGGATTTGCAATCCGGATCCCGAATGATGATGTTTGGTAAAACTGTATGAACGATCCGGATCGGGGACTACGATCCGGATCCCGAACGAGTGTTTTTCTGGAAACCGTCTTTCTTGCTACTGCAATCCGGATCGCCCAATTCCGATCCGGATCGCCGTCCGTAAAATTTCCAGAAAAGGCTGTTTTTGATCCTTATCTTCTTCCAATGGTTTCTAACCTATAAATAGACCCTATATTCATTTCTAGGGCATCCACATGAACGGACTTAATAGAAAAATATAGCCGAAAGGAAAAATCCACATATAGAGAAGAAAGGAAATCAATAGATTAATTCTATGTTTCTTCATCTATATTGATTGATTTGATTCTAGGTTTTCCAACTCAGATTTTGAGTAGAATCAAATCAATGAATACTTAGATGGTATTTCCGATCTATTTCTAATCTAAGTATTCGGCGGATCATCACCACCCAAAAACAACGATTTACCCCAAATCGGCGCGTGGACTCGCGTGGCCTTGTGGATTCAAGGTGCAACCGCTCTCGTGGATTCGGAGCGAGGTACGTTCGTGGATTCGAAGCGTGCTACTGGGTGAAGACCGTGGATTCGGTCGGACGTCGTGGACTCGACGTTGGACGCTGTGGATTCAGCGTTGGGCGCAGATCGTGGATTCGAGAAGCGTCGTGGAGCGAGCGGAGAAGATCTACTAGGAGCGTATGGTAAAAGGTTGAGTCGTCTGTGAGTACGTTATATCACCTTGTACGTGTGTTAATTCTAGTGGATTTCGCCGTGTTATCGGTCCCGTGGTTTTTTACTCCGGTTTGGAGTTTTTCCACGTAAAAATCTTGCGTGTTATTTTTATTTCCGCATTGGGTTTTATTGCGCAATGATTTTTTGAGTGTTTATTGTTTACACCTATTCACCCCCCTCTAGGTGTTTTTTCCCCTATTTAGATCCATATTAGTATAACCCAACAAGTGGTATCAGAGCGGGAATAGGGTTGTAAACAATGGTTGAAGGTGGAAACATCAATCGACCCCCTTTCTTTGATGGAACAAATTATGCGTACTGGAAAGTACGGATGAAAGCCTTTTTAATTTCCATCGACGAAAGGGTGTGGCAATCAATTGAATTAGGATGGTCTAATCCAACTGAAATTATTTCTGATGTTCGCACCTTAAAACCTAGGTCGAAATGGACCAAGGAAGAGATAGATTCATCTTCTTACAATGGCAAAGGAATTAATGCTTTATTTAATGCTTTGTCACAAACAGAGTTCTCTCGCGTCTCGGCATGTGAGACTGCGAAAGAAATCTGGGATGTTCTTCAAGTTACGCATGAGGGAACTAACCTTGTGAAGATTCAGAAACTGCAAATGCTTACGAGCAAGTTTGACTCTATTTCTATGGCAGAAAATGAATCTTTCACAGACTATTACACACGATTGCAAGACATCGTAAACTCATGTGCTAACTTGGGAGAGAAGATTCCAGAATTTAAAGTTGTAAGAAAGATTTAAGAACTCTTCCTGAACGATTTCGCCCGAAGGTCGCAGCCATTGAAACAATTAAACACCCGGACGAAATGCGTGTAGAAGAATTAGTTGGTGCATTACAAACTTATGAAATGACATTTCCTACTAACTATTCTTCTGGAAAGGCATCCTCTTCTAAGTCTTCAGGTTATGCATTGAAAACAACAAAGAAGAAGACGCGGATTCATCCTCCTCAGACGATGACGAGAACCTATCTATGGAGGACTTTGAGAAGCAGCTCGCTCTCTTGACAAGGAAGTTTCGCCGCAACTTTCGAAGGGGTAATTCAAGCAAAACTCCATCCTTCGGAAAGTCCAAGAAAGGCAAGGGTTCTTCAAGCTACAAGTCAAGAAAGCAAGAGAACTTCTCAAAGGATAAGAAAAGTTCAGAGGGACAAGTACAGTGCTTCAAATGTCGAGGCTACGGCCACATTGCAACGGAGTGTCCCAATAAGAATCCGGCAAAGAAGAAAGCGATGCAAGTCGTTACTTGGGATGACAACTCCACGTCAAATGAGTCATCCTCAAGTGATGAAGAAGACAACGCGACAGCATTCCGCGTGTCACGCCCCGGGGTCGAAACTGCGACCCGGGCTCGCTAACAGATCCGCCATCTGTACGGAAACTGCCGTACAGACGAAGCGTCTAACCTGCAAAAGATAGAACTACAGCTATACAGATATCAGAGCGGGTAATAAAAGCTGTAATATAAAATCTCACTACTAAAAGCTGAACATAAAATACAAGTCTATCTCCCGAATACAAGATGATACAAATAGAAATCAACCTATACAACATCTACAAATCCACAGGGGAGATAGCTAAAACTAGAAAAACAATACATGAACAACTCCCACAGTCCGGGATGGTACATCTACCTCACTCTAAAGTAATAATGCTGGTAGGGAACTATCACGCGACTCCCTGTCCTCGGTCCGTCAAGCCAGCTCGGGCAGGAACGGAAGAAAGCCTCAGCAACCTGTCACCGACAGAGGGTGTGAGAACTACATCCTACAGTAGTTCTCAGTGGGTACCGTCTCCAAGAACCACGGTCTGCCCACTAAGTCTACTAGAGGCATAAGATAACAGAATGAAACTGAAATAATGAAAGAACAAGCTGGAAAAATATCTACAGCTATCATGCCTCTATCTACTATGCTCAACAAGAAAGAACACAGATGATGGTATGCATCCACTCAAACTGACAGTAGGTCATAAGTACTATGCTCAAAGTATAACCGACTATGACACATGATATGCATACTCTCTCACATAACACCCAATCTCAATGACTGTCCCACTTTGGACCAGTCAAGCAGCCTGCGCTCACCTACTGCCACTACGCCCAAACAGGACTTGGTCTTACGTAGGGTGTCCCTCAAGGACTATCTCAATCTCAAGCGAACTCTAGTGTATCAACTAGTCGCATCATCGCAGCCTCGTCAGGCTCGGTATCATCATCGCACCCGGGGCGTAGCTCGAGGGGAGCGACCCCAACGAACTCAAGTATCACAAGTATCTCATAACTGGCATGAATTGCCAGGCTCAGCAGGCTATAATCCACGATCAAACAGATCGGTATCTCGATGCTCAAAGCACAACTCGGTCGGAGAACCCTCCACAACTCAACCTCACAACACAACTCACTCAAGAAAGTACTACACGGCTGGGACCGCCGTCACTCCATACGGCTCCCACAACGACACCCCACTCATAGACGAGCAGAGCCGACTGACGCGGCAAGGTCCGAGAATCCCGATAGACCGGTGCCTAGAACCCCAATCAAACAAGAACAGACTCTAGGCTCAGCCTATCGAAGTTCTCGATCCTTTACCGTTCAGGGATTCGGCCCCTCTCGGTTAAAGTGGGCAACTATCTCAACTCAAACTCATAACTCACGGCTGGAGATGCTCCACAGCTAGAACTGCACAGAGTCCGAAAACCCCGGGAGTCTACTACCTACGACCCCAATCAAACAAGAACCGGCTATAGGTGTCGCCTCCCGTTGTTTTCGGCCCAAGACGAAATCAGCCCTTAGAACCCAGATCCCCCGCCCTGGCGGATGAGGGAATTTAGTAAAAAGATGACCTTTATAAAGAAATATCATTTCTCCTCAACCCCCTTGGGGTGAGGGTAAAATTTACCCTTTTGAAAACTATCTTAAATTGAGAAAACCAGCTTTTATGGATTTTAGTTCTTGAGAAAATCAGTTGAAAACGAGTTTGTTTCCCGAACTCCCAAGGGTGACACCTTCGCCCAATCAAACAAGAACAAGCTCCGGCGACCCTTAGGAATACGGAAGGAAAACACTGGTATACCAAAATCATGAGAGTTCAAAAGCATTCTGGGTTCAAGGTCCTGATAGCATACGTACTCCACGATCACAACGTGGTAGTGACGAGAAAACGATGCACAACTAGAAACCCGGGACCACCGTTTACTCTAAACGGTTCCCAAACCACCAACACTGGCCTAACACAGCCACCAGACCCCACTCAGCCCCCAGGCCCGAGTGAAACACCCATCCCACAAAACTCTGACCACTCGGCCCACTACCCGGGCGAGGAACCCTATGTCCAGAAGGAAATGCAGTGTGTGGAATGTCTAAAGCATAATAGAACCTAGCCCAGATTAAGGTTCTCTATTGGTCTGGTTGAATACATGCAACATATGACGGGGGTGCTAGTCAAGTTCCAAGAAACACTTAAACTAGCATGCAATCCTATCATAATAGAATTAGAAGGAAGTCCGTAGACTTGGAGAGAAAACCAACCCACCTCAGATCGCCCCCAATTGCTTGTCGACACTTGCAATTGGGCTCAGCGGGCTTACCTTGTCTCCACGAGGTCCGCACGCAACCCGAAGTACGATGCCGGAACCCGCACGCAAAACGGAGTCACAAGGTCGCGTCCCAGTCAGATGCTAAAACTACACTGCAAACTGCCAGGAAAGAAGAAATCGCAAAATCAGTCAAAACGGTCGAAAACCAAGCATCCGGCGACGAAAAACAGCCTCCATTAGCGAAAAACAGCGCGCGGCGCGAAAACAGCCCTTCATCGGCGAAAAACAGCGCACGGCGCGAAAAACAGCCTTCATCGGCGAAAAACAGCCTCCGTCGGAGAAAAACAGACTCCGACAGCGAAAACAGCGGTCGACGGCGAAAAACAGCGGTCGACGGCGAAAAACAGCTCGCGGCGGCGAAAACAGCGGTCGACGGCGAAAACCAGCGGTCGACGGCGAAAAACAGCTCGCGGCGGCGAAAACGGCGGTCGACGGCGAAAAACAGCTGTCGACGGCGAAAAACAGCTCGCGGCGGCGAAAACGGCGGTCGACGGCGAAAAACAGCAGTCGACGGCGAAAAACAGCTCGCGGCGGCGAAAACGGCGGTCGACGGCGAAAATCAGCTGTCGACGGCGAAAAACAGCTCGCGGCGGCGAAAACGGCGGTCGACGGCGAAAATCAGCTGTCGACGGCGAAAAACAGCTCGCGGCGGCGAAAACGGCGGTCGACGGCGAAAAACAGCTGTCGACGGCGAAAAACAGCTCGCGGCGGCGAAAACGGCGGTCGACGGCGAAAATCAGCTGTCGACGGCGAAAAACAGCTCGCGGCGGCGAAAACGGCGGTCGACGGCGAAAAACAGCAGTCGACGGCGAAAAAACAGCTCGCGGCGGCGAAAACGGCGGTCGACGGCGAAAATCAGCTGTCGACGGCGAAAAACAGCTCGCGGCGGCGAAAACGGCGGTCGACGGCGAAAATCAGCTGTCGACGGCGAAAAACAGCTCGCGGCGGCGAAAACGGCGGTCGACGGCGAAAAACAGCTGTCGACGGCGAAAAACAGCTCGCGGCGGCGAAAACGGCGGTCGACGGCGAAAATCAGCTGTCGACGGCGAAAAACAGCTCGCGGCGGCGAAAACGGCGGTCGACGGCGAAAAACAGCTGTCGACGGCGAAAAACAGCTCGCGGCGGCGAAAACGGCGGTCGACGGCGAAAAACAGCTGTCGACGGCGAAAACGGCGGTCGACGGCGAAAACCAGCGGCCTCCGTCGGCGAAAAACAACGCTCGACGGCGAAACCGGCCTCCGTCGGCGGAAAAACAACGCTCGACGGCGAAACCGGCCTCCGTCGGCGAAAAACAGCGCCCGACGGCGAAACTGGCCTCCGTCGGCGAAAAACGGGGCCGGCACGCAAACCGAGGCGTCGACGAAGTCCCGGGGCACGCCGAGCGACGAAGACGGCGGACGCGCGGCCCAAGGAACCGGCCGAGCGGAGCAGGGGCCCGCCGCGCGGCGCCGGAGCGCGCCGCGCGGCGCCCCAGCGGCGCTGCGCGCGGCGCCCAGCGGCGCTGCGCGCGCCCGCGCGCAGCCCGCGCGTAGCCCGCCGCGCGCAGCCCGCTGCGCGCAGCGGTGCGCGCCCGCGCGGGGGCCCGCGCGCCCGCGCAGGCCCGCGCGCGCGCGGCAGGGCCGCGCGCAGGCGCGGGCAGGGCCACGCGCGGGCCCCGCGGGCCGCGCGCGCCTGCGCGCGGCCCCCTGCCGCGCGCGCGCGGCCCTGCCGCGCGCGCGCGCCCGCGCGCGGCCCGCGGGGCCTGCGCGCGGCCCTGCCGCGCGCGCCTGCCTGCGCGCGGCCGGGCAGCGCCGCGCGCAGCGGCGGCGGAAAATTTTTAAAAAAATTTAAAAAAAAATTCAAAAAAATTACAAAAAATTTAAATAAATTTTAAAACTTAATTTAGCTCCAAAATTTTCCAAAAAAATTCTCAAAGCACCAAATTTTTCCCAAAAATCCAATTTTTTGCATTTAAAATCAACAAAAAATTTCCCAAGCTCCAACATCAAAAACCAAAATTTCCAAAGCTTTCTAACATAAAATCCAAGCTCAAAAACTCTACTATAAATCCAAACGAGATAAAACACCTCAATCTTACCTCAAGTTGCTCGATGCACACCCACGAGCTCCATGGCCACCAAGGGGAAAACCGAAACCCAAAAGCCACTCCAAAACCATCTTGATCATCTTCCTCTCCCTCATCTTATTTCTTTTTCTCTCCTTTTTTCTCTTTTCTTTCTCTCTTTCCCTTTCTTTCTTTCTTGCTTTCTTTGCTGCTTCGTGGAGGCAACAGAGCCTTTGAGGGAGGGAGGTAGGTGGTGGTGGAGGCTATCTCAAGGGTGAAGTTACCACCCTTGAGAGGCTCCAACACAAACCCTTAATTAAGCATACTAATTAAGTGCTAATCAAATTAAAAGCCAAGGTTTAAAACTTTAAAAAACTTACATTTAAAATCCAAAACCCCTCAACAAGACAACTGTCACAAAGCAAGTGAAGTAAAATTAATTAACATGACTATTAAAATAATAATAAAATAATGCAAAAAGCCCAACTCCAACTCACTTTTTGCCTTCGGGCCTTCCGCCGCTGCCCGGAACCACACGAACCCCGCTGTAAATCGAAAATACACGTGTCCATAGCTTTTTCTCTTCAAAAAGCTCATCCGTTGAGTCGGGGTGCTCAAACCGAAAAACCGGCTCCGAAAATGTCAGTTCCGACTCACTTTTTACCTCTGGATCTTCCGCGTCAGTCCGGAACCTCCCGAACTGCGCTGTAATCTGATTATGTACCTGTTCCAGGTGTTCCCGAATTTTCGGCGCTCCACTGTGAAGTCGGTAATTCCCAAATCTCATCCACAATCGGCATACAAAGCCCGGAAAAATCCCGAATCGAGCTGGAGCTTCTGCGTTGATCCAAATCAATCCGGCATCAACTGTAAACTCAAATGCAACATGTCCGAGGCAATCTCACCACTCCAGGCCATCACATGTGGTCGGCGCGCTGTCCGAAGTCCCAGTACTCTACAACGCGTCCACTACATCTTCACCCTTCATGTGCTTGATGGCTAGTACCTCCGATTCCTTGTCCAACTCCTCCCTTGTTGAAAAGAACGCTACGGACAGCGAATCGAGCAATTCTGAAGGTGAAGATTTTGCTCTTGCCTACCATAAGCTTTTGAGGGATTCAAAGAAACTGGCAAAGCAAAACCGGAGTTTGAGAGGGAGATTGCAGGATCTCGAAGAAGAAGCAAAATGGGCATCTTCTCTCTCAAATGCTCTTGAAGTGGAAAGGGATAATCTAGTCAAAGCAAATGTTTCCCTTCAAGAGAAAAATGAGCTTTTCGAGAAAGAACATGAGAAATTGGTGGATAAAGCGAATTATTTCTCAAAGCTCTACGGCGAGGCTCGACAGGATAAAATGGAAATGACAAAGACCATACTCCAACTAAAGATGACTTAAAGCGATTTTCTTCTGGAAGGAGTAAGTTGGACAGACTTCTTGGTCTTGGTCAAACAAATAAGTTCGGCCTCGGATACACTCAAACTGGAGACATTCCAAGTTCGAGTGGGACAGTTTTTGTGCCTCAGTCGGTATCTCCTCCTCCGACACCGGAATTCACGACAAGCAACGACAACAAGCCTACTTCATCCTCCTCGGGATCGTCAAGAACTAAGGTATGTTTTCGTTGTGGCATTTCAGGGCACATAAGGAGAAATTGCAAGACGGGAGCCAAACGCACACCTCAAGCACCTCTTGCAATGACTACCAAAAAGGTGATTCCTCAGAAATCAAATGCAAATCATTTGAAGGAAAAGAGCCTTGGTAGTACACCGCTCAAGACGACATCATCAAGGAGCAGCAATTCTTCAAACAAGACGCTTTCACCTAGGAGAATAACTTCACGACCATTACCGACGCATTCCAAAAAGGTTTGGGTGCGCAAAGGTGAAATTTTCCTTGTCTTGTTACCAATGTTTCCTTGCATGCATATGATAGTTCGTCTTGGTATCTGGATAGCGGGTGTTCCCGTCACATGACCGGTGACAAAAACTGTTTTCAAACCTTTGAGAAAATCTCCGGAGGACTTGTTGTTTTCGGAGATGGTCGGTCTTCCAAAATTGTTGGAAAGGGAACGGTAGCTATTCCGGATGGCCCGGTTCTAAATAATGTGTTATTTGTTCATGGCCTTAAGACTAACCTCATAAGCATAAGTCAACTTTGTGATAATGGTTATTCAGTTAATTTTTCATCTGATGAATGCACTGTAACTGACAAGAACCATGCTTTCTTTTTAAAAGGGGTTAGATCAGAAAACAATTGTTATGTAGTTCCTATAAAATTTCTGAAAAATGTAACCTAGCATCTTTGAAAAATGAAACACTTTGGCATGAAAGGCTAGGTCACATAAACTTTAAGGAACTTGCTAGAATTTCAAACAAAGATGTGGTCAAGGGGGTTCCTAAACTTTCTTTTGAACAAAACATTGTGTGTGGCGGTTGCCAAAAGGGAAAACAGTCTAGGACTGCACACAAGAACTTGAACCACATAGGTACAAAACGGCCTTTGGAACTTTTGCACATGGATTTAATGGGGCCAACTCGTCAACCATCCTTGGGAGGTAAATGGTATATTTTCTTATTGGTTGATGATTTCTCTAGATATACTTGGGTAGCATTTTTAAAAGAGAAAGCTGATACTTTTGATTCTTTTCACGAGATTTGCCATCGTATTATGATTGAAAAGAATGAAAAGATTACTCGAGTTAGAAGTGATAGAGGTGGAGAATTCATAAATTCCAAATTCATTGATTTTTGCACTTCTAACGGCATTAAACATGAATTCTCCGCACCTTATACACCTCAACAAAATGGTGTAGTCGAGCGCAAAAACAGGGTCGTACAGGAGATGGCACGTGTTATGCTTCATAGCCGGAACCTACCTTTATATTTTTGGGCTGAAGCGGTGAACACTGCTGTCTATGTTATTAATCGAGTGTATTTGCGCCCGGGGACTTTGAATACACCATATGAACTATGGTTTTGTAGAAAACCTAACATCAAATATTTTCGTATCTTTGGGAGTCGGTGTTTTATTTTACGTGATCGCGAGAATCTTGGAAAATTTGACTCTCGAAGTGACGAAGGGATTTTCTTAGGTTATTCTACAAACAGCAGAGCATATCGAGTTTTTAACTTAGAATCTAAGACGATCGTAGAATCGATAAATGTTAAGGTAGATGAAGCTTTTCACTTTGAATCTGAAAAATCTACCCTCGATATCTCTCTTGATGATGATACACCTGCTAATGCATCTTCTTCTAACAATTCTTTCGATAATAATGATGCATCTAACGGTTCTTCAAGTTTATCTGATGTGCAGGAATCATCTCGTGTACCTCCGACTACTCCTTACCTCAAACGTTACGCATCTCCAAGGATCATCCTGAATCGAACATCATTGGAGATCCACAAGAAGGAGTTAGAACACGGAGACAATTGGTTTGCGGATTTGCATGCTATGTATCTCAAATCGAACCAAAGAATGTTGATGAAGCTCTTCAAGATGACTACTGGATTGAAGCAATGCAGGAAGAGCTCCATCAATTTGAGCGAAACAAAGTCTGGGAATTAACGAAGCCTCCGAAGCAACACAATGTGATAGGTACCAAATGGATTTTCAAGAACAAGAAAAATGAAGATGGTACTATCATCAGGAACAAAGCAAGGTTAGTTGCTCAAGGCTACTCTCAAGTAGAAGGTATAGACTTTGATGAAACTTTCGCCCCTGTAGCTAGACTCGAGTCCATTCGTATCTTATTTGCGATTGCTTGTCATTTTAAAATCAAATTATTTCAAATGGACGTTAAGAGCGCCTTTTTAAATGGGTTTTTAAATGAGGAAGTTTATGTGGCTCAACCGAAAGGTTTTGTGGATCATAAACTACCTAACCATGTTTTTCGTCTGAAAAAGGCTCTTTACGGTCTGAAACAAGCACCGCGAGCATGGTACGAAAGGTTGACAAAGCACCTTTTGGAAAAGGGCTATACTCGAGGGGGAGCTGACAGGACTCTCTTTGTGAAGCATTATCAAAACAATTTCATTGTTGCTCAAATCTATGTCGATGACATTGTATTTGGCGCAACAAGAGATAATGATGCTTCTAAATTCGCGGAGACCATGGAAAGCGAATTTGAGATGTCCATGATGGGCGAATTGACTTATTTTCTTGGATTACAAGTTAAACAAAACGATGAAGGAATTCACTTGTGTCAATCCAAGTATGCAATGGAGTTGGTCAAAAAGTTTGATCTAGAAAATTCTAAGGATTTTCCGACTCCAATGGGAACTAGCCATAAGGGACTTGGAAGTGAATCACATAGTGAGAATGTAGACGAGAAACTGTATCGCAGTATGATTGGAAGTCTACTATATCTCACGGCTAGTCGCCCGGATATATCCTTCAGTGTTGGGATTTGCGCGAGATATCAATCAGCACCGAAGGAGGTTCACCTGAAAGCGGTGAAACGGATCATCCGGTATATCAAAGGTACAATAATTTCGGAATTTGGTATCCTATGGGAACAAGTTTGGATATTGTTGGATACTCAGATGCCGATTGGGCTGGATCAGTGGATGATCGGAAAAGCACGAGTGGTGCATGCTTCTATCTTGGCCATTGCCTTGTTGCATGGCACAGTAAAAAGCAGAACTGCATAGCACTCTCGACTGCCGAAGCGGAGTACATTTCTGCAGGAAGTTGTTCAACCCAATTGATTTGGATGAAAAGCGTGTTGAGCGATTTCCGGATTTCAGCATCTTCGGTAACCATTTTATGTGACAACACTAGTGCTATTAACATTTCAAAAAACCCTGTGTTGCACTCTAGAACAAAACATATTGAACTTAGATATCATTTTCTTAGAGAGCTAGTTGAATCAAATATTCTTCAACTGTCATATATTTCAACTGAGGATCAATTAGCTGATATCTTAACAAAACCTTTGGATCAAAAACGTTTTATTCACTTGCGTAAAGCAATTGGCATGCTTTCCTTGAAATAACCTTTTTGAAACCTTTGCTTAGGTTAGGTTTTGTTTTTGTTTGTTTTTGTTTTGTTCTTTATCTATGTTTGTACATAGGACATTAATTGAGCATAAATCATAATTGACTTTAATTGCATCCTTTCATGCATTTAGAAATTTATTATGCTTTTGATATCATAATATTTCAATGTTGCAATGATCATTTATGTTAATTAAGTCATCTTTTAAGTGATCAAAGTCAATTTCTCTCTCAATGATCTCTTGGTATAGTCATTATCTTATTTGATTGCTTAGTCGAGTATGAATGCGAGATCAATTTTTGGTTGAATACCTTATATATTAAATAATTGATAGCCAATTGAGGGGGAGTCAAAGAAAGTAAAATGCTCAAAAGATGTGGAAAGAGTTACATCCCAATGAGGAGTGTGAAAACTACCACCACATGGAGAAAAGAAAAAGAAAAAGATACTCCATGAATGCAAAGCAAATTTTTGTTTTAAAAATTGTTGATGAAATGCATATTGAAATACTTGACTCAGTCATATTTCATGGTTGGTATAAGGTGGGATTTTTGATAAAAGATGCTCAAAGAGCCACTCCTTCAACAGATTGTCTAGATATATTATCTAACTTATCTGGGATTTCAAACATCTATTGATCTTGGTATTTCATTTTCTTTACCAAAATTGATGATTTGATAAAGGCATTACGCATAAGATCAGGATAGATGTAATTGAAGTTGTTCAACTTTAAGTGTTTTAATTTCGTAAATTTTCGTTTCATTTTTGAGTATTTTTGATAGATTTTGTATAATCTATTTCTTGTTGTATGAAACGATGATTTTTGTTTAAAGTTGATATGGTAAAGTGCTTACATACTTTTTCTGGATTTTATGGAATTTTTCTAAAATTTTCTGGAGAAAAAGTTGAAGCCGATCCGGATCGGGCTAAGTGATCCGGATCCCGAACGCAGGATTCTTCCTGCGGGTAGCCGATCCGGATCACATTCTCGATCCGATCCGGATCACGGCTAGGGTTTTTAATAGAACAAAGAGATTTGATTTCTTTTACCCTAATCTTTTGTTCTCAAGTCTCTAGAGCTTCTCTCTCTAGATTTCTTGCATCTTGGAGCTTCCAAACTCAAGTTCTTCGAATCCAAGTAAGTTTTATTGATCAAAATCTCGGTTTTTCACAGTTTTTCTCTTTTTTCTCAAACGTGAGTTGAAATCATGGAACTTTTTCGTTTGTGAATGGTTTTTGATCAAATTTCTTTTGAAATAAGAACTCTGGGTAGATTAGTTTTGATTTTATGCTGGGTTTTCACCTGATTAACGAATTTTTGGGCTTCGATTTCTAAAAATTCTGTTTTAGGGCATAAAAGAGGAATTTTTGAAAATCATGGATTGATCTATTTTTAAAATTCTTTTTGCAAAACTAATTTGATTCTTAGCTTCTCTACATGATTATGATTGTTTCAAATTTTTCAAAATTGAAAATTTTCATGTTCTTGAGTTGGTGTTCACAGGATACATTTCTCACTAGCAATCAAAATGGTGATCACATGGGTTATTTTCCTACTTGCTGCCATGGTCCATGCTAAGGACACTGCAAAGCCTAAGAAGGCTAAGAGGACTAAGAGAGCTCAGAATGATTCCGATACAGATTCAGAGACTGCTTCAATTGACTGGGATAACCTCGAGATCGAGGAAGATGTGCCCATTATCTCCAAAGGGAAAGCACCTGCTGAAGCTTCAAAGACAAAGCCTCAGCCTACTGCTGCAGAAAAAGGAAAAGCTCCCATGGACCCAAGTCCAATCGGAACAAGGATGAAAACTGGTGAGAATCAAGGATTTTGAGAAAAGAGAATGCATTGGTGAGAGACATGTCAATGTCAAACCAATGATGGAACGATCTGCAGCTTTTGGGACTTTATTTGATCAAGTTGGTCTTGGTCCAATTTGCAACTTTCCTGAATCAACTGGGTATTGTCCACACTCAGTTCGTATGTTTTATCAGAACGCTGCAAGTCTACTTGATCATGATGACGGACGTCGAGAATTTCATACCTTGGTTAAAGGTATCAAAATCAAAGTCACTCCCCAACTGATTGGAGAGGTGCTCGGTATGAACACCAGATCTGACGGAATCCATTGCCTAAAAACTCAAAGCTTCAACGAGAACTCCTGGAGAGTTGTAGTTAATGGAATTTGTCTTCCGAATACTCTGTCTACCGGAAATTCTGTTTTCTCCAAAGAGCTTCGAACAGAGTATAAGTATATAAACTTCATTGTCTGCTACAACATTCTTCCCAATATGAACACGAAGGTTCTTCGATGGGATAGGATGTTATTCCTTTATCTTCTTGGAAACCCAGCCGCATTGATGGGAGCAAACCTGAATATTCCTTATCTCATTTGGGCTAGGATGACGCGGTATGTCGAACACTCTCACCCTACAGAGAGACTACCATACCCAATGATAATCATGCGCATCCTTAAGAAGTTTAAAGTGGATACAAGCGCGAGCTCTTACATGTATAGTTTGGGCACCATTAATGAGACAACTATTGTAAAGTCTCTATCGACAAAGCAAGATGATCCTCCATCTCCTCCAATCCGACAAAGAGCTCGACCACAAGCAACTACTTCTACAGCCCCTGTTCCTCCATCACAGCAGGCACCTCCATCCACCTCTGATGATGATGCCTTTGTCAGCTCTATATTTAAAGAACAACAGCAACTTTCCAATGAACAAGAACGCATGTCTGCTGAGTTCACTGAAATGAGAGGAGAACTTCAAGTAGTGAAAAAGGAGCTGGAAATCATCACTGCATCTCAAATCACTTTGACTAAGTCCGTCTCTTCAATGAAAAACTGATGAAGAAAATGTTTGCAAAAATGGGATGCACCACTTCTGATGACTCTGACTCTCAGGAGTAAATTTTTGTTCTAACTTTCTTTTGCTCTTTGTAGGTTTTTCACTTTTCATGTTTGTTTATCTTTTTAACTCCCTTTTGTTTTGTAATTATTGGCTTTGTTTTGTGACAAAAAGGGGGAGAGAGTTTAGAGAGAACTTGAACAATGAACAATGACATGAACAATGATGATGTCATGATGATGTGAAAACTGTGTGAATATGTGAACATTAAGGTAAGTATGACTTCAACTTCAACTTTGGTTTTATCTTGTGATTTGTGCATGTCCCTACTAACTATTCGACTAACTATTTGGGCATGTAATATGACTAACAAGTTGATGTTGGACTAACATTTTGTGACATTTGGTTTTTGAATGCTTAGAAGATATGTTGGTTTTTAACTATGATTCTCTTACATATCTGAATTCTCAAATGTCATGATGAGAATAAACTCTATCTCTGTATTTGGTTTTGTATGTTTCAATTCTTGAGGTATCTAACGATTTCTTTTGTCAAGAATGATTTCTTTGTGCAGAGAGTACAGATGTCTAAGTCTAGAGTCTGTTTTAGGAGTTTATCTCATGTTTTTAATTTTTGGATCTCCATTGTAAATTTTTGTTGTATGGTGATAGCAACAAAAAGATCTTTTTGAATTTTCTTTTGTGGATTTGTGTTTTGTCACGAAACCGCCAAAGGGGGAGATTGTTACGGAATTTGAGTTGGCGTATTTCGTGAAAGTGTTAAGTCTTGAAGATTGAAGATGAAAGAACTTTGGATCATATACCTCAATCTCAAGAAAGAAGAATTCAAAAGGATCAGGTATGTTTAACTAAAGATTTTGGTGATCCGAATACTTCTTATAGTGTAGAAACACCTGGAAGAATGTTTAATTGCATAAAAATCAAAAACTGGACATGGGACATGTTCAGGATCCGGATCGGGCCTTGCAATCCGGATCCCGAAGGGTGTTCGTTCATACACTGGTTCAATCCGGATCGCAGCATCTCATGATCCGGATCCCGAACACTTGTTTTACCTTGGTACTTGCACGATCCGGATCAGGATTTGCAATCCGGATCCCGAACATGATGTTTGGTAAAACTGTATGAACGATCCGGATCGGGGACTACGATCCGGATCCCGAACAGTGTTTTTCTGGAAACCGTCTTTCTTGCTACTGCAATCCGGATCGCCCAATTCCGATCCGGATCGCCGTCCGTAAAATTTCCAGAAAAGGTTGTTTTTGATCCTTATCTTCTTCCAATGGTTTCTAACCTATAAATAGACCCTATATTCATTTCTAGGGCATCCACAGAATGGGACTTAATAGAAAAATATAGCCGAAAGGAAAAAGATCCACATATAGAGAAGAAAGGAAATCAATAGATTAATTCTATGTTTCTTCATCTATATTGATTGATTTGATTCTAGGTTTTCCATACTCAGATTTTGAGTAGAATCAAATCAATGAATACTTAGATGGTATTTCCGATCTATTTCTAATCTAAGTATTCGGCGGATCATCACCACCCAAAAACAACGATTTACCCCAAATCGGCGCGTGGACTCGCGTGGCCTTGTGGATTCAAGGTGCAACCGCTCTCGTGGATTCGGAGCGAGGTACTTTCGTGGATTCGAAGCGTGCTACTGGGTGAAGACCGTGGATTCGGTCGGACGTCGTGGACTCGACGTTGGACGCTGTGGATTCAGCGTTGGACGCAGATCGTGGATTCGAGACGCGTTGTGGAGCGAGCGGAGAAGATCTACTAGGAGCGTATGGTAAAAGGTTGAGTCGTCTGTGAGTACGTTATATCACCTTGTACGTGTGTTAATTCTAGTGGATTTCGCCGTGTTATCGGTCCCATGGTTTTTTATTCCGGTTTGGAGTTTTTCCACGTAAAAATCTTGCGTGTTATTTTTATTTCCGCATTGGGTTTTATTGCGCAATGATTTTTTGAGTGTTTATTGTTTACACCTATTCACCCCCCTCTAGGTGTTTTTTCCCCTATTTAGATCCATATTAGTATAACCCAACAACGTGTCCCCCGAACACGCTGCAGCCGTGCAAGCCGCCGCGGGGAGCGCCACGTGTCCCTGCCCGCGTCAACGCGGTAGGTGGCGCCCGCGAATCAGCGGGCGCCACGTGGCGCTGCCCACGTCGCCCCCCACCTGCCCGCGGTACGGCACCTGCCCGCGGTACGGCACCTGCCCCCGACACCTGCCCCGCGCGCTGCGTGGATCGCGCGCTCATGCGCCCGCCAACCGGGTGCTGCCACGTGGCACGCCCCGGGTCCACGCCTCCCCGCGCACTCCCGCAGACCGAGCGCACCAAGCCGCCCAATTAGGAGCTGCCACGTGGACACCAGCCGGTCCACGCGCCCCGCGGTGCACCCCGGCCCATTCCCCTGCGCTCCGTGGACCTGGCCGCGTGCGCCGGCCAATCAGGGCCTGCCACGTGGCACCCCCGCCGGTCCACGGCTCCCCCATGCACCAGAAATGCTGTAAAACTTCCGGGAGTCCGTTTTTGGGCATCCAGACTCAGAATTTAGCAAACAAAAAGCCATTTTCAAGCGTTTTTCCGCGCTGAATCCAAATCCACCCTCCGTTTGGCCTAAATCCTTTTCTAAAATTCGACAAAAGCAGCCGAAGGCCAAAACAGCTAACCAAAGCTCACAGGGTCCATCTGTGGCATCCATTTGATGCACTATGGGCCAGATACACCATCAACAGGTGTTTGCACAGTGGATTCACGGGAAAAAGCTGCATGGGGTTCAGGGGTCTACATCCTCCCCCACTAAAAAAGGTTTCGTCCTCGAAACAAGGAAGAACAGAACAGACGTACCTCAACCAGAAGCCTCGAACAAGAAGGGGTAGGTATCTCTCATCTCTGTCTCCAGCTCCCATGTAGCCTCTCGCTCCTCGTGATTGCTCCACAAGATCTTCACATACGGACTGGCCCGATTGCGCAATTCCCTCACCTCACGAGCAAGAATCCGCAACGGGCGCTCCTCGTAGACCAAGTCCTCGCCGATCTCCAACGAAGTGAAGTCAATCACGTGCGACGGGTCAAAAACATATCTCATCAGAGCTGAGACGTGGAAGACATCATGAACTCCGGCCAGGCGTGGGGGTAAGGCAACTCTGTATGCCACAGGACCAACTCTGCCAAGTACCTCGAAGGGTCCAATATAGCGGGGACTGAGCTTCCCCCGCACTCCAAATCTCCGGACCCCTTTCGAGGGCGAGACCTTCAAGAAGACATGATCACCAACCTGAAACTCTAGGTCTCGCCGTCGAGTATCGGCGTAGCTCCTCTGACGACTCTGGGCTGTCTCAAGATGTCGGCGAATGACTCTGACTTTTTTCCCAGCCTCCAAAAGCAAATCGGGTCCCAAAGTCCTCCTCTCACCCACGTCGCTCCAATACAAGGGAGACCGACACTTGCGTCCATACAATGCCTCAAACGGGGCCATCTGGATGCTCGCCTAATAGCTGTTGTTGTACGCGAACTCAACCAAAGATAAGTGTCGGTACCACCCTCCTCCAAGATCCATAACGCACGCTCTCAACATATCCTCGAGGGTGTGTATGGTGCGTTCTGACTGTCCATCGGTCTGTGGGTGGAAAGCGGTGCCAAACCTGAGCTGAGTCCCCAATGCAGACTGTAAACTCCCGCAAAAGCGCGACACAAATCTCGGGTCCCTGTCTGAAACAATTGAAGCCGGCACACCATGAAGCCTCACTACCTCATCCAAATATAACTGCGCCAGACGCTCCAGTGGCCAAGTCATCTGAACAAGCAAGAAATGTGCGGACTTGGTGAGTCGGTCCACAATAACCCAAATCGCGTCTAACCCGCTCTGCGCCCTCGGCAATCCAGTGACGAAATCCATAGTGCTGCGGTCTCTGGGGTCCACCAGGCCCTCTCCTCTTCGAACGCCCGCGGTCGTAAGACTGGGGCTGCGGCGGTCGGGGAGGTCTACAAGAACTGGCCTGTCCCCCGTCATCAGGAGCTGGTCGCTTCCTGTCGGAACTCTGCGCGACCACGTCCCTCCGTCTGACTACCACCTGGTTCCCTCTCTCCACCCACTGTGCATGCTCGGCGGCCGCCTCAAGGGTCTGAAATCTCTAGGCATGCACTAAAGTGTAGATCTCTGGGCGGAGGCCTGCCTCGAACAACTCCACCTGGTGCGGACCATCGCGAGCGACGAAGGGCACACAGTTCAGCAACTCCATAAACTCCTGGAAATAGGTCTGAGCCGATCGATCGCCCTGCTGTAGGTTCTTCAAGTCGTCCTCCAACCTTCTCTTCACACTGGTCGAGAAGTAGGTGTCTAAAACCATCCGTCGGAACTCCTCCCAAGGCAGCTGTCGAGTAATCCGGAACTCCAGTGGCTCTACCCGCTGCCACCAAGAATCAGCATCTCCGTCCAAACAGTGCACTGCCATGTGCACTCGATACCTCGGAGCGATGAAAAAGTCCCGGAAAAGCATTTCCATCGCTGAAAGCCATCTCCCGACATCCCAGGGCTGCGCATCCCGCCCTGAAAATCTAGGCGGTCCCCGCTGAACAAACTTGGAGAGTTTGTCAGCAATGTCCTGCTCCTCCTCCGCAGTCAAAGGCTGAATGGCTCCTGGAGCCCCACTACTAGAAGATGGCGCCGAAGGCACAAGAGGTGCAACAGGAGGCACAGGGGCCTCAGGAACAGCCGGAGGTGGAGCCTCTCTCTGGGCAAGAAGCTGGTCGATCCTCTGCTCCTGGCGGCGCTGACCCTCCGCCAACTGGGCCACCAAGGCCCTCAACTCAGAAAGCTCAGAGGGTCTGGACTGCTCTGGCTCATCAGGGGGTAGGGGAGTACCCAAAGGAGGAATCCGGCGTCGAGGAGGCATCCTGCCACAAGAAACCAAACATCAGCGACCAAACCCCACACGACCCAATCTAGCGAAAGTCAAAAGACATCGCCTATTTCGGTAACCTTATGTTGTCTGCAGCCAACATAATGGTTCGACAGATATAGGCTATGTCGATCCCTCTTCACTCACAGGAAGAGTCAACTATAAAAATCACCGACTTTCGCAAAAGGTCACGTCACTCACGCCCTATCATCCTAGGGTCTGTCCAAAAGCCTAGGGTTTCCTAAGTCCCAACTGACCTATCTCTAAGCTCTGATACCAACTTAATCTGTCACGCCCCGGGTGTAAACCAGAACCCGGGCCCGTCTACAGATCCGCCGTGCATGCGGTATTTCCCGCATACACGAAGCGTCGGTAACCTGCTCAGATATAAGAAATAATAATAAAAGAGCATAATAATCAGAGCTAAACTAAAATTACTGTATCTCAGACAGAAGCTGGAAGTGAAAAGTATAACTGTAAAATAAATACAACATCTCTCCCAGCTCACCACAAATATACAAAAAGCTGGCAAAAGCCAGACCCAAAAGAAAAAGTAAAAGCTGTCTGAGAAAACCGGGTACACCAAAAACTCCAGCTACATCCCTCAGGTGGCTCGCTATCTAGTCCGCAATCCGCTTACCTCGATCAGTTGCTGACGGCCCAGCAACTCCCGCAGAGGACTCTGCAAAACAAGGGGAAAGAAGGAAACAAGAAAAGACAATGGGGGTAAGTACTACTATAAACAGTAGCCTCCCCTAGTGGGTAAAGCCTCAGCTCAGACATGCCCACCAGGTGATCAGAGGCAAAAAGGAAAAGGAAAAGAAAGGGGGAGGGTGAAGACAAATATGACAACTGATAAAATGCTATCCCTGATATGCCTCTACATGATAACACAACAACGATGGGAAAAGGATGCATCAGTATCAAGAAGCCTGTCAAAAACGACCCAATCTGACCGCCAGTGGACACTGGCACTGCCTGCTCTGCCGCAACGGGTATGCCAGCCTACGCATAACACCGAAGCAAAAGGAGTCCCCAGGACTCAAAGTCTGTCTGCCGCGCACTCCGGAGTGGCACTCGTGGGGAGCGACCCACACGAGGAAAGTAAGTAACCACAAGTAACCTGATATAGCAGGACTGGATCAAGACTCAATGAAGTGGGAAAAACCCTCCACAAAAGAAAGCCCGATCCCCATCACCCAATCTGATGCAATAGTACAACCCGGTCAACCACCCAAGATCCGTGGTTGCCGCAATACCCTGTCAAAAGCCCAACCTGTCCCAAATCCCCAGCACCGGACTACACTATCCAACTCCCGCTCGAACCCGAGCAACTATGCCTCAAGTCTAGATAATAGGAGAAAGAAAGGAATAAAACATGGTTTCTCCTAAGTCAAGTCCCAAAAATAGTGTAGCAGTAAAAAGATGACTAAGCCAAGTGACCAGTTTAAACATGCATTGTCCCAATATTTTGTCCATTTTCCAAGAATAATCAGTTTAGAGTGACATAAGCTAAGGTGACAGTCTTATGAATAATCATCAATTTTGCAGTCCTCAATTACTATTCAGCCCCTAAACATGCAGTCCAGAATAAATGAGTGACTAAATAAATAATCATGCTGTCAGCAATTTCAACAAGGATCATCTAACCATTAACTAGTTTCCTAGAGCATGCAAGGCTACCAACAATTAGTTTAACATCAATAACATGGGAACACTCTGATGTTCCTAGTGGGCATATCAAAGGAGAGGAGTACAACAACCACCCACCTGAAGTGCGAACTGTCCGGATCCGTACAGCTGAAAATACCAAAAACTCCAATCCCTTGCTCCAACAAGTTCAGCACACCCGTAACACTCCTGGCACAATACAAAGTCCACTAAATACACTTAGGCTCCCAAATATTGCTCTTATAACCACATACAACAATAGTCCCAAAACTGCTAAATTTTCACCTGCAGAAAGTGCCCAGAAAATTCCCAGAAAAATATCACAGCGATCCTCGCGTCGATAGCTTCGCAACGGTAGCTTGCACGCCCAAATCTGAGTTCGGTAAGTCAAGATATAAATTCGGCAAGGGGTACACTCATACAAAAATCTGTGCTAAAAACTGTACACTGTTCACAGAGAAAACAGGATTTTCACCTCGAAATAAATCTCAGGAAATTCCAAGAAAAATACGAGCGCGTTCCTTGCGATCTGTAGATGAAAAAGTTGTATAAGCTCGTTTCCGTCTGACGCTCGTGCGCGAAGATATGGCCAAAACACTCTGCTGCTGTCACAGAAATCCACACAGAAAAAGGGGTCACTGTGTTGCCTCGGGATCCGTGCCAAAACCTCGAAACGGGAAAGTGCGATCAATATGAAAGATGAAGCCCTACCTCTTAGGAGTCTTTCGGCGCAAGAATCACAGAAAAAGGATCTCGGGGTAGCCCAGGGGAGCTAAAACACTGCTGCTGCGCCGAAGAAGAACACAGGAACCACAACGTCGCGCCGCGCCGTAAAATAGAGAACCTCGGGATTCGAGCCTCCAAAAATTCTGAAACTCCGCAGGAAGATCAAGGATTAAGAGAGAAAAAATTCATCAATAGGAAGCTCGGGGAGATCTTGCACAGACCGAGAGAAAAAGGGCTGCAAAGAGGGCTCGGGCTGCCAATTTATAGGCTGAAGAAAACATTTGGGGAAATTCCCATTTTGTCCCGAGATTCGGGCGCCCGAAATCATTCGGGCGCGCACAGTGCGGCCTGGCCCATGACTTTCGGGCACGCACAGTGCGGCCCAGCCCAACCCGCGCGGTCGGACGGGATCCAGGCTTCGTCCGACCCGCCCCGGCGCCCGCCACGTGTCCCCCGAACACGCTGCAGCCGTGCAAGCCGCGCGGGGAGCGCCACGTGTCCCTGCCCGCGTCAACGCGGTAGGTGGCGCCTGCGAATCAGCGGGCGCCACGTGGCGCTGCCCACGTCGCCCCCCACCTGCCCGCGGTACGGCACCTGCCCGCGGTACGGCACCTGCCCCCGACACCTGCCCCGCGCGCTGCGTGGACCGCGCGCTCATGCGCCCGCCAACCGGGTGCTGCCACGTGGCGCGCCCCCGGTCCACGCCTCCCCGCGCACTCCCGCAGACCGAGCGCACCAAGCCGCCCAATCAGGAGCTGCCACGTGGACACCCGCCGGTCCACGCGCCCCGCGGTGCACCCCGGCCCATTCCCCTGCGCTCCGTGGACCTGGCCGCGTGCGCCGGCCAATCAGGGCCTGCCACGTGGCACCCCCGCCGGTCCACGGCTCCCCCATGCACCAGAAATGCTGTAAAACTTCCGGGAGTCCGTTTTTGGGCATCCGGACTCAGAATTTAGCAAACAAAAAGCCATTTTCAAGCGTTTTTCCGCGCTGAATCCAAATCCACCCTCCGTTTGGCCTAAATCCTTTTCTAAAATTCGAGAAAAGCAGCCGAAGGCCAAAACAGCTAACCAAAGCTCACAGGGTCCATCTGTGGCATCCCTTTGATGCACTATGGGCCAGATACATCATCAACAGGTGTTTGCACAGTGGATTCATGGGAAAAAGCTGCATGGGGTTCAGGGGTCCTACATCCTCCCCCACTAAAAAAGGTTTCGTCCTCGAAACAAGGAAGAACAGAACAGACGTATCTCAACCAGAAGCCTCGAACAAGAAGGGGTAGGCATCTCTCATTTCTGTCTCCAGCTCCCATGTAGCCTCTCGCTCCTCGTGATTGCTCCACAAGATCTTCACATACGGAATGGCCCGATTGCGCAATTCCCTCACCTCACGAGCAAGAATCCGCAACGGGCGCTCCTCGTAGACCAAGTCCTCGCCGATCTCCAACGAAGTGAAGTCAATCACGTGCGACGGGTCAAAAACATATCTCCTCAGAGCTGAGACGTGGAAGACATCATGAACTCCGGCCAGGCGTGGGGGTAAGGCAACTCTGTATGCCACAGGACCAACTCTGCCAAGTACCTCAAAGGGTCCAATATAGCGGGGACTGAGCTTCCCCCGCACTCCAAATCTCCGGACCCCTTTCGAGGGCGAGACCTTCAAGAAGACATGATCACCAACCTGAAACTCTAGGTCTCGCCGTCGAGTATCGGCGTAGCTCCTCTGACGACTCTGGGCTGTCTCAAGATGTCGGCGAATGACTCTGACTTTTTCCTCAGCCTCCAAAAGCAAATCCGGTCCCAAAGTCCTCCTCTCACCCACGTCACTCCAATACAAGGGAGACCGACACTTGCGTCCATACAACGCCTCAAACGGAGCCATCTGGATGCTCGCCTGATAGCTGTTGTTGTACGCGAACTCAACCAAAGATAAGTGTCGGTACCACCCTCCTCCAAAATCCATAACGCACGCTCTCAACATATCCTCGAGGGTCTGTATGGTGCGTTCTGACTGTCCATCGGTCTGTGGGTGGAAAGCGGTGCTAAACCTGAGCTGAGTCCCCAATGCAGACTGTAAACTCCCCCAAAAGCGCGACACAAATCTCGGGTCCCTGTCTGAAACAATCGAAGCCGGCACACCGTGAAGCCTCACTACCTCATCCAAATATAACTGCGCCAGACGCTCCAGTGGCCAAGTCATCTGAACAGGTAAGAAATGGGCGGACTTGGTGAGTCGATCCACAATAACCCAAATCGCATCTACCCCGCTCTGCGCCCTCGGCAATCCAGTGACGAAATCCATAGTGACGTGGTCCCATTTCCACTCGGGAATTGGAAGACTCTGCAACTTGCCAGCAGGAACCCGATGCTCTGCCTTCACTTGCTGGCAAGTTAAACAATGAGCTACAAATCTCCCAATATCCCGCTTCATTCCGGGCCACCAAAAATGTGCCTTGAGGTCCTTATACATCTTAGTACCACCAGGATGAATGGTATAAGGTGTATAATGGGCCTCCCTCAAAATCTGATCTCTAATCTCACGATCCATAGGCACACACACTCGGTCCCTGTACCGTAGTACTCCCGAGCTATCCACAGAAAAATCCCCTGTCTGATCCGCCTGAAGCTGCGTCCTGATCCTCGTCAAGTGGGGGTCCTCACTCTGAGTGTCCCTGATCCTCTCCAACAGAGTGGGCTGCAAGACCATAGACATGAGTCTAGCAGAGACCCCAGGGGATACTACCTCCAACTGTAACCGCCTCATCTGCTCGACCAACGGCGCCTGCTGCGAGATCATAAGCTCAGACTCGTCCTCCTACTCAAAGCATCTGCCACAACATTGGCCTTGCCGGGATGATAAAGAATACTCAGATCATAATCCTTTAACAACTCCAACCACCGGCGTTGCCTCAAATTCAGCTCCTTCTGGGTGAACAGATACTTCAAGCTTTTATGATTAGTATATATCTCGCAATGCTCTCCATACAAATAATGCCGCCACAGCTTCAGAGCAAACACCACTGCTGCCAGCTCTAGATCATGAGTAGGGTAATTTTTCTCATAGTCCTTTAATTGCCGTGAAGCATAGGCAATCACCCTACCATGCTGCATCAACACACACCCCAGACCACTATGTGAGGCATCACTGTAAACTCATAATGCCCGTAACGCGATCTGAAAGCCGTTTTGGAGATGTCCTCGGCCCTCACCCTCAGCTCGTGGTAACCGGACTGTAGATCAATCTTCGAGAACACCGATGCTCCCTGCAACTGATCAAACAAATCATCTATCCGGGGGAGGGGATACTTGTTTCGGGTGGTCACTTTATTCAATTCCCTATAATCCACACACAATTGAAGTGACCCATCCTTCTTCTTCACAAACAATACAGGCGCTCCCCACGGAGACACACTGGGTCTAATGAAGCCCCTGTCCAAAAGATCCTGAAGCTGGGCTTTCAACTCCCTCAACTCGGCTGGCGCCATCCTAAAGGGTGCCTTTGAGATTGGTGCAGTCCCAGGGACCACATCAATCACGAACTCTATCTCCCTCTCCGGCGGCATCGTCGTCAACTCAGGGGGAAACACATCTGGGAACTCTCGGACAATAGGGATATCCTCGAGTCCCAGTGCCGCCGTAGGCACCTCCACCACAGTGGCCAAAAAGGCAGTGCAATCTCTGCTCAACATCCTCCTAGCTCTCGCCGAGGAAATGGTCGCTGCGAACAGCGTGCTCTGGCAGCCTCTGAAGATGAACTCCTCCTGTCCAGGCTCGCGAAGAGTCACTGTCCTCTCTCTGCAGTCGATAGTGGCAGAATACCGTGACAGCCAATCCATCCCTAGCACCAAGTCAAAATCCTGGAGCTGCTGCAAGACAAGCAAATCTGCAGGCAAAATCCAAGGCCCCAACTGTACCGGGCAAGCCACACAACGCTCCTTGACAAGCAAAACGTGATCAGGAATCCGCACCTCTAATGCATGTGACAAGGACTCTATCTCTAGACCATGAAGGGATGCAAATGCTCGACTAATGAAAGAATGCGAAGCTCCAGTGTCAAATAAAGTGCGAGTCCGAATACCAAAGAGTAGAATAATACCTGCCACCACCTGATCTGCCGCTGAAGAATCTGCTAACTGGGCGGCATACACCCGCCCGCTCGGTGCTGGAGGTCGAAAATCAGTAGGGTAAGAAGTGGACGGCCTGCTCGCTGGAGTATAAGGCCGCTGAGTCGGTGGCCGCTGCTGCTGAGGGGAATATGGAGCCGATGCCGAAGAAGGTGCCGAGGAAGTAGTAAGGGGCAGGTAGCTCGCACATGCCCCGGCTGTCCACATCGAAAGCATCGACCCCATCTCTGATCACAAGTGATGGCGGCATGCTGACCCCCACAGAAAATACATCGGTCAGAAGATCGGGGCTGTCTCGGCTGCTGCTGCTGCTGCTGCTCTCGAGGACTGCTGCTGAGATCTCTGCTGCTGCTGCTGCTGCTGCGGTCTCTGGGGTCCACCAGGCCCTCTCCTCTCAGATCGCCCACGGCCGTAAGACTGGGACTGCGGCGGCCGTGGCGGTCTCCATGAGCTGGCCTGTCCCCCGTCCTCAGGGGCTGGTCGCTTCCTGTCGGAACTCTGCGCGACCGCGTCCCTCCGTCTGGCCACCACCTGATCCCTCTCTCCACCCACTGTGCATGCTCTGCGGCTGCCTCAAGGGTCTGAAATCTCTAGGCATGCACTAAGTGTGTAAATCTCTGGGCGGAGGCCTGCCTCGAACAACTCCACCTGGTGCGGACCGTCACGAGCGACGAAGGGCACACAGTTCAGCAACTCCATGAACTCCTGGAAATAGGTCATGAGCCGATCGATCGCCCTGCTGCAGGTTCTTCAAGTCGTCCTCCAACTTCTCTTCACACTGGTAGAGAAATAGGTGTCCAACACCATCCGTCGGAACTCCTCCCAAGGCAGCTGCCGAGTGATCCGGAACTCCAGTGGCTCTACCCGCTGCCACCAAAAATCAGCATCTCCGTCCAAACAGTGCACCGCCATGTGCACTCGATACCTCGGGTCGATGAAGAAGTCCCGAAAAAGCTTCTCCATCGCAGAAAGCCATCTCCCAACAGCCCAGGGCTGAGCATCCCGCCCCGAGAATCTAGGTGGTCCCCGCTGAACAAACTTGGAGAGTTTGTCAGCAATGTCCTGCTCCTCCTCCGCAGTCAAAGGCTGAATGGCTCCTGGAGCCCCGCTACTCGAAGATGGCGCCGACGGCACAAGAGGTGCAACAGGAGGCACAGGGGCCTCAGGAACAGCCGGGGGTGGTGCCTCCCTCTGAGCAAGCAGCTGGTCAATCCTCTGCTCCTGGCGGCGCTGACCCTCCGCCAACTGGGCCACCAAGGCCCTCAACTCAGTAAGCTCAGAGGGTCTGGACTGCTCTGGCTCATCAGGGGGTGGGGAGTACCCCGAGTAGGAATCCGGCGTCGAGGAGGCATCCTGCCACAAGAAACCAAACATCAGCAACAAAACCCCACACGACCCAATCTAGCGAAAGTCAAAAGACATCCCCTATTTCTGTAACCTTATGTTGTCTGCAGCCAACATAATGGTTCAACAGAAATAGACTATGTCGATCCCTCTTCACTCACAGGAAGAGTTAACTATAAAAATCACCGACTTTCGCAAAATGTCACGCCACTCACGCCCTATCATCCTAGGGTCTGTCAAAAAGCCTAGGGTTTCCTAAGTCCCAACTGACCTATCCCTAAGCTCTGATACCAACTTAATCTGTCACGCCCCGGGTGTAAACCAGAACCCGGGCCCGTCTACAGATCCGCCGTGCATGCGGTATTTCCCGCATACACGAAGCGTCGGTAACCTGCTCAGATATAAGAAATAATAATAAAAGAGCATAATAATCAGAGCTAAACTAAAACTACTGTATCTCAGACAGAAGCTGGAAGTAAAAAGTACAACTGTAAAATAAATACAACATCTCTCCCAGCTCACCACAAATATACAAACAGCTGGCAAAAGCCAGACCCAAAAGAAAAAGTAAAAGCTGTCTGAGAAAACCGGGTACACCAAAAACTCCAGCTACATCCCTCGGGTGGCTCGCTATCTAGTCCGCAATCCGCTTACCTCGATCAGTTGCTGACGGCCCAGCAACTCCCACAGAGGACTCTGCAAAACAAGGGGAAAGAAGGAAACAAGAAAAGACAATGGGGGTAAGTACTACTATAAACAGTAGCCTCTCCTAGTGGGTAAAGCCTCAGCTCAGACATGCCCACCAGGTGATCAGAGGCAAAAAGGGAAAGGAAAAGAAAGGGGGTGAAGACAAATGTGACGACTGATAAAATGCTATCCCTAATATGCCTCTACATGATAACACAACAAGGATGGGAAAAGGATGCATCAGTATCAAGAAAAGCCTATCAGAACGACCCAATCTGACCGCCAGTGGACACTGGCACTGCCTGCTCTGCCGCGACGGGTATGCCAGCCTACACATAACACCGAAGCAAAGGAGTCCCCAGGACTCAAAATCTGTCTGCCGCGCACTCCGGAGTGGCACTCGTGGGGAGCGACCCACACGAGGAAAAATAAGTAACCACAAGTAACCTGATATAGCAGGACTGGATCAAGACTCAATGAAGTGGGAAACCCTCCACAAAAGAAAGCCCGATCCCCATCACCCAATCTGATGCAATAGTACAACCCGGTCAACCACCCAAGATCCGTGGTCGCCGCAATACCCTGTCAAAAGCCCAACCTGTCCCAAATCCCCAGCACCTGACTACACTATCCAACACCCGCTCGAACCCGAGCAACTATGCCTCAAGTCTAGATAATAGGAGAAAGAAAAGAATAAAAGCATGGTTTCTCCTAAGTCAAGTCCCAAAAAAATAATGTAGCAGTAAAAAGATGACTAAGCCAAGTGACCAGTTTAAACATGCATTGTCCCAATATTTTGTCCATTTTCTAAGAATAATCAGTTTAGAGTGACATAAGCTAAGGTGACAGTCTCATATGAATAATCATCAATTTTGCAGTCCTCAATTACTATTCTGCCCCTAAACATGCAGTCCAGAATAATTAAGCGACTAAATAAAGTAATCATGCTATCAACAATTTCAACATGGATCATCTAACCATTAATTAGTTCCTAGAGCATGCAAGGCTACCAACAATAAGTTTAGCATCAATAACATGGGAACACTCTGATGTTCCTAGTGGGCATACCAAAGGAGAGGAGTACAACAACCACCCACCTGAAGTGCTAACTGTCCAATCCGTACAGCTGAAAATACCAAAAACTCCAATCCCTTGCTCCAACAAGTTCAGCACACCCGTAACACTCCTGGCACAATACAAAGTCCACTAAATACACTTAGGCTCCCAAATATTGCTCTTATACCACATACAACAATAGTCCCAAAACTGCTAAATTTTCACCTGCAGAAAGTGCCCAGAAAATTCCCAGAAAAATATCACGGCGATCCTCGCGTCGATAGCTTCGCAACGGTAGCTTGCACGCCCAAATCTGAGTTCGGTAAGTCAAGATATAAATTCGGCAAGGGGTACACTCAACAAAAATCTGTGCTAAAAACTGTACACTGTTCACAGAGAAAACAGGGATTTTCACCTCGAAATAAATCTCAGAAAAATCCAAGAAAAATACGAGCGCGTTCCTTGCGATCTGTAGATGAAAAAGTTGTATAAGCACGTTTCCGTCTGACGCTCGTGCGCGAAGATATGGCCAAAACACTCCGCTGCTGTCATAGAAATCCACACAGAAAAAGGGGTCACTGTGTTGCCTCGGGATCTGTGCCAAAACCTCGAAACGGGAAAGTGCAATCAATACAAAAGATGAAGCCCTACCTCTTAGGAGTCTGTCGGCGCAAGAATCACAGAAAAAGGATCTCGGGGTAGCCCAGGGGAGCTAAAACACTGCTGCTGCGCCGAAGAAGAACACAGGAAGCACAACGTCGCGCCGCGCCGTAAAATAGAGAACCTCGGGATTCGAGCCTCCAAAATTCTGAAACTTTGCAGGAAGATCAAGAATTAAGAGAGAAAAAATTCATCAATAGGAGCTCGGGCAGATCTTGCACAGGTTGAGAGAAAAGAGCTCAAAGAGGGCTCGGGCTGGTATTTATAGGCTGAAGAAAACAATTGGGAAATTCCCATTTTGTCCCAATTTTCGGGCGCCCGAAATTTCGGGCGCGCACAGTGCGGCCCAGCCCAACCCGCGCGTGCGGACGGTCCAGGCTTCGTCCGACCCGCCCCGGCGCCCGCCACGTGTCCCCCGAACACGCTGCAGCCGTGCAAGCCGCCGCGGGGAGCGCCACGTGTCCCTGCCCGCGTCAACGCGGTAGGTGGCGCCCGCGAATCAGCGGGCGCCACGTGGCGCTGCCCACGTCGCCCCCCACCTGCCCGCGTACGGCACCTGCCCCCGACATCTGCCCCGCGCGCTGTGTGGACCGCGCGCTCGTGCGCCCGCCAACCGGAGCTGCCACGTGGCGCGCCCCCGGTCCACGCCTCCCCGCGCACTCCCGCAGACCGAGCGCACCTGAGCCGCCCAATCAGGCGCTGCCACGTGGACACCCGCCGGTCCACGCGCCCCGCGGTGCACCCCGGCCCATTCCCCTGCGCTCCGTGGACCCGGCCGCGTGCGCCGGCCAATCAGGGCCTGCCACGTGGCACCCCCCGCCGGTCCACGGCTCCCCCATGCACCAGAAATGCTGTAAAACTTCCGGGAGTCCGTTTTTGGGCATCCGGACTCAGAATTTAGCAAACAAAAAGCCATTTTCAAGCGTTTTTCCGCGCTGAATCCAAATCCACCCTCCGTTTGGCCTAAATCCTTTTCTAAAATTCGGCAAAAGCAGCCGAAGGCCAAAACAGCTAACCAAAGCTCACAGGGTCCATCTGTGGCATCCCTTTGATGCACTATGGGCCAGATACACCATCAACAGGTGTTTGCACAGTGGATTCACGGGAAAAAGCTGCATGGGGTTCAGGGGTCCTACC
>CM054949.1:9459545-9499924 GCA_029168755.2 Tillandsia fasciculata | reverse complement strand
ACACCTATTCACCCCCCTCTAGGTGTTTTTTTCCCTATTTAATCCATATTAGTATAACCCACAACGTGTCCCCCGAACACGCTGCACCGTGCAAGCCGCCGCGGGGAGCGCCACGTGTCCCTGCCCCGCGTCAACGCGGTAGGTGGTGCGCCCGCGAATCAGCGGGCGCCACGTGGCGCTGCCCACGTCGCCCCCCACCTGCCCGCGGTACGGCACCTGCCCGCGGTCCGGCACCTGCCCACCGACACCTGCCCCGCGCGCTGCGTGGATCGCGCGCTCATGCGCCCGCCAACCGGGTGCTGCCACGTGGCACGCCCCGGTCCACGCCTCCCGGCGCACTTCCCGCAGACCGAGCGCACCAAGCCGCCCAATTAGGAGCTGCCACGTGGACACCAGCCGGGTCCACGCGCCCCGCGGTGCACCCCGGCCCATTCCCCTGCGCTCCGTGGACCTGCCGCGTGCGCCGGCCAATCAGGGCCTGCCACGTGGCACCCCCGCCGGTCCACGGCTCCCCCATGCACCAGAAATGCTGTAAAACTTCCGGGAGTCCGTTTTTGGCATCCAGACTCAGAATTTAGCAAACAAAAAAGCCATTTTCAAGCGTTTTTCCCCGCGCTGAATCCAAATCCACCCTCCGTTTGGCCTAAATCCTTTTCTAAAATTCGACAAAAGCAGCCGAAGGCCAAAACAGCTAACCAAAGCTCACAGGGTCCATCTGTGGCATCCATTTGATGCACTATGGGCCAGATACACCATCAACAGGTGTTTGCACAGTGGATTCACGGGAAAAGCTGCATGGGGTTCAGGGGTCTACATCCTCCCCCACTAAAAAGGTTTCGTCCTCGAAACAAGGAAGAACAGAACAGACGTACCTCAACCAGAAGCCTCGAACAAGAAGGGGTAGGTATCTCATCTCTGTCTCCAGCTCCCATGTAGCCTCTCGCTCCTCGTGATTGCTCCCCAAGATCTTCACATACGGACTGGCCCGATTGCGCAATTCCCTCACCTCACGAGCAAGAATCCGCAACGGGCGCTCCTCGTAGACCAAGTCCTCGCCGATCTCCAACGAAGTGAAGTCAATCACGTGCGACGGGTCAAAAACATATCTCCAGAGCTGAGACGTGGAAGACATCATGAACTCCGGCCAGGCGTGGGGGTAAGGCAACTCTGTATGCCACAGGACCAACTCTGCCAAGTACCTCGAAGGGTCCAATATAGCGGGGACTGAGCTTCCCCGCACTCCAAATCTCCGGACCCCTTTCGAGGGCGAGACCTTCAAGAAGACATGATCACCAACCTGAAACTCTAGGTCTCGCCGTCGAGTATCGGCGTAGCTCCTCTGACGACTCTGGGCTGTCTCAAGATGTCGGCGAATGACTCTGACTTTTTTCCCAGCCTCCAAAAGCAAATCGGTCCCAAGTCCTCCTCTCACCCACGTCGCTCCAATACAAGGGAGACCGACACTTGCGTCCATACAATGCCTCAAACGGGGCCATCTGGATGCTCGCCTAATAGCTGTTGTTGTACGCGAACTCAACCAAAGATAAGTGTCGGTACCCCCTCCTCCAAGATCCAGTAACGCACGCTCTCAACATATCCTCGAGGGTGTGTATGGTGCGTTCTGACTGTCCATCGGTCTGTGGGTGGAAAGCGGTGCCAAACCTGAGCTGAGTCCCCAATGCAGACTGTAAACTCCCGCAAAAGCGCGACACAAATCTCGGGTCCCTGTCTGAAACAATTGAAGCCGGCACACCATGAAGCCTCACTACCTCATCCAAATATAACTGCGCCAGACGCTCCAGTGGCCAAGTCATCTGAACAAGCAAGAAATGTGCGGACTTGGTGAGTCGGTCCACAATAACCCAAATCGCGTCTAACCCGCTCTGCGCCCTCGGCAATCCAGTGACGAAATCCATAGTGCTGCGGTCTCTGGGGTCCACCAGGCCCTCTCCTCTTCGAACGCCCGCGGTCGTAAGACTGGGGCTGCGGCGGTCGGGGAGGTCTACAAGAACTGGCCTGTCCCCCGTCATCAGGAGCTGGTCGCTTCCTGTCGGAACTCTGCGCGACCACGTCCCTCCGTCTGACTACCACCTGGTTCCCTCTCTCCACCCACTGTGCATGCTCGGGCCGCCTCAAGGGTCTGAAATCTCTAGGCATGCACTAAAGTGTAGATCTCTGGGCGAGGCCTGCCTCGAACAACTCCACCTGGTGCGGACCATCGCGAGCGACGAAGGGCACACAGTTCAGCAACTCCATAAACTCCTGGAAATAGGTCTGAGCCGATCGATCGCCCTGCTGTAGGTTCTTCAAGTCGTCCTCCAACCTTCTCTTCACACTGGTCGAGAAGTAGGTGTCTAAAACCATCCGTCGGAACTCCTCCCAAGGCAGCTGTCGAGTAATCCGGAACTCCAGTGGCTCTACCCGCTGCCACCAAGAATCAGCATCTCCGTCCAAACAGTGCACTGCCATGTGCACTCGATACCTCGGATCGATGAAAAAGTCCTGGAAAAGCTTTTCCATCGCTGAAAGCCATCTCCCGACATCCCAGGGCTGCGCATCCCGCCCTGAAAATCTAGGCGGTCCCCGCTGAACAAACTTGGAGAGTTTGTCAGCAATGTCCTGCTCCTCCTCCGCAGTCAAAGGCTGAATGGCTCCTGGAGCCCCACTACTAGAAGATGGCGCCGAAGGCACAAGAGGTGCAACAGGAGGCACAGGGGCCTCAGGAACAGCCGGAGGTGGAGCCTCTCTCTGGGCAAGAAGCTGGTCGATCCTCTGCTCCTGGCGGCGCTGACCCTCCGCCAACTGGGCCACCAAGGCCTTCAACTCAGAAAGCTCAGAGGGTCTGGACTGCTCTGGCTCATCAGGGGGTAGGGGAGTACCCAAAGGAGAAATCCGGCGTCGAGGAGGCATCCTGCCACAAGAAACCAAACATCAGCGACCAAACCCCACACGACCCAATCTAGCGAAAGTCAAAAGACATCGCCTATTTCGGTAACCTTATGTTGTCTGCAGCCAACATAATGGTTCGACAGATATAGGCTATGTCGATCCCTCTTCACTCACAGGAAGAGTCAACTATAAAAATCACCGACTTTCACAAAAGGTCACGTCACTCACGCCCTATCATCCTAGGGTCTGTCCAAAAGCCTAGGGTTTCCTAAGTCCCAACTGACCTATCTCTAAGCTCTGATACCAACTTAATCTGTCACGCCCCGGGTGTAAACCAGAACCCGGGCCCGTCTACAGATCCGCCGTGTATGCGGTATTTCCCGCATACACGAAGCGTCGGTAACCTGCTCAGATATAAGAAATAATAATAAAAGAGCATAATAATCAGAGCTAAACTAAAACTACTGTATCTCAGACAGAAGCTGGAAGTGAAAAGTACAACTGTAAAATAAAATACAGATCTCTCCCAGCTCACCACAAATATACAAAAAGCTGGCAAAGCCAGACCCAAAAGAAAAAGTAAAAGCTGTCTGAGAAAACCGGGTACACCAAAAACTCCAGCTACATCCCTCGGTGGCTCGCTATCTAGTCCGCAATCCGCTTACCTCGATCAGTTGCTGACGGCCCAGCAACTCCCGCAGAGGACTCTGCAAAACAAGGGGAAAGAAGAAACAAGAAAAGACAATGGGGGTAAGTACTACTAAAAACAGTAGCCTCCCCTAGTGGGTAAAGCCTCAGCTCAGACATGCCCACCAGGTGATCAGAGGCAAAAAGGAAAGGAAAAGAAAGGGGAGGGTGAGATAAATATGACAACTGATAAAATGCTATCCCTAATATGCCTCTACATGATAACACAACAAGGATGGGAAAAGGATGCATCAGTATCAAGAAGCCTGTCAAAAACGACCCAATCTGACCGCCAGTGGACACTGGCACTGCCTGCTCTGCCGCAACGGGTATGCCAGCCTACGCATAACACCGAAGCAAAAGGAGTCCCTAGGACTCAAAGTCTGTCTGTCGCGCACTCCGGAGTGGCACTCGTGGGGAGCGACCCACACGAGGAAAGTAAGTAACCACAAGTAACCTGATATAGCAGGACTGGATCAAGACTCAATGAAGTGGAAAAACCCTCCACAAAAGAAAGCCCGATCCCCATCACCCAATCTGATGCAATAGTACAACCCGGTCAACCACCCAAGATCCGTGGTTGCCGCAACACCCTGTCAAAAGCCCAACCTGTCCCAAATCCCCAGCACCTGACTACACTATCCAACTCCCGCTCGAACCCGAGCAACTATGCCTCAAGTCTAGATAATAGGAGAAAGAAAGGAATAAAACATGGTTTCTCCTAAGTCAAGTCCCAAAAATAGTGTAGCAGTAAAAAGATGACTAAGCCAAGTGACCAGTTTAAACATGCATTGTCCCAATATTTTGTCCATTTTCCAAGAATAATCAGTTTAGAGTGACATAATCTAAGGTGACAGTCTTATGAATAATCATCAATTTTGCAGTCCTCAATTACTATTCAGCCCCTAAACATGCAGTCCAGAATAAATAAGCGACTAAATAAATAATCATGCTGTCAGCAATTTCAACAAGGATCATCTAACCATTAACTAGTTTCCTAGAGCATGCAAGGCTACCAACAATTAGTTTAGCATCAATAACATGGAACACTCTGATGTTCCTAGTGGGCATATCAAAGGAGAGGAGTACAACAACCACCCACCTGAAGTGCGAACTGTCCGGATCCGTACAGCTGAAAATACCAAAACTCCAATCCCTTGCTCCAACAAGTTCAGCACACCCGTAACACTCCTGGCACAATACAAAGTCCACTAAATACACTTAGGCTCCCAAATATTGCTCTTATAACCACATACAACAATAGTCCCAAAACTGCTAAATTTTCACCTGCAGAAAGTGCCCAGAAAATTCCCAGAAAAATATCACAGTGATCCTCGCGTCGTTAGCTTCGCAACGGTAGCTTGTACGCCCAAATCTGAGTTCGGTAAGTCAAGATATAAATTCGGCAAGGGGGTACACTCATACAAAAATCTGTGCTAAAAACTGTACACTGTTCACAGAGAAAACAGGATTTTCACCTCGAAATAAATCTCAAAAATTCCAAGAAAAATACGAGCGCGTTCCTTGCGATCCGTAGATGAAAAAGTTGTATAAGCTCGTTTCCGTCTGACGCTCGTGCGCGAAGATATGGCCAAAACACTCTGCTGCTGTCACAGAAATCCACACAGAAAAAGGGGTCACTGTGTTGCCTCGGGATCCGTGCCAAAACCTCGAAACGGGAAAGTGCGATCCAAATGAAAGATAAAACCCTACCTCTCAGGAGTCTGTCGGCGCAAGAATCACAGAAAAAGGATCTCGGGGTAGCCCAGGGGAGCTAAAACACTGCTGCTGCGCCGAAGAAGAACACAGGAACCACAACGTCGCGCCGCGCCGTAAAATAGAGAACCTCGGGATTCGTGCCTCCAAAAATTCTGAAACTTGGCAGGAAGATCAAGGATTAAGAGAGAAAAAAATTCATCAATAGGAAGCTCGGGCAGATCTTGCACAGACCGAGAGAAAAGGGCTGCAAAGAGGGCTCGGGCTGGTATTTATAGGCTGAAGAAAACATTTGGGAAAATTCCCATTTTGTCCCGAGATTCGGGCGCCCGAAATCATTCGGGCGCGCACAGTGCGGCCTGGCCCATGACTTTCGGGCACGCACAGTGCGGCCCAGCCCAACCCGCGCGGTCGGACGGGATCCAGGCTTCGTCCGACCCGCCCCGGCGCCCGCCACGTGTCCCCCGAACACGCTGCAGCCGTGCAAGCCGCTGCGGGGAGCGCCATGTGTCCCTGCCCGCGTCAACGCGGTAGGTGGCGCCTGCGAATCAGCGGGCGCCATGTGGCGCTGCCCACGTCGCCCCCCACCTGCCCGCGGTACGGCACCTGCCCGCGGTACGGCACCTGCCCCCGACCTGCCCCGCGCGCTGCGTGGACCGCGCGCTCATGCGCCCGCCAACCGGGTGCTGCCACGTGGCGCGCCCCGGGTCCACGCCTCCCCGCGCACTCCCGCAGACCGAGCGCACCAAGCCGCCCAATCAGGAGCTGCCACGTGGACACCCGCCGGTCCACGCGCCCCGCGGTGCACCCCGGCCCATTCCCCTGCGCTCCGTGGACCTGGCCGCGTGCGCCGGCCAATCAGGGCCTGCCACGTGGCACCCCCGCCGGTCCACGGCTCCCCCATGCACCAGAAATGCTGTAAAACTTCCGGGAGTCCGTTTTTGGGCATCCGGACTCAGAATTTAGCAAACAAAAAGCCATTTTCAAGCGTTTTTCCGCGCTGAATCCAAATCCACCCTCCGTTTGGCCTAAATCCTTTTCTAAAATTCGAGAAAAGCAGCCGAAGGCCAAAACAGCTAACCAAAGCTCACAGGGTCCATCTGTGGCATCCCATTGATGCACTATGGGCCAGATACACCATCAACAGGTGTTTGCACAGTGGATTCACGGAAAAAAGCTGCATGGGGTTCAGGGGTCCTACATCCTCCCCCACTAAAAAAAGTTTCGTCCTCGAAACAAGGAAAACAGAACAGACGTACCTCAACCAGAAGCCTCGAACAAGAAGGGGTAGGCATCTCTCATCTCTGTCTCCAGCTCCCATGTAGCCTCTCGCTCCTCATGATTGCTCCACAAGATCTTCACATACGGAATGGCCCGATTGCGCAATTCCCTCACCTCACGAGCAAGAATCCGCAACGGGCGCTCCTCGTAGACCAAGTCCTCGCCGATCTCCAACGAAGTGAAGTCAATCACGTGCGACGGGTCAAAAACATATCTCCTCAGAGCTGAGACGTGGAAGACATCATGAACTCCGGCCAGGCGTGGGGGTAAGGCAACTCTGTATGCCACAGGACCAACTCTGCCAAGTACCTCAAAGGGTCCAATATAGCGGGGACTGAGCTTCCCCCGCACTCCAAATCTCCGGACCCCTTTCGAGGGCGAGACCTTCAAGAAGTCATGATCACCAACCTGAAACTCTAGGTCTCGCCGTCGAGTATCGGCGTAGCTCCTCTGACGACTCTGGGCTGTCTCAAGATGTCGGCGAATAACTCTGACTTTTTCCTCAGCCTCCAAAAGCAAATCCGGTCCCAAAGTCCTCCTCTCACCCACGTCACTCCAATACAAGGGAGACCGACACTTGCGTCCATACAACGCCTCAAACGGAGCCATCTGGATGCTCGCCTGATAGCTGTTGTTGTACGCGAACTCAACCAAAGATAAGTGTCGGTACCACCCTCCTCCAAAATCCATAACGCACGCTCTCAACATATCCTCGAGGGTCTGTATGGTGCGTTCTGACTGTCCATCGGTCTGTGGGTGGAAAGCGGTGCTAAACCTGAGCTGAGTCCCCAATGCAGACTGTAAACTCCCCCAAAAGCGCGACACAAATCTCGGGTCCCTGTCTGAAACAATCGAAGCAGGCACACCGTGAAGCCTCACTACCTCATCCAAATATAACTGCGCCAGACGCTCCAGTGGCCAAGTCATCTGAACCGGTAAGAAATGTGCCGACTTGGTGAGTCTGTCCACAATAACCCAAATCGCATCTGCCCTGCTCTGTGCCCTCGGCAATCCAGTGACAAAATCCATAGTAACGTGGTCTCATTTCCACTCGGGAATTGGAAGACTCTGCAACTTGCCAGCAGGAACGCGATGCTCTGCCTTCACTTGCTGGCAAGTTAAACAATGAGCTACAAATCTCCCAATGTCCCGCTTCATTCCGGGCCACCAAAAATGTGCCTTGAGGTCCTTATACATCTTAGTACCTCCAGGATGAATGGTATAAGGTGTATAATGGGCCTCCCTCAAAATCTGATCTCTAATCTCCTGATCCATAGGCACACACACTCGGTCCCTGTACCGCAGTACTCCCGAGCTATCCACAGCAAAATCCCCTGCCTGATCCGCCTGAAGCTGCGTCCTGATCCTCATCAAGTGGGGGTCCTCACTCTGAGTGTCCCTGATCCTCTCCAACAGAGTGGGCTGCAAGACCATAGACATGAGTCTGGCAGAGACCCCAGGGGATACTACCTCCAACTGTAACCGCCTCATCTGCTCGACCAACGGCGCCTGCTGCGAGATCATCAGACTCAGACTCGTCCTCCTACTCAAAGCATCTGCCACAACATTGGCCTTGCCGGGATGATAAAGAATACTCAGATCATAATCCTTTAACAACTCCAACCACCGGCGTTGCCTCAAATTCAGCTCCTTCTGGGTGAACAGATACTTCAAGCTTTTATGATCAGTATATATCTCGCAATGCTCTCCATACAAATAATGCCGCCACAGCTTCAGAGCAAACACCACCGCTGCCAGCTCAAGATCATAAGTAGGGTAATTTTTCTCATAGTCCTTTAATTGCCGTGAAGCATAGGCAATCACCCTACCATGCTGCATCAACACACACCCCAGACCACTATGTGAGGCATCACTGTAAACTCATAATGCCCGTAACGCGATCTGAAAGCCGTTTTGGAGATGTCCTCGGCCCTCACCCTCAGCTCGTGGTAACCGGACTGTAGATCAATCTTCGAGAACACCGATGCTCCCTGCAACTGATCAAACAAATCATCTATCCGGGGGAGGGGATACTTGTTTCGGATGGTCACTTTATTCAATTCCCTATAATCCACACACAATTGAAGTGACCCATCCTTCTTCTTCACAAACAACACAGGCGCTCCCCACGGAGAAACACTGGGTCTGATGAAGCCCCTATCCAAAAGATCCTGAAGCTAGGCTTTCAACTCCCTCAACTCAGCTGGTGACATCCTATAGGGTGCCTTTGAGATTGGTGCAGTCCCAGGGACCACATCAATCACGAACTCAATCTCTCTCTCCGGCGGCATCGTCGTCAACTCTGGGGGAAACACATCTGGGAACTCTCGGACAATAGGGATATCCTCGAGTCCCAGTGCCGTCGTAGGCACCTCCACAACCGTGGCCAAAAAGGCAGTACATCCTCTGCTCAACATCCTCCTAGCTCTCGCCGAGGAAATGGTCGCTGCGAACAGCGTGCTCTGGCAGCCTCTGAAGATGAACTCCTCCTGTCCAGGCTCGCGAAGAGTCACTGTCCTCTCTCTGCAGTCGATAGTGGCAGAATACCGTGACAGCCAATCCATCCCTAGCACCAAGTCAAAATCCTGGAGCTGCTGCAAGACAAGCAAATCTGCAGGCAAAATCCAAGGCCCCAACTGTACCGGGCAAGCCACACAACGCTCCTTGACAAGCAAAACGTGATCAGGAATCCGCACCTCTAATGCATGTGACAAGGACTCTATCTCTAGACCATGAAGGGATGCAAATGCTCGACTAATGAAAGAATGCGAAGCTCCAGTGTCAAATAAAGTGCGAGTCCGAATACCAAAGAGTAGAATAATACCTGCCACCACCTGATCTGCCACTGAAGAATCTGCTAACTGGGCGGCATACACCCGCCCGCTCGGTGCTGGTGGTCGGAAATCAGTAGGGTGCGAAGTAGGCGGCCTGCTCGCTGGAGTATAAGGCCGCTGAGTCGGTGGCCGCTGCTGCTGAGGGGAATATGGAGCCGATGCCGAAGAAGGTGCCGAGGAAGTAGTAAGGGGCAGGTAGCTCGCACATGCCCCGGCTGTCCACATCGAAAGCATCGACCCCATCTCTGATCACAAGTGACGGCGGCATGCTGACCCCCACAGAAGATACATCGGTCAGAAGATCGGGGCTGTCTCGGCTGCTGCTGCTGCTGCCTCGAGGACTGCTGCTGAGATCTCTGCTGCTGCTGCTGCTGCTGCTGCTGTCTCTGGGGTCCACCAGGCCCTCTCCTCTCAGATCGCCCACGGCCGTAAGACTGGGACTGCGGCGGTCGTGGCGGTCTCCAAGAGCTGGCCTGTCCCCCGTCCTCAGGGGCTGGTCGCTTCCTGTCGGAACTCTGCGCGACCGCGTCCCTCCGTCTGGCCACCACCTGATCCCTCTCTCCACCCACTGTGCATGCTCTGCGGCCGCCTCAAGGGTCTGAAATCTCTAGGCATGCACTAAAGTGTAAATCTCTGGACGGAGGCCTGCCTCGAACAACTCCACCTGGTGCGGACCGTCACGAGCGACGAAGGGCACACAGTTCAGCAACTCCATGAACTCCTGGAAATAGGTCTGAGCCGATCGATCGCCCTGCTGCAGGTTCTTCAAGTCGTCCTCCAACTTCTCTTCACACTGGTCGAGAAGTAGGTGTCCAACACCATCCGTCGGAACTCCTCCCAAGGCAGCTGCCGAGTAATCCGGAACTCCAGTGGCTCTACCCGCTGCCACCAAAAATCAGCATCTCCGTCCAAACAGTGCACCGCCATGTGCACTCGATACCTCGGGTCGATGAAGAAGTCCCGAAAAAGCTTCTCCATCGCTGAAAGCCATCTCCCAACATCCCAGGGCTGAGCATCCCGCCCTGAAAATCTAGGTGGTCCCCGCTGAACAAACTTGGAGAGTTTGTCAGCAATGTCCTGCTCCTCCTCCGCAGTCAAAGGCTGAATGGCTCCTGGAGCCCCGCTACTAGAAGATGGCGCCGACGGCACAAGAGGTGCAACAGGAGGCACAGGGGCCTCAGGAACAGCCGGGGGTGGTGCCTCCCTCTGGGCAAGCAGCTGGTCAATCCTCTGCTCCTGGCGGCGCTGACCCTCCGCCAACTGGGCCACCAAGGCCCTCAACTCAGAAAGCTCAGAGGGTCTGGACTGCTCTGGCTCATCAGGGGGTAGGGGAGTACCCCGAGGAGGAATCCGGCGTCGAGGAGGCATCCTGCCACAAGAAACCAAACATCAGCAACAAAACCCCACACGACCCAATCTAGCGAAAGTCAAAAGACATCCCCTATTTCTGTAACCTTATGTTGTCTGCAGCCAACATAATGGTTCAACAGAAATAGACTATGTCGATCCCTCTTCACTCACAGGAAGAGTTAACTATAAAAATCACCGACTTTCGCAAAATGTCACGCCACTCACGCCCTATCATCCTAGGGTCTGTCCAAAAGCCTAGGGTTTCCTAAGTCCCAACTGACCTATCCCTAAGCTCTGATACCAACTTAATCTGTCACGCCCCGGGTGTAAACCAGAACCCGGGCCCGTCTACAGATCCGCCGTGCATGCGGTATTTCCCACATACACGAAGCGTCGGTAACCTGCTCAGATATAAGAAATAATAATAAAAGAGCATAATAATCAGAGCTAAACTAAAACTACTGTATCTCAGACAGAAGCTGGAAGTAAAAGGTACAACAGTAAAATAAATACAGATGTCTCTCCCAGCTCACCACAAATATACAAAAAGCTGGCAAAAGCCAGACCCAAAAGAAAAAGTAAAAGCTGTCTGAGAAGTCCGGGTACACCAAAAACTCCAGCTACATCCCTCGGGTGGCTCGCTATCTAGTCCGCAATCCGCTTACCTCGATCAGTTGCTGACGGCCCAGCAACTCCCGCAGAGGACTCTGCAAAACAAGGGGAAAGAAGGAAACAAGAAAAGACAATGGGGGTAAGTACTACTATAAACAGTAGCCTCCCCTAGTGGGTAAAGCCTCAGCTCAGACATGCCCACCAGGTGATCAGAGGCAAAAAGGGAAAGGAAAAGAAAGGGGGAGGGTGAAGACAAATATGACAACTGATAAAATGCTATCCCTGATATGCCTCTACATGATAACACAACAACGATGGGAAAAGGATGCATCAGTATCAAGAAGCCTGTCAAAAACGACCCAATCTGACCGCCAGTGGACACTGGCACTGCCTGCTCTGCCGCGACGGGTATGCCAGCCTATGCATAACACCGAAGCAAAAGGAGTCCCCAGGACTCAAAGTCTGTCTGCCGCGCACTCCGGAGTGGCACTCGTGGGGAGCGACCCACACGAGGAAAGTAAGTAACCACAAGTAACCTGATATAGCAGGACTGGATCGAGACTCAATGAAGTGGGAAAAACCCTCCACTAAAGAAAGCCCGATCCCCATCACCCAATCTGATGCAATAGTATAACCCGGTCAACCACCCAAGATCCGTGGTCGCCGCAACACCCTGTCAAAAGCCCAACCTGTCCCAAATCCCCAGCACCTGACTACACTATCCAACTCCCGCTCGAACCCGAGCAACTATGCCTCAAGTCTAGATAATAGGAGAAAGAAAGGAATAAAACATGGTTTCTCCTAAGTCAAGTCCCAAAAATAGTGTAGCAGTAAAAAGATGACTAAGCCAAGTGACCAGTTTAAACATGCATTGTCCCAATATTTTGTCCATTTTCTAAGAATAATCAGTTTAGAGTGACATAAGCTAAGGTGACAGTCTTATGGATAATCATCAATTTTGCAGTGCTCAATTACTATTCAGCCCCTAATACATGCAGTCCAGAATAAATGAGTGATTAAATAAATAATCATGCTGTCAGCAATTTCAACAAGGATCATCTAACCATTAACTAGTTCCCTAGAGCATGCAAGGCTACCAACAATTAGTTTAACATCAATAACATGGGAACACTCTGATGTTCCTAGTGGGCATATCAAAGGAGAGGAGTACAACAACCACCCACCTGAAGTGCGAACTGTCCGGATCCGTACAGCTGAAAATACCAAAAACTCCAATCCCTTGCTCCAACAAGTTCAGCACACCCGTAACACTCCTGGCACAATACAAAGTCCACTAAATACACTTAGGCTCCCAAATATTGCTCTTATAACCACATACAACAATAGTCCCAAAACTGCTAAATTTTCACCAGCAGAAAGTGCCCAGAAAATTCCCAGAAAAATATCACAGCGATCCTTGCGTCGATAGCTCCGCAACGGTAGCTTGCAAGCCCAAATCTGAGTTCGGTAAGTCAAGTTATAAATTCGGCAAGATGGTAACTCAAACAACAAATCTGTGCTAAAAACTGTACACTGTTCACAGAGATAACAGGGATTTTCACCTCGAAATAAATCTCAGGAAATTCCAAGAAAAATACGAGCGCGTTCCTTGCGATCTGTAGATGAAAAAGTTGTATAAGCACGTTTCCGTCTGACGCTCGCGCGCGAAGATACGGCCAAAACACTCTGCTGCTGTCACAGAAATCCACACAGAAAAAGGGGTCACTGTGTTGCCTCGGGATCCGTGCCAAAACCTCGAAACGGGAAAGTGCAATCAATATGAAAGATGAAGCCCTACCTCTTAGGAGTCTTTCGGCGCAAGAATCACAGAAAAAGGATCTCGGGGTAGCCCAGGGGAGCTAAAACACTGCTGCTGCGCCGAAGAAGAACACAGGAACCACAACGTCGCGCCGCGCCGTAAAATAGAGAACCTCGGGATTCGAGCCTCCAAAAATTCTGAAACTCCGCAGGAAGATCAAGGATTAAGAGAGAAAAAATTCATCAATAGGAAGCTCGGGGAGATCTTGCACAGACCGAGAGAAAAAGGGCTGCAAAGAGGGCTCGGGCTGCCAATTTATAGGCTGAAGAAAACATTTGGGGAAATTCCCATTTTGTCCCGAGATTCGGGCGCCCGAAATCATTCGGGCGCGCACAGTGCGGCCCAGCCCAACCCGCGCGGTCGGACGGGATCCAGGCTTCGTCCGACCCGCCCCGGCGCCCGCCACGTGTCCCCCGAACACGCTGCAGCCGTGCAAGCCGCCGCGGGGAGCGCCATGTGTCCCTGCCCGCGTCAACGCGGTAGGTGGCGCCCGCGAATCAGCGGGCGCCACGTGGCGCTGCCCACGTCGCCCCCCACCTGCCCGCGGTACGGCACCTGCCCCCGACATCTGCCCCGCGCGCTGTGTGGACCGCGCGCTCATGCGCCCGCCAACCGGGTGCTGCCACGTGGCGCGCCCCCGGTCCACGCCTCCCCGCGCACTCCCGCAGACCGAGCGCACCAGAGCCGCCCAATCAGGCGCTGCCACGTGGACACCCGCCGGTCCACGCGCCCCGCGGTGCACCCCGGCCCATTCCACTGCGCTCCGTGGACCCGGCCGCGTGCGCCGGCCAATCAGGGCCTGCCACGTGGCACCCCCGCCGGTCCACGGCTCCCCCATGCACCAGAAATGCTGTAAAACTTTCGGGAGTCCGTTTTTGGGCATCCGGACTCATAATTTAGCAAACAAAAAGTCATTTTCAAGCGTTTTTCCACGCTGAATCCAAATCCACCCTTCGTTTGGCCTAAATCCTTTTCTAAAATTCGGCAAAAGCAGCCGAAGGCCAAAACAGCTAACCAAAGCTCACAGGGTCCATCTGTGGCATCCCTTTGATGCACTATGGGCCAGATACACCATCAACAGGTGTTTGCACAGTAGATTCACGAAAAAAAGCTGCATGGTGTTCAGGGGTCATACAGCTTCATCCGGAATCGACTTCGACCGAAGATAATATCCAGACCACCCAGTCGAGCGACGAGGAAGGCAAAGTCAGAGTCAATTCTCGGCTACTCGAGACGAAGAAGGAAAGACTTTAAAAGAAAAGAGCGCGAGATTTGGGTGTGAATCTCGTAACTGACTCCGAAAATGGCAAGCAGCGCTCAGCATTAGAAATCACCGAAGATCACGCTTCGACGCGTTAATAAGGGAATGAATCTGACGGGAAAAATGCTGCCATCCTTTTTGAGAAAGGTCGATTCAAAAGGAAGCTGTTGAGGATTTCCCGATAACTCCCCACAAATCACGCCGATGATTGTACGCATGGTTCAGGGGTGTATAAATATCTGAACCATCGAAGAAAAAGGGGTCCTGCAACCTCGTAAGCTAGTAACCATCTCTGTTTTTTCATATCTTTTATATTTACATTTATTATTTTTCTAGATAACTTTACCGCATTTCCTAGCAGTAAATTAACTTGTAATCGGCTACCTGTTACTCTTATTGTAGTGGCCCATGTTCCCATGCAACCTTTTTTCGGTGAATCCACTGTTTAGAACACCTAGTGTTGGTGTATCTGGCCCATAGTGCATCAAAGGGATGCCACAGATGGACCCTGTGAGGTATCTTTAGCTGTTTTGGCCTTCGGCTACATTTGCCGAAATTTTAAAAAGATTTTTGGCCAAACAGAGGTTGGATTTGGATTCAGCGCGGAAAAACGCTTGAAAACGGCTATTTGCTTGTTTGATTCTGAGTCCGGAGGCCCAAAAATGAACTCCTGGAAGTTTTTATTGGATTTTGGTGCATGGGACAGCCGGCGTGCCACGTGGCGGCCTGTCATTGGCCGATTTACAGCGCTCGGTCCACAGAGCGTCGCGGCTGGATCCACAGACCCGGCGCAGGGACACGTGGCGCCGCCTGATTGGCGGGCTCATGGTGCGCGGTCTACAGAGTTGGCGCGGCGGTGCATGGACCAGGGCGGGGACACGTGGCAGTCCCTGGTTGGTCGGTGCACGCGGCGCGGTCCACGAAACCCGAAGTAGGGTGCGTGGACCTGGTGCAGGGGACACGTGTCGGCGTGCCATTCGCAGGCTCACGAGGCGCGGCGCAGGGACGCGGGCGAGCGCCTCGGGGCGCGTGCGTGGCAGGCGGCCAGGCGGCGCCTGCCCGCACGTGTGACCGCGATAGTGGCAAGGACAGGTGGTGCCCCGCCATTCGCAGGCGCCACCTACCCGTTTGACCGGGGAAACGCCATGCGGCGACACCGCGCACGGCCCGCACAGCAGCTGTGCGGGACACGCGTCGGCCTTCGGAAGGGCCACGTGGCCACTCCCGGCGCGCCCTGCACAGCTGTTTGCTATGCGGGACACGTGGTGGCTCGAGGGCGATTCGGGCGCTCCTCTTTGGTATAGTGTTCCGCCGGATTCGAGCGCCCGAATCCTGGTCCAGCGCCCGAATCCGGGGACATGATGGTCTTTTTCTGAATTGTTTCTGTGGGCCTATATATAGCCCGAGCCGCATTCACCTTGGGTTTTTTCGCATTTCTAGGCCATTTCTCACCTCAGTTCCTTCAGAGAAGTTGATCCCCTGGCTGTGCTGCTTCCATCTGTGGATTTTTGGGATTTTGCATGGCACGCTTTTCGAGATTTCCATTTTCTTGGTGCGTCGCGATGTTCCTTCGCCGGTGTTTCCTCCCATTGCGTTTCTTTCGCCGTTGGATCCGCGACAGGTAGGGCTACGATCTTGGTATTTTTAGCATCTCCTAGTTTCGAGTTTTTCTTAGAGTTTTTCCATGCTTACTAGGACCCTTGTTTGCTGTGAGTTTTTCGGGGACAGCAGGACTGTTGCGTGGAGTTCTCCGCGCTCGAGCGTCGGATCGAGACGAGCCTATACACTTTTTGCATCTACTCGTCGCGAGGATTATCACCGTATTTTTTTGGGATTTTTCTGAGGCTTGCCTGGAGGTATATTTTCTCCCTTTATCTGTGCTTGGGATTACAGTTGTATTGTTGTGAGGCTGTGTGCACCCTATGTTGTGGAATTTGTAACTCGGCCTACGGGGCTCAAAATTGGACGTGCAGGTACCCGTTTCGAAGGTCTCGACGCGACGATCGCAGTAGTATTTTTGTCGGATTTTTCGAAGCCCTGTCTGCAGGTGAATATTTGGCATCTTTGGGACTGTTCTGCACGTTGTGTACTTGGTTAATTTTTGGGAATAAAGTGTAACTGTAAACCTTGTGTTGTGCCCAGGAGGGTTTGCGGGTATTGCTGGACCCGTTGGATCTGAAGATATTGATTTTCTGGTATTTTCAGCTATGGGACTTTGGACAGTTCAGCTCTTCAGATGGGTTGCCTCGTCTTCAAGATCTTCGGACTGTGCATTAATTATATCTGTATAGGAACTTGCATGTTGTGATTGTGTTATGTAGCATGATAGAATGTGAGAGTTGACACTTCCTATTGTTATATTGGTGATCATGTGATCTTTTCTCTTTCTTCAAGCTGTTAATTATTTATTATCTTGGAACTTGACCTAGCACCCCTGCCATATGCTGCATGTTCAACCAGACTTATAGAAAACTCCAACTTGGGCTAGGTTATTTATTGCTTTAGACATTCCCACACTGACATTCATTGTTTCATCCTGGACTTAGAGTTTCCTCGCCCGGGTAGTGGGCCGCGAGGTCGGGTTGTTGTGGGATGCATTTTACACTCGTGTCTGCGGACCGAGTGGAGTCTGATAGCAGTCTGTAGATCAGTGTTTCTTTTGGGGAGCCGTCTGAGTGACAGTGGGTCTCGGCTGTGTAGTTTTTCCAGCCTGTGAGTGAGAGAGTGTTTTGTTGGTTACAGCCGATCTTGTTGATCGAGGATTTGGATTATAGCCTGCATGAGCCACATTTGAGCTCGACAGAGATGCGCGGATACTTTCCTCGGTGGGGTCGCACCCCTCGAGTGCCACTCCGGAGTTGGGCTTGTTCTTGCTATCGCGACTTGTCAACGCAATCCCTCTGGCTGGGCCAGTTTTGGCAGTCACGGACGCCCTACGTAAGTCCAGTCCTCCGTGGATGTAACGGCAGTAGGTAGGCGCAGGTTTGACTGGACCCGAGGAGGCAGTCAGTGTAGATTGGGTGATCTGAGTTGAGGGATAGTAGATGCACCATATTTCTTTCTATTTCACTCCTTGAGCATCTAGATAGAGGCATAGTAGCTGTAGAGTTTATTTTCCAGCTTTTCCTTCCAGCACTGCATTGTAACTTTATGCCTCTAGTAGACTTAGTGGGCAGACCGTCGGGCTTGTTGGCGTCACCCAGTGAGAACTACTGTGGGATGTAGTTCTCACACCCGTCGTGGTGTCTTTTCCTAAGGGACTTCTACTCTTGTTCCTGCTGCTCCAGCTGCTGCTTCTTCAGATCGAGGTAAGGGAGTCGCGAGATAGATCCCTACCAGTCGTCATCCAGAGAGTAGATGTACACCCTTACTATTTTGAGAGTTACATGTTGAGAGACCTTTGTAGTGAGGTATAGAGTTGTACTTTTCTTTTATTGCTGAGAGACTTGTGTATTTTGGTGAGGACTTGGGTTGTATATTTTGGAGTTGTTTTTATTTTATTTCAGCATTTACCTTTCAGCTCTGATATCTGTTTAGTGTAGATGATCTTTTGCAGGTTAGTCGCTACGTCTATACGGGGCTTCCTGTCACGCCCCGAGTCCGTCAATTTGTACGGTTCGGGCACGCCAACAGACCCGCCAATCGGGTATGACCTTTCACTACCCGAAAGGAACGGTAACATCCATGATAACACAACCAGTGTATGCGGAAGCTCAATATCAGAGTACTAAAATCACTACAAATTTAAACTTCCATTAGATAAACAAACTGTTTAAGAGGTAATGAAAGCATACTAGAGTGAACCAAGAACTTAATTTATTACACTTTACATTTCTGAACTTGCAAATAAAATTATTACAATTCTTTTACATAATTTCCTCACCATACAAGGTTCACTCAAGAAGTATATAAAAGGGATACCTCTGCTAGACCCTCTAGGTCTCTATGCTGCTGGGCACTTGCCCCTGTCGAATGCCTCGCTGACTGCACCTGTACCCGTCCCGACCGCTGCATCCATGCCTGAACCTGTGGGGGGAGTCACCCAAGGGGTGTGAGAACTACGACCGAGTTCCCAGTGGGTTCAACCACCGAGAGAAAGTGTCCTACACCACTTGGTCCAATGGAAGCAATAATAATAGTGTGCTAGGAAACTAAAATCCTCAACATCAATATGCAGCTATGCAATAATCTATTACTACACTATCTGTGTACAACCATTGACCCAGCACTACTCTGTCTAGCCACACTAGGCTGCTAAGCACCAACTCGGCCACTATGCCGCTATATACAGGGTCAAACTACCCCGGCCACCTTGGCCACTCTATTTTTCTTATTCTTTAGATTCTGGTGCTTTAGTTCAAGTTAACCCTCAGAAATTTCTTATCCAATGGGCCCCAGCCCGGTAGTCCTGCTACCATAAGATAAGATTTCTAAGGTTGCCGATAACACCCGCAAGTGTTATCCCGTCCTACGGAAGAAGCGTCCCGAACGGGTCTCTACCTGGGAGAGGGATACTGCCCGTACCTCCAACATGGGCTGGCTTCACCGTAGGTCCGCCCGTTTTATCTTTATATTTTCTTTCTTTTCTTTTTACTTTAGTTCTTAGCCTCTTTGCCTTTGAACACTTGCTTTCCTTTCTTATTCGAGCTTATAGCTCCCTTTTTGCCACTGGCAAATCACTTTCTCTTTTCTTTGAGCATTTAGCTCCTTGCTTTCACTTTTAGCCCTTCGAAAGTACCTCGTCTGACGGGTCACTGCCCAGGGAGTCCTGCTCCACTTGACGAGTCTCAAATTCGAAGGCGCCATTTACATTTTCTTTATGCTTTTAGCCACGTTTAGCTTGCTTTTAATCTTTGCCTTTTTGCAATAATTTTTCCTCTCATCCTAGGCCTTGCCATAAGGATAACTAGAGAGTCCCCTGGACTCTTAAACATATCTCTTTTATTTTTTTAACTCAAATTGAAGTTAAAGTTATTATCCATTTGCCCAGACACCCTATGACTTTCTAGGGTTATATTTGTTCACTTCTTTAACCTTGGGATCTTATCCCACTTTCCTGATTCCTCACTGAATCCTAGAGTTAACTTAACTCTATTTTCCTGTTCCACTTATAACTTAGAGTTACACTGACTCTAATTTCCTATTCCCTTTCATATCTCCGCACTTGATCTGTTTCTCATTTTTCCTTTCATGTCTCCACATTTGATCTATTTCTCATTTTTCTTTTCATGCCTCCACATTTGATCCATTTTCCCATCTTCCTGCCTGTGAGTTTAAACTCCTCTAGTTTAACTTAGGTTCCCTTTACCTAAGTTCCATGTCACATATGTCCTAGAGTTCTCTAACTCTATGTTGATCACTAGCTCTCCTTAGGTTTCTTTTACCTAAGTTCCATGTCACATATGTCCTAGAGTTCCTGACTCTATGTTGATCACTAGCTCTCCTTAGGTTTCTTTTACCTAAGTTCCATGTCACATATCTCCTAGAGTTCTCTGACTCTATGTTGATCACTCTATCCAGTGTCCTTAGGTTATCACCTAAGACAATGCCACATTTTATCAATGTCCTTAGGTTATCTCCTAAGACAATGCCACTCGTTAAATCCTAGGATAACTCCTAAGTTTGATGTCACTCGTCAAACCCCTAAACTAGGTTTTCTCCTAGTCTTACTACCAACAAGTTCTGTTCCTGATGTCACATGATTCCTAGGGTTATACCCTAACATGATCACAATCATAAATAGCTATTCATTTTCGTGCATGCAGTTATTTTTATCTCATTCATAAAATAGTAATTACTTCTACGCATACATAATCATCATATATCTTTGGCAACCAACAGTTGCACTTTTTCTCTGTGTCCATCTACACATGCACATTTATTCCTCTATCTCTGGCAACCAACAGTTGCACTCTTCATCTGTATCCCTCTACACATGTAATTTTAACCATAATTACCTAACGCCTCTAACAGGCTACTATCATGCTTCTAAATCAAAAAGCAAAGGAGCAAGGGGAGAGGTCACCCAATTTCGGCAGAATCCCCCACCTTGTGGTGTTCCCAATTGCTTGTAGACACTTGCAATTGGTCTCCGCGCGATTCCACTTGTCTCCTCGAGCTTGCACGCAAAACGATGCACTTCTCTCGAGTCTGCACGCAAAACGGTGCACGTCCACCAAACCTGCACACAAAACGATGCACGTCACTAAAAACCCGCACGCAAAACGGTGCACGTCATTTTAGTCTGCACGCAAAACGGTGAGCGTTAAATCAACCGGCATGCAAAACGGTGCACGTACCTCGAATCTGCACGCAAAACGGTGCACGGTCTACTGTAGGGTTGCACTTAAAACGGTGCACATTTTTGTAACCCTGTACGAAAAACGATGTATAATATTAGAGAGTGCACGCAAAACGATACACGCTTAACTGTAGGATTGCACGCAAAACGGTGCACATTTTTCTATTCCTGCACGAAAAACGATGTATAATATTATAAACTGCACGCAAAACGGTGCGCGATAAAATTATCTGCACGCAAAACGGTGCACGCTTAACTGTAAAGTTGCACGCAAATCGGTGCATATTTTCTATTCCTGCACGAAAAATGATGTATAATATTATAAACTGCACGCAAAACGATGCGCGACAGCACAAATTGCGCGCAAAATGAAGCACGTACCTCAGGTTGGCACGCAAAACGGTGTACTTTTCTTTTTCAACGTTGCACGCAAAACGGTGTATGTTTTCCGAGTTTGCGTCCAAAACTGCGCATTTTTTTCGAATCCGCACATAAAACGGTGCATTTCTTCCACAACTGGCACGCAAAACGAGGCGCGCCAAAACTGCTCCCGGCAGTCCGCGCCAAAACTGCTCCCGGCAGTCCGCGCAGCAAAACGGCGCAGTATAACTTGGTTTCTAACACGCAATACGGTAATGGGGTCAAATCAAATGTCCAAAATAACGCCTCAAAACTGTGCCAAAAATACCGTAAAAACGACGAACGGAGCCTACCTCGACAGCGTCGCGCCACCCCACGTGAATACACGCGATTCCCAGACTGCTTGGAGCATCTTGCGCGCTCCACGAAATCCCCCACCTTCCTCTCTCTCTCTCTCTCTCTATCTCTCGTGCTCGGGTGGAGAAGAAAAGGAAGAAGGAGAGGAAGAATGGCGGTGCGGGGAGAAAGGAAGAAGAAGAAGAGAAGAAGGAAAAAGGGAGGGTGGTTCATGAACCGGGTCTACGGGACGTCCAATGAGAAAGTGCCGGGTGGCGGTCCACCACATAGGGGCGTGCGCACCCGGTCCACGCGCGCGCCCCCGCGCACTGTGCGCGCCACAGGCGCGCAGGGGTGCGCGTTCCCGCGCCCGTACGGGCCCAAAGAGGGCCCGCCATGTGGCCGCCTCCCGCTTTGACCCGCCTACCACCATGCCAGCTGTACCTTGATTCCCGCGCCGCCGTCGCCTCAGAAATCCGTTTTTGTCCCGGTTTCTGTCCATTTTTCGTCCGTTTCCGTCCAAACTTGACAGGCGGCTTCGTTTCAGCTTAATTTACCACAGAAAAATTTAAATTTTCACTTTGGGCCATTTCTGGGCCACCAAAACCCCGCTGTATCCAGAATCATTGGCGGACCCCGTTCTCACAATCCGGGTATCCGATCAACACGAAATTTTTACTGTGACCTTAAAACATAATTTCACAGCTCCCGTAATTTTCTCAGAATTTTTCGACACTGTTGGCAGAGCCCGTTCCCACTATCCGGTCTCCGATCAACGCGAAACTTTTTCTGTGGCCTTAAAACATATTTACGGGGCTCCCGTAATTTTTTCGGAATTTTCCGACACTGTGAATTTTCCACTAAAAATCTGGGCCCCCTTTCTCGAATAAAATTTCAGAACTCTCATTTTAATTCCGATTTGGGCCCAACTCGCTTCCAAATATTCTTTACTTCCCTAACTTTCATAACAATAGTATTTCATACCACCTTTATTTACATTTATTTATGTGCCGAAAATCCGGTACTTTACATTCTACCCCCCTTAAAATAAGTTTCGTCCTCGAAACTTGAATCACATCTCGACTCCTACTTGATCGAGAGGGAGGAATTTTGCCCTCACTACTGGGCTCACTGTATATCGTTACTGGGCCTCAAACTGCCCGCTCGCCGAACCATACGAGCAACTCATCCATGAATCCCTATCTCAATCAGGGACAAACTCAGACCTGGTGTCTGGCCACTTTCACCAAGTAGGTGAAAGACACAGTTGAGCACTTGCTCTCTCATTTGCCACGAATGACCCAGTTTTTGTTTGCGAAATTTTCACTTTAATTTCGCCATCATTCTTTTCACAATGAGGTTGCATCTGCAACCAATTACATTTACCGCATATTCCGGTCGCTCCGCTGCCTAATGTGGAGGGCAAGGCCAATCCACGAGTTCCCAACTATCACACACGCTACTAGTGCTCTAAGTCCACGGGTTATCAGCTAACCCGATATCTCGGACTACTAATAGGTTCACAGACCACGGTCAAATAGGGCCTATAGCCCAAACTAATCCAACACTGTATAATGGCTCTCACTAGCACACAGACCCAATCGTCATACGGGTAGATCCTCACTTAGGATTACTACACCAACACTCCCACTAGGAGCTACAGCACCTCAATCACCACTAGCTCTACGGCCTGGTCACATCACACTCTCAGTGTACTAATAGCCTCAATGCTCACACGTGGCATTCCACGTCCCCGGGTCATCGCTCGGACTACCGTCCCGACCAAATCTCTATCATGCCCCGCCATCAGGTCTCGGGCCGCTGTCTCTCACAGCTGACTGCGCCTGCCCACTGGGCTACAGGCCCACAGTCCACAAACATGGTCCAGGCACGGATCGTCCCTAAGCGAACCCGCTAATCGTCGCCACGCGACCACTACGCTCCACTGAGCAAAACTCAACTAACTAGTCGTCAATCCACGACCCAAACTCTCTATCAACTCTGGCCACACTGGGCAAAGGCTAATGCGCCACCTAATCAGCTCTCTCTGGCTAAACGATACTCGTGCTCCATGAGCACCCAAACAGTTGGGCGTCCTACGCCCCCACGCTAACTCGCAAATATCCAGTGTTAAGCAACTTGCTTAAACACGCGTATGACTCCTGTACACCTCTCCCAACTAGGTTGAGGCACCACAACGACTGTCCACCAACTCTGGTGATCAACTCGCAAATCCTACGGTGGCAATCCTTGCCATTACACCGATCCATCAGAACGGCGCCACAAAACTCTCGCTCTATCGTGAGATTCTCGCATCTTGAAGCCTACTCTGGGCCTCACCAACACTACTATGCGGCAATTCAGCCACAATGATACGCCACACGGTCACTACCGTCATCAGGGGCGAATTCCCTTGCCAGGCCTGCAAATCTTTCTTGCCCTAACCCTTAGGGCATGCTAACTTGGTTCCCGCACATAGCGATCACCATTTACCTCGCGAGTCGGTCTCTCACTGGACCTTACTAACCATACTTTGCCAGCAACCTAGCTGACACAAGCGTAAAACACCTTATGCTGAAGGTGTTGGCTGCGCCGGCAAAAGTTCGGCGGCCACTGCCATTCTCTTTACTGTCGCCCCTACAGGCGGCGACGCCGTATACTCATACGTCATTTCTGCAGCCTCAACTTGCTGCGCTATCAGTCACTGGAGCCCATCTATCTGCTCCGACTGTCAAGCTGACGCCACTCTTAGGTGCCGGAATCTGTCTTCCTGTCGGCGGGGAATTTCCGCCGACGGCAAGAAGTCTGACCTGATGTTGGACCACACCAACAAGTGTGGTCACCTGCTATCGCAGCTCGTATACCACGTTTGACCCCGAGCCCTCTCGTGACTCGAGTCAAAATAGGTGCGTCTCCCTATGTGGTGTCATCGCTAACATGCACACCACAACGAAACAACCTGCCCAAACTTAGCTGTTTGAGCAACGCGCAGTCTATATATACCGACAAAAGGCTCGTCGACCCAATCATGCGAAAGTATAAGAGGGTACTCCTTTTCATCTCCAACATTACGTTGTCGGCCGCCCAACGTAATATCCGAAGAATGAAAGCTCGTTGCCCTCGATCAGTCCCAACATCCTTTTTGGGAACAACAATAACCAATCGAATACTTTCGCCCAACAATCCACACACTCTCTCGTGCTATTCCCTAGGGTCTCCCTAAGGTTGCTAACCACCTAGGACTATTCCTAGGCTCTGATACCACTCTAATCTGTCACGCCCCGAGTCCGTCAATTTGTACGTTTCGGGCACGCCAACAGACCCGCCAATCGGGTATGACCTTTCACTACCCGAAAGGAACGGTAACATCCATGATAACACAACCAGTGTATGCGGAAGCTCAATATCAGAGTACTAAAAATCACTACAAATTTAAACTTTCATTTGATAAACAAACTGTTTAAGCGGTAATGAAAGCATACTAGAGTGAACCAAGAACTTAATTTATTACACTTTACATTTCTGAACTTGCAAATAAAATTATTACAATTCTTTTACATAATTTCCTCACCATACAAGGTTCACTCAAGAAGTATATAAAAGGGATACCTCTGCTAGACCCTCTAGGTCTCTATGCTGCTGGGCCCTTGCCCCTGTCGTATGCCTCGCTGTCTGCATCTGACCCGTCTCGACCGCTGCATCCATGCCCGAACCTGTGGGGGGAGTCACCCAAGGGGTGTGAGAACTACGACCGAGTTCCCAGTGGGTTCAACCACCGAGAGAAAGTGTCCTACACCACTTGGTCCAATGGAAGCAATAATAATAGTGTGCTAGGAAACTAAAATCCTCAACATCAATATGCAGCTATGCAATAATCTATCACTACACTATCTGTGTACAACCATCGACCCAGCACTACTCTGTCTAGCCACACTAGGCTGCTAAGCACCAACTCGGCCACTATGCCGCTGTATACAGGGTCAAACTAACCCGGCCACCTTGGCCACTCTATTTTTCTTTATTCTTTAGATTCTGGTGCTTTAGTTCAAGTTAACCCTCAGAAATTCTTATCCAACGGGCCCCAGCCCGGTAGTCCTGCTACCATAAGATAAGATTTCTAAGGTTGCCGATAACACCCGCAAGTGTTACCCCGTCCTACGGAAGAAGCGTCCCGAACGGGTCTCTACCCGGGAGAGGGATACTGCCCGTACCTCCAACATGGGCTGGCTTCACCGTAGGTCCGCCCGTTTTATCTTTATATTTTCTTTCTTTTCTTTTTACTTTAGTTCTTAGCCTCTTTGCCTTTGAACACTTGCTTTCCTTTCTTATTCGAGCTTATAGCTCCCTTTTTGCCACTGGCAAATCACTTTCTCTTTTCTTTGAGCATTTAGCTCCTTGCTTTCACTTTTAGCCCTTCGAAAGTACCTCGTCCGACGGGTCACTGCCCAGGGAGTCCTGCTCCACTTGACGAGTCTCAAATTCGAAGGCGCCATTTACATTTTCTTTATGCTTTTAGCCACTTTTAGCTTGCTTTTAATCTTTGCCTTTTTGCAATAATTTTTCCTCTTATCCTAGGTCTTGCCATAAGGATAACTAGAGAGTCTCCTGGACTCTTAAACATTTCTCTTTTATTTCTTTAACTCAAATTGAAGTTAAAGTTATTATCCATTTGCCCAGACACCCTATGACTTTCTAGGGTTGTATTTGTTCACTTCTTTAACCTTGGGATCTTATCCCACTTTCCTGATTCCTCACTGAATCCTAGAGTTAACTTAACTCTATTTTGCTGTTCCACTTATAACTTAGAGTTACACTGACTCTAATTTCCTGTTCCCTTTCATATCTCCGCACTTGATCTGTTTCTCATTTTTCCTTTCATGTCTCCACATTTGATCTATTTCTCATTTTTCCTTTCATGCCTCCACATTTGATCCATTTTCCCATCTTCCTGCCTGTGAGTTTAAACTCCTCTAGTTTAACTTAGGTTCCCTTTACCTAAGTTCCATGTCACATATGTCCTAGAGTTCTCTGACTCTATGTTGATCACTAGCTCTCCTTAGGTTTCTTTTACCTAAGTTCCATGTCATATATGTCCTAGAGTTCCCTGACTCTATGTTGATCACTAGCTCTCCTTAGGTTTCTTTTACCTAAGTTCCATGTCACATCTCCTAGAGTTCTCTGACTCTATGTTGATCACTCTATCCAGTGTCCTTAGGTTATCACCTAAGACAATGCCACATTTTATCAATGTCCTTAGGTTATCTCCTAAGACAATGCCACTCGTTAAATCCTAGGATAACTCCTAAGTTTGATGTCACTCGTCAAACCCCTAAACTAGGTTTTCTCCTAGTCTTACTACCAACAAGTTCTGTTCCTTATGTCACATGATTCCTAGGGTTATACCCTAACATGATCACAATCATAAATAGCTATTCATTTTCGTGCATGCAGTTATTTTCATCTCATTCATAAAATAGTAATTACTTCTACGCATACATAATCATCATATATCTTTGGCAACCAACAGTTGCACTTTTCCTCTGTGTCCATCTACACATGCACATTTATTCCTCTATCTCTGGCAACCAACAGTTGCACTTTTCATCTGTATCCCTCTACACATGCAATCTTAATCATAATTACCTAACGCCTCTAACAGGCTACTATCATGCTTCTAAATCAAAAAGCAAAGGAGCAAGGGGAGAGGTCACCCAATTTCGGCAGAATCCCCCACCTTGTAGTGTACCCAATTGCTTGTAGACACTTGCAATTGGTCTTCGCGCGATTCCACTTGTCTCCTCGAGCTTGCACGCAAAACGATGCACTTCTCTCGAGTCTGCACGCAAAACGGTGCACGTCCACCAAACCTGCACGCAAAATGATGCACGTCACTAAAAACCTGCACGCAAAACGGTGCACGTCATTTTAGTCTGCACGCAAAACGGTGCGCGTTAAATCAACCGGTACGCAAAACGGTGCACGTACCTCGAATCTGCACGCAAAACGGTGCACGATCTACTGTAGGGTTGCACGTAAAACGGTGCACATTTTTGTAACCCTGTACGAAAAACGATGTATAATATTAGAGAGTGCACGCAAAACGATACACGCTTTACTGTAGGATTGCACGCAAAACGGTGCACATTTTTCTATTCCTGCACGAAAAACGATGTATAATATTATAAACTGCACGCAAAACGGTGCGCGATAAAATTATCTGCACGCAAAACGGTGCACGCTTAACTGTAAAGTTGCACGCAAATCGGTGCATATTTTCTATTCCTGCACGAAAAACGATGTATAATATTATAAACTGCACGCAAAACGATGCGCGACAGCACAAATTGCGCGCAAAACGAAACACGTACCTCGGGTTGGCACGCAAAACGGTGTACTTTTCTTTTTCAACGTTGCACGCAAAATGGTGTATGTTTTCCGAGTTTGCGTCCAAAACTGCGCATTTTTTTCGAATCCGCACATAAAACGGTGCATTTCTTCCACAACTGGCACGCAAAACGAGGCGCGCCAAAACTGCTCCCGGCAGTCCGCGCAGCAAAACGGCGCAGTATAACTTGGTTTCTAACACGCAATACGGTAATGGGGTCAAATCAAATGTCCAAAATAACGCCTCAAAACTGTGCCAAAAATACCGTAAAAACGACGAACGGAGCCTACCTCGACAGCGTCGCGCCACCCCACGTGAATACACGCGATTCCCAGACTGCTTGGAGCATCTTGCGCGCTCCACGAAATCCCCCACCTTCCTCTCTCTCTCTCTCTCTCTCTCTCTCTCTCTCTCTCTCTCTCATGCTCGGGTGGAGAAGAAAAGGAAGAAGGAGAGGAAGAATGGCGGTGCGGGGAGAAAGGAAGAAGAAGAAGAGAAGAAGGAAAAAGGGAGGGTGGTTCATGAACCGGGTCTACGGGACGTCCAATGAGAAAGTGCCGGGTGGCGGTCCACCACATAGGGGCGTGCGCACCCGGTCCACGCGCGCGCCCCCGGGCACTGTGCGCGCCACAGGCGCGCAGGGGCGCGCGTTCCCGCGCCCGTACGGGCCCAAAGAGGGCCCGCCATGTGGCCGCCTCCCGCTTTGACCCGCCTGCCACCATGCCAGCTGCACCTTGATTCCCGCGCCGCCGTCGCCTCAGAAATCCGTTTTTGTCCCGGTTTCTGTCCATTTTTCGTCCGTTTCCGTCCAAACTTGACAGGCGGCTTCGTTTCAGCTTAATTTACCACAAAAAAATTTAAATTTTCACTTTGGGCCATTTCTGGGCCACCAAAAACCCCGCTGTATCCAGAATCATTGGCGGACCCCGTTCTCGCAATCCGGGTATCCGATCAACACGAAATTTTTACCGTGATCTTAAAACATAATTTCACAGCTCCCGTAATTTTCTCAGAATTTTTCGACACTGTTGGCAGAGCCCGTTCCCACTATCCGGTCTCCGATCAACGCGAAACTTTTTCTGTGGCCTTAAAACATATTTACGGGGCTCCCGTAATTTTTTCGGAATTTTCGGACACTGTGAATTTTCCACTAAAAATCTGGGCCCCCTTTTTCGAATAAAATTCCAGAACTCTCATTTTAATTCCGATTTGGGCCCAACTCGCTTTCAAATATTCTTTACTTCCCTAACTTTCATAACAATAGGATTTCATACCACCTTTATTTACATTTATTTATGTGCCGAAAATCCGGTACTTTACACTTCCCGTATGGGCGGCGGATCTGTTGCCAAGCCCGAGTCGCAGTTTCGACCCCGGGGCGTGACACTTATAACCCCACTCCAATCAATACAAATTTCTAATCGGCTTCTTAGCCATGTCAAATCTCTGTTTCCATACCCCGGTTCGATCACTCTAGGCCGAACTCTCTCTCTCTTCCTCCTTATCCCGATTCGATTAATCTAAGCCGGACGGTCACGAGAGTTTAATTGAGAAGAAATCAGCCGAGGAGATCCCTTTTCAGCCCGATCGCTTGATCCATTAGCACGCGGCGCATCACATTCAGAGGGTCAACCAACCCGGGGCCGATCGACGACCGAGCTCGATCAACGGTTAGCGCGATATTTTCGGTCCCAATATATATTTAACATTATGGATCGTCGATTTGGAAACTATATTATCAAAAATAACTTATGAATACGAAATTGATTGTAGTGTAGTAGCCGGACTCTCTCTCTCTCTCTCTCCTCCCTCTCTCTCTCTCTCTCTCTCTCTATATATATATATATATATATATATATATATATATATATAGAGAGAGAGAGAGAGAGAGAGAGAGAGAGAGAGAGAGAGAGAGAGAGAGAGTAGAGCTTATATACTTTTAAAAGCACAAGCCCATCTATGCTTGTGAACTTTTTACCATTGGATTTGCATTGGAATTTGAGTTTTTGTAAAGTCAACTAAAAAGAGAAAGTATAAAACACAATCCCAATATAAATCCAATGGTAAAAAATTCACAAGCATGGATAAGCTTGTGCTTTTAAAAGCATATAAACTCTACTCTCTCTCTCTCTCTCTCTCTCTCTCTCTCTCTCTATATATATATATATATATATATATATATATAGAGAGAGAGAGAGAGAGAGAGAGAGAGAGAGAGAGAGAGAGAGAGATAGTCCGGCTACTACACTACAATCAATTTCGTACTCATTAGTTATTTTTGATGATATAGTTTCCAAATCGATGATCGATACTGTTAAATATGTATTGGGACTGAAAATATCGCGCTGACCATAGACCGAGCTCGGTCGTCGATCGGCCCCGGGTTGGTTGACCCTCTGAGTGTGATGCGCCGTGTGCCAACGGACCAAGCGATCGAGACGAAAAGGGATCCGCTCGGCCGATTTCTTCTCAATTAAGCTCTCGCGACCGTCCAGCTTAGATTAATCGAATCGGGACAATGAGGAAGAGAGAGAGAGTTCGGCCTAGAGTAATCAAACCGGGGTATGGAAACAGAGATTTGACATGGCTAAGGAGCCGATTAGAAATTTGTATTGATTGGAGTGGGGTTATAAGAGTAACAGGTAGCCGATTACAAGTTAAATTATAGTCCGGCTAGTATACTATCGATAGTACCAAACATTTGGTGCAATCAAGTTTTCTACCGTTAGATCAAGCCATTTATTTATTTTCACCCGTTAGATTTTACTATTTTCCCAACCACCCATTAAACCCAAGAGTCCCACTATCATCTCAACCACATATTTCTTAATTCAACGATTAAAAATTTAATAGTACCAATGACTTGGTACTATTAATAGTATTCCAGCCTAGCTATATATATATATATATATATATATATATATATATATATATATATATATATATATACATGTATATATATATATATATATATATATATATATATATATATATATATATATATATATATATATATATATATATATATATATATATATATATATATATATATATATATATATATATATATATATATATATATATATATATATATATATATATTTATATATATATATATATATATTTATATAAAAGCACATGCCAATTTATGCTTATGAATTTTTTATCATTGGATTTGTATTGGAATTTGTGCTATTGTATACTCAACTAAAGAGAGAGAAAGAAAAAGTAAAAAATACAAATCTCAATACAAATCCAATGGTAAAAAATTTACAAACACGGATGGACTTGTACTTTTAAAAGCATATAAGCTCTACTCATATATATATATATATATATATATATATATATATATATATATATATATATATATATATAGAGAGAGAGAGAGAGAGAGAGAGAGAGAGAGAGAGAGAGAGTCCGGCTACTATACTCTTATTAGTAAAATCCTTTCGTACTCATAAGTTTTTATTTCTTGGATGAAGGAATGTGCAGTTAGGATTATAATAATTCCTAGAATTTATACTATTTCACCAACAACCTAGTAAACCCTAGGGGGACCACTATCATCCTAACCGCACATTATTTCATCCAAGGGCGAAAAAGTTATGAGTACAAAGAGGTTTATATATATATATATGGTCCGGCTACTATACTCTTATAAGTAAAATCCTTTTGTACTTATAAGTTTTCATCCCTTGGATTAAGGAATGTGCGGTTAGGATTATAGTAGTCCCTAGAATTTATACTATTTCCCCAACAACCTAGTAAACCCTAGGAGGACCACTATCATCCTAACCACACAATCCTTCTGTCTGCGATGTCGAATGACTCATCTCGCACGGTTCCTATTTTTTTTTTTTTTTTTTTTTTTCTTCCTTTTTTGGAGTTCCCGTGGGATGGCATTCACGATTCAGATGAATATTTATATGTGGATGGGTGTATGTGGGTATCAGGTATTGCGGATCCATGACTTCCGATAGACGCAAGCATCTATTGTTAATTACCCCCGTGAGATTGGGGCACCTTCGATTAAGAGACCTTTGTGAGGAGGATAGAATAAATCGTATCCTAATGATTGACCAAATCCTAAGTATATGTATTAGGATTTAGCTGGATTTGAAATTGACTTGATCCCATTATATGTGTTGAGGACTAGTTGACATTAAACTCTAATTATATGTGTTAGAGTTTAATTGGATTCAATTGGCTCTAAGTATATATATTAGAGTCCAATTATATTTGATTCCATATTTGGCGTATGTTCCAAAGTAGAAACATGACCAAACCCCAAGGATATGCATTGAGGTGGGTGGGATTTGATGCTACTCGAAAGTAGGAGGTGGCTAAGTCCTATATGTATCAGGATTAGCCGAGTTTGATATGTTCTTTACTCTAGTTATATGTGCTAGAGTGAGAATTTGACTAACCCTAAGTATATGTATTAGGATTAGTTGAGTTGATTTGGTTTCTACCCTAGATATATGTGCTAGAGTAAAAGGTTGACTAGACCCTAAATATATGTATTAGGGTTAGTTGGGTTGATTTGAATGAACTCTATGTATATGTGTTAGAGCTCGATCAAATTTGATTTGACTAAATTCTAAGTATATGATTTAGAATCTAGTCGGTTTGGATATAATTTGCCTTAATTATATATGTTAAGGCGATGGGATTGAATGAGTTTTGGATTTTTTTATTTGTTGATCGAATAGGTTTTGGGTTTTATTTGTGGACTCGGCTTATATTATATATGGACTGGATTTGGGACAGTATGTGGACTGAGCCTATGTCATATGTGGATTGGATTCAGTGCCCATATATGGACTAGGCGCGTTATTTACTAGGGCTCTTGGACTTAGGCTCCAAGTTGATTAGACCTCATTTGAATCTGGTTTGAAATCGACTCTGGATTCAAAAAAATTTCTGTTTGTTTCGATATCCCCTTTTATTTTATTTTATTTGGGGTCCTAAGAAAATCCCCTAATCTTATCTTGGGGTTCGAAGAAATCCTTTTTTTTTTTTAATAAATAATTCGGGGTCTGAAGAAATCCCCTATTTTATCTTGGGATACGAGGAAATACCGTTATTTTATTTTGATGTGGGGTCCTAAGAAATTTTCTTTTTGAAATTATTTGGGATCCGAAGGAAATTCACTAATCTTATCTTGGGGTTCAATCCCTTTTATCTTGTAATTTGATTTGGGATCCGAAGCAATCACTTTTATCTTACAATTTGATTTGGGATCCGAAGGAAATCCACTAATCTTATCTTGGGGTTCAATCCCTTTTATCTTGTAATTTGATTTGGGATCCGAACCAATCCCTCTTTGACTTTACCTAAAGTTAGGGCGTCCGAAGAGGTCCCGAACCGGCTTTATTAAATTTCCTTTTTCTTTTGAGCCTAAAGTTAGGGCGTCCGAAAAGGACCCGAACCGATTTTATTTAATTTTTTTTTTTTTTTTTTTTTTTTCTTTTTATGAATGAGCCTTAAGTTAGGGCGTCCGAAGAGAACCCGAACCGGCTTTATTAAATTTCCTTTTTTTTTTGAGCCTAAAGTTAGGGCGTCCGAAGAGGTCTGAACCGGCTTTATTAAATTTCCTTCTTTTTTTTTTTTTTTTTGAGCCTAAAGTTAGGGCGTCCGAAGAGGTCCGAACCGGTTTTATTAATTTTTTTTTTTTTTTTTTTTTTTTTGAGCCTAAAGTTAGGGCGTCCGAAGAGGTCCGAACCGGCTTTATTAATTTTTTTTTTTTTTTTTTTTTTTTTTTTTTTTTTTTTTTTGAGCCGAAAGTTAGGGCGTCCGAAGAGGTCTGAACCGGCTTTATTAAATTTCTTTTTTTTTCTTTATTATTATTATTATTATTATTATTATTATTATTATTATTATTATTATTATTACTATTATTATTTTATTTTTTTTTTTTAGCCTAAAGTTAGGGCGTCCGAAGAGGTCCCGAACCGGCTTTATTAAATCTCCTTTTTCTTTTGAGCCTAAAGTTAGGGCGTCCGAAGAGGTCCGAACCGGCTTTAAATTAAATTTTTTTTTTTTTTTTTTTTTTTTTTTTTTTTTTTTTTTTTTTTTTAGCCTAAAGTTAGGGCGTCCGAAGAGGTCCCAAACTGGCTTTATTAAATCTCCTTTTTCTTTTGAGCCAAAAGTTAGGGCGTCCGAAGAGGTCCGAATCGGCTTTATTTTGGTGAAATTTCTTTTTATTACTTCACTTTTAGTGGTCCGGGGGGGGTTAACAGTTTGATTTCTTCTGGGCAAACCGTCGGGGCTCGTGGGTATTTTTAGGTGCTAGAACTCGCGAAACGGGGAACAGTGACGCGATCGGATTCAAATTCTGACCCCGGGATCTCCCAGAATTAATTGTTGAAGGTTGTTAGCAGTTCCGGGTGCATTGAAAAGCGTGCGGGCGATCGGCACGTTTTTTGAGGTAAATTGGGCCATCGGTTCTTTGATTATGACTTTTGGGGTTTTAGGGTTTATTCCCATTTCTTTTCGTGCGTTAGGGCTTTTCTGAGAAGTGCGGGAGAAACCCCAATTCTCTTATCTTTTCCCCTCCTTCAGACGTTTGGCATGAAGAACCGAGGCGACGAGACGGGGAGAAGGAAGGACAATCGCGTTTCCCCGCGGAGTTCGGTGAACGAGAACGGGATGATCCTCCTTTTTCCTCCCTTACCGGCGAAACCAAGGTGCGTGGATTGGTTTTTATTTTTTCAGTTCTTCGTTGTTTCTCTCGTGAAAAGGGGGGGTGTTCTTGTCCGGCCGTCGCACTCGCCGCCGCTGCGGGGCGCCGAACGCGCGCGGGGGAGCCGCCTGCGGGCAGGGCACCCGCGCGGGCCAGGCGCCGCGCGGGGCCGCCCACAGGCGGGGCGCCAGTGCGGGGCCTGGCGCCGCGCGGGGCCGCCCGCGCCTGCGGGCAGCGCGCCCGCGCGGGCCTGGCACCGCGCGGGGCAGCCGCAGGTTGGGCGCCCGCTCGGGACATGGCGCCGCGCGGGGCCGCCCCCGCCTGTGGGCAGCGCGCCCGCGCGGGCCTGGCGCCGCGCGGGGCCGCGGACGCCTACAGGCAGCGCGCCGGCGCGGGGTCGCCCGCGCCATTGCTCCCGACCCGGGACGCCGCCGCCGCCGCCGCCGCCGGATCCAAGAGCCGCGTTCCGCAACTGACCCGGACGGTTTCTTTTCCTTCTTGTTGTGGTTTTCGTGGGTACTAACTTCTCCTCGGGGGACTATGTAGGTTCGGGGAGCGCGCCAAGACGCGGAGGAACCGAGCGTTGACCGTTACGCGAAAAAGGTGGGTTTTCGTTCTGAGGTTTAGTGTCGGATTTCAAAAACTGTAAACATTTTCAATTACTCGTCTAACTGTGCTAATATTTGGTAATCTCTATGGTTCGTTACTATCGATTTTGTCTTGTGTACTTGGTTATGATGCTCGAGGCTGCAGCATGCGCACCCGCGGTTTGGCCACCGCAAGGGTGCGCTTTTCCGGAAAAGTGGTCTATATGACCCGTGTTACCCCACGAGGTGACGTAGTGGGGGCCCCCGTAGGTGGGGGGTTTTGAGGCGCCAAGGTGTGAGCGGTGCGACCCGTCGAGGTAGATGCTCGGCGTGGTTTACCGAGGTAGGTGCTCGGTTGGGTTGCCGGGGCAGGTGCCCGGATTAGGTTATGCATGGGGTCGTGGTTTGCCCTTTTGGGAGGGCGGTTGCTCCGGATGGTTCTTACGGTCTGTTTTATTTACATATTTCCTGCATTCCATTTTTATATCTTGTGTCGCTGACTTCCCACTCCGTGACAGGTTTCTTCAGGGGTGAGAGCTAGGGCGACGGTGAGGCCGTGGCAGGAGCATTTGGGTCATTCGAGGCCATAGACTGTATTTACTCCTTTTTACGCATTTCATTTCCTATTAGTAGTCTACTGTGTGGTTTTCGATACCCTCGTGGGGTCGGTGTGGATGTTGAGATATTTTTCTTTTAGTTATGTGGATGGTTGATTTATTCTTCTCCTGTTTGGCCGTTTTCGAACTACAAAAGAAAAAGAAAAAGAAAAAGGCATTGCGAAAACTATTTTAAAAATCTGGGTGTCGTGTGGGCACCGTTTTAAAACCCTGTGGATTTATGGATTGCGAAAACTGATTTAAAAATCTGGGCGTCGTGTGGGCACCGTTTTAAAAATCCTGTGGATTTATGAATTTCGAAAACTGTTTTAGAAACCTGGGTGCCGTGTGGGCACCATTTTTAAAACTTGTGGATTTATTCTTTCAAATCAATCGGCCTCGAGAATTCTTTAGTCTTGTACGTTCATGTTAGTAAACTATTGTGATTAAATAATTGTAGTAGCCGCGACGCCGTGCATTACAGAGGAGACTCTGCCCGTTTGCGGGGTGAATCTGTGTATGTGGCGGATCTGGGCACGCACCGGGGAGAAAGGACTTTCAAAAAAAATGTATACGTAAATTCATACTTTCCGTTGGTTGTCTTCCGCTTAATGAAACCCTCGGGGCGTGACAGTGCTGAAGAAGTCAATCGGAGTTGCTGAGGAAGTCGATCAGAGTTGTCGATCAGAGTTGCTGAGGAAGTCAATCGGAGGGGTTAAGGAAGTAGGTTGTGCTATTTTTTTTTTTTTTTTTTTTTGATATGGCGATGAGGGATATGTGGTGGAATCTGGGAGGAGGTTGTTTTTTCTTTTTTTTTTTTTTTATGGTGGAATCTGGGAGGAGATTGTGGTGGTGGAATCTGGGAGGTTGTTTTAGACAAGGCAAAAGAAAAAAAATCCCCCTTTTTATTCTTTCTATTTCCTCTATTTATAGTGGGGAGTGGCAGAGAAATATCGCTTGGGGTTTGTTGGGATTTGTTAAGGGGTTGGCGAGAAAATACAGGTTTGTTGAGGGAAAGACGTGCATGGGTTAGTTGAGGGAAAGACGTGCGTGGGTTCGTTGAGGGAAAGACGTGCGTGGGTTTGTTGAGGAAAAGACGAGGTTCAAAATTTGAATACGTTGAGGAAATTATTATATTCAAATTTCAAATTTTAAATTTCAAATTTCAAAATTAAATTTTAAAATTGAAAGGATATGTTCAAATTTTAAAATTCACATTTTAAAATTGAATATGTTCAAATTTTAAAATTGAATGGTTATGTTCAAATTTCAATATGTTGAGGGAGTATGGTTATGTTCAAATTTTAAATTTTAAATTTTAAAATTCAAAATTGAATATGTTCGAATTTTAAAATTGACCGATTATGTTCAAATTTCAATATGTGTTCAAAATTGAACGGTTATATTCAAATTTGAGGAAGTATGGTCGTACTAAATTTCAAATTTCAAATTTCAAAATTGAATATGTTCAAATTTCAAAATTGAACGGTTATGTTCAAATTTGAGGAAGTATGGTCGTATTAAATTTCAAATTTCAAATTTCAAATTTCAAAATTGAATATGTTCAAATTTCAAAATTGAACGGTTATGTTCAAATTTGAGGAAGTATGGTTGTATTTAAATTTTAAATTTCAAATTTTAAAATTAAATATGTTCAAATTTGAGAAAGTATGGTTGTATTTTAATTTTTAAATTTCGAAATTGAATATGTTCAAACTTCAAAATTGAACGGTTAACGAACGAGGGAATTTGCTCGGATTCGAAAGTTCAAAACAGGATATAGGCAAAGTTTGGGTAAGTAAATTGAGAGATATTTTAAAATGTGGTTTAAGATTTGGATAAGTGCGTTTGAGATAATTGACGCATGAGAAATTTCGGTTGGATTCAAAATTTAAATTTGAGTATATGTGGCATTTGAGAGATATTTTGAAATTTGGTTGGAAATTTAAAATTCAAAATTCAAAATTTAATTTGAACATAATTTTTGAAATTGAATCTTTAAACAAGAAGTTGACTATAATGTAAGGCCCGCTGGGCAGAAAAAAATAGGATCCGACTTAAAAAATCGACGGAGCTTTGATGAGACCCATAAGCTTGTGTTCACAAATGGCCTATTAAAGGATTGAATTTGTTGGACCGAAATTATTAATATGTTAAAAATTTTGGGCTTTTGCGGGGCTTATTAGAAATATATAGACAAATCAATATTACGGACCAACTATAATTTTTCCCCCTATTTTTTTTATTATAATTTTTTTTAATGCCAACAAAATGCCCCCCATCTTTTCGTTGTACGAGGCACGAGTACGGTGAAAAGATGCACGTTCAATTATTTTTTCTATTCATTTTTTTTTTTCCAAATATTTTTTTTTTCATTTTTTTTTGTATGCATCTAATTTAATTTCTCAGTTTAATGACATGGTGGTCAATTGAATATGGCTTACTCAGTTTAGTGACATGGTGGTCGATATGTGTAGAGTACCGGAGTTTCGGATTGCGCACCGACCTCGCAAGATGGCGCGAGGGGGGGAGAATTTGCCTTGGATGTGCCCCATGGTTGTTTACAGATGAGTTCGGGCTGATTCGGATCAACGCGGAAGCCCCAGCTTGTTTCGAAATTTTTCGGGCTTGGTACGCGAAAGAGGACTGTTTGGGAAGCACCGACTCCACCGTGGTGTGCAGAAAATTTGGGGAACACTTGGAGCAGGTGTATTTTATAATTACAGCGAAGTTCGGGAGGTTCCGGACTGACGCGAAGGACCCGAGGGCAAAAAGTGAGTTGGAACTGGCAGTTTTGGAGCCGGTTTTTGGATTGAGCACACCGACTCCACGGTTGAGCTTTCTGAGGAGAAAAAAGCTGTGGGCACGTGTATTTTCAGATTACAGCGGAGTTCGGGAGGTTCCGGACCCCGGCGGAAGGCCCGAAGCCAAAAAGTGAGTTATGGTTGGCGTTTTGGATTATTTTATTCAATAAATTAATTAAGTGTAGGCTTAATTGAGTGTTGCTTTTGTGAGTGTGCAGTTGAGGTGGTGTTGGCAGGGAGGAGTTGGTGGAGAATTAATTAAGGTTGGTGGATTAATTAAAGTGGATGAGTTGGTGGATTTAATTAATCCTTTTTTTTTATCTTTATTTAAGCTCTCTCTCTCTCTCTCTCTCTCTCTCTCTCTCTCGAACTCCACCTCACCAACTCCTTCTCCAAGCTGTCTTGCTGGGTTGGTCTGAAGCAGAGGAAGAAGGAAGGAAGGAAAGAGAAGGAAGGAAGCAAGGAGGAAGAAGAAGTTTGAAGGAGAGGTGTTCTTGAGTTTTCTTCGTCGCCGTCGGGCGTGGAGCCGACCGTGGGCGCGGCAAGCCTCGTGGAGGTGTGTACTTTATTTTAGTTATTCTTGTTGTGAGAGCTTGGGTTTTGGGTTTCTCTCCTCTCCTCTCCTTTTCTTTTCTTTTACTGCTTGTGAAACGGTGGACTTGTTGTCCGGTTAATGGCAGGTTGCGAGGGCCGCTCGCGTGCATTTTGGGCAGCGAGCGGCTAGGGAGGCGGGCCGCTGCGCAGGCGCGCATGAGCACCGCGCGCAGCAGGCGCCCTGCTGCTGTTGTTGTGCAGCAGGGCGCCGGGCCGCCAGCTGCCTCGCCCTGGGCGCCGCGCCAGGGAAGGCGCGCGCAGTGCCGCTGGCGCGCGGCGGGCTGAGCGCAGGGCGCGCAGTGCCGCGGGCCCAGCGCGGGCCGCGCGCGGCACTGCGGTGCGCGCGCAGTGCCGCGGGCCCCGCGCGGGCCGCGCGCGCTACACTGCAGTGCGCGCGCTGTGCCGCGGGCACCGCGCGGGCCTTTCACGGTGCCGCGGGCCCCGTTATGGGCCGCGTAGGCTTGCAGGCCGCGCGCTAGGCGCGCGGGCCTGCAAGGCACCGCGCGGGCCTGCAGGCCGCGCGCGCTCGGGCGCGCGGCACTGCAGGCGCCCCGCGCGGTCGGCCCTGGGCCGCGCGGGCCTGCAGGCCGCGCGCTCGGGCGCGCGGCACTGCAGGGGCCCCCGTGCGGTCGGCCCTGGGCCGCGCGGGCCTGCAGGCCGCGCGCTTGGGCACGCGGCACTGCATGGGCCCCCGTGCGGGCGGCCCTGGGCCGCGCGGGCCTGCAGGCCGCGCGCTTGAGCGCGCGGCACTGCAGGGCCCCGCCCCGCGCGGGCGGCGCGGCCTGTGCCGCGCGGCGCTGCGGGCCGCGCGCGCTGCTGGGCGCCGCTGCGCGGCCTGCTGGGCAGCGCGGGGGCCGCGCGGCGCCGCGCGGCGGCTTTCGTGCTGCGCGGCTGGCCCAGCGACGCGCGGTTGGGTTTTTGGAGCCGTGCGGCCGCGAGCCGCGCTGTCGCCGCGCGGGCTGCGACTCGGCGACGCGCCGCGGCGTGTGCGCGATGTTTTTTCCGCGCAACGCGCGGCGTTTCTCATCGCCGGATGGTGTTTTTTCGCCTTGGGTTGCGCAGTTTTCGACCGCGGATTTTCTGATCCCATTTTATCTCCTCTCGCAGTTGTGGCTTAGTTTGGACTTTCTACGCGGCCGGTGGTGCGTGTTTTGCCGCGTGGAGCTGCGGGATCGCATCGGGACCTCCGCTTTGAGCACGATTTTGCAGATTTTTCACAGGTGGGTTGGTTTTCTCCCAAAATCATAGAATGCACATAATGCTTCCGTATACAAAGGTA
>CM054949.1:9420293-9459445 GCA_029168755.2 Tillandsia fasciculata | reverse complement strand
CAGCGGATAGATATTATTAAAACTAAATTTATACCCAATCTATCATAATAATATAAATAAATTATTCTAAGATCTTGATATAGATTAATCCAATATCAAATTACGGAATGAAATCATACTATGACGAATTTGAAGCACTCACCAGGATTTCGCCATTTTAGAAGAGGTTGGAAATGAGCACAAAAAATTCAGAGAGAATCTTGGGGGTGAAAAATTTTGAGGCGAAATACCAAAACACCGCCGTGCGCACGATCCCCGCCACAGTTTGCTCGAAGCCGCCCTCCACGGCCTCCCCACTCCCGGTGCTGATAGTCGTGACCTCTGTCGCCGTGGTGGTCGCCGCCGCCACCGCCTATACCTCAAAAATTCGAATTTATCGACTTCTATAAGAGATTAAACCTCGAAAACGTGATAGAGAGGATATGTGGATGGGAGAGAGATAAAAGTGGGGTTTGAGAAAGAGAGAGTGGGGGAGAAGATGAAGGGATGTCGGGTGAGAAATAAAAAGAGCGGGGAGAAGATGAGGAGATGTCGGGTGAGAAAAGATAAAAACGGTAGATAAGAAAAAAAAAATAATAATAAAAAATCTCAAAAATAAAAAATATATATAGAGTAATTAATTGGGATAATATTAAACTATGAAGGAAATAGTGAAGGAAATGTTGACATGTGACAAAAATCAGAAGGAATCATATATAGGTATAGATAGATGGCAAAACAAAAAATTTCTACTAATACTCTTAAAATTTACAGAAAAATTAAATGACATTTAAAGCAGGAACATTTTTAAGTGGTCAAACTTAACTGCTGCCACAAATGTATTCTACATTTACTGCAAAATATATGACCACTAATGTAACCTACATGTTTTAGTGGCAAAGTTAAACTATCGCAACTACAATTAAATATATTTTATAAAAAGCTACTAAAATAAAGAATACTTTAAATGGCTAAACCTAAAGTTCACTGCTAACTAGGGGTGGCAATCCAGCTCGCTGTTCGCGAGCCAGCTCGTGTTCGGTTCGAAATGAGCTCGAGATCGAATCGTTCGTTTAGTAAACGAGCCGAACACGAGCCGAATTTTTCAGCTCGTTTAATAAACGAGCCGAACACGAGCTGGGGTCAGCTCGCTCGTGTTCGGCTCGATAACAGCTCGAATATATATATATATATATATATATATATATATATATATATATATATATATATATATATATATATATATATATTATTATTATTTAGATTTTAGGTCATCAATTTTTTGTAAATTTTAATTATTAGATTAAAATTTTAATTTTTTAATTTTCTTTCAACTTTACATCTAATAGTAAGAATGAAAATCAAACTTGTTGTTCACGAGCCAGCTCGTGTGCGGTTCGTTAATAAACGAGCCGAACACGAACCGAATTTTTCAGCTCGATATTTAAATGAGCCAGCTCGTGTTCGGCCGACCCCAGCTCGCTCGTGTTCGACTCGTTGACATCCCTACTGCTAACGTTTTTTATATTTATTAGAAAATATATTACCACATAAATCACCTTCACTTTTAAGAGGCGAAATTTAAAATTTGCCACTAAAAGTAACCATATTTGCAGCCAATTTAAAGAATTCCTCACGATTAATATACAAAAATTTATATTAAAATAAAATAGTGACAAACTATTAATTTTTTTCCACAAAAGTGAAATATTTAGATGCGATTTCTAAATTGCCACAAATGAGTCGCCACAAAAGAATTTTTTTTCTTGTAGTGTTTTGAAGCATGCAAAAATTAAGTTTTATAATAAGTCTATACTGAATGCAAAATCAAAATTCATGTGAACTTAACAGTTTCCCTTTACGGTGGAATTTTAATTAATAACGAATAGTAGATGACTAATTTGTAAAATTATTAAAATGAACTGCTATGATCCGTAATTTGCAATTTGCTCCCTTTAGTTCTCTGGACATGAAGACTAAAACCTTGCTCCAAATTTTGGTTCAGATTGGGCCCACATGAGGAAAAACGCTAAGCAATTTTTGGATGATATCAATTAAAGTTGGAAGGCTTATCTGAACGGATTTATATTAAAGTAGCCTAAGGTAAACAGGTAAAGTATATATGTAATCGCAATAAATAGAGCCCAATAATTAAGCGCAACTTATCAATTAAAATTTCACATGAACCTTAGATCCAGAAAAGCTGCTGCGCATCTATCACTCTATCACTCCATCGTGCTAATCAGGATCTCACAGTCACACACGGTTGAGACTCGGGTCAGCCTCCATGCCGCCGAGATTCGAGTCTGTGTCCATGTTGTCGCGATTCGTATCGCCGTGCATGCGATTAGAAACTATTTGATCACTTCGCAATCTTTATAAGAGCCTTGAAATCAAAGGATGCATGCAAGACTGTAAACAAGGATGAATAGTTCATGCTGCCGAAAAGTTCATGGACTCATCCGGATGGAATATGAACAGTGCTCTTATTTTTAAAAAATTAAATAAAATTTGACCCAATATAAACGATACATACAGTAAAAACTTATAAATTGGTAGTAATCTAACTTTGATACCAATTGATAAATTTATATTAGTATATAGAAATAATAAAATTAAATACATGCAAAAATCTAAAATTATAGAAATAAAATAAAAAATAACTCACTCATAAAGAAAAAAAAAATTTGATCAATCTGCAAAAGCGTGAAGCCCAACTGTGATATGAACATTACTAACTGAACTTGGATCTGATTTCTACTCTTATCTTAGACACTCTTCTCAATAGTATAGAACAAATGATAATTTTTCATCAACGTGAGATAGTGACAGAATCAGTATCTTTTTATATAAAATCTAGATCGACTTCTCATCGAAGTATAGTTGAATTTTATTTAATTTAAATAGATGAGAAAAAAATAAAATATATCGTATCAAATAGTTCTATATACTAAAATTAATATTTATTTATAGTAAATTCGGATATAAATATAATTAATTGGACCACATTTATAAAATTCCTTACAAATTCATCTTAGATATTTGAAAATATAAGATTATTGTGTTTAGTTGAGTTACGGACAATTTTTGATGCAATTAAAATACTATTGTAGTATTGTAGCCACAATACTGTAGCAACAAGTACCGTAGCACATACTGTAATAGTGGAGTGGGAAAAAAGAGAGAAGAAATCGAGTGAGAAGGCTAGAAAAGGGAAATTAAGGACCAATTCAGACTCAAATAAGAGAGAGGAGACAGACAATCAAGGCCTAGAGAGGAGAGTAATAGGTATAAAATTCTGAACCATCAAAAGCAATTCAACCAATTTCTAATCTACTTATATTGAATATATAAATCTATCTTAACTAAATCAAACATAATGCATGTTACGATAAAAGCGAAAAAAATATAATTCGTTAGGCACAAAAATATCAAAAAAAGAATCGAAAAAGATAGAAAAAAAATAAAATATACAAATATTTATATAGTTCGGTTACTAGCATACGTTCACAAACAAAAACAGAGTGAAAATTTTTTTTATAATTAAAATAATATACAAAATATGTCTCTCATAAAATCTTAATTCTAAAATACACATATATATATACTTTTTCTCATCCGCCATATTACATTAATAAAATAAATAATATATTTATAATAGTGGTCAAATTATAATATAAGTACAAATATAATAGAGTTTTAAGTAGAAATATAATAGAGTTAGAAACCTTTCAGTTTAAGAATTAGAAACTTATTGTGAAATAACACGGGAGGGATGGAAAATATCTATGTTCACACACAAACAGAACGGTATCTCGAAGAAACCAGTAAGTTGATTTCAAGCCCTTAAATCAACCACTTTGATTATATATAGAGGCCGGCCACTATATTATTAATAGTACTAAATTATTAGTACTATTAAGTTTTCTACCCTTAGACCAACCACTTTGATTATTTTCACCCGTTAGATTTTACTATTTTTCCAACTCCTTATTAAACCCAAGGGGCCCACTATCATCTCAACCACGCATTTTTTAATCTAAGGTTAAAAACTTAATAGCACCAATGACTTGGTACTATTAATAGTATTCCAGTCTAGCTACTATACTCTTATGAGTATAAACCCCTTTATACTCATAACTTTTTTACCCTTGGATGAAGGTGTTGGCATAAAAAAAAAATTATAATAAAAAAAAATAGGAGAAAAAATTATGGTTGGTCCGTAATATTGATTTGTCTATATATTTCTAATAAGCCCCGTAAAAACTCAAAATTTTTAACATATTAATAATTTGGGTCCAACAAATTCAATCCTTTAATAGGCCATTTGTGAACACAAACTTATGGGTCTCATCAAAGCTCCGTCGATTTTTTAAGTCGGATTCTATTTTTTTCTGCCCAGCGGTCCTTACATTATAGTCAACTGCTTGTTTAAAGATTCAATTTCAAAAATTATGTTCAAATTAAATTTTGAAATTTGAATTTTAAATTTCCAACCAAATTTCAAAATATCTCTCAAATGCCACATATACTCAAATTTAAATTTTGAATCCAACCGAAAATTCTCATGCGTCAATTATCTCAAACGTACTTATCCAAATCTTAAATCACATTTTAAAATATCTCTCAATTGAGTTACCCAAACTTTGCCTATATCCTGTTTTGAACTTTTGAATCCGAGCAAATTCACTCGTTCGTTAACCGTTCAATTCTGAAATTTGAACATATTCAATTTCGAAATTTGAAAATTAAAATACAACCATACTTCCTCAAATTTAAACATATTCAATTTTAAAATTTAGAATTTAAAATTTAAATACAACCATACTTCCTCAAATTTGAACATAACCGTTCAATTTTGAAATTTGAACATATTCAATTTTAAAATTTGAAATTTGAAATTTGAAATTTAATACGACCATACTTCCTCAAATTTGAACATAACCATTCAATTTTGAACACATATTGAAATTTGAATATAGTCGGTCAATTTTAAAATTCGAACATATTCAATTTTGAATTTTAAAATTTAAAATTTAAAATTTGAACATAATCATACAACCTCAACATATTGAAATTTGAACATAACCATTCAATTTTGAAATTTGAACATATTCAATTTTAAAATGTGAATTTTAAAATTTGAACATATCCTTTCAATTTTAAAATTTAATTTTGAAATTTGAAATTTAAAATTTGAAATTTGAATATAATAATTTCCTCAACGCATTCAAATTTTGAACCTCGTCTTTTCCTCAACGAACCCACGCACGTCTTTCCCTCAACAAACCCACATTTTCTCGCCAACCCCTTAACAAATCCCAACAAACCCCAAGCAATATTTCTCTGCCACTCCCTACTATAAATAGAGGAAATAGAAAGAATAAAAAGCGGGATTTTTTTTCTTTTGCCTTGTCTGAAACAACCTCCCAAATTCCACCACCACAATCTCCTCCCAGATTCCACTACAAAAAAAAAAAAAAAAAACAACCTCCTCCCAGATTCCACCACATATCTCTCATCACCACATCAAAAAAAAATAATAATAATAATAATAGCACAACCTACTGACTCAACCCCTCCGATCAACTTCCTCAGCAACTCCGATCGACTTTTTCAGTACCTCCGATCGACTTTTTCAGCACTTCCGATCGACTTCTTCAGCACCTCCGATCGACTTCCTCGGCTATCTCTTCAGACGTATTACTTAGGTAAAAAAAAAAAAAAAAAACAGAAAAAAAAAAGGAAATTTAATAAAGCCGGTTCGGACCTCTTCGGACGCCCTAACTTTAGGCTCAAAACAAAAAGGAGATTTAATAAAGCCGGTTCGGGACCTCTTCGGACGCCCTAACTTTAGGCCTTAAAAAAAAAAAAAAAAAAAAGAAAAAAAAAAAGAAAAGAAATTTAATAAAGCCGGTTCGGACCTTTTCAGACGCCCTAACTTTAGGCTCAAAAGAAAAAGGAGATTTAATAAACCGGTTCGGGACCGCTTCGGATGCCCTAACTTTAGGCTAAAAAAATAATAATAATAATAATAAAAAGAAAATTTAATAAAGCCGGTTCGGACCTCTTCGGACGCCCTAACTTTAGGCTCAAAAGAAAAAAATAAGATTTAATAAAGCCGGTTCGGACCTCTTCGGACGCGAAACACCTGTCCATCACATGTACTTGGTCCCCTGACCATCGACTTACTTGTCCATCCACGGACGCGGTCCCCCGACCAACGATCTTTCACCAGATCCGCCAACTCAAAACCACTGCTCACAGCACCCCGAATTTAGGCTCAAAAAAAAAAAAAAAAAAAAGGAAATTTAATAAAACCGGTTCGGACCTCTTCGGACGCCCTAACTTTAGGCTGAAAAAAAAAAAAAAAAAAAAAAAAAAAAAAAAGGAAATTTAATAAAGCCGGTTCGGACCTCTTCGGACGTCATAACTTTAGGCTCAGAAAAAAAAAAAAAAAAAAAAAAAAAAAAAGAGAAATTTAAAAAAGCCGGTTCGGGTTCTCTTCGGACGCCCTAACTTTAGGCTCATTCATAAAAAAAAAAAAAAAAAAAAAAAAAAAAAAAAAAAAAAAAAAAGAAAATTTAATAAAGTCGGTTCGGGTCCTCTTCGGACGCCCTAACTTTAGTCTCAAAAGTAAAAGAAAATTTAATAAAGCCGGTCCGGGACCTCTTCTGACGCCCTAACTTTAGGTAAAGTCAAAGAGGGATTGGTTCGGATCCCAAATCAAATTACAAGATAAAAGGGATTGAACCCCAAGATAAGATTAGTGGATTTTCTTCGGATACCAAATCAAATTGTAAGATAAAAGTGATTGCTTCGGATCCCAAATCAAATTACAAGATAAAAGGGATTGAACCCCAAGATAAGATTAGTGAATTTCCTTCGAATCCCAAATAATTTCAAAAAGGAAATTTCTTAGAACCCCACATCAAAATAAAATAACGGTATTTTCTCGTATCCCAAGATAAAATAGGGGATTTCTTCAGACCCCGAATTATTTATTAAAAAAAAAAAAAAGGATTTCTTCGAACCCCAAGATAAGATTAGGGGATTTTCTTAGGACCCCAAATAAAATAAAAGAAAAGGGGATATCGAAACAAACAGAAATTTCTTTGAATCCAGAGTCGATTTCAAACCAGATTCAAATGAGGTCTAATCAACTTGGAGCCTAAGTCCAAGAGCCCTAGTAAATAACGCGCCCAGTCCATATATGGGCACTGAATCCAATCCACATATGACATAGGCTCAGTCCACATACTGTCCCAAATCCAGTCCATATATAATATAAGCCGAGTCCACAAATAAAACCCAAAACCCATTCGATCCACAAATAAAAAAATCCAAAACTCATTCAATCCCATCGCCTTAACATATATAATTAAGGCAAATTATATCCAAACCGACTAGATTCTAAATCATATACTTAGAATTTAGTCAAATCAAATTTGATCGAGCTCTAACACATATACATAGAGTTCATTCAAATCAACCCAACTAACCCTAATACATATATTTAGGGTCTAGTCAACCTTTTACTCTAGCACATATATCTAGGGTAGAAACCAAATCAACTCAACTAATCCTAATACATATACTTAGGGTTAGTCAAATTCTCACTCTAGCACATATAACTAGAGTAAAGAACATATCAAACTCGGCTAATCCTGATACATATAGGACTTAGCCACCTCCTACTTTCGAGTAGCATCAAATCCCACCCACCTCAATGCATATCCTTGGGGTTTGGTCATGTTTCTACTTTGGAACATACGCCAAATATGGAATCAAATATAATTGGACTCTAATACATATACTTAGAGCCAATTGAACCCAATTAAACTCTAACACATATAATTAGAGTTTAATGTCGACTAATCCTCAACACATATAATGGGATCAAGTCAATTTCAAATCCAGCTAAATCCTAATACATATACTTAGGATTTGGTCAATCATTAGGATACGATTTATTCTATCCTCCTCACAAAGGTCTCTTAATCGAAGGTGCCCCAATCTCACGGGGGTAATTAACAATAGATGCTTGCGTCTATCGGAAGTCATGGATCCGCAATACCTGATACCCACATACACCCATCCACATATAAATATTCATCTGAATCGTGAATGCCATCCCACGGGAACTCCAAAAAAGGAAGAAAAAAAAAAAAAAAAATAGGAACCGCGCGAGATGAGTCATTCGAGATCGCAGACAAAATGGCACGCCCAGTGGGACCTGACTTCTCCTTCCATCTTTGAGAACTTTAATATATATAAAAAAAATATAATAAAATAAAAGAAAAAAAAGCTGTAAAGGTAAATCCTAATGCTTACATCAAGAAAATAGCACCAACATATGAGCATTGCTGCTTTTATTGGGGGCATGATTACCTTTACTACCATTTCCCGATAATGCACACAATATGGTCAATTCATCGGCTGCAACCTTGAAAAAATAATCTAATCCTCTTCACCAACCCGTAGGTGAACAGCTCACCTATTCACCTACATCCAAAAGGATGGTGTTCAAAGGCAAGCTCATATTTTCTAAGAACCAATCAAAAAAATCGTCGGAATTTGATAGGCTGATATTTTCTGGTGGCACGACAATTATAATCCCTCTCATCGGAGCTTCCTTTAAGAGGAGTAATCGCCACCGAGTCAACCGAGAAAAAGTTACCAAGGGGTTCGTGAAAAAAAAAAAAATATGATCATTGTTGTTCTTATGGTAAAAATGCATCGATTAGAAATGTGAAGGAAATGTCAAAAAAAAAAAAAAAAAAAAAAAAAAAAAAAAAAAAAAAAAAAAATCCCGACTGTGGTATAACCCATAGACAAAAATGGGATCCCCGCTGTGAGAATACACAATTCGAACTCACAGGCAAAAGGTAGGGAAAGGTATCGGGTGAAAACGCACATGGGCACCCGATTGCCCTCAAAAAAATATTTTTCTTTCAAAACAAACCCATATTTTTTAAAACTCAAAAATATTTTTCTTTCAAACATATTTTTGTCTACAACGGAATGCTAACTGATCTTAGTGTCGGTTATGTACAACAATTTTGTTTGCTCATCGAGACAAAATACGAGTGTATTTTTCAATACCAAAAAAAAAAAATCTCAAAAACAAAAAAAAAAAAAAAAAAACAAAAAAACAAAAGAAAAAAAAAATCTCAAAAAAAAACAACAACAAAAAAAGGAAAAAAAAAAAAAAAAAAAAAAACCATTCCCGGCTGTGGTATAACCCCACAGGCAAAAATGGGATTCCCGCTGTGAGAATACATAATTCTAACTCACAGGTAAAAATTAGGGGAAGGTATCGGGTGAAAACCCACATGGTCGCCTTGATTGCCACCAAAAATATATTTTTCTTTCAAAACAAATCCATATTTTTCAATAAACCCATATTTTTCAAAATAAACCAAAATAAACTCATATTTTTTTAAACTCAAAAATATTTTTCTATCAAACATATTTTTGTCTACGATGGAATGCTAACTAATCTTAGGGTCGGTTATGTACAACAATTTTGTTTACTCATCGAGACAAAATACACTCGTATTTTTCAATACCAAAAAAAAAAAATCTCAAAAAAAAAACCAAAAAAAGAAAAAAAGAGGAAAAGAATAAAAAATAAAAAAAAAAAAAAAAAAAAACCATTTCCGCCTGTGGTATAACCCCACAGGCAAAAATGGGATCCGCTGTGAGAATACACAATTCGAACTCACAGGCAAAAATTAGAAGAAGATATCGAGTGAAAACCCATGTGGACGCCCGATTGTCACCAAAAATATATTTTTCATTCAAAATAAACCCATATTTTTCAATACTCAAAAATATTTTTTTTCAAACATATTTTGTTTACAACGGAATTCTAACTCACCTTAGGGTCGGTTATACGCAATAATTTCGATTGCTTCCCGAGACAAAATAAACTCATATATTTCAATACAAAAAAAGAGAAAAACAAAAAAACAAAATGCCCCCACATTATAAGCCAGTTCAACCCAAATCGAATTTAGGTGGAATCATATGAACTGGACCATGCACCAGCTCGACCCCAAATCAAAGTCAAAGGGTTTTGAGCCAAACCGCAAAGAGGGTGACTCAAACCAAATCCAAACCAAATGCAATGGAGTTTCAAGTTCAAACGGATCTCGAACCTAACCATAAGGTTACGAGCCGAACCAAACCGAACTGCAGAAGAGTCCAAGTTGAGCCGAATTATAAGGGCCCGACCGAAATTGAATTCAAAGGGTCTCGAACTAAGTCATAAAGGTTCGACCTAAACCATGTCTCAAAGGGTTCTGAACCAAAGTATAACGGTTCGACTCAAATCAAATTCAAAAGGGACAAATCAAGTGAAAGCCTAAACCGGCTCAGCCCAAATCAAATACAAAAGGTTCAAACCAATTCAATTTGAACCCAACCTGAACAAAGGTTCAAATCGAACTTCAGGGATGATCCAAATCAAGCAAACCAGCTCCACCCGAACTGAAACAAATCAAGAGTTCAAACCGAGCTAACTCCAAATAAATCTGCTGAGTCAACTTAATCGACTCACAAACCGAATTTCAAACGACCGAAAAGTCATTAAACTAAACCCAATTTCAAACGACTGAAAAGTCATTAAACTAAACCCAAGTTCAAACGACCGAAAAGTCATTAAACTAAACCCAATTTCAAATGACCGAAAAGTCATTAAACTAAATCCAAATCCAAACGACCGAAAAGTCATTAAACTAAACCCAATTCCAAACGACCGAAAAGTCATTAAACTAAACCCAATTTCAAACGACCGAAAAATCATTAAACTAAATCCAAATCCAAACGACCGAAAAGTCATTAAACTAAACCCAAATCCAAACGACCGAAAAGTCATTAAACTAAACTCAATTTCAAATGACCGAAAAGTCATTAAACTAAACCCAAATCCAAACGACCGAAAAGTCATTAAACTAAACTCAAATCCAAACGACCGAAAAGTCATTAAACTAAACCCAATTTCAAACGACCGAAAAGTCATTAAACTAAACCCAAATCCAAACGACCGAAAAGTCATTAAACTAAACCCAATTTCAAACGACCGGAAAGTCATTATACTAAACTCAAATCCACATCGACCGCCATGTTAATAAACTGAGCAACCCATACTCATATAGACCGCCATGTCAATAAACTGAGAAACCCATACCCATAAGACCGCCATGTCAATAAACTGAGCGACCCATATTCATATCGACCGCCATGTCACTAAACTGAGCAACTCATATTCATATCGACCGCCATGTCACTAAACTGAGCGACCCATACTCATATCGACCGCCATGTCAATAAACTGAGCAACCCATACCCATATCGACCGCCATGTCAATAAACTGAGCAACCCATACCCATATTGTCACGCCCCGGGGTCGAACTGCGACCCGGGCTCGCCAACAGATCCGCCGTCTGTACGAAAACTGCCGCACAGACGAAGCGTCTAACCTGCAAAAGAGATCTATAGCTATGCAAGTATCAGAGATGAAAGGAAGCTATACCAAAAAAAAGAAGTAACTGAGTCACTAAGTGAAACAAGTCCAAGTACACAAGTCCACTATCTCCCAAAAACATAAGTACAATAACACTATCTGGTACAAAAGTGGAAAACAAAAGTACAGGTGACTCTATCACTGACTCCACAGACTCGGGTAGGAACTAGTCGGCCACGCCCTTACCCAGGTCTGAAGGCTCCGAACGAGCCGAGCCAGAAAAGGTCGCCTCAGGAACACCTGTCATCACAGCGGGTGTGAGATCTACTGCAATAGGCAGATCTCAGTGGGTACGGACGCCAAAACCCACGGTATGCCCACTAAGTCTGCTAGAGACAAAAACAGATAGATAGATAGATAGATAGATAGATAGATAGAATATGAATGCTGGAATGAATCTACCACTATATGTCTCGATGCAATTCAGGGAAAAGTTCTCAATCTCTCTCACGGAAGGCCTGGAAATTCTGAACGACTGCCACCTACAACCCTATCACACAAGAACAGGCTGTAGGCATAGCCGCCCATAGTTTCCGCCCCCGCACTGGAAATGATGAAACTCTCACATGACACTAAAAAGTCATCTCAATTTCCTTCAAGTAACCACCTGGTGACTCGGCCAGTGTTATCTATCCACCTGGTAACTCGGCCAGTGATATGCATCCATCTGGCAATTCGGCCGGCGATATGTATCCATCTGGCAACTCGGCCAGCGATATGTATCCATCTGGTAACTCGGCCAGTGTTATTTATCCACCTGGTAACTCGGCCAGTGATATTTATCCATCTTGAGATCCGGCCAGTGATATTTATCCCCCTGGTAACTCGGCCAGTGATATTTATCCATCTGGTATCTCGGCCAGTGTTATTTATCCACCCGGTAACTCGGCCAGTGATATTTATCCCCCTGGTAACTCGGCCAGTGATATTTATCCACCTGGTAACTCGGCCAGTGATATTTATCCATCTGGTAACTCGGCCAGTGTTATTTATCCACCTGGTAACTCGGCCAGTGTTATTTATCCCCCTGGTAACCCGGCCAGTGATATTTATCCACCTGGTAGCTCGGCCAGTGATATTTATCCATCTGGTAACTCGGCCAGTGTTATTTATCCACCTGGTAACTCGGCCAGTGATATTTATCCATCTGGTAACTCGGCCAGTGTTATTTATCCACCTGGTAACTCGGCCAGTGATATTTATCCCCCTGGTAACTCGGCCAGTGATATTTATCCACCTGGTAACTCGGCCAGTGATATTTATCCATCTGGTAACTCGGCCAGTGTTATTTATCCACCTGGTAACTCTGCCAGTGTTATTTATCCACCTGGTAACTCGGCCAGTGATATTTATCCATCTGGTAACTCGGCCAGTGTTATTTATCCCCCTGGTAACTCGGCCAGTGATATTTATTACAACTACGCCACCGGAGCGTAACCCGAGGGGAGCGACCCCAGCGAGTAACAAACATGTCTCCTAAATCTCAACAATAGTAGGAACAGGCTAAGTCTACAATCAACCAGATCGGAACAACCCAGCTATTCAAAAGACACCCCACACGCTCGTGTCCAAGTCGGATCAACATCCCTCGACTCAAAATCTGATAAACCCTCAAGAAAATCCCGAACTCTCTACAAGGCTAGATGTATCACCTACTAAAACATCCGCTCAGGACCAATTCTTGCATAAAAGGGTTCTCTCAATTTATAAAAAGGCCTGGGAGCAAAAATAGTGCCCGCTAACAGGAGGGTGCACCCACGCAAGCCCGGTTTGTCCAAACCTATCCCGACTATCCAACAGTCGCCAGATAAAACAATAAATGGCAAAAGGGTCACAATACCTTTGTATACGGAAGCATTATGTGCATTCTATGATTTTGGGAGAAAACCAACCCACCTGTGAAAAATCTGCAAAACCGTGCGCAAAGCGGAGGTCCCGATGCGATCCCGCAGCTCCACGCGGCAAAACACGCACCACCGGCCTCGTAGAAAGTCCAAACTAAGCCACAATTGCGAGAGAAGGAGATAAAATGGGATCAGAAAATCCGCGGTCGAAAACTGCGCAACCCAAGGCGAAAAAACACCATCCGCCGACGAGAAACGCCGCGCGTTGCGCGGAAAAACCATCGCGCACACGCCGCGGCGCGTCGCCGAGTCGCAGCCCGCGCGGCGACAACGCGGCTCGCGGCCGCACGGCTCCAAAAACCCAGCCGCGCGTCCCTGGCCCAGCCGCGCAGCACGAAAGCCGCCCGCGCGGCGCCCTGCAGGGCCGCGCGCTGCGCCCAGCAGAGCCGCGCGGCCCGCAGCGCCGCGCGGCACAGGGGCCGCCCGCGCGGGGCCCCTGCAGTGCCGCGCGCCCGAGCGCGCGGCCTGCAGGCCCGCGGGGCCCAGGGCCGCCCGCACGGGGGCCCCTGCAGTGCCGCGCGCCCGAGCGCGCGGCCTGCAGGCCCGCGCGGCCCAGGGCCGACCGCGCGGGGCCCCTGCAGTGCCGCGCCCCCAAGCGCGCGGCCTGCAGGCCCGTGCAGCCCAGGGCCGCCCGCGCTGTGCCTTGCAGGCCCGCGCGCCTAGCGCGCGGCCTGCAAGCCTGCGCGGCCCATAACGGGGCGCACGGCACCGCGCAAGGCCCGCGCGGTGCCCGCGGCACCGCGTACGCACCGCAGTGCAGCGCGCGCGGCCCGCGCGGGGCCCGCGGCACTGCGCGCGCACCTCAGTGCCGCGCTGGGCCCGCGGCACTGCGCGCCCTGCGCGCAGCCCGCCCCGCGCCAGCGGCACTGCGCGCGCGCCTGCCCTGGCGTGGCGCCCAGGGCGAGGCAGCTGGCGGCCCGGCGCCCTGCTGCACAACAACAGCAACAGGGCGCCTGCTGCGCGCGGCACTCATGCGCGCCCGCGCAGCGGCCCGCCTCCCTAGCCGCTCGCTGCCCAAAATGCACGCGAGCGGCCCGCGCAACCTGCCATGAACCGGACAACAAGTCCACCGTTTCACAAGCAGTAAAAGAAAAGAAAAGGAGAGGAGAGGAGAGAAACCCAAAACCCAAGCTCTCACAATAAGAATAACTAAAATAAAATACACACCTCCACGAGGCTTGCCGCGCCCACGGTCGGCTCCACGCCCGACGGCGACGAAGAAAACTCAAGAACACCTCTCCTTCAAACTTCTTCTTCCTCCTTGCTTCCTTCCTTCTCTTTCCTTCCTTCCTTCTTCCTCTACTTCAGACCAACCCAACAAGACAGCTTGGAGAAGGAGTTGGTGAGGTGGAGTTCGAGAGAGAGAGAGAGAGAGAGAGAGAGCTTAAATAAAGATAAAAAAAAAGGATTAATTAAATCCACCAACTCATCCACTTTAATTAATCCACCAACCTTAATTAATTCTCCACCAACTCCTCCCTGCCAACACCACCTCAACAGCACACTCACAAAAGCAACACTCAATTAAGCCTACACTTAATTAATTTATTGAATAAAATAATCCAAAAAGCCAACCATAACTCACTTTTTGGCTTCGGGCTTTCCACCGGGGTCCGGAACCTCCCGAACTCCGTTGTAATCTGAAAATACACGTGCCCACTGCTTTTTTCTCCTCAAAAAGCTCAACCGTGGAGTCGGTGTGCTCAATCCAAAAACCGGCTCCAAAACTGCCAGTTCCAACTCACTTTTTGCCCTCGGGTCCTTCGCGTCAGTCCGGAACCTCCCGAACTTCGCTGTAATTATAAAATACACCTGCTCCAAGTGTTCCCCAAATTTTCTGCACACCACGGTGGAGTCGGTGCTTCCCAAACAGTCCTCTTTCGCGTACCAAGCCCGAAAAATTCCGAAACAAGCTGGGGCTTCCGCGTTGATCCGAATCAGCCCGAACTCATCTGTAAACAACCATGGGGCACATCCAAGGCAAATTCTCCCCTCCTCGCGCCATCTTGCGAGGTCGGTGCGCAATCCGAAACTCCGGTACTCTACACTCTCCCCCCCTTATAAAGGGTTTCGTCCTCGAAACCCAACTAAATCCATACTTAGGAGGGTATTTCAATAACAAAAGGGATAGGAGATCCTCAACTCATCCTCAGGCTCTCAGGTGGTCACTCTCACTCATCAAGATGACTCCGCTGCACCTTCTCCAAAGGTATGACTTGACTACAAAATTCTTCGGTTGCACCAGCAAGAATTGCATCGGTCGAACCTGATAACGCAATCCTCGTCCAATACTAAGGAGGTGAAATACAAAACATGCGAGGTTCAAAAAAAAACTTTAACTAGCCTGGTTATTACTCGAGGACCAACACCTCAAAAAAACTCAGTTTTATAAACAACCCTGCGGCTGGTGAATTTCTCATTTCAAGATCTCATAAAACCGAAGTTTAAGCCTCCTAAAGGCAAAACCCCTCTGTTGCTCCTTAGCCATAAAAACTCCAGTTCCACTATACATATTTTACATCCCTTGACAGGGGAAGACTTTCAACCTCGGAAACCTTCCCTCAATTTCAGACTCTCAAATTCCAAGGTTACACTGCTCGCCTAAACAGGGCGTAACTGAACATGATGTCTTAGCCGGGATAAAGCAATCATACAACCTTGAGAAAAAGATTTCCCGGCGTTACCTCAATTCAAACCTCCTGAGTATCCAAGTACTTTAGGTTCGTGGATTCAAGAATAACTCAATTCTTTTTCTATGGCTGGCAACATTTACATTAAGCTGTTATCCTCCTCAGCTTTACCTTCGTCGCTAAAAAGCCATGACCAAAACCTTCCGATGTTGGAAAGCAAACTCTTCCAGCTTGGCAAACAACTTCTTTCCTCATAGAGGTTGTAGCACTATCCTCAAGTGCCCCACAAGCTCCACGTCGCTTCGGAAATAAACCAAATACCCACGACGGTAATACCACCAACCCGTCCACACGCAATAGGGAAAACACAGTTCTAAAAGTCGGTAGGGCATCAGTCAATCCACTTGACTTCGCTAACAGCTTATACTGCCCTTACTGGTTCTCAAACACTATCAAGGCACAGCCCTCGGCTGTAAGGTCCCACAGTGCTATCATCACTGAAAGGCATCTGCCCAAGTACAAACCAAATCTGTCAGTGTTCGAACCATCTAAGAACTCTCACCGTTGTGTACACACAACGCGGCATTACTGCCGTGTACCAACAGCGTGGCATCACCACCGTGTATCAACAGTATGACATCACCACCGTGTATCAACGGTGTGGCATCGCCACCGTGTATCAACGGTGTGGCATCGCCACCATGTATCAAAGGTGTGGCATCGCCACCGTGTATCAACGGTGTGGCATCGCCACCGTGTATCAACGGTGTGGCATCGGCACCGTGTATCAACGGCGTGGCATCGGCACCGTGTATCAACGGCGTGGCATCGGCACCGTGTATCAACGGCGTGGCATCACCACCGTGTATCAACGGCGTGGCATCACCACCGTGTATCAACGGCGTGGCATCACCACCGTGTATCAACGGCGTGGCATCACCACCGTGCATCAACGGTGTGGCATCAAGGTCTCAGATCCTCACAGCCCTATACCCAAAACTACCACGAAATCCCGGAGCCGTCGAAGGGCCAAAAGATCAACAGGCAAAAACCAGGCCCTAACAGCACTGAGCAGGACCAACAATCACTCATCTACGTGCAACACGTGATCGGGTAATTGAACCTCACGAGCACAAGTTAAGGGTCCTATCTCTAGCCCATACCACAATGCAAAAGCCCAACTGAAAAGAAAAAGAGAATGCATTGCTCCGGTAACAAATAAAGCTCAGGTGCAAGAAGGGGAGATAAGATTAATACCTGCCACCACGTGGCTAGCTGCCCCCGAATCCTTATCCTGTGCGGCATAGACTTCCCCGCTCGGGGGCGGTCGCCTGACGGTCAGCAGCGAAGGAGTGGCCCTAAACATCTAGCCATAACCTGTCGAAGCTCCGCCTGTCTGGAAGAGCGGAGGAGGAGCCGAAGCTGTCGATGCCTTTGCTGACTCCGCTCCAGGACAAGACCATAATCTGTGCCCTGCCTGCCCATATCGGTAGCACCTGCCCTGCCGCTGATCACACTGTGGAGGTGCGTGGGGTCCGCCGCAAATCACACAACTATCAGTGCGCCTCTGCTGCTGCTGCTGCTGCGGTCTAGGGGGTCGAGTGCCCCCAGATCTCGGCCTCCTCTGCATCCCGCGACCTCGAGGCTAGAATCGTGGTGGTCTAGGTGGCCTCGGCCTGCTCGACTGGCCCAACTCAGAAGGCGCCGGGCGTTTCTCTCCTGAACTAGACCCAGGCGTCCTCTGTTCAAGCAACCCCAACATACGCTCCATGATTTCCTCCTGGCGCTTGGCCGCCTCCTTCTGGCGCCGCAAAGCCTCTGACAACTGGGCTACCTGGGCCCGAAGTTCCTGAATCTCGCCCTGCCCTGCCTCCTGGTGCTCGGGCTCCTCTTCTGACGCGGAGTGCGCCCTCGTCCCCGCACGACGTTTCGGAGGCATCGCAAGAAACTCTGCAACAAAGCAAAAGATGTCAGAGAGCAAAAATCTCTCGACCCGATCAGACGAAAGTCTAAAACACGCCAACCATTCTAAAGTATTATGTTGTCTGCAGCCAACATAACTACTTTAGAGAAAAAAAACATGTAAGATTTCTCGCCCCAATACCCTGGGGGAGTTCTAGACTCAACAAGACTCTCTCTAAAGTCTCGTCTCCCACGACAGTCATCCTACTGTCCAACCAATAGCCTAGGGTCTCAAAGTCCTCTACGACCTATATTCCTAGGCTCTGATACCACCTAATCTGTCACGCCCCGGGGTCGAACTGCGACCCGGGCTCGCCAACAGATCCGCCGTCTGTACGAAAACTGCCGCACAGACGAAGCGTCTAACCTGCAAAAGAGATTTATAGCTATGCAAGTATCAGAGATGAAAGGAAGCTATACCAAAAAAAAGAAGTCACTGAGTCACTAAGTGATACAAGTCCAAGTACACAAGTCCACTATCTCCCAAAAACATAAGTACAATAACACTATCTGGTACAAAAGTGGAAAACAAAAGTACAGGTGACTCTATCACTGACTCCACAGACTCGGGTAGGAACTAGTCGGCCACGCCCTTACCCAGGTCTGAAGGCTCCGAACGAGCCGAGCCCGGAAAGGTCGCCTCAGGAACACCTGTCATCACAGCGGGTGTGAGATCTACTGCAATAGGCAGATCTCAGTGGGTACGGACGCCAAAACCCACGGTATGCCCACTAAGTCTGCTAGAGACAAAAATAGATAGATAGATAGATAGATAGATAGATAGAATATGAATGCTGGAATGAATCTACCACTATATGTCTCGATGCAATGCAGGGAAAAGTTCTCAATCTCTCTCACGGAAGGCCTGGAAATTCTGAACGACTGCCACCTACAACCCTATCACACAAGAACAGGCTGTAGGCATAGCCGCCCATAGTTTCCGCCCCCGCACTGGAAATGATGAAACTCTCACATGACACTAAAAAGTCGTCTCAATTTCCTTCAAGTAACCACCTGGTGACTCGGCCAGTGTTATCTATCCACCTGGTAACTCGGCCAGTGATATGCATCCATCTGGCAATTCGGCCGGCGATATGTATCCATCTGGCAACTCGGCCAGCGATATGTATCCATCTGGTAACTCGGCCAGTGTTATTTATCTACCTGGTAACTCGGCCAGTGATATTTATCCATCTGGCGATCCGGCGAGTGATATTTATCCCCCTGGTAACTCAGCCAGTGATATTTATCCATCTGGTATCTCGGCCAGTGTTATTTATCCACCTGGTAACTCGGCCAGTGATATTTATCCCCCTGGTAACTCGGCCAGTGATATTTATCCACCTGGTAACTCGGCCAGTGATATTTATCCATCTGGTAACTCGGCCAGTGTTATTTATCCACCTGGTAACTCGGCCAGTGTTATTTATCCCCTGGTAACCCGGCCAGTGATATTTATCCACCTGGTAGCTCGGCCAGTGATATTTATCCATCTGGTAACTCGGCCAGTGTTATTTATCCACCTGGTAACTCGGCCAGTGATATTTATCCATCTGGTAACTCGGCCAGTGTTATTTATCCACCTGGTAACTCGGCCAGTGATATTTATCCCCCTGGTAACTCGGCCAGTGATATTTATCCACCTGGTAACTCGGCCAGTGATATTTATCCATCTGGTAACTCGGCCAGTGTTATTTATCCACCTGGTAACTCGGCCAATGTTATTTATCCACCTGGTAACTCGGCCAGTGATATTTATCCATCTGGTAACTCGGCCAGTGTTATTTATCCCCCTGGTAACTCGGCTAGTGATATTTATTACAACTACGCCACCGGAGCGTAACCCGAGGGGAGCGACCCCAGCGAGTAACATGTAGGGTTTAGGTTAAATAGGATCAAATAGGGGAAAAAAACACCTAGAGGGGGGGTGAATAGGTGTAAACAATAAACACTCAAAAATTCATTGTGCGATAAAACCCAATGCGGAAAAATAAAAGAACACACAAGAATTTTTACGTGGAAAACTCCAAACCGGAGTAAAAAACCACGGGACCGATAACACGGTGAAATCCACTAGAGTTAACACACGTACAAGGTGATATAACGTACTCACAGACGACTCAACCTTTTACCATACGCCCCTAGTCGATCTTCTCCGCTCGCTCCGCAACGCTTCTCGAATCCACGATTTGCGCCGCCAACGCTGAATCCACAGCGTCCAACGTCGAGTCCACGACGTCCGACCGAATCCACGGTCTTCACCCAATGGTACGCTTCGAATCCACGAACGCACCTCGCTCCGAATCCACGAGAGCGATAACACCTTGAATCCACAAGGCCACGCGAGTCCACGCGCCGATTTTGGGGTAAATCGTTGTTTGTTTGGGTGGTGATGATCCGCCGAATACTTAGATCAAGAGTAGATCGGAAATACCATCTAAGTATTCATTAGTTTGATTCAACTCAAGATATGAGTATGAAAATCCTAGAATCAAACTAATCAATATAGATGAAGAACCATTAAATAGATCTAATGATTTCCGTTCTTCTCTATATGTGGATCTAAGGCCGTATAAAATGATATTTGAAAATGACGGCTCTTTTTCCGATGTGTGGATTGCCCTAGAAATGAAAAGGAAGGGCTATTTATAGGTTAGAAACCCTAGGAAGAATATTCGGATCAAAAACAAACTTTTCTGGAAAGTTTTACCGACGGCGATCCGGATTGCGCAAGTCACGATCCGGATCGCAGACGCGTAGAGAGCAATTTCCAGAAAACCGCCTGTTCGGGATCCGGATCATAATCCACGATCCGGATCGTTCATACAGTTTTACCAGAACAATGTGTTCGGGATCCGGATTGAGATTCCACGATCCGGATCGTTCAAGCCAACAGGTAAAACTCATGTTCGGGATCCGGATCATCAAATGCCATGATCCGGATTGAACTAGTGTATGAACGAACACCCTTCGGGATCCGGATTGAAAGACACGATCCGGATCCTGAACATGTCCCATGTCCAGTTTTTGATGAATATGCAATTAAAACCTCTTCCAGGTGTTTCTACACTATAAGAAGTATTCGGATCATCAAAATTATTTAGTTAAACGTACCTGATCCTTTTGAATTCTTCTTTCTTGAGATTGAGGTATATGATCCAGAGTTTCTTCATCTTCAATCTTCAAGACTTAAACTATTCACGAAATACGCCAACTCAAATTCCGTAACAATCTCCCCCTTTGGCGGTTTCGTGACAAAACACAGATCCACAAAGAAAATTCAAAAAGGATATTTTTGTTGCTATCACCATACAACAAAAATTTACAAAAGAGTTCCAGAAAATAAAAACATGAGATAAACTCCTAGAACAGACTCTAGACTTAGACATCTGTAACTTCTGCACACAGAAAACATTCTTGACAAACAAAATCGTTAGATACCTCAAGAATTGAAACATTGAAAACCAAATGCAGAGATAGAGTTTGATCTCATCATGACATTTGAAAGAATCAGATATGTGAAAGAACATAGTTAAAACCAACATATCTTCTAAGCAGTTGAAAACCAAATGTCAAAGTATGTTAGTCCAACATCAACTTGTTAGTCATATTACATGCCCAAATAGTTAGTCAAATAGTTAGTATAGAAGCATGTCACAATCCACAAAAGAAAACCCAAGTTGAGTTGAGATTCATACTTACCTTGATTCATTCCTTGATTCATTCACAGTCATTGTTCAGAGTTCATTGTTTTTCATTGTTCAGAGTTTATAACTCTTCAACTCTCACTCTCATTCTCTCCCCCTTTTTGTCACAAATAAAGCCAAAAATGTAGCATGAGCTACAATATGTAAGGAGAGTAAACAAAAAGTTCATAAGTTTCTAACAATATGCACAAAAAGAGAATTAACCTAAGAATATGCACAAACTGAGAGTTAAACTAGACTAAAAGAATCAACTAAACTAATCCAAATTCAGTTATCGAGAAATAAATCCTGCACAAAAAGACAAAGTTAGTTATCAGAATCTGAAAAGTCTGAACTCATGCAACCAATCTTGGACATAATCTTTCGCATCCGCTTGTCCATTGAGTTTATTTTCTTCGTGATGGTGATGTGAGCTGCTGTGGTTAGCTCCAGTTCATTCGCAACCCTTTGTTGTTCCTTCAACATTCGTTCCTGCTGAACGGATAGTCGTTGCTGCAACTTGAAAATTGAAGTCAATGATGCTTCATCATCTGTGCCAGGTGCTTGATGAGATGGTGATGCATCCGTGTCAGGCTTCTTTCCAAATGCAGAAGCTTGAGTGACATGAGGCAGCTTGTGAAGAGATTTGACAATTGTGGACTCATCTATCATGTTCAAACATTGATGATACGTCGCCGAGGTGATGTCAACTTGAAATTTCTGTAAGATCCTCATTATGATCAATGGAAAAGGAATTCTTTCGGTAGGATGAGGATGCTCAACATATCGTGTCATTCTGTTCCAGATGATGTATGGTATGTTGACATTCAATGCCCTTGCTTCTGACGGGTGTCCTATGAGATATAAGAACAACAACCGTTCCCATCTCACAACCTTCGTCTGCATGTTTGGAAGTATATTGTAGCAAGTGATGAAGTTCAGGAAGCGATATTCCAGACGAAGTTCTTTGGATCGAACTGATTTGTTCGTTGATTGAGTTCCCTCGAGACAAATCCCCTCAATAACTTTACACCATAAAGTATTTGTCAAATCCACTCCTTTCAGATAGTGAGCTCCTCTTCCGCTTGCTTCCATTCCCAAAACCTCACCAATCAACTGTGGGGTGATTTTAATTCTCGTTCCTTGGATATTCGTATAGAATTCCATCGGACCGTTCTCAAATTCGCGAAGATGCCGTGCGTTGGTATAGAAGGTCCTCACATGGTGCAGGCAGTATCCGAGAGTTTCCGGGAAGCGACATACTTGAATGAGATTTGCTTCATCAATCAAAGTACCAAATTCAGGAGAGTGACTTCGTAGAGCTTCAATGTTCACGTGTCTTTCGCCAATGCATTCGCGATGTGCAAATGCTCTAAGCCGGTCATTGTTAACAAACACTTCTTCATCTCGTGGCGGAGAGTCCGGAGCTATTGGTGGTTCAACATCGGTCTCCTTTCTCCGTCCAAAACGTCGAGCGAGCCGCTTACGTTTTAGAGAAATAGTTGGGGCAGGCATAGAAGCCTTCCCAGAGTTCACTGGTGCTTTTCCTTTTTGCTTCGAGTCAGCAGGCACAAACTCGTCATCATCATCGTCATCCGTTAACATGTCCCAGTGTACTTCATCTGGGTTTTTCTCAAGTTCAGTATCACTGATAATTTCAACCTCTCCTTTTCTTTGAACTTTCTTAGCCCTCTTCAACTTATTGGTTGGTCTAGTGAGCACCATCGAGATAAGTAACAGTACCAACCAGGAGAAAGCCATTGATCCTAGTGCTTTGAGTTTAAAGAGAATGTCCTGTGAAAACCAACTCAAGAACATATGAAAAATTGTCAATTTTGAAAAATTTGAAAACATTGTACCTAGACAATCATAATCATATAGAGAAGCCAAGAATCAAATTAGTTTTCCAAAAAGAATTTTAAAAATAGATCAATTTCATGTTTTACAAAAATTCCTCTTTTATGCCCTAAAACCGAATTTTTAGAAATCGAAGCCTAAAAACTCGTTAATCATGCAAAAACCCAGCATAAAAGCAAAACTAATTGATCCAGAGTTCTTATTTCAAAAGAAATTTGATCAAAAACCATTCACAAACGAAGAAAATCCATCTTTTCAACTCACGTTTGATGAAAAAACCTAAAAACTGTGAAAAACCGAGTTTTGATCATGAAAACTTACTTGAATCCGAAGAACTTTGAGTTTTGAAGCACCAGGAAGCAAGAAATCTAGAGAGAGAAACTCTAGAAGCTTGGAAATCAGAAATTAGGGTAAAGAAATCTTGAATCTGAAGTTTCTATAAGAACCCTAGCCGCGATCCGGATCGGTCGAGAATGTGATCCGGATCGGCCACACGCAGGGAAAATCCTGCGTTCGGGATCCGGATCACTTGCCACGATCCGGATCGGCTACACCTTTTTCTCCAGAAAAATTAAAAAAAATACAATAAAATCCAGAAAAAGTATGTAAGCACTTTATCATGTCAACTTTAAACAAATAGCATCGTTTCATACAACAAGAAATAGATTATGAAAAATCTATCAAAAATATCCAAAAATGAAACGAAGATTTACGAAAGTTAAAACACTTAAAGTTGAACAACTTCAATTACATCTATCCTGATCTTATGTGTAATGTCTTTATCAAATCATCAATTTCAGTAAAGAAAATGAAGTACCAAGATCAATAGATGTTTGAAATCCCAGATAAGTTAGATAATATATCTAGACAATCTGTTGAAGGAGTGGCTCTTTGAGCATCTTTTACTAAAAATCCCACCTTATACCAACCATGAAATACGACTGAGTCAAGTATTTCAATATGAGTTTCATCAACAATTTTCAAAACAAAAGTTTGCTTTTCATTCATGGAGTTTCTTTTTCTTTCATTTTCTCCATGTGGTGGTAGTTTTCACACTCCTCATTGGGATGTAACTCTTTCCACATCTTTTGAGCATTTCACATTTCATTGACTCCCCCTCAATTGGCTATCAATTATTTAATATATAAGGTATTCAACCAAACCATTGATCTCGAATTCATACTCGACTAAGCAATCAAATATGATAATGACTATACCAAGAGATCATTGAGAGAGAAATTGACTTTGATCACTTAAAAGATGGTTTAATTAACGTAAATGATCATTGCAACATTGAAATATTATGACATCAAAACATAATAAATTTCTAAATGCATAAAAGGATGCAATTAAAGTCAATTATGATTTATGCTCAATTAGTGTGCTATGTACAAAACATAGATAAAGAACAAAACAAAACAAAGAACAAAAACAAAACCTAATCTAAGCAAAGGTTTCAAAAGAGGTTATTTCAAGGAAAGCATGCCAATTGCTTTACGCAAGTGAATAAAACGTTTTTGATCCAAAGGTTTTGTTAAGATGTCAGCTAATTGATCCTCAGTTGAAATATATGACAGTTGAAGAATGTTTGATTCAACTAGCTCTCTAAGAAAATGATATCTAAGTTCAATATGTTTTGTTCTAGAGTGCAACACAGGGTTTTTAGAAATGTTAATAGCACTAGTGTTGTCACATAAAATGGTTACCGAAGATGTTGAAATTCGGAAATCGCTCAACACGCTCTTCATCCAAATCAATTGGGTTGAGCAACTTCCTGCAGAAATGTACTCCGCTTCGGCAGTCGAGAGTGCTATGCAGTTCTGTTTTTACTGTGCCATGCAACAAGGCAGTGGCCAAGATAGAAGCATGCACCACTCGTGCTTTTCCGATCATCCACTGATCCAGCCCAATCGGCATCTGAGTATCCAACAATATCCAAAGTCGTTCCCATAGGATACCAAATTCCGAAATTGATTGTACCTTTGATATACCGGATGATCCGTTTCACCGCTTTCAGGTGAACCTCCTTCGGTGCTGATTGATATCTCGCACAAATCCCAACACTGAAGGATATATCCGGGCGACTAGCCGTGAGATATAGTAGACTTCCAATCATACTGCGGTACAGTTTCTCGTCTACATTCTCACTTTGTGATTCACTTCCAAGTCCCTTATGGCTAGTTCCCATTGGAGTTGGAAAATCTTTAGAATTTTCAAGATCAAACTTTTTGACCAACTCCAGTGCATACTTGGATTGACACAAGTGAATTCCTTCATCGTTCTGCTTAACTTGTAATCCAAGAAAATAATTCAACTCGCCCATCATGGACATCTCAAATTCGCTTTCCATGGTCTCCGCGAATTTAGAAGCATCATTATCTCTTGTTGCTCCAAAAACAATGTCATCGACATAGATTTGAGCAACTATGAAATTGTTTTGATAATGCTTCACAAAGAGAGTCCTGTCAGCTCCCCCTCGAGTGTAGCCCTTTTCCAAAAGGTGCTTTGTCAACCTTTCGTACCATGCTCGCGGTGCTTGTTTCAGACCGTAAAGAGCCTTTTTCAGTCGAAAAACATGGTTAGGTAGTTTATGATCCACAAAACCTTTCGGTTGAGCTACATAAACTTCCTCATTTAAAAATCCATTTAAAAAGGCGCTCTTAACGTCCATTTGAAATAATTTGATTTTAAAATGACAAGCAATCGCAAACAATATACGAATGGACTCGAGTCTAGCTACAGGGGCGAAGGTTTCATCAAAGTCTATACCTTCTACTTGAGAATAGCCTTGAGCAACTAACCTTGCTTTGTTCCTGATGATAGTACCTTCTTCGTTTTTCTTGTTCTTGAAGATCCATTTGGTACCTATCACATTGTGTTGCTTCGGAGGCTTCGTCAGTTCCCAGACTTTGTTTCGCTCGAATTGATGGAGCTCTTCCTGCATTGCTTTAATCCAATAATCATCTTGGAGAGCTTCATCAACATTCCTTGGTTCGATTTGAGATACATAGCATGCAAATCCGCAAACCAATTGTCTCCGTGTTCTAACTCCTTCTTGTGGATCTCCAATTATGTTCGATTCAGGGTGATCCTTGGAGATGCGTAACGTTTGAGGTAGAGGAGTAGGCGGAGGTACACGAGATGATTCCTGCACATCAGATAAGCTTGAAGAACCGTTAGATGCATCAACATTATTATCGAAAGAATTGTTAGAAGAAGATGCATTAGCAGGTGTATCATCATCAAGAGAGATATCGAGGGTAGATTTTTCAGATTCAAAGTGAAAAGCTTCATCTACCTTAACATTTATCGATTCTACGATCGTCTTAGATTCTAAGTTAAAAACTCGATATGCTCTGCTGTTTGTAGAATAACCTAAGAAAATCCCTTCGTCACTTCGAGAGTCAAATTTTCCAAGATTTTCACGATCACGTAAAATAAAACACCGACTCCCAAAATGCGAAAATATTTGATGTTAGGTTTTCTACAAAACCAAAGTTCATATGGTGTATTCAAAGTCCCCGGGCGCAAATACACTCGATTGATAACATAAACAGCAGTGTTCACCGCTTCAGCCCAAAAATATAAAGGTAAGTTCCGGCTGTGAAGCATAACACGTGCCATTTCCTGTACGACCCTGTTTTTGCGCTCGACTACACCATTTTGTTGAGGTGTGTAAGGTGCGGAGAATTCATGTTTAATGCCATTAGAAACACAAAAATCAATGAATTTGGAATTTATGAATTCACCACCTCTATCACTCCTAACTCGAGTAATCCTTTCATTCTTTTCTATCATAATACGATTGCAGATTTCGAGAAAAGAATCAAAGGTATCAGCTTTTTCTTTTAGAAAGGCTACCCAAGTATATCTAGAAAAGTCATCAACCAACAAAAAATATACCATTTACCTCCCAGAGATGGTTGACGAGTTGGCCCCATTAAGTCCATATGCAAAAGTTCCAAAGGCCGTTTTGTACCTATGTGGTTCAAATTCTTGTGTGCAGTCCTAGACTGTTTTCCCTTTTGGCAACCGCCACACACAAGGTTTTGTTCAAAAGAAAGTTTCGGAACCCCCTTGACCACATCTTTATTTGAAATTCTAGCAAGTTCCTTAAAGTTTATGTGACCTAGCCTTTCATGCCAAAGTGTTTCATTTTTCAAAGATGCTAGGTTACATTTTTCAGAAATTTTAGAAGGAACTACATAACAATTGTTTTCTGATCTAACCCCCTTTAAAAAGAAAGCATGGTTCAAGTCAGTTACAGTGCATTTATCAGATGAAAAATTAACTGAATAACCACTATCACACAGTTGACTTATGCTTATGAGGTTAGTCTTAAGGCCATGAACAAATAATACATTATCTAGAACCGGGCCATCTGGAATAGCTACCGTTCCCTTTCCAACAATTTTGGAAGACCGACCATCTCCGAAAACAACAAGTCCTCCGGAGTTTTTCTCAAAAGTTTGAAAACAGTTTTTATCGCCGGTCATATGACGGGAACACCCGCTATCCAGGTACCAAGACGAACTATCATATGCATGCAAGGAAACATTGGTAGCAAGACAGGGAAAGATCTCACCTTTGCGCACCCAAACCTTTTTGGTATGCGTCGGTAATGCTCGTGGAGTTGATTTCCTAGGTGAGGGCGTCTTGCTTGAAGAATTGCTGCTCCTTGATGATGTCGTCTTGAGCGATGTACTACCAAGGCTCTTTTCCGTCAATTTGGTTGGAGTGGTTTTTCGAGGAATAGCCCTTTTGGTAGTTGCTGCAAGATGTTCTTGAGGTGTGCGTTTGGCTCCAGTCTTGCAGTTTCTTCTGATGTGCCCTGAAATGCCACAACGAAAACATACCTTGGTTCTTGTCGATTCCGAAGATGATGTAGTAGGTTCGTTGTCGTTGCTTGGCGTGAACACCGGTGTCGGAGGAGGAGATACCGACGAGGCACAAATACCGTACCACTCGAACTTGGAATGTCTCCAGTTTGAGTGTATCCGAGGCCGAACTTGTTTCTTTGACCGAGACCAAGGAGTCTGTCCAACTTACTCCTTCCAGAAGAAAATCTCTGTAAGTCATCCTTTAGTTGGCGTATGGTCTCTGTCATTTCAATTTTTCCTGTCGGGCCTCGCCGTAGAGCTTCAAGAAGTAATTCGCTTTGTTCACCATGTCTACATAACTCTTCTCGAAATGCTCATTGGACTCTTGAAGGGAAACATTTGTCTTAACCAGATTGTCCCTTTCCACTTCAAGATCGGTTGAGATAGAGGTTACTCTTTTTACTTCATCTTCAAGATCCAGTAATCTCTCTTTCAACCCCTTGTTTTGTTTAGCCAGTTTCTTTGAATCCCTCAAAAGTTGATGGTAGGCTAAAACAAAATCTTCACCTTCCGAATTATCTGACTCATCGTCCGTTGCAATCTTTTCCACAGTGGAGTTGGACAGTGAGTCGGATGTACTTGCCATTAAGCACATGAAGGATGAAGGTTTGGTGGACGCGTGGAAAGCTGTCGCGTTGTCTTCTTCATCACTTGACGATGACTCATTTGACGTGGAGTTGTCATCCCAAGTGACTGCTTGCATCGCTTTCTTCTTAGCCGGATTCTTGTTGGGACATTCCGTTGCTATGTGGCCGTAGCCTCGACATTTGAAACACTGAACTTGTCCCTCAGAACTTTTCTTATCCTTTGAGAAGTTCTCTTGGCTTCTTGACTTGTAGCTTGAGAATCCCTTGCCTTTCTTCGACTTTCCGAAGGATGGAGTTTTGCTTGAATTTCCCCTTCGAAAGTTGCGGCGAAACTTCCTTGTCAAGAGAGCGAGCTGCTTCTCAAAGTCCTCCATAGAAATGTTCTCGTCGTCGTCCGAGGAGGATGAATCCGCGTCTTCTTCTTTAGTTGATTTCAATGCGTAACCTGAAGACTTAGAAGAGGATGCCTTTCCAGAAGAATAGTTAGTAGGAAAAGTCATTTCATAAGTTTGTAAAGCACCTACTAATTCTTCTACACGCATTTCGTCCGGGTGTTTAATTGTTTCAATGGCTGCAACCTTCGGGCGAAATCGTTCAGGAAGAGTTCTTAGAATTTTTCTTACAACTTTAAATTCTGGAATCTTCTCTCCCAAGTTAGCACATGAGTTCACGATGTCTTGCAATCGTGTGTAATAGTCAGTGAAGGATTCATTCTCTGCCATAGAGATAGAGTCAAACTTGCTCGTAAGCATTTGCAGTTTCTGAATCTTCACTAGGTTAGTTCCCTCATGCGTAACTTGAAGAACATCCCAGATTTCTTTCGCAGTCTCACATGCCGAGACGCGAGAGAACTCAGTTTGTGACAAAGCATTAAATAGAGCATTAATCCCTTTGCCATTGTAAGAAGATAAGTCTATCTCTTCCTTGGTCCATTTCGACCTAGGTTTTAAGGTGCGAACATCATCTAAAATTTCAGTTGGATTAGACCATCCTAATTCAATTGATTGCCACACCCTTTCGTCGATGGAAATTAAGAAAGCTTTCATCCGTACTTTCCAGTACGCATAATTAGTTCCATCAAAGAAAGGGGGTCGATTGATGTTTCCACCTTCAACCATTGTTTACAACCCTATTCCCGCTCTGATACCACTTGTTGGGTTTAGGTTAATAAGGATCTAATAGGGGAAAAAACACCTAGAGGGGGGTGAATAGGTGTAAACAATAAACACTCAAAAATCATTGTGCGATAAAACCCAATGCGGAAAAATAAAAGAACACACAAGATTTTTACGTGGAAAACTCCAAACCGGAGTAAAAAACCACGGGACCGATAACACGGCGAAATCCACTAGAGTTAACACACGTACAAGGTGATATAACGTACTCACAGACGACTCAACCTTTTACCATACGCCCCTAGTCGATCTTCTCCGCTCGCTCCACGACGCTTCTCGAATCCACGATCCGCGCCCAACGCTGAATCCACAGCGTCCAACGTCGAGTCCACGACGTCCGACCGAATCCACGGTCTTCACCCAATGGTACGCTTCGAATCCACGAACGCACCTCGCTCCGAATCCACGAGAGCGATAACACCTTGAATCCACAAGGCCACGCGAGTCCACGCGCCGATTTTGGGGTAAATCGTTGTTTGTTTGGGTGGTGATGATCCGCCGAATACTTAGATCAAGAGTAGATCGGAAATACCATCTAAGTATTCATTAGTTTGATTCAACTCAAGATATGAGTATGAAAACCTAGAATCAAACTAATCAATATAGATGAAGAACCATTAAATAGATCTAATGATTTCCGTTCTTCTCTATATGTGGATCTAAGGCCGTATAAAATGATATTTGAAAATGACGGCTCTTTTTCCGATGTGTGGATTGCCCTAGAAATGAAAAGGAAGGGCTATTTATAGGTTAGAAACCCTAGGAAGAATATTCGGATCAAAAACAAACTTTTCTGGAAAGTTTTACGGACGGCGATCCGGATTGCGCAAGTCACGATCCGGATCGCTTACGCGTAGAGAGCAATTTCCAGAAAACCGCCTGTTCGGGATCCGGATCATAATCTACGATCCGGATCGTTCATACAGTTTTACCAGAACAATGTGTTCGGGATCCGGATTGAGATTCCACGATCCGGATCGTTCAAGCCAACAGGTAAAACTCATGTTCGGGATCCGGATCATCAAATGCCATGATCCGGATTGAACTAGTGTATGAACGAGCACCCTTCGGGATCCGGATTGAAACGACATGATCCGGATCCTGAACATGTCCCATGTCCAGTTTTTGATGAATATGCAGTTAAAACCTCTTCCAGGTGTTTCTACACTATAAGAAGTATTCGGATCATCAAAATTATTTAGTTAAACGTACCTGATCCTTTTGAATTCTTCTTTCTTGAGATTGAGGTATATGATCCACAGTTTCTTCATCTTCAATCCTCAAGACTTAAACTATTCACGAAATACGCCAACTCAAATTCCGTAACAATCTCCCCCTTTGGCGGTTTCGTGACAAAACACAGATCCACAAAGAAAATTCAAAAAGGATATTTTTGTTGCTATCACCATACAACAAAAATTTACAAAAGAGTTCCATGAAAAATAAAAACATGAGACAAACTCCTAGAACAGACTCTAGACTTAGACATCTGTAACTTCTGCACACAGAAAACATTCTTGACAAACAAAATCGTTAGATACCTCAAGAATTGAAACATTGAAAACCAAATGCAGAATTAGAGTTTGATCTCATCATGACATTTGAAAGAATCAGATATGTGAAAGAACATAGTTAAAACCAACATATCATCTAAGCAGTTGAAAAACCAAAATGTCAAAGTATGTTAGTCCAACACCAACTTGTTAGTCATATTACATGCCCAAATAGTTAGTCAAATAGTTAGTATCAGCATGTCACATTCCACAAAAGAAAACCCAAGTTGAGTTGAGATTCATACTTACCTTGATTCATTCCTTGATTCATTCACAGTCATTGTTCAGAGTTCATTGTTTTTCATTGTTCAGAGTTTATAACTCTTCAACTCTCACTCTCATTCTCTCCCCCTTTTTGTCACAAATAAAGCCAAAAATGTAGCATGAGCTACAATATGTAAGGAGAGTAAACAAAAAGTTCATAAGTTTCTAACAATATGCACAAAAAGAGAATTAACCTAAGAATATGCACAAACTGAGAGTTAAACTAGACTAAAAGAATCAACTAAACTAATCCAAATTCAGTTATCGAGAAATAAATCCTGCACAAAAAGACAAAGTTAGTTATCAGAATCTGAAAAGTCTGAACTCATGCAACCAATCTTGGACATAATCTTTCGCATCCGCTTGTCCATTGAGTTTATTTTCTTCGTGATGGTGATGTGAGCTGCTGTGGTTAGCTCCAGTTCATTCGCAACCCTTTGTTGTTCCTTCAACATTCGTTCCTGCTGAACGGATAGTCGTTGCTGCAACTTGAAAATTGAAGTCAATGATGCTTCATCATCTGTGCCAGGTGCTTGATGAGATGGTGATGCATCCGTGTCAGGCTTCTTTCCAAATGCAGAAGCTTGAGTGACATGAGGCAGCTTGTGAAGAGATTTGACAATTGTGGACTCGTCTATCATGTTCAAACATTGATGATACGTCGCCGAGGTGATGTCAACTTGAAATTTCTGTAAGATCCTCATTATGATCAATGGAAAAGGAATTCTTTCGGTAGGATGAGGATGCTCAACATATCGTGTCATTCTGTTCCAGATGATGTATGGTATGTTGACATTCAATGCCCTTGCTTCTGACGGGTGTCCTATGAGATATAAGAACAACAACCGTTCCCATCTCACAACCTTCGTCTGCATGTTTGGAAGTATATTGTAGCAAGTGATGAAGTTCAGGAAGCGATATTCCAGACGAAGTTCTTTGGATCGAACTGATTTGTTCGTTGATTGAGTTCCCTCGAGACAAATCCCCTCAATAACTTTACACCATAAAGTATTTGTCAAATCCACTCCTTTCAGATAGTGAGCTCCTCTTCCGCTTGCTTCCATTCCCAAAACCTCACCAATCAACTGTGGGGTGATTTTAATTCTCGTTCCTTGGATATTCGTATAGAATTCCATCGGACCGTTCTCAAATTCGCGAAGATGCCGTGCGTTGGTATAGAAGGTCCTCACATGGTGCAGGCAGTATCCGAGAGTTTCCGGGAAGCGACATACTTGAATGAGATTTGCTTCATCAATCAAAGTACCAAATTCAGGAGAGTGACTTCGTAGAGCTTCAATGTTCACATGTCTTTCGCCAATGCACTCGCGATGTGCAAATGCTCTAAGCCGGTCATTGTTAACAAACACTTCTTCATCTCGTGGCGGAGAGTCCGGAGCTATTGGTGGTTCAACATCGGTCTCCTTTCTCCGTCCAAAACGTCGAGCGAGCCGCTTACGTTTTAGAGAAATAGTTGGGGCAGGCATAGGAGCCTTCCCAGAGTTCACTGGTGCTTTTCCTTTTTGCTTCGAGTCAGCAGGCACAAACTCGTCATCATCATCGTCATCCGTTAACATGTCCCAGTGTACTTCATCTGGGTTTTTCTCAAGTTCAGTATCACTGATAATTTCAACCTCTCCTTTTCTTTGAACTTTCTTAGCCCTCTTCAACTTATTGGTTGGTCTAGTGAGCACCATCGAGATAAGTAACAGTACCAACCAGGAGAAAGTCATTGATCCTAGTGCTTTGAGTTCTAAAGAGAATGTCCTGTGAAAACCAACTCAAGAACATATGAAAAATTGTCAAATTTTGAAAAATCTTAACACATTGTACCTAGACAATCATAATCATATAGAGAAGCTAAGAATCAAATTAGTTTTCCAAAAAGAATGTTAAAAATAGATCAATTTCATGTTTTACACAAATTCCTCTTTTATGCCCTAAAACCGAATTTTTAGAAATCGAAGGCTAAAAACTCGTTAATCATGCAAAAACCCAGCATAAAAGCAAAACTAATAGATCCAGAGTTCTTATTTCAAAAGAAGTTTGATCAAAAAATCGTTCACAAACGAAGAAAATCCATCTTTTCTGCTCGCGTTTGATGAAAAAACCTAAAAACTGTGAAAAACCGAGTTTTGAACATGAAAACTTACTTGAATCCGAAGAAGCTTGAGTTTTGAAGCACTAGGAAGCAAGAGATCTAGAAAGAGAAACTCTAGAAGCTTGGAAATCAGAAATTTCGACTAAATTCCCGAGTCCTCTACAGAAAACCACGCACTCATCACTGGCTCACTCCACGGCCAACTCGCATTGCAAACCAAGGTTCCAGCATCAACTGCTTCCAAAAAGTCCCCACAGCACACTTAAATGTTCCAATTAGCACATTAATAAATTAATGCTCACTTAATCACCTACACCCACGGCACCAACACAAATCTCACTATACACAACAAAAGGAGTCACTCTCTTTTTAAACCAACAGCCCACTCTTATTAAACACACATAGCTCCACCCCCACTACTCTGTAGCTCCTACCAAGCACACCCAACCACAGCACTTTCATAACACTCTTTGAAGGTGCTTCCATGCGCCGAGCTCCGCCGGATCTAACAGCTTGCACGGCAACCCATCTCCTGCGCGCACAGCCTCAGCTGAACCAAGAACAGAAGAAAAAGAAGAAAAGAGGAACCCAAAAATCAGTTCGGCCAAAGAAAGCCCCCCGCGAAAAAGCGTGCTGCACGCTGACGCAGTCCCCAATCAAACGCGCCGCCACCGCGTTCACTGCGCTGCCAGCAGCTGCACGCGCGGCGCCTTGGGCCTGCCGCGCGTCCCCCAGGGCCCCAGCGCGCAGCCAGCGCGGTGCTAGGCCTGCCGCGCGGCCCCCAGGCCCGCAGCGCACTGCTGCGCCCTGCGCGCAGCGCGCGCTCGCGGCGCCCTGCGCACAGGCGCGCGGCCGCTGCGCCATGCGCGCGCGCTGGGCGCGCCTGCGCCGCGCTGCGCCCTGCGCGCAGCGCGCACCCTGCCGCGCGGCGCTGCGCTGCGCAGCGCCCGTGCAGCGCTGTCGCTCGCACTGCGCTCCACGGCTGCTTGCTGTCCGCCAACCCATGACAGCAAGCCCACAACACCTTCAGCAAATCCTCCAAATCAGCCAACACACCCACTCCAATTCCAAAGACAAACCAAAAAAAACAGAAAATATTACCTTGGAGATCGACGCGCACGCACCCGCTCGCCGCACTCTCCGCTTGGCGCCACGGCTCCTAGCAGGGTGTTCCCCATCAAAGCTCATCCATAAATTCCTCTTTTCCATTCTTTTCTTCTTCTTCTTCCTTCTTTCTTTTTTTTTTTTTTTCTCTTCCTCTGTTACATTCCCAATCCTCTGTTTTGCATCTAAGAAGAAGACGATGACGTGGACTTCTAATTAGGTAGTGCCTAATTAAAAAGGACGGGGGTAGTTGGCTGCATTTATTGCACTACCCCAAAAATATCCCAGCTCACACTTTCAAATCCATATCACACTAATCCCCTCCCTCCAAACCTTCTCTACAACACAAGAAAAATCCAAATTAATTTAACTAAGAAAAATTAATTAAATAATTAATCCATCAAAAGTCCCCCATCAACTCACTTTTTGCCCAAGGGGCCTCCGCACGGATCCGAAACCTCCCGAACTCCGCTGTAATCTGGAAATACACATGTCCACAGCTTTTTCTTCCCAAAAAGCTCAACCGTTGAGTCGGGGTGCTCAATCCAAAACCGGCTCCAAAATTGTCAGTTCCGACTCACTTTTCTCCTTCGGGTCCTCCGCCTCTGTCCGGAACCTCCCGAAATCCGCTGTAATTCCAAAGTACACCTGTTCCAGGTATTTCCCACTTTTCTGCACACCACGGTGGAGTCGATGCTTCCCCCAGTCCAGTCCTCATTCGGCGCAAAATGCCCGGAAAAACCCCGAATCGAGCTGGGGCTTCCGTGTTGATCCGAGTTGACCCGAACTCATCTGTAATCCAGTATGGAACACGCTCGAGCGATTTAACCACACCACGCCATCTCGCGAGGTCGGTTCGCTATCCGAAAGCCCGATACTCTACACTCTCCCCTCCTTAAAAAGGTTTCGTCCTCGAAACCCAAATAAATCCATAACTCAGAAGGGTGACTCAACAAATAGGGATAGGGAACACTCAACTCATCCTCAGGCTCTCAAGTGGCCGTTCTCGCCCATCACGACGACTCCACTGAATCTTCACTGAAGGTATCACTCGACTACACAATTCCTTAGCTTCACGAGCAAGAATTGCATCGGTTGTTTCTAATAGTTCAAATCCTTTTCCAACTCCAGAGAAGCATGACCCAAAACATGTGGGTAATCAAAACACTTCTTCCAGCCAGAAAAACGCTCATGGAACAAACTCCCCCGCGTAAACCTCGAACGATCGCATTCCTGCGGATAGAGGCTTTCACACTTAAGATCTTCAAATCCAAACTCTAAGCCTACAATAGGCATAACTCCTTCATTCCCCTTTAGCAACCAAAACACTCAAGTTCTGCAGATGCGACTCTCATATCAATTTACAGGGGAAGTAGTTCATCAACGGAAAACAATGCTCAAATTCCACTCTCAAACCCAAGTTCCAAAGTGGCAACCAAGGATCGAAGACCTTATTCCAAGGTTGCAAGCTTGCCTAACCAAGGCGTACTGACTATAAAGTCCTCGCTGAAATATTTATATGCTATAAGTCCAACTTACAAAACCAATAACTCTGTCCACTGACGTGGCTTCAACCAAGCTCTACCTGAGTATCCAAGTATTTTAGGTTTGAAGATCTAAGAATAACTCAAAGTTCTCTCTATCACTAGCAATCAAGCAAATCGATGAAGCTCTAACTCCTCGAACTATACCTACCTGGCCCTGCCTAGTCCCAAACTTTTGACCTTAGTCACAATCATAGGCTTAGGCTAATTCCCAACGGCATCACTCTTCGTTGGGTCCTCAGTCGCTTTTGCAGCCGAAATCACAGGGCCTAACAACAAACCTTCCGAAGCCAAAAACATACTCTCCCAAATCCAAAAGGCCGCAGGGCCTCAGTCAATCCACTAACCGCGCTGTAAGCTCACAATGGCCCTACCGGATCTTGACCACTTCCTGGGCATAACCCTCGGCTATGGCTCCACAAGCTATCAATCCCATAAAGGCATCTGCCGCAACACGATCCAAGTCTATCTGTACTCGAACCATCCAAAAATTCTCACCGTTGTGTACTCACAACGGGGCATCACTGTCGTGAACCCACGGCATGGCATCCTACTCAAGTATCAATCTCCCGTATGCTCACTGTCGTATTCCTACGACGTAGCACTGGGTCACACGGACCGCTCAATCCATCAGAATCTGCAATTGCGTTAACACCCCACTCTCTGTCTCGTGTGATACTCCACGAGGTGCTACCGAAGTTGGCGCAGTTTCCAAAACCACGTCAATCACTATCTCGATCTCAATCTCACTAAACGACGGCTTCAAACACAGCTCAGGTAACTCTTATTCGGATCACACGACAATAAAGATATTTCTTAGTCCCGACGCCGCCATAGGCACCTCTTCTACAACGCTAACCAAGCGGTACGGTCACGACTTAACCTTCGTCGTGCTCTAGCATCCTCTAACAACACTCTCCTCCTGACCGGGTCCACGGAGGGTCTTGTCCTCTCACGACAAACCACGACAGTATAAAATTGGGATACCAATCCCTATCCAACCTTGGATCAATAACTCAAAACTAACGCAGGATCAACAACTCCATGGATCAAAACCAAGGTCCTAACTGCACTGGGCAGGACTGGCAACGCTCATCCAGATGCTATACGTGATCTGGAACCTGATCCTCATGTGCACAAGCCAACAGTCCTGTCTCTGGCCCACACGAAGCTACCCCTGCTTCACTAAAGTACACACAAGCGGTGTCGGCATCAACCATGCTCTAACTTCGACGACCCAAGGAAACCACACCTGGTAAAATATGATCCACTATCCTGGCGCTCTCCAGCCGGCTGCACAAACTCAACAAAGAGATGCTGGTGGCCATTGCTCTAACTGCCTCGGCATGACGGCTCCATCAGTCTGTCGGTACATCAGATGAACCTCTTTATCCAAAAAGGGGGTAGAGGGTGCTGTCGCAGGCGGCAATTCTAAGAGCACCATTCAGGAACACTCTGCCTGAAAATGTCCTGACACTGCTGCTGGTGCCTCGACTGTCGAGAATGGACTTTGTCTCCTCTGAGACCCATGATCCTGAGACTGGAATCATGGCAACCTCGATCCACTTACTATCCCAAAATCCGACGATGCTAGACGTCTCTCACTGAAGCTGTTCCCTTGCTCTTCGTCCCTCCTGGAAGTGATCACTTGATCCTCGGTCAATCCACTGAGCAGTGCACAATCGCTGCATCAAAGGTCGGCACCCACCGAGTATGCCTTGATTCATAGATGTCTTGATGTAGTCTGCTCTCAAACATAAAACAACTTTCTGGGCCTCATCTTGGGCGACAAGGGGCACTCTGCTCAACAATCGCAGAAACTCTCCTCCCGGTGATCCTATGCGCTCCCGGTGGTCCAGCAGGACGAACTCGACGCCACCAAACTCTCGGCGTCCCTATCCAAAAGTGCATAACCAAGTGCAACCAGATGCTTCTCCTGAATGAACAAGACTTCCAATAATTTTCCCATAGCAGCAATCCAGTCCTCGGCCTTCCAAGGCTCCAAGCTCGGTCTCGAAATCTGCAGGGGATGGAACTGGGTGAAATAAAACAACCGGCCAGCAACCTCTCGCTGCTTCTGCACCATCAGTGGCGTGATCAGGATCGAAGTCGACGACGTCGCGGCTGGAAGTACTACTAGCGATACCCCGGGAGATGCTCTCAGCTCAAGCATGCACAGCGTGCGCTCCATGTTCTCTTCCTGGCGCCGTGTCGCCTCAAAAGTCCAGGCTGCTTGTGCCTGTAACTCTCAAGTCCTCGCTCTGCTCTAACCATTTAGCTTCCCGCCGTTCGGCTCCTCATCCAGGGTCAAACACGTCCTCGCCGCTGCACGCGTCATGGAAGCATCAAAAGCCACTGCAACAAATAAACATTATGACCAAAACTCTCTCGACCCAAT
>CM054949.1:9367213-9420193 GCA_029168755.2 Tillandsia fasciculata | reverse complement strand
TCCACGAAGTGAACTCTTCTGACAAGTGTGGTTTTATCCGCCACGTTCCTTAGACAAGATCCCTTTATCGTGTCACCAAACATCGGGACACATTTGCTTCAATGTGCTCCCCCACCCTGAGTCGCAAGCACTTCCGAGCGCACTCAGACCAAATCCAGGCATTCGCAATGCCCACTTCCGCTGCGCGAGTTTCGGTTCTACCACAACCTTGACTACACCCATCAGCGGGATCCACGTCATTCGTCCATTGTACACGTGGATGCTGCACTGAACAATCAACGCTGTCACCGCCATGTCCAGATACAGACTCTTCTCCTTACCCGAAGAGTAAAGGTCCAATTGTGATCTCTTTCTTGCATCGACATAACTCTATTCAATTCATGGGTACACACTCGAAGAGTGATCGACCTCCCAATCGATCTTCTTGTACTGAAATACTTAAACTCAGTCACAACGAAGTAACCCTTCTGCCGCGTGTGCTGCATCCCAATCCTTCCCTTGTAGAGATTCATCCGCTGCAAGACCACAACCCTGGAAGCACATTGCCGCGCAATGTTCTCCTTCCACTCCATGGTAACCACGACCACGGACCACATAATGATTCTCCCAATCATTGCCTCGTCGCCTGCCACGCGACTTAGGACTTAGTCATTTTCACCAGTATTGTACTAGAATCCGCTGCACTCTGACTCCGCATCTCCCACAAGCGTAATCCCGCCACAGTGCCACGCCGACGCCTAGTACCTTTGTTGGAGTTACTCCACTCACACCAACTTCGCCGCCAAGGTCGCACCTTCCGACCAAATTTCAACCCATGAGCTCAACCTGTCTCTGATACCACTTGTCACGGGGCCAGCTTTTTCGCCTTAAAACTGCCCCGTGCGGCGCTCAAGTGTCGCACACCCGAGCCAGCCTTCCCGAGTCCCTTGCCACGGACACGCCCTCGAACTTAAACAGCGGGATCACAACTCAAGCATTAACCAAGCATGCTCCTCCACGAGCCTGACTGCCCGGCGCCGCGCCTTATGTCGAACCCCTTGTCGAACTCCGCGAGTTCTAAACAAACAACCCCGCCACCGAGGTTGGCCTTCAAGCCGAGTATATTCCGCCTAGCCGGACAAACTCTCCTCGAGAGTGCTGCTTAACCGAATGCCCCCTTTGCCTCCGAAGCAAGCATCCAGGACAATACAAGTTCTCACAACTTAGTCCATTTGAATGGGCCGAGCGAGCTACCCTTGCGCGTTCCGCTCGTCTGCTTAACCGAGCGACCCGTCCCGCATATCTCGCCCGTCTGCCAGCCCATTGCCTTTGCCAAGGCGCCGCGCGCCCCGCAATTCCCACGATGGGATCCACAATCGAGTCGGGCATGTCCCGTTCCGCCGGCCACCTAGTTCCGTCATCGCTCCCGATTCGGTCCAAGGTCCGCTTCCCGAATACCCCACACTCCTTGTTCCCACGTGAATACCCTTCGCAAGGGTTTGCCAACCTAGCGACATTCCTCCCGCATCGCCAACCCCCTGGCACCTCCATTGCACGACCATGCTCGGCCGCCAACACACTCGGCCCAGTATCCAAGGTTTGCTTGACGGATGTCGCTCACAATCGAATCAGCCTCGCTCCGCTTCGCTAGCCATTCGGCACCTCCATTGGCCGGCCATGCTTGGCCCCAACACTCTCGGTCCTCTCCATGGCTCACTTCGCGAAAACCAGCATCGATTGCCTCATCTCACTTCATGGGCCGCGCCGCACGAATCCCCGCTCGGCACCGCTGCCTTTGCGAGCCTTGTCCATTACGGCGGACCGACCGTTCCTTCGCCTCACGAACTTCGTAGGCCTCGCGCCTCACGAATCCCAGCTAGGCACCCACATGCCTTCGCAAGCCTTGTCCATTGAGGCGGACCAACCTTCGCAAGACTGTCCCTCATCCGCTCGTTCGCTCCACTACAGAGATCCGAAACGGCATAAGGTAGTGCAATCGAACCTAGAGGCAAAGCCTCTGGGCTTACCCCGCTCCGTAATGCCGTCGACCTCGTGTCTTAGGCATTACCCTAAGCCCGTGCGCTCTTCGACCATCGAATACCGCCCACACGAACTTAGGCTTGGCGACTCCGCTCGCCAAGGGATGGCCTGTGTCCTATAGGCCAACGGGGGAGTCGGGGCCACTTCGCAAGTGTCCAAACCCTCCTCTAAATAACCCACGAGGCATCCACCCCTTTGGCACCCCGGGGGTACAAAGGTGCTCACCGAGGGGTACGTTTTGAAACCCCGCATGCGGCACCATTTCCATGGTCATGGCATGGGCCATTGCTAGGGAATTGGCCCTGTTGGTTAGCCCGCGGCTCAACCCTGACGGATTGTCCCAACTTCGCAACCCCGTCACTCTGTCAACCCAAATGCCTACCAAATGTCTCCAAAAGTGGCCCCCAAGGATGTCACGGTCGAACCAACACGATCGACACGTGACAGTGCGCCAGGCCGTGCGGTGCACGCCCTAGGCGTGCACCCGTGTTCGCCACCGTAGCGGGAAATGATGGACCCGGCGCGCGCCTTTCTCCCGTGCGCGGCCCGGCCCAAGACGCAACGGCGCACCCTGCCGAGGCGTGCGCTCGGTCTACGGCCTCTGTCACTGTGGCCGAGAACCCGGTCCGCGACGCCGTCCATGCACCAACGGCTCACTGTGCTGTGCTCCCGGTCTGCGCCCACGCCGTCTCCTGCCGTGAACCCGGTCCACGCCTGGATCCGTGCACCAGACTGCAGCCAAAGAGCCCACAAGCTCCGTTTTTGGCCCGTTTCGCCCCATTTTTGAGTGTTTTCGACCACGACGAGTTTATTAACGATGCTTCTTACTGTAGCTCTTTTCGAACGCAGGGTGGGAGCGTTTTAAACTAAAGTTTCCGCACACTTTCTTCTCCGTATTTCAGGTGGGTACACCCTTAGAATCCCTTAATGCGTAATGTCGTTATGTTCATGTTTATTATGTGGTGGGTTTCATCGTGGTGCGTAGCGTCGGTCTCCGGCGGTCATTTCACTTTTGATTATACATGTTAGTGTGTCACTTTCGATCACACATATTACCGTTTTACTTTTGATTATACATGTTAGTGGGTTACTTTCGATCACACATATTACCGTTTTACTTTTGATTATACATGTTAGTGGGTTACTTTCGATCACACATATTACCGTTTTAGTCTTGTTTATATATTATGATGCTGACATGATAGTGGTTATGGTTACTTTGCTCGAGGCAGCAGCACGCGCACCCGCGGTTTGGCCACCGCAAAGGGTGCGCTTTTCCGGAAAAGCGGTCTATTGACCCGTGTATACCCACGAGGTGACGTAGTGGGGCCCCTTATGTAGTTGTGGGGTTTGAGGCGCCGAGGTGTGAGCGGTGCGACCCGTCGGTTTAGTTGCCCGACGTGGTCGGGTATTGCAGGTACGGTGCGACTCGTCGGTTTAGTTGCCCGACGTGGTCGGGTATTGCAGGTACGGTACGGCCCGTCGGTTTAGTTGTCCGACGTGGTCGGGTATTGCAGGATACAGGGGTACAGGTTATCTTTCCCCTCTTGGGAGGGTGGTTGCTCCGGTTTGCCTTACGGTTTGTTTTACTACTTTTCCTGCTCTACTTTATTATTCGTCACTGACTTCCCACTTCGTGATAGGGTCCAGACGGGGGGAGAGGTAGGCGACGGTGAGGACGGGGCAGGAGCTTCTGGGTCGCTGGGGACCCCGGACTGTCTTCTTTATTTTTCTATCTTTGCATTTCATTCACATTTGTAGTTCTTGGTGTGGTTCTCGATACCCTCGTGGGGTCGGTGTGGATGTCGGCATGGTCCCTTTTTGGTAGTTCTCTTGCGTATTTATCTTTCCTTTCACTCCTGTGTTTGGAAAAGAAAAAGATAAACCAAAGAAAAGATTGCGAAAACTGTTTTCAAAAATTTAAGTGTCGTGTGGGCACTGATTTCAAAACCCTGTGGATTTATCGATTGTGAAAACGAATTTCAAAACTCAAGTGTCGTGTGGGCACTGGTTTCAAAACCCTGTGGATTTATGCTGTTTTCGAACGCGTTTTCAAACTCTGGGTGCCGGGTAGGCGCCGTTTTCAACGACTGTGGATTTATCCTTTTAAAAATCTCTCGGCCGTGCTTTTTACTCAGTTATGGTACATAGTTGTATGTTAGAACTGTTGTGATTGAATGGATGATTGTGTTTGGGACTTGTGTTAGCTGCTACGCCGTGCATATACAGAGGAGACTCTGCCCGGTTGCAGAGTGATTCTGTGTATGCGGCGGGTCTGGGCATGCGCCGGGGAAGAAGGTTTATTTTTCAAAAAAAAAAATTTACGCGCCAATGGAGTACCTTTTGTGAACCGTTTCCGCTAAAACAAACCCCCGGGGCGTGACAGATTAAGATGGTATCAGAGCAGTTCTTTCAATCACAACAGTTAGTGCCGACATCCGTGGGGATACCTCACTTACCTACAGGTGAATGAAATGGGTAGGGCATAGGAAGGTAGAACGCGAGTGATCGAGGGGGGGGGGAAAAGTCCGAGTCCTTTTCTCTCGCTAGGTGGTTCGTTGTTTTGTAAGTGAAGTCTAGAGCTGACTCTTGTTGTGTGTGTACAGATATGGCCCGTACCAGATCATCGGCCGGGGACGCGGAGGCAGATACGACGACGTCGACGGCCGCGGAAAACTAGCTCCTGACAACAGATGTGAGAGTGCGGGGACTATTGAGTTTTTTTTCTCGATATGGCTCGGGTGGTAGCACAACCCACCGGAGGTTGTTGGTTTGTTGGCCGTCGGTCGGCCATGGGTAACCGGATAGCTGTTTGTCTAATCTTGTACCTCCTGGGTCTTCTGGTGTTAAGGTACAGCAGGTAGTCGGTCGATTCCTTTTGCACCATGGGCAAGGTACAGGTGGGAACGAGGATTCTTCCCCTATAATTGTTACCCATAGTTCGACTTTTCACCGTAACCACTGCGATTGGTTGTCGGGATCGTCGTGTTGAGGTCTCGGGGGCTCCTTTGGGTTTAGGAAGGGAGACCACCGGGGCTAGTAAATCTTCTTCGTTTGGGCTCGTTTGGGGTTAGAGAGGTCGTGCCTTGCTTAGCACAAGTGTGGTAGGTGGCGACTTTTATTGGGGGGCTTAACTCTGACGCTGGGTGGTGCCAGGTAGCTCTGAGTCGGGTTCCTGTTTTCTGCGCTAGAGGGCCGGTTAGGTCGTCCTTTGGGGGTTGGCGTGTGATCCCTCGAGTGGCGTTTAGTGACCCTAGGCAACTTTTGGCAGGGTTCTTCTTGCTGTTCTCGTTGCTTGTCTTCTTTCGACCCTTTAGATTTCAGATGGATAGTCTTCAGTACCTGGAGGTCTTCGTCGAACGGGCATAGAGCTTAGTTTTTTTTTTTGGCGGAAACGGTTAATGAAAAGGTATGTATTTGGCGCGTTCAAATATTTTTTTATTGCGTGCACCCGGCGCATGCCGCGCCAACCGCCGACGCCGTAAACCCTGTCCACGCCTGGACCGTGCACCAGCCTTCAGCCAAAGAGCCTAGAAGCTCCGTTTTTAGCCCGTTTCGCGCCGTTTTTGAGTGTTTTTAACCACGAAGATGTTTTTAACAAGTATAATTCTTATTGTAGCTGTTCGGGCACACGGCGAGGGTACTTTTAGTTGGAGCTCCCCGCACGTCCTCTCCTTCGTGTTTGAGGTGGGTTTCATTTTGGTACTTAGCGCCGAATTCCGGCGGTCGCTTTTATTCTTAATTTTACATCATGTTGCTAACTTGATAGCGGTTATAGCTTTACTCTTGATCCTACATGACGTTGCTAACATGATAGTGGTTATACCCTTACTCTTGATTATATATTATGATGCTAACATGATAGCGGTTATAGCTTATTCGTGATTACTGTTGGTTACATTGCTCGAGACTGCAGCACGCGCACCCGCGGTTTGGCCACCGCAAAGGGTGCGTTTTTCCGGAAAGTCCCTCTTGGGAGGGTGGTTGCTCTGGTTTGCCTTACGGTTTGTTTTACTACTTTTCCTGCTCTACTATTATTATTCGTCACTGACTTCCCACTTCGTGACAGGGTCCAGACGGGGGGAGAGGTAGCGACGGTGAGGACGGGGGGAGGCTTCTGGGTCGCTGGGGACCCCGGACTGTCTTCTTTATTTTTCTATCTTTGCATTTCATTCACATTTGTAGTTCTTGGTGTGGTTCTCGATACCCTCGTGGGGTCGGTGTGGATGTCGGCATGGTCCCTTTTTGGTAGTTCTCTTGCGTATTTATCTTTCCTTTCACTCCTGTGTTTGGAAAAGAAAAAGATAAACCAAAGAAAAGATTGGCGAAAACTGTTTTCAAAAATTTAAGTGTCGTGTGGGCACTGATTTCAAAACCCTGTGGATTTATGGATTGTGAAAACGAATTTCAAAACTCAAGTGTCGTGTGGGCACTGGTTTCAAAACCCTGTGGATTTATGCTGTTTTCGAACGCGTTTTCAAACTCTGGGTGCCGGGTAGGCACCGTTTTCAACGGACTGTGGATTTATCCTTTTAAAAATCTCTCGGCCGTGCTTTTTACTCAGTTATGGTACATAGTTGTATGTTAGAACTGTTGTGATTGAATGGATGATTGTGTTTGGGACTTGTGTTAGCTGCTACGCCGTGCATATACAGAGGAGACTCTGCCCGGTTGCAGAGTGATTCTGTGTATGCGGCGGGTCTGGGCATGCGCCGGGGAAGAAGGTTTATTTTAAAAAAAAAAAAAAAAAAAAAATTTACGCGCCAATGGAGTACCTTTTGTGAACCGTTTCCGCTAAAACAAACCCCCGGGGCGTGACAGATTAAGATGGTATCAGAGAAGTTCTTTCAATCACAACAGTTAGTGCCGACATCCGTGGGGATACCTCACTTACCTACAGGTGAATGAAATGGGTAGGGCATAGGAAGGTAGAACGCGAGTGATCGAGGGGGGGGGGGGAAAGTCCGAGTCCTTTTCTCTCGCTAGGTGGTTCGTTGTTTTGTAAGTGAAGTCTAGAGCTGACTCTTGTTGTGTGTGTACAGATATGGCCCGTACCAGATCATCGGCCGGGGACGCGGAGGCAGATACGACGACGTCGACGGCGCGCGGAAAACTAGCTCCTGCGACAATAGATGTGAGAGTGCGGGGACTATTGAGTTTTTTTTCTCGATATGGCTCGGGTGGTAGCACAACCCACCGGAGGTTGTTGGTTTGTTGGCCGTCGGTCGGCCATGGGTAACCGGATAGCTGTTTGTCTAATCTTGTACCTCCTGGGTCTTCTGGTGTTAAGGTACAGCAGGTAGTCGGTCGATTCCTTTTGCACCATGGGCAAGGTATAGGTGGGAACGAGGATTCTTCCCCTATAATTGTTACCCATAGTTCGACTTTTCACCGTAACCACTGCGATTGGTTGTCGGGATCGTCGTGTTGAGGTCTCGGGGTCTCCTTTGGTTTAGGAAGGGAGACCACCGGGGCTAGTAAATCTTCTTCGTTTGGGCTCGTTTGGGGTTAGAGAGGTCGTGCCTTGCTTAGCACAAGTGTGCGTAGGTGGCGACTTTTATTGGGGGCTTAACTCTGACGCTGGGTGGTGCCAGGTAGCTCTGAGTCGGGTTCCTGTTTTCTGCGCTAGAGGGCCGGTTAGGTCGTCCTTTGGGGGTTGGCGTGTGATCCCTCGAGTGCGTTTAGTGACCCTAGGCAACTTTTGGCAGGGTTCTTCTTGCTGTTCTCGTTGCTTGTCTTCTTTCGACCCTTTAGATTTCAGATGGATAGTCTTCAGTACCTGGAGGTCTTCGTCGAACGGGCATAGAGCTTAGTTTTTTTTTTGGCGGAAACGGTTAATGAAAAGGTATGTATTTGGCGCGTTCAAATATTTTTTTATTGCGTGCACCCGGCGCATGCCGCGCAACCGCCGACGCCGTAAACCCGTCCACGCCTGGACCGTGCACCAGCCTTCAGCCAAAGAGCCCAGAAGCTCCGTTTTTAGCCCGTTTCGCGCCGTTTTTGAGTGTTTTTTAACCACGAAGATGTTTTTAACAAGTATAATTCTTATTGTAGCTGTTCGGGCACACGGCGAGGGTACTTTTAGTTGGAGCTCCCGCACGTCCTCTCCTTCGTGTTTGAGGTGGGTTTCATTTTGGTACTTAGCGCCGAATTCCGGCGGTCGCTTTTATCTTAATTTTACATCATGTTGCTAACTTGATAGCGGTTATAGCTTTACTCTTGATCCTACATGACGTTGCTAACATGATAGTGGTTATACCCTTACTCTTGATTATATATTATGATGCTAACATGATAGCGGTTATAGCTTATTCGTGATTACTGTTGGTTACTTTGCTCGAGGCTGCAGCACGCGCACCCGCGGTTTGGCCACCGCAAAGGGTGCGTTTTTCCGGAAAAGTCCCTCTTGGGAGGGTGGTTGCTCGGTTTGCCTTACGGTTTGTTTTACTACTTTTCCTGCTCTACTATTATTATTCGTCACTGACTTCCCACTTCGTGACAGGGTCCAGACGGGGGGAGAGGTAGGCGACGGTGAGGACGGGGCAGGAGCTTCTGGGTCGCTGGGGACCCCGGACTGTCTTCTTTATTTTTCTATCTTTGCATTTCATTCACATTTGTAGTTCTTGGTGTGGTTCTCGATACCCTCGTGGGGTCGGTGTGGATGTCGGCATGGTCCCTTTTTGGTAGTTCTCTTGCGTATTTATCTTTCCTTTCACTCCTGTGTTTGGAAAAGAAAAAGATAAACCAAAGAAAAGATTGCGAAAACTGTTTTCAAAAATTTAAGTGTCGTGTGGGCACTGATTTCAAAACCCTGTGGATTTATGGATTGTGAAAACGAATTTCAAAACTCAAGTGTCGTGTGGGCACTGGTTTCAAAACCCTGTGGATTTATGCTGTTTTCGAACGCGTTTTCAAACTCTGGGTGCCGGGTAGGCACCGTTTTCAACGACTGTGGATTTATCCTTTTAAAAATCTCTCGGCCGTGCTTTTTACTCAGTTTATGGTACATAGTTGTATGTTAGAACTGTTGTGATTGAATGGATGATTGTGTTTGGGACTTGTGTTAGCTGCTACGCCGTGCATATACAGAGGAGACTCTGCCCGGTTGCAGAGTGATTCTGTGTATGCGGCGGGTCTGGGCATGCGCCGAGGAAGAAGGTTCATTTTTCAAAAAAAAAAAAAAAAAAAAATTTACGCGCCAATGGAGTACCTTTTGTGAACCGTTTTCGCTAAAACAAACCCCCGGGGCGTGACAGATTAAGATGGTATCAGAGAAGTTCTTTCAATCACAACAGTTAGTGCCGACATCCGTGGGGATACCTCACTTACCTACAGGTGAATGAAATGGGTAGGGCATAGGAAGGTAGAACGCGAGTGATCGAGGGGGGGGGGAAAGTCAGAGTCCTTTTCTCTCGCTAGGTGGTTCGTTGTTTTGTAAGTGAAGTCTAGAGCTGACTCTTGTTGTGTGTGTACAGATATGGCCCGTACCAGATCATCGGCCGGGGACGCGGAGGCAGATACGACGACGTCGACGGCGCGAAAAACTAGCTCCTGCGACAATAGATGTGAGGGTGCGGGGACTATTGAGTTTTTTTTCTCGATATGGCTCGGGTGGTAGCACAACCCACCGGAGGTTGTTGGTTTGTTGGCCGTCGGTCGGCCATGGGTAGCCGGATAGCTGTTTGTCTAATCTTGTACCTCCTGGGTCTTCTGGTGTTAAGGTACAGCAGGTAGTCGGTCGATTCCTTTGCACCATGGGCAAGGTACAGGTGGGAACGAGGATTCTTCCCCTATAATTGTTACCCATAGTTCGACTTTTCACCGTAACCACTGCGATTGGTTGTCGGGATCGTCGTGTTGAGGTCTCGGGGGCTCCTTTGGTATAGGAAGGGAGACCACCGGGGCTAGTAAATCTTCTTCGTTTGGGCTCGTTTGGGGTTAGAGAGGTCGTGCCTTGCTTAGCACAAGTGTGCGTAGGTGGCGACTTTTATTGGGGGGCTTAACTCTGACGCTGGGTGGTGCCAGGTAGCTCTGAGTCGGGTTCCTGTTTTCTGCGCTAGAGGGCCGGTTAGGTCGTCCTTTGGGGGTTGGCGTGTGATCCCTCGAGTGCGTTTAGTGACCCTAGGCAACTTTTGGCAGGGTTCTTCTTGCTGTTCTCGTTGCTTGTCTTCTTTCGACCCTTAAATTTCAGATGGATAGTCTTCAGTACCTGGAGGTCTTCGTCGAACGGGCATAGAGCTTAGTTTTTTTTTTGGCGGAAACGGTTAATGAAAAGGTATGTATTTGGCGCGTTCAAATATTTTTTTATTGCGTGCACCCGGCGCATGCCGCGCAACCGCCGACGCCGTAAACCCTGTCCACGCCTGGACCGTGCACCAGCCTTCAGCCAAAGAGCCCAGAAGCTCCGTTTTTAGCCCGTTTCGCGCCGTTTTTGAGTGTTTTTAACCACGAAGATGTTTTTAACAAGTATAATTCTTATTGTAGCTGTTCGGGCACACGGCGAGGGTACTTTAGTTGGAGCTCCCGCGTCCTCTCCTTCGTGTTTGAGGTGGGTTTCATTTTGGTACTTAGCGCCGAATTCCGGCGGTCGCTTTTATTCTTAATTTTACATCATGTTGAGAACTTGATAGCGGTTATAGCTTTACTCTTGATCCTACATGACGTTGCTAACATGATAGTGGTTATACCTTACTCTTGATTATATATTATGATGCTAACATGATAGCGGTTATAGCTTATTCGTGATTACTGTTGGTTACTTTGCTCGAGGCTGCAGCACGCGCACCCGTGGTTTGGCCACCGCAAAGGCGTGCGTTTTTCCGGAAAAGTCCCTCTTGGGAGGGTGGTTGCTCCGGTTTGCCTTACGGTTGTTTTACTACTTTTCCTGCTCTACTATTATTATTCGTCACTGACTTCCCACTTCGTGACAGGGTCCAGACGGGGGGAGAGGTAGGCGACGGTGAGGACGGGGCAGGAGCTTCTGGGTCGCTGGGACCCCGGACTGTCTTCTTTATTTTTCTATCTTTGCATTTCATTCACATTTGTAGTTCTTGGTGTGGTTCTCGATACCCTCGTGGGGTCGGTGTGGATGTCGGCATGGTCCCTTTTGGTAGTTCTCTTGCGTATTTATCTTCCTTTCACTCCTGTGTTTGGAAAAGAAAAAGAAAACCAAAGAAAAGATTCGAAAACTGTTTTCAAAAATTTAAGTTCGTGTGTGTTACGGAATTTGAGTTGGCGTATTTCGTGATATGTTAAGTCTTAAGATTGAAGATGAAGATAGCTTGGATCATAACCTCAATCTCAAGAAAGAAGAATTCAAAAGGATCAGGTATGTTTAACTAAATATTTGTGGTGATCTGAATACTTCTTGTAGTGTAGAAACACCTGGAAGAATGCTTAATTGTTTAAATATCAAAAACTGGACTGGGACATGTCCAGGATCCGGATCCCACGAGATTGCAATCCGGATCCCGAAGGGGTACAAAGTGTCACCACTACGTTCAATCCTGATCGCAGCATTTCTTGAGTCCGGATGGGAACATTGCTAGGGAATTGCCTATTGGTTGCCCGACCGCTCAACCCTGCAATCCGGATCCCGAACATCACTCTTTTGGTAACTCTGTAACCCAAATGTCACGCCCCGGGGTCGAAACTGCGACCCGGGCTCGCCAACAGATCCGCCACCTATGCCAAAGTCGCATAGGCGAAGCGTCCTACCTGCAAGAAAAGTACTACAGCTAACAGATATCAGAGCTAAAAATAAAAACCTGCTATATAACTAAAATCAATCACTGTACAACTGGAAATAATACAACACTGTCCGTCTCCCAAAAATAATAATAATGATACAATGTCCTCAAATACAAGCTCTGAACCCAACCGGGAGATATCTCCAATTAATACATCAGTGTACAGTCTCTCAATACAAAAATATCCTCACTACATCAGTCTCTCAAACTGTAAAATAAAATACAACTCTATACCTCACAACAAAGGTCTCTCAACAGAGGGAAAAGAAGTAAACTAATCTACTGAAGCTCTCCTCTGAAGGGGTATCGCTACCCTCCAACGACGGGTAGGGAACTAGCTCGCGACTCCCTCGCCTCGGTCAGAAAGATCAACAACTGGAGCAACAGGAACAGGAGAAGAAGTCCCTGGGGAAAAGACACCACGACGGGTGTGAGAACTACTTCCCACAGTAGTTCTCAGTGGGTGCCGCCAACAAGCCCGACGGTCTGCCCACTAAGTCTACTAGAGGCAAAAGTAACAAATGCAGTGCTGAAGGAAAAGCAGGTAAAGTAAACTCTACAGCTACTATGCCTCTATCTAGATGCTCAAAAGTGGAACAGAAAGAACATGATGCTACATCTAGCCCTCGACTCAAATCACCCAATCTAAACTGACTGCCTCAACGGGTCCAGTCAAACCTGCGCCTACCTACTGCCGTTACATCCCGGAGGACCGGACTTACATAGGGCGTCCGTGACTGCCACTAACTGGCCCAGCCAGAGGGACTGCGTCCGTAACTGCCACTAACTGGCCCAGTCAGAGGGACGGCGTCGACAAGTCGCGATACAAAAGTAACAAATCCACCCCGGGCGTGGCTCTCGAGGGGAGCGACCCCATCGAGGAAGAAGGTATCCGCGCACTCTGTCGAGCTCAAAGTGGCACTGCAGGCTATAGTCAAAATCCACGCTCACGCACTGAACGGAAAGGCTCAATCCTCAAACAACTCGCACAACAGTCGGAGCACTCTCGACGACTCAGCTGATCAGCACTCACTCGAAACTCAAGACTCTAGCAACACCACCAACTCGTAGCACAAAACACACTGGCTGGAGATACTCCACAGCCAGGAACAACCCACAACTCAGGGCCAACAACACTGGTCGGACAACACTCAACGACCTGGGACCACCGTCAACCCCACGGTTCCCAACAACACTAGCACAAACACACTCATCTACCAGACTACACTCTGCCCCCAGGCACGAGTGCAACAAAGTCCCACAGAAACCTGACCCTCGGCCCACTACCCGGGCGAGGCAACACTATGTCCAGGAAAGATGCAAAGTGTGGGAAAATCTAAAGCATAAAAGAAGCTAGCCCAAGTGAAGGTTCTCTACTGGTCTGGTTAAACATGCAGCATATGACGGGGTGCTAGGTCAAGTTCCAATAATAGCATTAAATAAACTAAAACAGGAGCAAGTATCATTAAGGGATAAAAACACCAATAGTAACCATAAAGGAAAATCTCATCTCTCATAAGCATGCTTCTATCTCCTCAAGCATAAGATGTACATATAAATCCTGCATGCTATCTCTCAGAGGTAGTGCACTCAAGTCATACATGCTCACAAGCATAAACGATAAAAATTAGACAAGCATCGATCATATTCTCCAACAAATAAGGGAACACCAACATCTAGCATGCTCTAAATCTCGTAGATGAACACTACCACTATGTACGCTTCCAAAGACAACATGAATATCATAACATGAAATCCTCAATAATTACTAACATCATGCTTACATCTCAATCATTATCATGAATATACTAGCATGCATGCAATCTATCAAACATAGATTTAGAGAACCGTCCACCGGTTCTGGAGACGAAACACCCACCTGTAGCTTGACGCTCCGCTGCCCGCTGTAGCTGAAATTTGGCGTGAGTAATCCTTATCCTCCCAGGAGTCCGATGCCGCGAAAATCATCCAAATCCGCCTCACGGATTGGGCGCAAACACAGAAACAATGCACGCGGCGCCATTAAATTCCAGAATTTCAGCAATTGACACTAAGTTAAAGAAGATGTAAGTGCAGCCCCAAATACCTCAAGTTGAAGTTCCTAGCAGTAAAACAAAGATATCCTCTATCATACAAACATCTTCATGTCCTCAAAAATCCACCATTAATTCCCCTTAACATTCAAATGAAGCAAAAATCACAATGCTGTCCAAAACTGTTAACATAAACTTGCTAGCATTTCCAAGCTTAATTAGGGGCTTTTCCAAAGGGATTTATCCACAGATCATAAAAGAGAATTTGCTCACCTAGAAGTTAAGAAGAAGTACCAACTTGAATTTCAGAAAAAGACCTTATATCCACAAAGTTATCTGCATTCCAAGGTGCATTGCTCAAATCAAGACTAAAACAGGGACTGCAGTAATCCATATAATAGCACTTAGAAAGATCATTAAAGTTACCTAACCAAAAGTGCTCCAAAACCTGCAAGAGAGGTACCATTGGATTCCTTGTCGAGAGTAGATACAATTTGAGCCAAAGAACTCCAATTTTCATGCTCGGATGAAGGAGAAAACCCATAAACACTTTAACAATCCACCAAGTTCCATCTGTACACGAATGCAGCGAGGTGCTCCAAAGATCATGGATAAACCCTAATAAAAACTCAGATCTGGGAAGAATGATACATACCAATATTTTAGATCTTCGAGTCCTGGAAATTCTCCCACAAAAATCATCCAAAAATTCCACTCCTACACTTCAGAAAAGCCAAAACACCAAAGATTGCTCAAAATCCCAGACTGAAACAAAGGGTTCCAAAGATAGCCTTAAAACTCTGTCAAAACATGAGATCTGGGGGAAGAGTTGAATACAAAGATTGTAGCCTTACCTCTTGTGAAACCGTACAATCAAAAATGAGCTCAAAACTCCAAGAAATGAGTCCTGGGGAATTTTTGCACTGAAACGCGACGGTGGAGCTCCGAAAATCCAGCAATGGTGCTTGTGCTCCAACATGGAGAAGAAGATGACCAAGCTAGCTCCAATTAGCTCCCCTCTTCAATACAAAAGTTGAAGGTCTTGAAGTTGTGAAGAGAATCCCGCAAAAATCGTCCCAGAATTCCACTTCTACAATTTTGGAGGTCTCCCGGAAGAAAATGCGACGAAGTGGTCAACTCCAATAGTGAACTTCAAGTTCCAATCGTGGAGTTCTTGGGTGAAGAAGATGATGGAAAACCCCCCTCCAGCTACAAGCAGCAAGCAAAGTACCCACAAGATCCAATGAGAAACGGCTAAACATAATACGAAGAAGAAACAACAAAAGCCCCAAGCCCAAAAACTGTACACACCTGAGAAAAACAACGCGCGCGCCGCGCTCACCGCTCGGCCCCTCGAGGCTCCAAGTAGTTGGTCCACACCACCTCCACCATCTCATCCCTATTTCCACCATTATTTTCCTCTTCTTCTACTTCTTCTCTCTCTTTCTCCCTTGCTTTCTTTCCTCTGTTGCAGGTTGGAGGAGAAGAGGTGGCGTGGCCACCACTTAATTAGTGGTGGCTACTAATTAAGGGTGGAGGGGAATATAATTAAATATTCCCCCACAACAAAAATATCTACACCCTTAATAGAAAATCCATTAAATCCATTCCCCCTTTCAATTAATTCATTTTCTTTCTTTAATCCAATGCAGGCAAGAAACATGCAACAACATTAAATTAATTAAATAATTAATTAATTCCCTTTTTAGCCAATTTCAAGTCACTTTTTGCCTTCGGAGTCTCCGCACCGGCCCGAAACCTCCCGAACTCCGCTGTAATCTGAAAATACATATGTCCACAGCTTTTTCTCCTCAAAAGGCTCAACCGTTGAGTCGGTGTGCTCAATCCAAAAACCGGCTCCAAACTTGCCGACCCCAACTCACTTTTTGCCTTCGGGTTCTCCGCGCCAGTCCGGAACCTCCCGAACTCCGCTGTAATCATAAAGTACACCTGATCCAAGTGTTCCCAATATTTCTGCACTCCACTGTGAAGTCGAGGCTTTCCCCGAAACCAGTCCTCTAACGGCGGACAATGCCCGGAAAACCCCGAATCGACCTGGGGCTTCCGCGTAGATCCGAGTCGACCCGAACTCATCTGTAATCCAATATGAAACACGCTCGAAGCGATTTCTCTGCACCACGCCATCTTGCGAGGTCGATGCGCCATCCGAAATCCCGGTATTCTACACTCTCCCCTCCTTAAAAGGGTTTCGTCCCCGAAACCTGAATAAATCCATACACAGGAGGGTAACTCAAACAAATGGGGATAGGAGATTCCCAACTCATCCTCAGGCTCTTAGGTGGTCGTCTTAACTCAATATACTGGCACCACTGAACCTTCACCGGGTATAATCCAATTGCAAAATTCCTCAGTTCCACGAGCAAGAATTGCACCGGTTGCTTCCGACAGCTCAATTCCTTGTCCAACTCCAAAGAAGCAAAACCCAAAACATGCGGTGATCAAATAAACTTCTTCCGGCCAGATAAAAGCTCGCGGACCAAGTTCCCCACGTACACTCAAATCTACAAATCCCAGCGGATTGTGGCTTCCACAAATCAAAATCTCCAAAACCAAAGTCCAAGCCTCCAATTGGCATAACCCCTTCGTTGCTCCTTAGCAACTAAAAACTCAAGTTCCACCATACATCTCTCACATCCCTTGACAGGGGAAGACTTTCAACCTCGGGAACATTTCCCCAATTTCTGACTCTCAAATTCCAAGTTCCAAAAGTGGCAACCACGGATCGAAGACCTCATTCCAAGGTTGCATGCTCGCCTAACCAAGGCGTAACTAACCATAATGTCCTCACCGGGATAAAGATATACTAAACCAATCATACATCATTGAAAACTCTATCTGCTGGCGTTACCTCAAACCAAATCCTCCTAAGTAACCAAGCACTTCAGGTTCAAGGGTCTAGGGATAACTCCATCCCCTCTCTAACGCTAGCAACATACACAACAAAGCCGGTATCCTCCTCAGCTTAACTCCTCATAGCTACACTGGCCCTGCTTAGTCCAAAAACTTCTGACCTCAATCACTATCATAGGTTTAGGCCAAACCCAACAGCATCACTCTTCGTTGGGTCCACAGTCACTCTTGTAGCTGAAATCATAGTCCTAACAACACAACCTTCCGAAGTCGACATGCATACTCTAATAACTTGGCCTATGACTTCTTTTCTCAGAAGTTGCAGCACTACTCTCAAGTGCTCCTCATGCTCTATGTCACTTCGAAAACGAATCCAAATAACCACGACGGGTACTACCACAAATCCGTCCAAACACAGCTGGAAAAGCACAATTCCTAAAGTCGGTAGGGCATTAGTCAATCCACTTGACCCCGCAAAAACTCATAATGCCCCCACTGGTTCCTGATCACTATCAGGGCACAGCCCTCGGCTATATGATTCCATAATGCTATCGACCTCTCGAAGGCATCTGCCAAGCACAAACCAAATCTGCCCGTATTTGAACCATCCAAGAAATCTCACCATTGTGTACTCACAACGTGGCATCACTGCCGTGTACCAACGGCGTGGCATCACCACCGTATATCAACGGCGTGGCACTAGGTCAAACAGACCCCTCGATCCATCAGATCCTGCAACGGCGCCATCAGCTCTCTCAGCTCTACAGGCGATATCCAATGAGGTGCTGTCGAGGGTGACGCGGTTCCCCGAACCACGTCCAACGCAATCTCTATCTCCCTAACCGGCGGCATTATCAACAGCTCAGGTGAAATCACACCCGGGATCTCATGAGCAACAAGGATATCCCTGAGTCCCCGTGCCGCCGTAAGCACCTCTCACACTGTCGCTAAAACCTGTGTGCTCTAACAATCTCAACAAGCAAGCCTCCTCTTGTCCGCCTTGCCGAAGATCAAAGTCCTCTCTCGCCGCAGTCAAACATTCCGTGGCATTGTGCCAATCAATCTCAAGCACAGGGTCGAAACACCGAATTGCTACAATTTCTAATAATTCTGCCGGTAACTCGCGGTCTCGGCCGCACTGGACATGATCCAAAAGTCTCCTCCACATGCACAACAACAACAGGAACCTGTACCTCTAGTGCACGTGGTAACAAATCTGCCTCTAGTCCATGCAGGAATGCAACATGCTCTAACTCCGACTGCTGTGGTGAAATCCCACCTACGACACTCGATCCACTACCGTGGCGCCCTCCAACCGGGCGGCACAGATTCATCCCCTCGATGCAAGTGGTTGTCGCTCAATCTGCCTGAAAATCGGGACTATCCACAAGGGAGTACGACATCTGTCTCTGCTCACATTGAGGCGACGAATAGGGTCCTCCGCAGATAACAAATCCACGCTACCGCTGCGCTACTCTGATACAGACGCTGATACTGCCATCAGGGTCCACCCGATATCTGATATCTTCGAAATCCAATACCTTGGAAAAAGGGATCAGAAATGCCTCTGCCGGCCGATCTGTCCTCCAACACCCGGCGCCAAGCGCCAATATCCAGAACTCGCCTCTTGGCGGCAAATCCTTATCCAAAGGAACTGCAACGCCGCGCTCCATACACAATGCCTACTCCAACGAGGCGTCAATACCTATAACGGAGGGACTGAATGAACTGAAAGGTATCCTGGCGCAATCCACTCCCAGCCACATATCCTATGCACCTCGTCCCTCGAACCTGGAGCGCGCAGTTAAGCAACTGCGTAAACCCTCGACGCAACGAGGCTCTCAAATAGTCTATCCAATACCTCCAACCACGACTCTGCCTCCAGAGTCTCCCACTCAATCTTACGAGTCGGGGTGGTTCATCTGCCAAATCTGGCTCAATAGATCATCGCGTCCCCTCAGCTCACCAGCTGTCAACTATCCACCCTACCTCGGTGCCTCGGCACTAAACATTGGCACAGAGGGGGCTACTCACTCCATCGGTGCCACAGAAATCCCCGCCCATGAGGATACTGCAACCGGGTGGTCTCAGAAGGAAGCACTGTCGAGCTGCCCGCTGCTCCGACAACTATGTCACTAAAACCAGCTGATCGCTCACTCTGCCGCTGATAGGCCTCAGACGATCCTGTCATCTGGGTCCGAAACTCTCTGACCTCAATCCGGGTATCCGGCCCAGAACCAACCGCTCAAGCTCAACTGCCATGACAGGATGCACACGGGTCAAAACCCAGCGTCGGGGAGACACCGCTCACCACGACGAAACCACAAAACAGCACACAACAACGCTCGACCCAATCCAGCGAAAGTCTAGAGCATGTCACCCGTTCCACAGCATTATGTTGTCTGCAGCCAACATAATCACTTAGGAGAATAAACATGCCAGTCACTCCTCCCGTCCCTTGGGAGAGGTATAAAACTCAATCAAGACTCTCGCTAAAAGTCACGACTCTCACGAAGTCAACCAAGGGTCAAACCATAAGCCTAGGGTTTCTAAGTCCACCATGACCTACAACCTAGGCTCTGATACCAACCTAATCTGTCACGCCCCGGGGTCGAAACTGCGACCCGGGCTCGCCAACAGATCCGCCACCTATGCCAAAGTCGCATAGGCGAAGCGTCCTACCTGCAAGAAAAGTACTACAGCTAACAGATATCAGAGCTAAAAATAAAAACCTGCTATATAACTAAAATCAATCACTGTACAACTGGAAATAATACAACACTGTCCGTCTCCCAAAAATAATAATAATGATACAATGTCCTCAAATACAAGCTCTGAACCCAACCGGGAGATATCTCCAATTAATACATCAGTGTACAGTCTCTCAATACAAAAATATCCTCACTACATCAGTCTCTCAAACTGTAAAATAAAATACAACTCTATACCTCACAACAAAGGTCTCTCAACAGAGGGAAAAGAAGTAAACTAATCTACTGAAGCTCTCCTCTGAAGGGGTATCGCTACCCTCCAACGACGGGTAGGGAACTAGCTCGCGACTCCCTCGCCTCGGTCAGAAAGATCAACAACTGGAGCAACAGGAACAGGAGAAGAAGTCCCTGGGGAAAAGACACCACGACGGGTGTGAGAACTACTTCCCACAGTAGTTCTCAGTGGGTGCCGCCAACAAGCCCGACGGTCTGCCCACTAAGTCTACTAGAGGCAAAAGTAACAAATGCAGTGCTGAAGGAAAAGCAGGTAAAGTAAACTCTACAGCTACTATGCCTCTATCTAGATGCTCAAAAGTGGAACAGAAAGAACATGATGCTACATCTAGCCCTCGACTCAAATCACCCAATCTAAACTGACTGCCTCAACGGGTCCAGTCAAACCTGCGCCTACCTACTGCCGTTACATCCCGGAGGACCGGACTTACATAGGGCGTCCGTGACTGCCACTAACTGGCCCAGCCAGAGGGACTGCGTCCGTAACTGCCACTAACTGGCCCAGTCAGAGGGACGGCGTCGACAAGTCGCGATACAAAAGTAACAAATCCACCCCGGGCGTGGCTCTCGAGGGGAGCGACCCCATCGAGGAAGAAGGTATCCGCGCACTCTGTCGAGCTCAAAGTGGCACTGCAGGCTATAGTCAAAATCCACGCTCACGCACTGAACGGAAAGGCTCAATCCTCAAACAACTCGCACAACAGTCGGAGCACTCTCGACGACTCAGCTGATCAGCACTCACTCGAAACTCAAGACTCTAGCAACACCACCAACTCGTAGCACAAAACACACTGGCTGGAGATACTCCACAGCCAGGAACAACCCACAACTCAGGGCCAACAACACTGGTCGGACAACACTCAACGACCTGGGACCACCGTCAACCCCACGGTTCCCAACAACACTAGCACAAACACACTCATCTACCAGACTACACTCTGCCCCCAGGCACGAGTGCAACAAAGTCCCACAGAAACCTGACCCTCGGCCCACTACCCGGGCGAGGCAACACTATGTCCAGGAAAGATGCAAAGTGTGGGAAAATCTAAAGCATAAAAGAAGCTAGCCCAAGTGAAGGTTCTCTACTGGTCTGGTTAAACATGCAGCATATGACGGGGTGCTAGGTCAAGTTCCAATAATAGCATTAAATAAACTAAAACAGGAGCAAGTATCATTAAGGGATAAAAACACCAATAGTAACCATAAAGGAAAATCTCATCTCTCATAAGCATGCTTCTATCTCCTCAAGCATAAGATGTACATATAAATCCTGCATGCTATCTCTCAGAGGTAGTGCACTCAAGTCATACATGCTCACAAGCATAAACGATAAAAATTAGACAAGCATCGATCATATTCTCCAACAAATAAGGGAACACCAACATCTAGCATGCTCTAAATCTCGTAGATGAACACTACCACTATGTACGCTTCCAAAGACAACATGAATATCATAACATGAAATCCTCAATAATTACTAACATCATGCTTACATCTCAATCATTATCATGAATATACTAGCATGCATGCAATCTATCAAACATAGATTTAGAGAACCGTCCACCGGTTCTGGAGACGAAACACCCACCTGTAGCTTGACGCTCCGCTGCCCGCTGTAGCTGAAATTTGGCGTGAGTAATCCTTATCCTCCCAGGAGTCCGATGCCGCGAAAATCATCCAAATCCGCCTCACGGATTGGGCGCAAACACAGAAACAATGCACGCGGCGCCATTAAATTCCAGAATTTCAGCAATTGACACTAAGTTAAAGAAGATGTAAGTGCAGCCCCAAATACCTCAAGTTGAAGTTCCTAGCAGTAAAACAAAGATATCCTCTATCATACAAACATCTTCATGTCCTCAAAAATCCACCATTAATTCCCCTTAACATTCAAATGAAGCAAAAATCACAATGCTGTCCAAAACTGTTAACATAAACTTGCTAGCATTTCCAAGCTTAATTAGGGGCTTTTCCAAAGGGATTTATCCACAGATCATAAAAGAGAATTTGCTCACCTAGAAGTTAAGAAGAAGTACCAACTTGAATTTCAGAAAAAGACCTTATATCCACAAAGTTATCTGCATTCCAAGGTGCATTGCTCAAATCAAGACTAAAACAGGGACTGCAGTAATCCATATAATAGCACTTAGAAAGATCATTAAAGTTACCTAACCAAAAGTGCTCCAAAACCTGCAAGAGAGGTACCATTGGATTCCTTGTCGAGAGTAGATACAATTTGAGCCAAAGAACTCCAATTTTCATGCTCGGATGAAGGAGAAAACCCATAAACACTTTAACAATCCACCAAGTTCCATCTGTACACGAATGCAGCGAGGTGCTCCAAAGATCATGGATAAACCCTAATAAAAACTCAGATCTGGGAAGAATGATACATACCAATATTTTAGATCTTCGAGTCCTGGAAATTCTCCCACAAAAATCATCCAAAAATTCCACTCCTACACTTCAGAAAAGCCAAAACACCAAAGATTGCTCAAAATCCCAGACTGAAACAAAGGGTTCCAAAGATAGCCTTAAAACTCTGTCAAAACATGAGATCTGAGGAAAGAGTTGAATACAAAGATTGTAGCCTTACCTCTTGTGAAACCGTACAATCAAAAATGAGCTCAAAACTCCAAGAAATGAGTCCTGGGGAATTTTTGCACTGAAACGCGACGGTGGAGCTCCGAAAATCCAGCAATGGTGCTTGTGCTCCAACATGGAGAAGAAGATGACCAAGCTAGCTCCAATTAGCTCCCCTCTTCAATACAAAAGTTGAAGGTCTTGAAGTTGTGAAGAGAATCCCGCAAAAATCGTCCCAGAATTCCACTTCTACAATTTTGGAGGTCTCCCGGAAGAAAATGCGACGAAGTGGTCAACTCCAATAGTGAACTTCAAGTTCCAATCGTGGAGTTCTTGGGTGAAGAAGATGATGGAAAACCCCCCCTCCAGCTACAAGCAGCAAGCAAAGTACCCACAAGATCCAATGAGAAACGGCTAAACATAATACGAAGAAGAAACAACAAAAGCCCCAAGCCCAAAAACTGTACACACCTGAGAAAAACAACGCGCGCGCCGCGCTCACCGCTCGGCCCCTCGAGGCTCCAAGTAGTTGGTCCACACCACCTCCACCATCTCATCCCTATTTCCACCATTATTTTCCTCTTCTTCTACTTCTTCTCTCTCTTTCTCCCTTGCTTTCTTTCCTCTGTTGCAGGTTGGAGGAGAAGAGGTGGCGTGGCCACCACTTAATTAGTGGTGGCTACTAATTAAGGGTGGAGGGGAATATAATTAAATATTCCCCCACAACAAAAATATCTACACCCTTAATAGAAAATCCATTAAATCCATTCCCCCTTTCAATTAATTCATTTTCTTTCTTTAATCCAATGCAGGCAAGAAACATGCAACAACATTAAATTAATTAAATAATTAATTAATTCCCTTTTTAGCCAATTTCAAGTCACTTTTTGCCTTCGGAGTCTCCGCACCGGCCCGAAACCTCCCGAACTCCGCTGTAATCTGAAAATACATATGTCCACAGCTTTTTCTCCTCTAAAGGCTCAACCGTTGAGTCGGTGTGCTCAATCCAAAAACCGGCTCCAAACTTGCCGACCCCAACTCACTTTTTGCCTTCGGGTTCTCCGCGCCAGTCCGGAACCTCCCGAACTCCGCTGTAATCATAAAGTACACCTGATCCAAGTGTTCCCAATATTTCTGCACTCCACTGTGAAGTCGAGGCTTTCCCCGAAACCAGTCCTCTAACGGCGGACAATGCCCGGAAAACCCCGAATCGACCTGGGGCTTCCGCGTAGATCCGAGTCGACCCGAACTCATCTGTAATCCAATATGAAACACGCTCGAAGCGATTTCTCTGCACCACGCCATCTTGCGAGGTCGATGCGCCATCCGAAATCCCGGTATTCTACACCAAATGCCTACCAAATGTCCTTCAAAAGTGGCCCCCAAGGATGTCACGGTCGAACCAACACGATCGACACGTGACAGACTCCCCCACCCAAGTTATCGACGTCCTCGTCGATGTACATCCGTTCCTCCAGCTTGGTTGATAGCTGCCAACCACTACTCCAGATCAGAGCCGCCCTCGGCCTTGGCATCGCAAGCCACACCGACCCACCCTTGAGCATGTCCGCTACCCAACGCGTCGCTGAAGCTCCTTGGTCCTTCCCGACCAAATACTCTGTAAAAACCATTCTGTCCTCTTGAGTTGAAGCTCCCCAGCTCCGGATGCCTCCCTCGCACCACAAAACTCCTCCACGGAACTAGAATGTTAACCTTGTCATTTGCTCACGACTACACAGATGGCACTGGCACTCCTCTGCATCTCGGTCCTTCTCGAGGCGCTACTCGGCCCTTCTGTCCATTTCGCCCCTACTTAACCCAAGTTTCCTGCAGCTAGTATCCAACCTTGTGCCTCCCTCACAGGGAAATCCCTTTCCAGCTAGCGATCTCTTCCCAGAACGCTACCAGACCAACTAGTGCACTCGGTATACTCCGCGAATACACCCATCCCAAGCGTGCACGAGTTCCTTTAAAAATCAGTATAGTGGCCCTCCCTCGCTCCCTCCGAGGTCAAACTCCAAACGTCCCACGTCTTAGAGCGTCCAACGCGAATCAGCTCACAGCTCGGCTTCGCTTCTCCACCTCGAAATGTCACAATATTAATCTAGGGTTCCCCACCCTGCAGCTCCCTATACACAAACTGCGGTCGGGCCAGATCAACATCCACCCCTTCCAATATCCATGAATACTTACGCCCATCTCGGGCCCTTCCCGCACACAACTTTTGCCTCACAAATGCCCCCGCAATCACATAACGTCAAGCCATCACCATGGTCTCTACGAGTTTTCGAGTCTTTTGCCGAGACAAGCCTGTCCTCGGCTACTTCGCACATCTACTTGCTCCGCCATGAACTCTTGTTATGCCTCTTGACTGCTCCGCACTTTCGCTACTCGTTGCTGCTTAGCACCTTTGGCTTCTGTACTCTCGGTCGCTCAAGCCCACTCCCTCTAGGTTTTCGCTAAACCCGACTTCGGTTCCCCACCAAAGTCCTCGGCCAAGTTCGAGACTAACGACACCTCATTCCCATTGCTCAAACTTGCCATCCTCCATACCTCCAGCAATCACCTTCGCGATAGCCGCTGAACGGAACCCAAGCTTAACCCATCTGCTAGTCTTTCTCGCAATTGCTGATAACGGTGATGTCGCCATCTAACGTCCACCCCCTCACAAATTGCGATACCTCGACCCTTTGAGTTGACAACTGGGTCTTTCCTCTCACAGCAACATGTCACTAGGCGATCCTGGACAAAGGTCCACCCGAGTGTCTTGAGTTGTCTCTTCGTCTACACTCGAGTCCAAGTCTCTCTGCTCTAAAAGCTCAGGCCCTCACACAACCTTTGCTATCTGCCAGCAGAGCCCACACGATCCGTCCCGCACGGATGCTTGCCCGCTATCTCGAGACCTTAGCACTGCCACTGCTTTTCTCGAACATAGCTCCTTACTTTGTTCCTCTGAACTGTTGGGTTATAAGTAATTGGATCTAAATAGGGGAAAAAACACCTAGAGGGGGGTGAATAGGTGTAAACAATAAACACTCAAAAAATCATTGCGCAAATAAACCCAATGCGGAAAAATAAAAGAACACGCAAGATTTTTACGTGGAAAAACTCCAAACCGGAGTAAAAAACCACGGGACCGATAACACGGCGAAATCCACTAGAATTAACACACGTACAAGGTGATATAACGTACTCACTGACGACTCAACCTTTTACCATACGCTCCTAGTAGATCTTCCCGCTCGCTCCACGACGCTTCTCGAATCCACGATCCGCGCCCAACGCTGAATCCACAGCGTCCAACGTCGAGTCCACGACGTCCGACCGAATCCACGGTCTTCACCCAGTGGCACGCTTCGAATCCACGAACGTACCTCGCTCCGAATCCACGAGAGCGGTTGCACCTTGAATCCACAAGGCCACGCGAGTCCACGCGCCGATTTTGGGGTAAATCGTTGTTTGTTTTGGGTGGTGATGATCCGCCGAATACTTAGATTAAAGATAGATCGGAAATACCATCTAAGTATTCATTGATTTGATTCTACTCAAAATGTGAGTATGGAAAACCTAGAATCAAATCAATCAATATAGATGAAGAAACATAGAATAAATCTATTGATTTCCTTTCTTCTCTATATATGTGGATTTTTTCTTTTCGGCTATTTTCTTCTCTAATCGCGGATGCCCTAGAAATGAATACAGGGCCTATTTATAGGTTAGAAACCCTAGGAAGAATATACGGATCAAAAACAGCCTTTTCTGGAAAGAATTACCGACGGCGATCCGGATTGGATTTGGCGATCCGGATTGCAGAAGCACAAAAGACGGTTTCCAGAAAATTGCTTGTTCGGGATCCGGATCACAAAGTCCGATCCGGATCGTTCATACAGTTTTACCAGAACATCAATGTTCGGGATCCGGATTGCAAATCCTGATCCGGATCGAGGAAGCACACAGGTAAAACTAGTGTTCGGGATCCGGATCAGAGGATGCTGCGATCCGGATTGAACCAGTGTATGAACCAACACCTTTCGGGATCCGGATTGCCGAGTCCGATCCGGATCCTGAACATGTCCCATGTTCAGTTTTTGATGTTTAAGCAATTAAAACCTCTTCCAGGTGTTTCTACACTATAAGAAGTATTCGGATCATCAAAATTCTTTAGTTAAACGTACCTGATCCTTTTGAATTCTTCTTTCTTGAGATTGAGGTATACGATCCAAAGTTTCTTCATCTTCAATCTTCAAGACTTAATACATTCACGAAATACGCCAACTCAAATTCCGTAACAATCTCCCCCTTTGGCGGTTTCGTGACAAAACACAAATCCACAAAAGAAAATTTAAAAAGATATTTTTGTTGCTATCAACATACAACAAAAATTTACAAAAGAGATCTAGTAATTAAAAACATGAGATAAACTCCTAAGACAGACTCTAGACTTAGACATCTGTAATCTCTGCACACAGAAATCATTCTTGACAAAAGAAATCGTTAGATACCTCAAGAATTGAATCATACAAAACCAAATACAGAGATAGAGTTTATTCTTATCATGACATTTGAAAAATTCAGATATGTAAGAGAATCATAGTTAAAACCAACATATCTTCGAAGCAATCGAAAACCAAATGTCAAAGTATGTTAGTCCAACATCAACTTGTTAGTCATATTACATGCCCAAATAGTTAGTCGAATAGTTAGTATAGAGGCATGTCACAAATCACATAAGAAAAAACCAAAGTTGAAGTTGGAGTCATACTTACCTTAATGTTCACAAAGTTGAAGTTGGAGTCATACTTACCTTAATGTTCACAATTGAATTGTCATCTTACCAATGTTCAAATTGATATTCATCATTGTTCATTGTTCAAAGTTCTCTCTAACTCTCTCCCCCTTTTTGTCACAAAACAAAGCCAAAGATTACAAAACAAAGGGAGTTAAAAAGATAAACAAAAATTAAATACCTGCAAAAAGCAAAGATCAAATTGAAAAACCTGCAAAGTTAGAGCAAAACGATTAAAACATAAAGTTACTCCTGAGAGTCGGAGTCATCGGATGTTGTGCATCCCATTTTAGCAAACAACTTCTTCACTAGTTTCTTCACTGATGAGACGGACTTATTCAGAGTGATTTGTGAAGCTGTGAGGACTTCCATCTCATTTTTCATAGTATGAAGGTCTCCTCGCATTGCAGTGAACTCAGCCGACATACGTTCCTGTTCATTCGACAGCCGCTGTTGTTCTTTAAGGATAGAGGTGACAGAGGCATCATCGTCAGAGGTGGATGGTGGTGCCTGCTGTGGAGGAGGAACTGGAGCTGTGGAAGTAGTTGCTGGTTGTCGAGCTCGTTGCCGGATTGGAGGAGATGGGGGATCATCTTGCTTTGTTGACAAAGACTTTACAATAGTTGTCTCATTTATCGTCCCCAAACTATACATATAAGAGCTCGCGCTTGTATCCACTTTAAACTTTTTAAGGATGCGCATGATAATCATTGGGTATGGTAGTCGCTCTGTGGGGTGAGAGTGTTCGACATACCGCGTCATCCTATGCCAAATGAGATACGGAATATTCATATTTGCTCCCATCAAAATGGTCGGGTTGCCAAGAAGATAGAGAAAGAGCATTCTATCCCATCGAAGGACTTTCGTGTTCATATTGGGAAGAATGTTGTAACAGACAATGAAGTTTATGTACTTGTACTCTTTCTTAAGTTCTTTGGAGAAAACAGAATTTCCGGTAGACAAAGTTTCCGGAACGCAGATTCCGTTAACTACAACTCTCCACGAGTTGGCGTTGAAGCTTTGAGTCTTGAGGTAGTGGAGTCCATCAGATCTTGCTTTCATATTAAGCACCTCTCCAATCAGTTGGGGAGTGACTTTGATCTTGATACCTTTAACCACGGTATGAAATTCTCGTCGTCCGTCCTCATGATCTATCAGACTTGCAGCATTTTGATAAAACATTCGAACTGAGTGTGGACAGTACCCAGTTGATTCAGGAAAGTTGCAAATTGGAGCAAGCCCGACTTGGTCAAACAGAACTCCAAACTCTGCAGATCGATTCTTCATCTGTTGGACATTAACATGTCTTTCCCCAATGCATTCCCTCTTTTCAAAATCTTTGATTCTTGTGGAGCTAATGAATTCCGGAGGAGGGGGCTGGCTAGCAATTGGTTCCTCAATTGAAATTCCCGTTGTACTGCCTCGTTTTCTTACGCCAGTCTTTGTTCGTGTTCTAATTTGACTTGGTTCCATGGGAGCTTTTCCCTTTTCTGCAGCAGTAGGAGGAACCTTTGTCTTCTTTGAGGCTTCTGCAGGTGCTTCCCTTTGGATACAATAGGGACATCTTCCTCAATCTCTAGGTTATCCCAGTCAATCGAGTCCGTTTCCGAATCCGTGTCGGAATCATTTTCAGCTCGCTTGGTTCTCTTGGCCCTTTTTGGTTTGGCAGTATCCTTCACATGGACCATGGCAGCAAGTAAGAAAATGATCCAGGTGATCACCATTGCTGACAGTGCTTTGAGTTTTAGAAAGTGTCCTGTGAAAAACCAACTCAAGAACATATGAAAAATCGTCAATTTTGAAAAATTTGAAACATTGTACCTAGACAATCATAATCATGTAGAGAAGCCAAGAATCAAATTAGTTTTCCAAAAAGAATTTTAAAAATAGATCAATTCCATGATTTTCAAAAATTCCTCTTTTATGCCCTAAAACAGAATTTTTAGAAATCGAAGCCTAAAAACTCGTTTATCTTGAGAAAACCCAGCATAAAAGCAAAACTAATTGACCCAGAGTTCTTATTTCAAAAGAAATTTGATCAAAAACCATTCACAAACGAAAAAGTTTCAAGATTTCAACTCACGTTTGATGAAAAACCGTAAAAAACCGAGTTTTGATCAATAAAACTTACTTGAATCCGAAGAACTTTGAGTTTGGAAGCTCCAAAATGCAAGAAATCTAGAGAGAGAAGCTCTAGAGATTTTAGAACAAAAGATTAGGGTAAAAGAAATCAAATCCTCTTTGTTCTTATAAAAACCCTAGCCGTGATCCGGATCGGATCGAGAATGTGATCCGGATCGGCTACCCGCAGGAAGAATCCTGCGTTCGGGATCCGGATCACTTACCCCGATCCGGATCGGCTTCAACTTTTTCTCCAGAAAAATTCAGAAAAATTCCATAAAATCCAGAAAAAGTATGTAAGCACTTTACCATGTCAACTTTAAACAAAAGACATCGTTTCATACAACAAGAAATAGATTATGCAAAATCTATCAAAAATACCCAAAAATGAAACGAAAATTTACGAAAGTTAAAACACTTAAAGTTGAACAACTTCAATTACATCTATCCTGATCTTATGTGTAATGCCTTTATCAAATCATCAATTTTAGTAAAGAAAATGAAGTACCAAGATCAATAGATGTTTGAAATCCCAGATAAGTTAGATAATATATCTAGACAATCTGTTGAAGGAGTGGCTCTTTGAGCATCTTTTACTAAAAATCCCACCTTATACCAACCATGAAATACGACTGAGTCAAGTATTTCAATATGAATTTCATCAACAATTTTCAAAACAAAAATTTGCTTTTCATTCATGGAGTATCTTTTTTTTTATTTTCTCCATGTGGTGGTAGTTTTCACACTCCTCATTGGGATGTAACTCTTTCCACATCTTTTGAGCATTTTACATTTCATTGACTCCCCCTCAATTGGCTATCAATTATTTAATATATAAAGTATTCAACCAAACCATTGATCTCGAATTCATACTCGACTAAGCAATCAAATATGATAATGACTATACCAAGAGATCATTGAGAGAGAAATTGACTTTGATCACTTAAAAGATGGTTTAATTAACGTAAATGATCATTGCAACATTGAAATATTATGACATCAAAAGCATAATAAATTTCTAAATACATAAAAGGATGCAATTAAAGTCAATTATGATTTATGCTCAATTAATGTCCTATGTACAAAACATAGATAAAGAACAAAACAAAAACAAAAACAAAAACAAAACCTAACCTAAGCAAAGGTTTCAAAAAGTTTATTTCAAGGAAAGCATGCCAATTGCTTTACGCAAGTGAATAAAACGTTTTTGATCCAAAGGTTTTGTTAAGATATCAGCTAATTGATCCTCAGTTGAAATATATGACAGTTGAAGAATGTTTGATTCAACTAGCTCTCTAAGAAAATGATATCTAAGTTCAATATGTTTTGTTCTAGAGTGCAACACAGGGTTTTTAGAAATGTTAATAGCACTAGTGTTGTCACATAAAATGGTTACCGAAGATGTTGAAATCCGGAAATCGCTCAACACGCTTTTCATCCAAATCAATTGGGTTGAACAACTTCCTGCAGAAATGTACTCCGCTTCGGCAGTCGAGAGTGCTATGCAGTTCTGCTTTTTACTGTGCCATGCAACAAGGCAGTGGCCAAGATAGAAGCATGCACCACTCGTGCTTTTCCGGTCATCCACTGATCCAGCCCAATCGGCATCTGAGTATCCAACAATATCCAAAGTCGTTCCCATAGGATACCAAATTCCGAAATTGATTGTACCTTTGATATATCGGATGATCCGTTTCACCGCTTTCAGGTGAACCTCCTTCGGTGCTGATTGATATCTCGCACAAATCCCAACACTGAAGGATATATCCGGGCGACTAGCCGTGAGATATAGTAGACTTCCAATCATACTGCGGTACAGTTTCTCGTCTACATTCTCACTTTGTGATTCACTTCCAAGTCCCTTATGGCTAGTTCCCATTGGAGTCGGAAAATCCTTAGAATTTTCAAGATCAAACTTTTTGACCAACTCCAGTGCATACTTGGATTGACACAAGTGAATTCCTTCATCGTTTTGTTTAACTTGTAATCCAAGAAAATAAGTCAATTCGCCCATCATGGACATCTCAAATTCGCTTTCCATGGTCTCCGCGAATTTAGAAGCATCATTATCTCTTGTTGCTCCAAAAACAATGTCATCGACATAGATTTGAGCAACTATGAAATTGTTTTGATAATGCTTCACAAAGAGAGTCCTGTCAGCTCCCCCTCGAGTGTAGCCCTTTTCCAAAAGGTGCTTTGTCAACCTTTCGTACCATGCTCGCGGTGCTTGTTTCAGACCGTAAAGAGCCTTTTTCAGACGAAAAACATGGTTAGGTAGTTTATGATCCACAAAACCTTTCGGTTGAGCCACATAAACTTCCTCATTTAAAAACCCATTTAAAAAGGCGCTCTTAACGTCCATTTGAAATAATTTGATTTTAAAATGACAAGCAATCGCAAACAATATACGAATGGACTCGAGTCTAGCTACAGGGGCGAAAGTTTCATCAAAGTCTATACCTTCTACTTGAGAGTAGCCTTGAGCAACTAACCTTGCTTTGTTCCTGATGATAGTACCTTCTTCATTTTTCTTGTTCTTGAAGATCCATTTGGTACCTATCACATTGTGTTGCTTCGGAGGCTTCGTTAATTCCCAGACTTTGTTTCGCTCGAATTGATGGAGCTCTTCCTGCATTGCTTTAATCCAGTAGTCATCTTGGAGAGCTTCATCAACATTCCTTGGTTCGATTTGAGATACATAGCATGCAAATCCGCAAACCAATTGTCTCCGTGTTCTAACTCCTTCTTGTGGATCTCCAATGATGTTCGATTCAGGGTGATCCTTGGAGATGCGTAACGTTTGAGGTAGAGGAGTAGACGGAGGTACACGAGATGATTCCTGCACATCAGATAAACTTGAAGAACCGTTAGATGCATCATTATTATCGAAAGAATTGTTAGAAGAAGATGCATTAGCAGGTGTATCATCATCAAGAGAGATATCGAGGGTAGATTTTTCAGATTCAAAGTGAAAAGCTTCATCTACCTTAACATTTATCGATTCTACGATCGTCTTAGATTCTAAGTTAAAAACTCGATATGCTCTGCTGTTTGTAGAATAACCTAAGAAAATCCCTTCGTCACTTCGAGAGTCAAATTTTCCAAGATTCTCACGATCACGTAAAATAAAACACCGACTCCCAAAGATGCGAAAATATTTGATGTTAGGTTTTCTACAAAACCAAAGTTCATATGGTGTATTCAATGTCCCCGGGCGCAAATACACGCGATTAATAACATAAACAGCAGTGTTCACCGCTTCAGCCCAAAAATAAAAAGGTAAGTTCCGGCTGTGAAGCATAACACGTGCCATTTCCTGTACGACCCTGTTTTTGCGCTCGACTACACCATTTTGTTGAGGTGTGTAAGGTGCAGAGAATTCATGTTTAATGCCATTAGAAGTGCAAAAATCAATGAATTTGGAATTTATGAATTCCCCACCTCTATCACTCCTAACTCGAGTAATCCTATCATTCTTTTCAGTCATAATACGATTGCAGATTTCGAGAAAAGAATCAAAGGTATCAGCTTTTTCTTTTAAGAATGCTACCCAAGTATATCTAGAAAAATCATCAACCAATAAGAAAATATACCATTTACCTCCCAGAGATGGTTGACGAGTTGGCCCCATTAAGTCCATATGCAAAAGTTCCAAAGGCCGTTTTGTACCTATGTGGTTCAAGTTCTTGTGTGCAGTCCTAGACTGTTTTCCTTTTTGGCAACCGCCACACACAAGGTTTTGTTCAAAAGAAAGTTTCGGAACCCCCTTGACCACATCTTTGTTCGAAATTCTAGCAAGTTCCTTAAAGTTTATGTGACCTAGCCTTTCATGCCAAAGTGTTTCATTTTTCAAAGATGCTAGGTTACATTTTTCAGAAATCTTAGAGGAACTACATAACAATTGTTTTCTGATCTAACCCCCTTTAAAAAGAAAGCATGGTTCATGTCAGTTACAGTGCATTTATCAGATGAAAAATTAACTGAATAACCACTATCACAAAGTTGACTTATGCTTATGAGGTTAGTCTTAAGGCCATGAACAAATAACACATTATCTAGAACCGGGCCATCTGGAATAGCTACCGTTCCCTTTCCAACAATTTTGGAAGACCGACCATCTCCGAAAACAACAAGTCCTCCGGAGTTTTTCTCAAATGTTTGAAAACAGTTTTTGTCACCGGTCATATGACGGGAACACCCGCTATCCAGGTACCAAGACGAACTATCATATGCATGCAAGGAAACATTGGTAGCAAGACAGGGAAAATTTCACCTTTGCGCACCCAAACCTTTTTGGAGTGCGTCGGTAATGGTCGTGAAGTTGATCTCCTAGGTGAGAGCGTCTTGCTTGAAGAATTGCTGCTCCTTGATGATGTCGTCTTGAGCGGTGTACTACCAAGGCTCTTTTCCTTTGAATGAATTGCAGTTGATTTTCGAGGAATAGCCCTTTTGGTAGTCATTGCAAGAGGTGCTTGAGGTGTGCGTTTGGCTTCCGTCTTGCAATTTCTCCTTATGTGCCCTGAAATGCCACAACGAAAACATACCTTGATTCTTGTCGATTCCGAGGAGGATGTAGTAGGCTTGTTGTCGTTGCTTGTCGTGAATTCCGGTGTCGGAGGAGGAGATACCGACTGAGGCACAAATACTGTACCACTCGAACTTGGAATGTCTCCAGTTTGAGTGTATCCGAGGCCGAACTTATTTCTTTGACCAAGACCAAGAAGTCTGTCCAACTTACTCCTTCCAGAAGAAAATCTCTTTAAGTCATCCTTCAGTTGGCGTATGGTCTCCGTCATTTCCAATTTTTCCTGTCGAGCCTCGCCGTTGAGCTTCAAGAAGTAATTCGCTTTGTTCACCATATCCATATAATTCTTCTCGAGTTGCTCATTGGACTCTTGAAGGGAAACATTTGTTTTAATCAGATTATCCCTTTCCACTTCAAGATCGGTTGAGAGAGAGGTTACCCTTTTTACTTCTTCTTCGAGATCCTGCAATCTCCCTTTCAACCCCTTGTTTTGCTTAGCCAGTTTCTTTGAATCCCTCAAAAGTTGTGGTAGGCTAAAGCAAAATCTTCACCTTCCGAATCATCTGATTCATCGTCCGTTGCAATCTTTTCAACAGTGGAGTTGGACAGTGAGTCGGATGTACTTGCCATTAAGCACATGAAGGGTGAAGATGTAGTGGACGCGTGGAAAGCTGTCGCGTTGTCTTCTTCATCACTTGAGGATGACTCATTTGACGTGGAGTTGTCATCCCAAGTAACGACTTGCATCGCTTTCTTCTTAGCCGGATTCTTGTTGGGACATTCCGTTGCAATGTGGCCGTAGCCTCGACATTTGAAGCACTGAACTTGTCCCTCTGAACTTTTCTTATCCTTTGAGAAGTTCTCTTGCTTTCTTGACTTGTAAGTTGAAGAACCCTTGCCTTTCTTCGACTTTCCGAAGGATGGAGTTTTGCTTGAATTTCCCCTTCGAAAGTTGCGGCGAAACTTCCTTGTCAAGAGAGCGAGCTGCTTCTCAAAGTCCTCCATAGAAAGGTTCTCGTCGTCGTCCGAGGAGGATGAATCCGCGTCTTCTTCTTTAGTTGTTTTCAATGCGTAACCTGAAGACTTAGAAGAGGATGCCTTTCCAGAAGAATAGTTAGTAGGAAATGTCATTTCATAAGTTTGTAAAGCACCTACTAATTCTTCTACACGCATTTCGTCCGGGTGTTTAATTGTTTCAATGGCTGCGACCTTCGGGCGAAATCGTTCAGGAAGAGTTCTTAGAATTTTTCTTACAACTTTAAATTCTGGAATCTTCTCTCCCAAGTTAGCACATGAGTTTACGATGTCTTGCAATCGTGTGTAATAGTCAGTGAAGGATTCATTCTCTGCCATAGAGATAGAGTCAAACTTGCTCGTGAGCATTTGCAGTTTCTGAATCTTCACTAGGTTAGTTCCCTCATGCGTAACTTGAAGAACATCCCAGATTTCTTTCGCAGTCTCACATGCCGAGACGCGAGAGAACTCAGTTTGTGACAAAGCATTAAATAGAGCATTAATTCCTTTGCCATTGTAAGAAGATAAGTCTATCTCTTCCTTGGTCCATTTCGACCTAGGTTTTAAGGTGCGAACATCATCTAAAATTTCAGTTGGATTAGACCATCCTAATTCAATTGATTGCCACACCCTTTCGTCGATGGAAATTAAAAAGGCTTTCATCCGTACTTTCCAGTACGCATAATTTGTTCCATCAAAGAAAGGGGGTCGATTGATGTTTCCACCTTCAACCATTGTTTACAACCCTATTCCCGCTCTGATACCACTTGTTGGGTTATAAGTAATTGGATCTAAATAGGGGAAAAAACACCTAGAGGGGGGTGAATAGGTGTAAACAATAAACACTCAAAAAATCATTGCGCAAATAAACCCAATGCGGAAAAATAAAAGAACACGCAAGATTTTTACGTGGAAAAACTCCAAACCGGAGTAAAAAACCACGGGACCGATAACACGGCGAAATCCACTAGAATTAACACACGTACAAGGTGATATAACGTACTCACAGACGACTCAACCTTTTACCATACGCTCCTAGTAGATCTTCCCGCTCGCTCCACGACGCTTCTCGAATCCACGATCCGCGCCCAACGCTGAATCCACAGCGTCCAACGTCGAGTCCACGACGTCCGACCGAATCCACGGTCTTCACCCAGTGGCACGCTTCGAATCCACGAACGTACCTCGCTCCGAATCCACGAGAGCGGTTGCACCTTGAATCCACAAGGCCACGCGAGTCCACGCGCCGATTTTGGGGTAAATCGTTGTTTGTTTTGGGTGGTGATGATCCGCCGAATACTTAGATTAAAGATAGATCGGAAATACCATCTAAGTATTCATTGATTTGATTCTACTCAAAATGTGAGTATGGAAAACCTAGAATCAAATCAATCAATATAGATGAAGAAACATAGAATAAATCTATTGATTTCCTTTCTTCTCTATATATGTGGATTTTTTCTTTTCGGCTATTTTCTTCTCTAATCGCGGATGCCCTAGAAATGAATACAGGGCCTATTTATAGGTTAGAAACCCTAGGAAGAATATACGGATCAAAAACAGCCTTTTCTGGAAAGAATTACCGACGGCGATCCGGATTGGATTTGGCGATCCGGATTGCAGAAGCACAAAAGACGGTTTCCAGAAAATTGCTTGTTCGGGATCCGGATCACAAAGTCCGATCCGGATCGTTCATACAGTTTTACCAGAACATCAATGTTCGGGATCCGGATTGCAAATCCTGATCCGGATCGAGGAAGCACACAGGTAAAACTAGTGTTCGGGATCCGGATCAGAGGATGCTGCGATCCGGATTGAACCAGTGTATGAACCAACACCTTTCGGGATCCGGATTGCCGAGTCCGATCCGGATCCTGAACATGTCCCATGTTCAGTTTTTGATGTTTAAGCAATTAAAACCTCTTCCAGGTGTTTCTACACTATAAGAAGTATTCGGATCATCAAAATTCTTTAGTTAAACGTACCTGATCCTTTTGAATTCTTCTTTCTTGAGATTGAGGTATACGATCCAAAGTTTCTTCATCTTCAATCTTCAAGACTTAATACATTCACGAAATACGCCAACTCAAATTCCGTAACACGAACAAAGTCCAATCTCATCGTTTGATCCATTCGAATAGCGAGTCCCATTCGTGCAACCTGTGGCCACACCATCGAGAGCAACCGATCTTCCCATCGGCCTTCTCGCCCCAAGTGAGAAACACCAAACCATCCAGCAACCCTTGGCCCACTTCACAACCTAGCCCAAAGCTTAGCTGTTACTGTCACGGACCCGACCAGTCTTGGTTCCCAACTTGTGCTCCACGAAGTGAACTCTTCTGTCATGTGTGTTTTATCCGCCACGTTCCTTAGACAAGATCCCTTTATCGAGTCACCAAACATCGGGACACATTTTGCTCAAATGTTCTCCCCCACCCTGAGTCGCAAGTACCGCCAAGCGCACTCAGACCAAATCCATGCATTCGCAATGCCCACTTCCGCTGCGCAAGTTTCGGTTCTACCACAACCTTGACTACACCCATCAGCGGGATCCACGTCATCCGTCCATTATACACGTGGATGCTGCTATGAACAATCAACGCTGTCACCGCCCTGCCCAGATACAGACTCTTCTCCTTACTCGAAGAGTAAAGGTCCAATTGTGATCTCTTTCTCGCACCGAGATAACTCTATCCAATTCATGGGTACACACTCAAAGAGTAATCGACCTCCCCATCGATCTTCTTGTACTGAGATACTTAAACTCAGTCACAACGAAGTAACCCTTTTGCCGCGTGTGCTGCATCCCAATCCTTCCCTTCTAGAGATTCATTCGCTGCAAGACCACAAACCCGGAAGCACATTGCCGCTCAATGTGTTCCTCTCCTTTACTAAGCCGCGAACGCCACTTCACGAGCTTAGGTTCCTTAGGCACCCGCCTAATTCGACTCCATGGTAACTGCGACCACGGACCACCTGATGATTCTCCCAATCATTGCCTCGTCGCTTTCCACACGACTCAGGACTTAGCCATTTTCACGAGTACTGTACTAGAGTCCGCCACACTCTGACTCCGCATCTCCCACAAGCGTGATACCGCCACAGTGCCTCGCCGACGCCAAGTACCTTCGTCTTCGTTGGAGTGACTCCACTCACACCAACTTCGCCACCAAGGTCACACCTTCCGGCCAAATCTTCAACCCATGAGCTCAACTTAGCTCCGATACCACTTGTCACGGGGCCAGCTTTTTCGCCTTAAAATTATCCCGTGCGGCGCTCAAGTGTCGCACACCTGAGCCAGTCTTCCCGAGTCCCTTGCCACGGACACGCCCTCGAACTTAAACAGCGGGATCACAACTCAAGCATTAACCAAGCGTGCTCCTCCACGAGCCTGACTGCCCGGCGCTGCGCCTTAAGTCGAACTCCGCGAGTTTCGAGCAAACAACCCTGCCCACGAGGTTGGCCTTCAAGCCAAGTATATTCGGCCTAGCAGTACAAACTCTCCTCGAGAGTGCTACTTAACCGAATGCCCCTTTGCCTCTGAAGCAAGCATCCAGGACAATACAAGTTCTCACAACTTAGTCCATCCGAATGGGCCCAAGCGAGCTGCCCTTGCGCGTTCCACCCGTCTGCTTAACCGAGCGACCTATCCCACGCATCTCGCCCGTCCGCCAGCCCATTGCCTTTGCCAAGGCGCCCCGCACCCCTATATTTCCACGACGGGATAGTCGAGTCGGGCCTGTCCCGTTCCGCCGGCCACCTAGTTCCGTCATCGCTCCCGATTCGGTCCAAGGTCCGCTTCCCGAATACCACACACTACTTGTTCCCGCGTGTGTTCCCTTCGCAAGGGTTTGCCAACCTAGCGACATTCTTCCCGCGTCGCCAACCCCCTGGCACCTCCATTGCACGACCATGCCCGGCCGCCAACACACTCGGCCCAGCATCCAAGGTTTGCTTGATGGATGTCGCCCATAATCGAATCGGCCTCGCTCCGCTTCGCTAGCCATTCGGCACCTCCATTGTACGGCCATGCCTGGCCCCCAACACCCTCGGTCCTCTCCATGGCTCACTTTACGAAAACCAACATCGATTGTCTCCTCCTACTTCGTGGGCCTCGCGCCGCACGAATCCCCGTTCGGCACCGTTGCCTTTGCGAGCCTTGTCCATTACGGCGGACCGACCGTTCCTTCGCCTCGCAAACTTCGTAGGCCTCGCGCCGCACGAATCCCTGCTCGGCACATACATGCCTTCGCAAGCCTTGTCCTTTGAGGCGGACTAACCTTCGCAAGACTGTCCCTCATCCGCTCGTTCGCTCCACTACAGAGATCCGAAACGCCATAAGGTAGTGCAAGTGAACCTAGAGGCAAAGCCTGTTGGCTTACCCCGCTCCGTAATGCCGTCGACCTCGTGTCTTTGGCATTACCCTAAGCCCGTGTGCTCATCGACCCTCGAATCCCGCTCACACGAACCTAGGCTTGGCGACTCCGCTCGCCAAGGGATGACCTATGTCCTATAGGCCAACGGGGGAGTCGGGGTCACTTCGCAAGTGTCCAACCCCTCCTCTATATAACCCACGAGGCATCCACCCCTTTGGCACCCCGGGGTTACAAAGGTGCTCACCGAGGGGTACGTTTTGAAACCCCGCATGCGGCACCATTTTCCTAGTCATGGCATGGGCCATTGCTAGGGAATTGCCTCCGTTGGTTCGCCCACGGCTCAACCCTGACGGATTGTCCCAACTTCGCACTCCCGTAACTCTGTCAACCCAAATGCCTACCAAATGTCCTCCAAAAGTGGCCCCCAAGGATGTCACGGTCGAACCAACACGATCGACACGTGACAGTGCGGCAAGGTGTTGGGCAGAAACACCGGCGGCAAAGGCACGCGACAACAGCCCGCGTGGTAGCAGCCAGCGCGGCAGCAGCCTGCTTGGCAGCAAGCGCGCAAGGCAAATGGCAGTAGCGCAGCTTGGTAGTAGCCCGCGCGGCAACATGTGCGCAAGTCGCGCGGCAGCATGCACACAGGGGCGTGCGGCAGCAGCCCGTCCGGCTGCAAACGTGCTGGGCGCACGCGGTAGCAGGGGCGACGCGCGGCAACAGCAGCAGCACACGCGGCAACAACAGCGCGCGCAGTAGCAGGGGCGGCGCGCGGCACGCGCGGCAACAGCAGCAGCACGCGGGGCAACAGCAGCAGCACGCGCGTGGCAACAGCAGCGCGCGCAGTAGTAGGGGCGGCGCGCGGCATGCACGGCAACAGCAGCAGCAGCACGCGCGGCAACAGTAGCGCATGGTAGAAAAGGCGGCACGTGGCACGCGCGGCAACAGCAGCAGCACGCACGCGACAACAGCAGCAGCACGCCCGCGGTAACAGTAGTGCACGCCCGCGGCAACAGTAGCGTGCGCGGTAGCAGGGGCGACGCATGGCACGCGCGCTGCAGTGCCGCCGCGTGGAAGCTGCCCGAACGGCAATAGCAGCCCGCGTAGCGGCATGAGTGCAGAGGCGCGCGCAGCAGAGGGGGCGCGTGGCAGCGCGCGGCTGCATACCCGCGGAGGCGCACGCGGAAGGGAGCGGCGGCGCACGGCTGCCTACGCGCAGAAGCGAGCACGGCAGGGGGGGCGGCGGCGTGCTGCAGGCAGTGGTGTGCGGCAAAGCTAGGGCATCCGAACCCCAAAGCAAAAGGGAAAAGAAAAGAAGGAAAGAGTAGAAAGAGAAGAGTAGGTGAAGGAAACCCCACCTGCTTCTCGTCCGGCGACGGCTCCACTCTCTGAGGCGTACGGATGCGAGGGATTTTTTTTGTCCTGGACAGCATAGAAGAATGGGGAAGATAATGGATTAGTGTTAATTCTCATTGAGCCCTAATCCTAATCCCCTCTATAGCAATTGGTCAAAAGACCAAAATGCCCCCAAGCAAAGATTTGGGTTTATTTGAACCTAGCTGAAAATTCAAATCCCACCTAAAATTTTCAAAAACATGCCATAAATCCAACCTTTCCAAATAGTCGGTTTCGCTGATTTTTAATGTGGAAACTTACCCGATTTATCCGAAATCATCATCACTGATTTTTCAATCCAATTTTTCGCAAAATTTGCGATTTCGAATGATCCGGATATCGGATTTCAAAATCAATCGCACCACCGTTATCAGCTTGACGACCCCGTCGCTGTGACGATTTTATTTCGTCAAGATGGGGCTCAAATCCAAAATTAAATTTTCCCAAGCCCAAAATTAAAACAGTACTTAAGGAAAATTAACTTAATTAAATTTTGTCTCGAGTAATACATCACTCACCCCTTATAAGAAGTTTCGTCCCCGAAACTTAAATACACTCAAGAACTAATAAAATGGGAAAACACTCCACATCTCCGATTCACGCTGCTTCGCATACCTCATGGTCCTCCTATCATACTTTCACGTAGGGAATCGTCCTATTCCGCAGCTTCCTCTCAGTACGTGTTAGAATTCGCAAGGGGGCTTTATCGTGGTGAGCGGTATCCGGCCCAAATCTAACCGCTCAAGCTCAACTGCTGCGACAGGATGTACACGGGTCAAAACCCAACGCCTGGGAGACACCGCTCACCACGACAAAACCGCAAAATAGCACACAACAAACACTCGACCCAATCTAGCGAAAGTCTAGAGCATGTCACCCATTCCACAGCGTTATGTTGTCTGCAGCCAATATAATCATTTAGGAGAATAAACATGTCAATCACTCATCCAGTCCCTTGGGAGAGGTATAAAACTCAATCAGGACTCTCGCTATAAATCAAGACTCTCACGAAGTCATCCAAGGTTAAACCATAAGCCTAGGGTTTCTAAGTCCACCATGACCTAAATCCTAGGCTCTGATACCACTCTAATCTGTCATGCCCCGGGATCGAAACTGCGACCCGGGCTCACCAACAAATCCGCCGCCTATACAAAACCCCGCATAGGCGAAGCGTCCAACCTGCAAGAAAAGGGACTACAGCTAAATAGATATCAGAGCTATAAAATAAAACCGCTGTAAAACTGAAAACCAACCATTTGTATAACTGAAAATAATGATACAATATCCATCTCTCATAAGTGATAATCATACAAAATCCTTAAGTACAATAACTCCGAACTCAACAGGGAGGTAACCTGAAATAATACATCAGTGTACAGGCTCTCAGTACAAGTCAAATCCCCATAATACAATGATCTCTCAAAAGTAGAAATAAAATAACTAATCTACTGACTGTATTGCAAATCTCCAATGAAGGGGTACAGCTACTCTCTAAAGATAGGTAGGGATCTAGCTCACGACTCCCTCTCCTCGAACAGCAACCGCAGAATTAGCAACACCCGTTAAGACTCTGCAAAACAAAGAAGAGGAAAGAAAAAGGAGGGGGAAAACCCCCAACGGGTGTGAGAACTACACCAAAAGGGAGTTCTCAGTGGGTACCGCCACCAAGCCCGATGATCTGCCCACTAAGTCTACTAGAGGCATAAGATAATCATGCAGTAAAAACTGAACAAGAATGCTGGAGATACTCTACAGCTACCGTGCCTCTATCTAAATGCTCAAATGGAGAAAATCAATGAAAGGTATGCAACCACTCGCACATGAAGTGCACAATCGACCCAATCGAGCTGACTGCCACATCTGGTCAAGTCAAGCCTGCGCCCACCTACAACCACCTCCCACTGCCGGGCAGGAATTACGTAGGGTGTCCATATGGACTAACTCGCTGTCAAATAGTGGCACATGCAGGCTATAGTCGAAATCCACACTCTCTCTTAGAACGGATAGACTCAAGATCATCAACATCTCGTACAACGGTCGAAATACTCACAACGACACGGGATCACCGTCAACCCCAAACGGTTCCTAACAACACTAACACTGGTCTAAACACAGCTACTAGACTCCACTCAACCCCCCCCCCCCCCCAAGGCATGAGTGTAATAATAAAGTATCTGCCTGTAATAAACCTAATCAATGGACCAGTAGGAACTGGTACTGCCTGCTGTGCCTGCCGTATCGGGTATGCTGGCCAACGCATAGCACCGATGAGAAGAAGGAGTCTCAAAGACTCAAAGCTTGTATGTTGCACACTCCGGAGTGGCACTCGAGGGGAGCGCCCCACACGAGTAAAGTATCTCAGTAACAAGTATCATAAGTATCATAAAACAGCAGAACTGGATCACGACTCTGATCAAAGTGGAAAAGCCTGTTGGGTTGTACTAATATGGATCTAAATAGGAAAAAAAACACCTAGAGTGGGGTGAATAGGTGTAAATAATAAACACTCAAAAAATCATTGCGCAATAAAACCCAATGCGGAAAAATAAATGAACACGCAAGATTTTTACGTGGAAAAACTCCAAACCGGAGTAAAAAAACCACGGGACCGATAACACGGTGAAATCCACTAGAATTAACACACGTACAAGGTGATATAACGTACTCACAGACGACTCAACCTTTTACCATACGCTCCTAGTAGATCTTCTCCGCTCGCTCCACGACGCTTCTCGAATCCACGATCTGCGCCCAACGCCGAATCCTCAGCGTCCAACGTCGAGTCCACGACGTCCAACCGAATCCACGGTCTTCACCCAGTAGCACGCTTCGAATCCACGAACGTACCTCGCTTCGAATCCACGAAAGCGGTTGCACCTTGAATCCACAAGGCCACGCGAGTCCACGCGCCGATTTAGGGTAAATCGTTGTTTTTTGGGTGGTGATGATCCGCCGAATACTTAGATTAGAAATAGATCGGAAATACCATCTAAGTATTCATTGATTTGATTCTACTCAAAATCTGAGTTTGGAAAACCTAGAATCAAATCAATCAATATAGATGAAGAAACATAGAATTAATCTATTGATTTCCTTTCTTCTCTATATGTGGATTTTTCTCTTTCGGTCGTATTTTTCTATTAAGTCCCGTACCCTAGAAAATGAATAAAGGGTCTATTTATAGGTTAGAAACCATTGGAAGAAGATAAGGATCAAAAACCATCCGTTTCTGGAAATTTTCAGGACGGCGATCCGGATCGGATTAGCTGTGATCCGGATCGTCGTAGCGTGATAGACAATTCCAGAAAACAGGGTTCGGGATCCGGATCGAAGTTCCTGATCCGGATCGTTCATACAGTTTCACCAAACACCAGTGTTCGGGATCCGGATTGCAAAGCCTGATCCGGATCGTTCAACACAAAGGTAAAACTAGTGTTCGGGATCCGGATCAAAGGATGCTGCGATCCGGATTGAACCATTGTATGAACGAACACCCTTCGGGATCCGGATTGCAAGGTCTGATCCGGATCCTGAACATGTCCCATGTCCAGTTTTTGATAATTATGCAATTAAAAATTCTTCCAAGTGTTTCTACACTACAAAAAGTATTCGGATCACCAAAAATCTTTAGTTAAACATACCTGATCCTTTTGAATTCTTCTTTCTTGAGATTGAGGTACATGATCCAAACTTTTCTCATCTTCAATCTTCAAGACTTAACACTTTCACGAAATACGCCAACTCAAATTCCGTAACAATCTCCCCCTTTGGCGGTTTCGTGACAAAACACAAATCCACTAAAGAAAATTCAAAAAGGATATTTTTGTTGCTATCACCATACAACAAAAATTTACAATGAAGATCCAAAAATTAAAAACATGAGATAAACTCCTAAAACAGACTCTAGACTTAGACATCTGTACTCTCTGCAAAAGAAATCATTCTTGACAAAAAGATCATGAGATACCTCAAGAATATTTATCATACAAAACCAAGCAGAGATGAAGTTTATACTCACCATGACATTTAGTAATTCAGATATGTAATAAGATCAGAATCAATCATTGACATATCTTCTAAGCAATAAGATTCCAAATGTCATAACTTTGCTTTGTTAGTAATCAAACAACTTGTTAGTAATAATACATGTCCAAATAGTTAGTCAAATAGTTAGTAGGGACATGCAACAAATCACAAGATAACCGAGTTGTGATACTTACCTTCCACCAAAGTCAAAGTTTGAGTTCGTTCAAAGTTCTCACACAAAGTTTTCTCTACTCTCTCCCCCTTTTTGTCACAAACAAAGCCAAAAATATAGTTAAAAACTACAAAGTGTAAGGAGAGTTAGACAAGTTTAAATACAAATTAAGAAACTCAAAAACCTGCAAAAGAAAAGATTAGAAGGAAAGTTTATGGAGAATCGTCAGAACTGATACACCCAAGCTTCTGAAACATTTTCTTGATCCGTTTATTCATAGAAGCTTGCTCCTTCTTCACTTCTTTGAGATCTTGAATCATCACAGCTTGTTCTTTCTTGACTTCTTTGAGATCTTCCTTCATTTCAGCGAACTCAGCAGACATGCGTTCTTGTTCGTTGGATAGTCGCTGTTGTTCTTTAAAGATTGAGCTGACAGAAGCATCATCATCAGAAGTGGATGGAGGTGCTTGCTGTGCTGGTGGAACAGGAGCTGTAGAAGTAGTTGCTGGTGGTCGAGCTCGTTGTCGGATTGGAGGAGATGGAGGATCATCTTGTTTTGTCGATAGAGACTTCACAATTGTTGTCTCATTAATGGTGCCCAAACTGTACATGTATGAGCTCGCGCTTGTATCGACTTTAAACTTTCTAAGGATGCGCATGATTATCATTGGATAGGGTAGTCTCTCTGTGGGGTGAGAGTGTTCCACATACCGCGCCATCCTTGACCAAATGAGGAAAGGAATATTCAAGTTTGCTCCCATCAATGCGGCCGGGTTTCCAAGAAGATAAAGGAATAACATCCTATCCCATCGAAGAACCTTCGTGTTCATGTTGGGAAGAATGTTGTAGCAGACAATGAAGTTTATATACCGATACTCTGGTCGAAGCTCTTTAGAGAAAACAGAATTTCCGGTTGACAAAGTATCTGGAAGACAAATTCCATTGACAACCACTCTCCAGGAGTTGTCGTTGAAGCTTTGAGTTTTCAGGTAATGAATTCCATCAGATCTGGCTTTCATTCCTAGCACTTCTCCAATCAGTTGGGGTGTGACTTTGATTTTGATATTTTTAACCAAAGTATGAAATTCTCGACGTCCGTCATCGTGATCAATTAAACTTGCAGCGTTCTGATAAAACATTCGTACTGAGTGTGGACAGTACCCAGTAGTCTCAGGGAAGTTGCAAATTGGAGCAAGACCGACCTGGTCAAACAAAATCCCAAAGACTGTAGATCGTTCCTTCATTGGTTTGACATTGACATGTCTTTCGCCAATGCATTCCCTCTTCTCAAAATCTTTGATTCTTGCGGAGCTGATGAATTCCTGTTGAGGAGGCGGGCTAGCAATAGGTTCGTTAATCGAAATGGCCCTAGCACTGCCTCTTTTTCTTGCACCGGTTTTCATTCTTGTTCCAATTGGACTTGGGTCCATGGGAGCTTTTCCTTTTTCTGCAGCAGTAGGAGGAAGCTTTGCCTTTGAAGCTTCAGCAGGCGCCTTCCCCTTGGAGACAACGGGGACATCCTGCTCAATCTCGAGGTTATCCCAGTCAATTGAAGCCGTCTCTGATTCTGTCTCAGAATCACTCCGAGCTTTCTTTGATCTCTTTGTCTTCTTAGGTTTGGCAGCATCTTTGACATGAACCATGGTAGCAAGCAGAAAAATGATCCAGGTGATCACCATTTTGATTGCCTGTGAAGAACAACTCAAGAACATGAAAATTTTCAGTTTTTAAAAATTTGAAAAATTGTACCCAAACAATCATAATCATGTAGAGAAGCCAAGAATCAAATTAGTTTTGGAAAAAGAATTTTAAAAGTGGATCAATTCCATGATTTTCAAAAATTCCTCTTATATGCCCTAAAACAGAATTTTCAGAAATCGAAGCCCAAAAATTCGTTAATCTTGAGAAAACCTAGCATATAATCAAAACTAATCTACCCAGAGTTCTTATTTCAAAAGAAATTTGACCAAAAACCATTCACAAACGAAAAAGATAGAGAAATTTCATCACGTTTTGGTGAAAATATAGAAAACCTGTGAAAAACCGAGATTTTGATCAATAAAACTTACTTGGAATCGAAGAACTTGAGTTAGGAAAGCTCCAAGATGGAAGATTTCTTGAGAGAGAAACTCTGGAGGCTTAAGAACAAAGATTGTAGCAAAAGAAATCAAAAGCCCTTGGTTCTTATTAAAACCCTAGCCGTGATCCGGATCGGATCGAGATTTTGATCCGGATCGGCCACCCGCAGGAAAAAGCCTGCGTTCGGGATCCGGATCAACTTAGTCCGATCCGGATCGGCTCCAACTTTTTCATCAGAAAAATTCAGAAAAATTCTATAAAATCCAGAAAAAGTATGTAAGCACTTTAGCATATCAACTTTAAACAAAAATCATCGTTTCATACAACAAGAAATAGATTATACCAAATCTATCAAAAATACTCAAAAATGAAACGAAAATTTATGAAAATTAAAACTCTTAAAGTTGAACAACTTCAATCACATCTAACCTGATCTTATGCGTAATGCCTTTATCAAATCATCAATTTTGGTAAAGAAAATGAAATACCAAGATCAATAGATGTTTGAAATCCCAGATAAGTTAGATAATATATCTAGACAATCTGTTGAAGAGAGTGGCTCTTTGAGCATCTTTCATCAAAAATCCCACCTTATACCAACCTTGAAATTTGACAGAGTCAAGTATTTCAATATGCATTTCATCATCAATTTTTAAAACAAAAATTTGCTTTGCATACATGGGGTATTTTTTTCTTTTTTTCTTTTCTCCATGTGGTGGTAGTTTTCACACTCCTCATTGGGATGTAACTCTTTCCACATCTTTTGAGCATTTTACTTTTCTTTGACTCCCCCTCAATTGGCTATCAATTATTTAATATATAAGGTATTCAACCAAAAATTGATCTCGCATTCATACTCGACTAAGCAATCAAATAAGATAATGACTATACCAAGAGATCATTGAGAGAGAAATTGACTTTGATCACTTAAAAGATGACTTAATTAACATAAATGATCATTGCAACATTGAAATATTATGATATCAAAAGCATAATAAATTTCTAAATGCGTGAAAAGATGCAATTAAAGTCAATTATGATCAATGCTCAATTAATGTCCTATGTACAAACATAGATAAAGAACAAAAACACAAAACAAAAACAAAACCTAACCTAAGCAAAGGTTTCAAAAGAGGTTATTTCAAGGAAAGCATGCCAATTGCTTTACGCAAGTGAATAAAACGTTTTTGATCCAAAGGTTTTGTTAAGATATCAGCTAATTGATCCTCAGTTGAAATATATGACAGTTGAAGAATATTTGATTCAACTAGCTCTCTAAGAAAATGATATCTAAGTTCAATATGTTTTGTTCTAGAGTGCAACACAGAGTTTTTAGAAATGTTTATAGCACTAGTGTTGTCACAAAGAATTGTTACCGAAGATGCTGAAATCCGGAAGTCGCTCAACACGCTTTTCATCCAAATCAATTGGGTTGAACAACTTCCCGCTGAAATGTACTCTGCTTCGGCAGTCGAGAGTGCTATGCAGTTTTGCTTTTTACTGTGCCATGCAACAAGGCAATGGCCAAGATAGAAGCATGCACCACTCGTGCTTTTCCGATCATCCACTGATCCTGCCCAATCGGCATCTGAGTATCCAACAATGTCCAAACTTGTTCCCATAGGATACCAAATTCCGAAATTTATTGTTCCTTTGATGTATCGGATGATCCGTTTCACCGCTTTCAGGTGAACCTCCTTCGGTGCTGATTGATATCTCGCGCAAATCCCAACACTAAAGGATATATCCGGGCGACTAGCCGTGAGGTAAAGTAGACTTCCAATCATACTTCGATACAGTTTCTCGTCTACATTCTCACTATGTGATTCACTTCCAAGTCCCTTATGGCTAGTTCCCATTGGAGTCGGAAAATCCTTAGAATTTTCTAGATCAAACTTTTTGACCAACTCCATTGCATACTTGGATTGACACAAGTGAATACCTTCATCATTTTGTTTAACTTGTAATCCAAGAAAATAAGTCAATTCGCCCATCATGGACATCTCAAATTCGCTTTCCATGGTCTCCGCGAATTTAGAAGCATCATTATCTCTTGTTGCGCCAAATACAATGTCATCGACATAGATTTGTGCTACAATGAAATTGTTTTGATAATGCTTCACAAAGAGAGTCCTGTCAGCTCCCCCTCGAGTATAGCCCTTTTCCAAAAGGTGCTTTGTCAACCTTTCGTACCATGCTCGCGGTGCTTGTTTCAGACCGTAAAGAGCCTTTTTCAGACGAAAAACATGGTTAGGTAGTTTATGGTCCACAAAACCTTTCGGTTGAGCCACATAAACTTCCTCATTTAAAAACCCATTTAAAAATGCGCTCTTAACGTCCATTTGAAATAATTTGATTTTAAAATGACAAGCAATCGCAAATAGGATACGAATGGACTCGAGTCTAGCTACAGGGGCGAAAGTTTCATCAAAGTCTATACCTTCTACTTGAGAGTAGCCTTGAGCAACTAGTCTTGCTTTGTTCCTGATGATAGTACCATCCTCATTTTTCTTGTTCTTGAAAATCCATTTGGTACCTATCACATTGTGTTGCTTCGGAGGCTTCGTTAATTCCCAGACTTTGTTTCGCTCAAATTGATGGAGCTCTTCCTGCATTGCTTCAATCCAGTAGTCATCCTGAAGAGCTTCATCGACATTCTTTGGTTCGATTTGAGATACGTAGCAAGCGAATCCGCAAACCAATTGTCTCCGAGTTCTAACTCCTTCTTGTGGATCTCCAATGATGTTCGATTCAGGATGATCCTTGGAGATGCGTAACGTTTGAGGTAAGGAGTAGTCGGAGGTACACGAGATGATTCCTGCACATCAGATAAACTTGAAGAACCGTTAGATGCATCATTATTATCGAAAGAATTGTTAGAAGAAGATGCATTAGCAGGTGTATCATCATCAAGAGAGATATCGAGGGTAGATTTTTCAGATTCAAAGTGAAAAGCTTCATCTACCTTAACATTTATCGATTCTACGATCGTCTTAGATTCTAAGTTAAAAACTCGATATGCTCTACTGTTTGTAGAATAACCTAAGAAAATCCCTTCGTCACTTCGAGAGTCAAATTTTCCAAGATTTTCGCGGTCACGTAAAATAAAACACCGACTCCCAAAGATACGAAAATATTTGATGTTAGGTTTTCTACAAAACCATAGTTCATATGGTGTATTTAAAGTCCCCGGGCGCAAATACACTCGATTAATTACATAGACAGCAGTGTTCACCGCTTCAGCCCAAAAATATAACGGTAAATTCCGGCTATGAAGCATAACACGTGCCATCTCCTGTACGACCCTGTTTTTGCGCTCGACTACACCATTCTGTTGAGGTGTATAGGGTGCGAGAATTCATGTTTAATGCCGTTAGAAGTGCAAAAATCAATGAATTTGGAATTTATGAATTCTCCACCTCTATCACTTCTAACACGAGTAATCTTTTCATTCTTTTCAATCATAATACGATGGCAGATCTCGTGAAAAGAATCAAAAGTATCAGCTTTCTCTTTTAAAAATGCTACCCAAGAATATCTAGAGAAATCATCAACCAATAAGAAAATATACCATTTACCTCCCAAGATGGTTGACGAGTTGGCCCCATTAAATCCATGTGCAAAAGTTCCAAAGGCCGTTTTGTACCAATGTGGTTCAAGTTCTTGTGTGCAGTCCTAGACTGTTTTCCCTTTTGGCAACCGCCACACACAATGTTTTGTTCAAATGAAAGTTTAGGAACCCCCTTGACCACATCTTTGTTTGAAATTCTAGCAAGTTCCTTAAAGTTTATGTGACCTAGCCTTTCATGCCAAAGAGTTTCATTTTTCAAAGAAGCTAGGTTACATTTTTCAGAAATTTTATAGGAACTACATAACAATGTTTTCTGATCTAACCCCTTTTAAAAAGAAAACATGGTTCTTGTCAGTTACAGTACATTCATCAGATGAAAAATTAACTGAATAACCATTGTCACAAAGTTGACTTATGCTTATGAGGTTAGTCTTAAGGCCATCAACAAATAACACATTATTTAGAACCGGGCCATCCGGAATAGCTATAGTTCCTTTTCCAACAATCTTGGAAGACCGACCGTCTCCGAAAACAACAAGTCCTCCGGAGATTTTCTCAAAGGTTTGAAAACATTTTTGTCACCGGTCATGTGACGGGAACACCCGCTATCCAGATACCAAGAGAACTATCATATGCATGCAAGGAAACATTGGTAACAAGACAAGGAAAAATTTCACCTTTGCGCACCCAAACCTTTTTGGATGCGTCGGTAATGGTCGTGAAGTTACTCGCCTAGGTGAAAGCGTCTTGTTGAGGATTGCTGCTCCTTGATGAATGTCGTCTTGAGCGGTGAACTACCAAGGCTCTTTTCCTCTCAAATGATTTGCAGTTGATTTGAGGAATCACCTTTGTGGTAGTCATTGCAAGAGGTGCTTGAGGTGAGCGTTTGGCTCCAGTCTTGCAATTTCTCCTTATGTGCCCTGAAATGCCACAACGAAAACATACCTTAGATCTTGACGATCCCAAAGAGGATGAAGTAGGCTTGTTGTCGTTGTTTGTCGTGAATTCCGGTGTCGGAGGAGGAGATACCGACTGAGGCACAAAAACTGTCCCACTCGAACTTGGACTGTCTCCAGTTTGAGTGTATCCGAGGCCGAACCGATTTGTTTGACCAAGACCAAGAAGCTATCCAACTTACTCCTTCCTGAAGAGAATCGCTTTAAATCGTCCTTTAGTTGGGGAATGGTCTTTGTCATTTCCATTTTATCCTGTTGAGCCTCTTCGTAGAGCTTTGAAGAAATAATTCGCTTTGTTCACCATATCTCATATAATCTTCTCGAAATGCTCATTGGACTCTTGAAGGGAAACATTTGCTTTAATCAAATATCCCTTTCCACTTCAAGATCGGTTGAGAGAGAGGTTACCCTTTTTCTTCTTCTTCGAGATCCTGCAATCTCCCTTTCAACCCCTTGTTTTGCTTAGCCAGTTTCTTTGAATCCCTCAAAAGCTTAGGGTAGGCAAGAGCAAAATCTTCACCTTCAGAATCATCCGATTCGTCGTCCGTTGCAATCTTTTCAACAGGGGAGTTGGACACGAATCGGAGAAGTACTCGCCATTAAGCACATGAAGGTGAAGTAGTGGACGCGTGGAAAGCTGTCGCGTTGTCTTCTTCATCACTTGAGGATGACTCATTTGACGTGGAGTTGTCATCCCAAGTAACGACTTGCATCGCCTTTCTTCTTTGCCGGATTCTTGTTGGGACATTCCGTTGCAATGTGGCCGTAGCCTCGACATTTGAAACACTGTACTTGTCCCTCTGAACTTTTCTTATCCTTTGAGAAGTTCTCTTGCTTTCTTGACACTTGTGGCTTGAAAGAACCCTTGCCTTTCTTGGACTTTCCGAAGGATGGAGTTTTGCTTGGATTATCCCCTTCGAAAGTTGCGGCGAAACTTCCTTGTCAAGAGAGCGAGCTGCTTCTCAAAGTCCTCCATAGAAAGGTTCTCGTCGTCGTCCGAGGAGGATGAATCCGCGTCTTCTTCCTTTGTAGTTTTCAATGCGTAACCTGAAGACTTAGAAGAGGATGCCTTTCCCGAAGAATAGTTAGTAGGAAATGTCATTTCATAAGTTTGTAAAGCACCTACTAATTCTTCTACACGTATTTCGTCCGGGTGTTTAATTGTTTCAATGGCTGCGACCTTCGGGCGAAATCGTTCAGGAAGAGTTCTTAGAATTTTTCTTACAACTTTAAATTCTGGAATCTTCTCTCCCAAGTTAGCACATGAGTTTACGATGTCTTGCAATCGTGTGTAATAGTCAGTGAAAGATTCATTCTCTGCCATAGAGATAGAGTCAAACTTGCTCGTGAGCATTTGCAGTTTCTGAATCTTCACAAGTTAGTTCCCTCATGCGTAACTTGAAGAACATTCCAGATTTCTTTCGCAGTCTCACATGCCGAGACGCGAGAGAACTCAGTTTGTGACAAGCATTAAATAGAGCATTAATTCCCTTTGCCATTGTAAGAAGAAATCAAGAATCTATCTCTTCCTTGGTCCATTTCGACCTAGGTTTTAAGGTGCGAACATCATCTAAAATTTCAGTTGGATTAGACCATCCTAATTCAATTGATTGCCACACCCTTTCGTCGATGGAAATTAAAAGGCTTTCATCCGCACTTTCCAGTACGCATAATTTATTCCATCAAAGAAAGGGGGATG